>OZ025245.1:18073446-18605946 GCA_964019155.1 Osedax fenrisi
GTATACATGTATATTAGTTTTCTAACTATTGCTCTGTCCCTAGCTGTCCCCACTATGGCTCTGCGTCTTCCTCCCAGGACATTTCGAGTAGTGATATTCTCAGATTCACTAGAAATATCACCGACGTCCTGTGTTATAATAAATGTTAATTTAAAGTTAATACATAATATATATATATATTATTTTAAATAATTTATATTCTACACAGTTATACTTATTCGCAAGTATCCCTGAAAAATTAAATACAAAAAAATGTATCAAATATTACTGTAACTATAATTTTAAATTATATATCTTGTAAATTGTTTATTTCAATAACGTAAGCTATTATTAGAAAATATGTTAACATTATAATTTAATATCTATAATAAAAAGTTAAAAATAATTTAAAAAATGAAAATATAGATTCCAGTTAGTCAATATAATTATTTTTAATAACTAATCATGTATATGACGTAGAATATTCTCTGCCTCTAGGTATATAACATGTATATCTATAATACAAGTTATATTGAATACTTCTAAAATATACAATTGATAACATTATATACATACAGCAAAGATTTTCCGAAGGAAAGATATAACACTTACGCGAAATCGTGTAATTCGAATTTGTATACAAAATACCCTGGTGCCACCTATAGCGGGTTACTTTTAGGAACTATGCGCAGTTTATAATGTAAATTCGTATTTAACTATACACTTTTAAAATGTTAAATATTATGCTTTAAATTAATATTTATATGATGAAAACTAAGTGTTCATTACTAATATATAACAAACAAATATGATATTTATGTTTTAAATGCTATAAGTATATATTTAGTAAGTAAAGTTAATTTATATTGCATGTAATTTAATAGAGCAATGAAAACATTGTTGTATGCAAACAGAGCCGAACCTAAATCTATTTCAGTGATTTCGATACTACTGCTAGCAGCGGTTGGGGATATTACTAAATTACGTTGCATGCATAGGGAGTGTTATATCTTTGCTTCGCAAAATCTTTGCATACAATATGTAATATACTATGTATATATATAGATACTAAATAAAAATATAATCCATAGTATCAATGAATAATATTATAAAATTCAATTGAAAATTATAAAATTCATAATAATATTGATAATGAATACATTTCATAATTACATTTTATTAATTATACACTGTATAATACAGTAATAACATATATTATTATACTCAATATGATATTTAATTATATATTGAATATCTAATAATACATTATTTAACATTAATATCTATAATACAAGTTCATCTCCAAGTTACAACACAGTTGAATTATCAAATGTTATGTTTATATTTATTATTTTGGTTACTAACGAATTTTTAAATGTTAGGTCAATAGAAATTATAATTTATATAATAATTATAAGTTATATATAGTAACAATTATAGTATATTGAATTATTCTAAAATATACAATTTATAAAATTATATACATACTATGTATATATAGATACTAATTAAAAATATAAATCATAATATCAATGAATAATACTATAAAATGAAATTGAAAATTATAATATTCATAATAATATTGATAATGAATAAATTTCATAAATACAATTTATTAATTATATAGTAATAACATTAATTATTATACACAATATGATATTGAATTATATATTTAATAACTAATAATACATTATTTAACATTAATATCTATAATACAAGTTCATCTCAAAGTTACAACACAAGTTGAATTATCAAATGTTATGTTTATATTTATTATTTTGGTTACTAACGAATTTTTAAATGTTAGGTCAATAGAAATTATAATTTATATAATAATTATAAGTTATATATATTAACAATTATAGTATATTGAATAATTCTAAAATATACAATTTATAAAATGATATACATACTGTATATATATAGATACTAAATAAAAATATAAATCATAATATCAATGCAATAAAATACTATAAAATGCAATTGAAAATTATAAAATTCATAATAATATTGACGAATACATTTCATAATTACATTTTATTTATACATATTATATCTACAATTATAAATATATTAACTTTTTTTTATATATGTTAATAATTATAAGAGTATATACAACTAACATCAACAGAGGATTGCCGGATTCATTACTAGAAAGAAGTAAAAGCTAGAGAGCTACGGCAACAGAAATGCATACGTCAGCCATGTTGAAAAAAATTAATGTGACGCTCAAATTTTAAATATCCTTTGTAAATAATATTATGACCTATATTTCATTAAATTTAAAAATTAATACGCGTGTATTGTTTATATGGGTTTATATGATGGAAAAAAAATAAGGAAAAAATATATTTTCACTAATAAAATATAATACATTTAATTATTGATCATTTTAATTTTATATACACATGTTTTATTTTAAATTGTTCATTTAAAAACAACATTTTATACGAACTAATTATTGTTTGTTATTTATAAAATGAACTAAACACAAACACTAGAATATTCTCACTATTATGATGGTTAATACTAATATAATATTGAAAAATAATAATATATAATTTGTATTTATAATTTATATGTTTATTTATATTATTTTACTTATGAATCTTCAAAATAAATATCATATAGAGTTATATTTTGACAATATACTCACAATATAAGATATAAAACTACATTTTCCTAAATCCTATCATATTTAAAACATATTTTAAATAAATATTGATTTTAATTTTTTACAATTTAACTACTCTATTTGTTATAATATACGTTTATGATCTATAATAAATTGAGATGATTAAATATGACGATACGCGAATTGTATAGGTGACGATAAATGACGATTGGAAGGAAATAGAAATAACTGTAAAATTCCGAAATTCTTAAAATCATATTTGATATGTCCCATCATAAAAAGACCATGTTTAGATTTTAATTAGTTTGGTAATTTTAGACCTATACCCATGCTTCCTATTATAGGTAAACTGTTTGAATAAAATATATCTAAATAACTCATTAATTATATTAATGACAATAATCTTATTGATGTATATCAAAGTGTATACAAGAAGGGTCATAATACTGAAACTGCGTTACTCTCTACCATGAATGATATTTATTTCTCTTTAGATAAAAATAGCCGTATTCAATTATTACAACTTGACCTTTCATCTGCCTCTGATAGTATCTCTCATGATATACTTATCAATAGGCTATCACAAATTGGCAAAACTGGAGATGCTTTAAAAATATGAATTCAACTTATCAAAGATAGAACCTATTGATGCATAATATTCCTTAAGATACATAATTGTATTTCATGTGCAAATATTTCATTATACAGGGTTCCACAGGGATACACATTAGGTCCTCTACTTTTTACTATTTATATTTCTCCTTTGAAATATATAATAGAACAAATAATAAATGTGAAATATCATATATATATGCGGATGACATTCAAATTTACTCGAATCTTGTCATAACGATAAATTAATGTTATGTGCAAATAATATTCATAAATGGCTCTTAAATAATAATTTACTTTAAATAGTAGTAAAACTATTCTCTTAAATATTTCTCTTTCTAATTTTGTTTTTCCTGATATTAGATTTGATAATCTTTTAATTACACCATCATCTAAAATTAAATTCCTTGGAATAATTGTTTCATGTAATTTATCGCAGTCAGATCATGTTTCACATATATGTAAATCAGCTAATTATCATTTACATAATATAAATATCATTCGTAAATATTTATCAATAAAATCAACTATTCGACTTATTGAAAGTTTGGTTCTATCGAGATTAGATGATAGGAATATTATCTTAATTGGAGTTCCAATATATATATTAAAAAAAGTAAACGATTTATTCGTAGATGTATAAAAATTATTTTTAATATCCCATATTCTAGTAGATTTTTGACTAGTCAATTAAGATGGCTAGGGGTATCTTCTAGGATTAATTATAGATTTTTATGTTTAATTAAAAAAGTAATTATTTCTGGAGTACCTTCCTATTTATCAACGCCTTTATCAGAGAAAATAACTGGATACTCAAGGCGCTATCTCATGCAACTTGAACAGGCTCGATGTCGATTACAAATCACTAAGAGGTCCTTCAAGATTTCTGCTGCCTCGGTATGGAACAAGCTACCTCTGTTGATACGAAGTGTTCCATCTATCTCAATATTCCGCAAAAGACTGAAAAAACATATTTTACTATATTTTTTTTTTAACATTATTTGATTACACTTTTGAGACTTTGTTCTACTATTATTCAAGTGTATAAATAAAGTTTATTATTATTTTATTACTACTACTATTACTACTACTAATACTACTACTACTACTACTACTACTACTACTACTATTACTACTACTAATACTACTGCTACTACTACTACTACTACTAATACTACTACTATTTAGAAAAAGAGGATTTCTAACTCGAATATTGAGAATGTATATACGCTAAGATGCGAATCTAATTGTAAAGAGGTGAATACAGAGACCGAGAAGATAATATGTTGTGATACAAATAACTGCAATTCAGATATCAGTGATGAATATTTTAATCGAATTGACGGTATTTGTTATTATAAATGTATTTAATAATATTTAATTAGTTTATTAATATACGATCTAAATGAAAAATATGTTAACAAATTAATCTAAATTATGTCATTAATATGTGTCAATTATTCATATATTAATGTAAATAATACGTACAATATAATGCAATACAAATATATACAAATATACCTATATATTTAAATAATGATGAAATGTTACACGTATTAATTGATATTTTTAATTTTTATAAAAGATAGCGGCAGTAAATTAGCTACCATAAATTTGCGAAAATATTAATTATAATTTTGTTATTTGTTATTATTGTGGTTTATTTTCATACCATCTATCCTTGAATTGCATTTGAACATATAACAAAATGGATGTAATATCCCTTCAAATACGCTATCGTACTATCGCATCTATGATCGTAACGTGGTCTGTTCGTTTTATATACAAAATGAATAGATTCATACTTATATAATATCGGTTGTACATATTTGTAAGACGATGTTAACGGTCTGTACGGGGGTTGAAGCCGCGTCCTACCGGCTACATGAGGTCTGAATAGCTGGCTTTCAGCTAGCCATACCGTACGTGTATGCACTAACATGTTAGGGGCTGAACGATGGTGTGTATGTAGAGGGACCAACCAATCAAAATAAATTGTGTGGTAAAAGTGGGGGAGGACCAATAAATATGAGGTCCCCCTAGATTTAAAGTGGGGGGGAATAAAACCCCCGTCCCCCGCCCCCGCCCCCTGTTGCAACGCCCCTACACACGTGTAACCTGTATACTCGGCAGTGACGTATCCAACGTATCCTGCCGTGTTTGGCGAGAAAACTTCATCGCAGCCGATAATTCACTACGCCACCGGTGTTAATAAATACGTGAATTCCTATGAAACACAGGATAATCCGAATGATATGGTAGAATATAAATTGATTTTTATAGGTTACTATATATATATATATATATATATATATCAATATGTATAATATTTGTATTTGTTCAATATTTTGTTATAACATAGTATCCATGTTCAGTATCTTATTTATCATAATGTAAAATATTTAAAATAATTTGTGAGTATTTCTATCAATATAAGGTGTTTTCAATAATTCATATTTGTAAATTTAATATATATATATATATATATATTCTGTGATTATTTATTTTTAAAACTTCTAATATCACTTTTTCAAGTTTTAACTTTTTCAACTTAGTAAGCATACTTAAATTCATACAATTCCTATTTCTTTGATTTTTAATATTTGTATCTGAAATTATTACTGTAAAAGAATAACATAAAACACTATATATATATATATATATATATATATATATATATATATATTATGAAGGATATATAATTATACTATTATTACAATAAATGTTAATAAACTTCACATTTATAATAACAAATATTATTATTTTTTAAATGTTGAACTCTTTTTTTTACACAACTTTAAATAAATGTTATTTATCAAATATCTATTAATATATGAAGTAGGATACATCTATTGAATAAAAAAAAATACTCCATTGTCTTTATTAGTTTTGTATCATTAACTTTTTAGCTAGAACTAAAATTAACATGGTTATCCCCAACGCCAATGTGCAACCTTAATAATTAAATTTATAATTATTAGTTCATAAAATAAGCATAGACATATACATATAACGACAACTTCTATTAATTGATAAAGTATTTTATATTCGGTATACTAACATAGTATCTATATCTGTAGATACATTTCATATAATTCACAATATTTTAATAATATCTTTTATACTTATAAATAATAGTCCACTTTAACGATAATCAATATCTTATAAATGTGTTTTATAAACTAGAATTATATAATTAGATCTTTATAAGTAGGCTTGCATTATACAATAAACTTCATTATTTGTTTAGTAGATAATACATGTATTTAGTAAATGGTGTGTATTTATGTAGTATGCGTTCCGGCTGACTCTATACACAGAACTATAACATATATTTACCACACAACACTTCAGTGCTAACCATTACGCTACGGGTATTATATCAAACAAATGCATGTATATGTATTTACGTATGTGTATTAATGGGAGACTGTATTTGTAGCATATATTTATAGTTTAAAATACAAATCTATGATTTATACACATAATCAATATAACAACAACACTACTATATATAGTATACGCGTATACTATAGTATACTATAGTATGCCTATTTCACAGTGACCTCTACGATATTCGTCGCCGTCGTGATAGCGGTGCTGATGATATTCCTCAAGGACAAGATAGCGAAACAGAAGACGAAGCTGATCAACTATAACCTTGACATGATCACCGTACAGAACATCAACGATTCCCTCGAGTGTTTGAATAACGTGCCGTCGTTTCGTCTTCAACAAAACAAGAGAATTAAAGGTATGTATTTTGTAATTGAAGTATGTCATATTAATGTATATATATAGTAGACTACTATGATTATAAAGTTTCGATTACATTATTTTCTAGTCATTTCTTTTCTGTAATTATTTTAGATAGTTTTCCAATAATAATAAAAATATGTATTTGTATACACTAAATTAATAATGATTATACATTATTTAATAGATGCTTCGAGCACGAATACAAAGAATTCATATTCCAATAGAACAATAGAATATCAGACACCCTGTATAAATAAAATGTAATATATAAATAACAATATTATTCATTATTTATAGTATATAGGAAAGTTCTCACATGTGAAATGTGGACTATAGTGTATACACTGCACCCCCTCTATATTGTGTGTATATATATATATATATATATATATATATATATATATATATATATATATTTATACTATATTCTAAATATGTTCACTATATATAGTTAAGTTATAACTTCATATTATTTTAATATTTGAGCATTGTAATACATATTATATTATTATAATTTGTAATATTGTATATATATATATATATATATATATATATATATATATATATATATATATAAAGTATACTTTTTCGTTGTAAAATACTTAATATATTTTATTTATTATAAAGATTTTATAAACTATATTGGTAATACAAGTATATCATTATATTATTTTATATTATTATATGAATGATTTAAAATAACTATGGTATAGTTTTTTATTATCCGGTGAAAATATTAACATCGTAAATCAATTCAAAAACACACTCGATGTATTAGTAATATTTCTAATTCGTTAGTTTACAAGTTATATTATTCTGTGTTACTAGATTTTCATAATAATAAGTATTAATGTATTCATATTGTTTATTGATTAATTGGCCGGTTATTTAGACACAAAAATAACGTTAAATGTTTATGATTGTGTAAAAAAATATTAAAATAACAAAATATATTAAAAGAATAATAAATCAGTTGAACATCAGTTGAACATTATAAATTAAAAAATATTAAAATTAATTGTTACGAATTAATAATAATATATTAGATTTATACGAAGAATAAGTTAAATGAGTGCTTAGGTGCATTAGTTCCTACGCCATAATACGCTATGACCGCAAGGCCCTTACGGTCATAGGCCATACATTCCATATACCATCTAAAGCTAAACTGAATGACCGTTTACCATATCTTGATAGCTTGAAATTCTTCTTTTTTAATATTCCAGTGGAAGAGTTTGGTAGATCTCTTGTATACAATAATCCTATAGGATCCTAATCTTTAAATTTTAGAGATCAATCGAATAACTCAGAAGATATTGTTTAGAACCTTACAAATTAGTTTTATACAGCTGTAGATATATATCTGATAAATATTTAAACATTTAGAATTAACTATAGTTAATACTTATAAGTGATTTTCAAATTTTATTCTAATTTTACTCGATGTAAAACTCTTATCGATAATCTAATAATCCTATCTAACAACTTAGTAGACGTATGTGGTATGCGTAATGCCGTAATAAAGAGAGAAATAACAATATATACGTGGCATCATTAATGATTCTATTATTATTTTAGAAATTCTAAAACATAAGAATTTCTTTATGATGGTATTTTATATAATTGATAATTATGTGATTTACACATATTAGCTATCTTATCGGAGACACTCAAATTATTATCGAAAATAAAACCAAGGTTTTTAACCTTATTGCGAGGAACAATTTTGACAGAATCAATGATATGTATTCATTGATAATAGAAAGAAAACATGATTTTATTCTAGATATATTTAGAAGTTGAATTTTATTAAATTTCTATATTAAAAATTAAACATTATTTCTAAGCTATTTTGTAAAAAAAAAACAATTTTTACCAATATTATTACAACCAATTAGAGCTATATTATCAGATTAATTTATATAGTATTAATAGCTTAATATACAATTTAAAACTATTATGGTGATATGTTTAGTAAAATATAACTTAATGGCAAATATAAAGCCTATGTTTTTTAAGGAGGAAGAAGGAGCTATGTAATAATTAAAATTAGCATATGGCCTTCGAGGTATTAATAAGAAGATAATTATAGAGGAGTCATAATATTATATAATTTAAATATTCTATTAAGTTATTAAGGGAAACTTTACTAGTTATTTATAATTAAGTATATCAGTATTACATAATTTACTTATCTTTCATGAAATTAATATTAATTATGCAATTTGTTCACATATGTAGGTTTTCACCTACTATGTTTTATATAATACTTATTATATGGAAATAAATGACTTTATCATACTTAGTAAATTATCTTTTGAGTTTTAATTTTAAATAAAAACTATTTAAAATATAAATACATAATACATATATACATTATATATATATCACCTTGTCACATTGTGCCGAAAAGTCGAAGCCGAGCCCTGGTGACGTCCATGGTAGCTTTTCTCCATCCCGCTCTGTCTCTAGCATCTAGTCGGAGATTCGTGATATATTTAGAAAAATGATGTTGTATATTGTCGAGTCAAATGAAACGTGGTCTGCCTCTGACTCGCCGACCTTCCATTCTTCCCAGCATCATTTGCAATTCCATCACATCTGCTTTAACAACGTGTCCGACAAATGATAGGGCAGACTTGACAATTCTAGATTCGTTTAGGTTGTATTATATCAGTAGGTAACTTCGAGCAATTTCCTCCAGCACCATAGTTCAAAAGCATCAATTTTGTCTCTCTCTACCTTTTTGATATTCTATTTTTCTGCTCCATTCTGGATAATTGGAAATACCATTATTTGAAGAATCATTATTTTGGTCGTTAGTCTGATGCCTTTGTCTTTGAATATACCCTTCAAACTTCCCCTGACACTTTTTCCCATTTCGTGTCTTCTTCATAACTCATTATCGGTGAATCCATCATGTGTAATTATAACTCTCCAGAACATAAATTTATCATCGATTTCTATATTATTATCATATTGTATTATATAGTTCAATTCACACGTATTCATCGCCTTTTTTTCTTGACGTTTAAATATAATCCGACTTCTTCGCTTGATCTGTTTACCTTTTTAATTAGCTCTTTGAGATCATCTTTTTTTCCGCTATTAATGTAGTATCGTCAACATATCTAAGGTTTATGACTTTCCTTCCACC
Source organism: Osedax fenrisi (assembly GCA_964019155.1). Classification (NCBI taxonomy): domain Eukaryota; kingdom Metazoa; phylum Annelida; class Polychaeta; order Sabellida; family Siboglinidae; genus Osedax; species Osedax fenrisi. Next base: position 18,083,589 of record OZ025245.1, read on the forward strand.
TATACCAATGCCTTTATTCCCCTTTTCCAGGACATCTGTCATTATTATTTCTGCATAAATATTCAACAGCAATTGAGATATAATTCATCCTTACCATACTCCTTTACAAACCAGGATGTTACTTGTCTCACCATACTCTGTACTTACAGTCGATTCTTGATGTGTATATAGATTTCTCAGCACTACTAGCAGATGCTCAGATACTCCTATATATTTGAAAATGCATCATAGTATTTTATGATCTACACAGTCAACTGCATTTTTGTAGTTAATGAAGCACATGAAGAGTTTTCTTTGATGATCCCTAGTTTTCCATCATCCATCTCAAGTTACCAATACGATCTCAAGTTCCTCTACGTCTTCTAAACCCGGCTTGTTATATTAGTAGTTCAGGGATGAGAAAGGTCTTAAGTATTTTCTGCAATACTCTCAGGAGTATTGTTTACAAACATTTGATATTAAGGCGATTTTTCTGTAGTTTCCACATTATTTTATTGCCCTTTTTGTAAATAGGGACATATATTGATTTCTTCTAGTATTGTGGCCATATATTTGTTTTACATATGCTATTACACAGACTCGTCATGACTGTTATAGCCTCATCATATCCTGCTTTTAAGAATTATATAGGTTTTCCGTCGCAATTGGAGCTTTTATTTTATATGTGTGTCGGATTGCTTCTTTTACATCTATTTCTTCATCAGGTTCATCCGAATATAAATCCTTATTAAAAATGTCGTTTATATTGAGATCTCTTCTATATATTGTAGCCATCTCTTTTTATATCATATTATTCTGAGACCACTCTTCCAATACTTAGTTTCATAGAACCGCAACTTGAGATGCGTTATCCTAACATCTCTTTTATTTATTTAACAGGTCTCTTGTTTTACCCATTTTATAATTCTCTTCAATTTGCTTACTAAATTTATCTATGATGCTTTGATCTGAATACATTTATTTATTATGCTCTGCTCATTTATCCTGTATTAAAGAAAGTATACTTTCTTCTGGAATGCTGCATTAACATTTCTAATTTCTTCATAGTTTACTTTACTACGCATTTCCTTTCACTCTTGTGCAATTAATAAAGCTTCCTCCGATAGACATTTCGAAACTTTCTTTCTTTTAACTTTCTGGATCTTTTTATTTCCTGTCTCTTGGTATATTTCGAATTTCATTCCGTTCTTAAGGTTCTCTATATTCTGTTGTAATCTCGTTAAACCTATTGTTGATCTCTACAAAATAGTCAATGGACTTAAGTCCGATTTTTTAAACATCATATTGGAATTGCTTTAATCGTTGTATTCGAGTGAGCTTGATCTTGGTGTCTGCTATTAGAAAATTATGGAAAGTGCCGCAATCAGCTCCAGGCAATTTTGTAATATATGTAATAATGTATACTACTTTTCCATCTTGTCATTCTCGATTGATGTTCGTCCATTTGGCTTTATCGGAATCCTCTAGGCACTTATTCGTGGACGTGTAAAACTTGTTACTTATATATATAGTTTATACTACTCCCATAAATAGATATTTATCACTAAATATATTTAATCCTACGTATCACGTACGACGTACGTATATACTTCGTACGTTATTGTTGAGAACTCTTTATACCCAGAAAACAGTAAGAGTAGCATAATAGCATGACAAACTAATAGCAGCATAATAGCAGCATAATAGACATTTAATAGCAGCATAATAGCACAATGTAAACATTTGAGGCTCTAGCATATGCTGTTATGATGCTATTGTGCTGCTCTTACTGTTTGCTGGGTACCTCTATAATTCATATCGACACGTTATCAAAAGCTATTACATCCTATATTATTATCATAGATATAGGAGAAATTCCAGAGCATGTGAACAACCCAACAAACAATTATTTAGAACTTTTGAGAACTTTTGAGAACTATAGTTCTAGAACTTTTGGGTAGTTTTGTGGACAAAAGGAGCCTAAAAGTTCCAGAACTAGGATCCCAAAAGTTCCAGAACTTTTGGGATCTTGGTTCTCAAAAGTTCCGGAACTTTTGGGATCCTCAAAAGTTCTGGAACTTTTTGGCTCCTTTTGTCCACAAAACTACCCAAAAGTTCTAGAACTATAGTTCTCAAAAGTTCTCAAAAGTTCTGAATAAATTATATTATTAATAATATTTGTATTAATGTATAATTTAAAACATGAAGTATTAGAAAACACAGATTGTTTTCTATTATATACTATAATATTTTACCTTTTACCTTTTACCTATCCCATAGCATTTGGATGCCGTAGGGGCGCAGTTGACTTCAATATAATACGTTTCCATCGGTCTCTATCCCGGGTCGCTCGCATCGCTTCTTCTATTCCAAGACTAGTCCATTCAACGATATTATCTTGCCATTGTGTCCTTGGCCGTCCTATTCTTCTTTTACCTTCAATGGATCCTTGCAAAATAGTATTAGACATAGAGTTTGATCGTGATACATGACCAAACCACCTCAACTTCTTTGCAATGACCATCGCCAGCAATTCTGAGTGTTTGCCAATTTCTTTAACAACTCGACTCCGTACCTCAATATTGGTTATCTTGTCTCGGTATGATATGTTCATTAGCCTTCTTAAACATCTCATTTCCAAAGCTCTAATACGTCCTTGTAACTCCTTTGTTAGCGTCCACGTTTCGCACGCATAGAGGAATATTGAGTTTACTAGCGATTGCATAAGTCGAATTTTTAGTTTCAGTTGAAGTGATTTGTCGTACCATATAACATTTAGTTTTGATAATGCAGTTATTGTCTGACCTGTTCTAGCTATTATTTCAGATTTGGAACCTTTATCGTCTATAATTGCACCTAAGTATTTAAATTTTTCAACTATTTTGAGTGTATCGTTGTTTATCTTTATTTCGGATGTGAAATTACCTTCAGAATTAGTCATAATTTGAGTTTTCGTAGCATTAATCTCCATTCCATATTTACGCGATGTACTGTCAATCTTTTTTATTAGATTGGATAGCTCGGATTCACTACCTGCTAGTCCGTCTATGTCATCCGCAAATCTTAGATTTGTAATTATTTTACCTCCGATATTTACTGTACCTATATGATTTTCTAATGCGTCATTCATTATTTGTTCCAGCATGATGTTGAAGAGTGTGGGTGACAGTAAACAACCTTGTCTCACTCCAGTTGTTGTGTGGAACCATTCACCAATTTGTCCGTCCGAGTAAACAGCACTTTCAGCTTTACTATATAGACTTTGTATAGCTTCTATTAATTTTAAGTTGATGTTAAATCTTTTCATAGATGACCACAATGCTTCATGCCAGACTCTATAAATGCTTTTTTGAAGTCTATAAATACATGAAATAGCGGTTTGTTATGTTGGGCATATTTTTCCGATATGATTCTAAGGTTGAATATTTGTTCACTTGTACTTCGGCCTTTTCGAAAACCAGCTTGTTCTTCGGAGATAAATTCTTCAGTAATGTGCTGTAGCCTGTGTAGAATTATCTTTAGCATAATTTTACTCGCGTGTGTTATAAGGCTTATTGTCCTGTAGTTTTCACATTTCTGTTTGCTTCCTTTCTTATGTAGACTTATTATCAGTGACTTTGTCCATTCAGATGGCCATATTCCGGTTTCCCACCTACACAAAACCTATTACTATTAATAATATTTTACCAATTCCCAGCTAACAGTAATAGCCTTATAATAACAACATAATAGCAGCATAATATATTTTTAAAATTAATAGCAGCATAATAATAGCATAATATACTTTTAATGTATACATAATAGCAGCATAATAGCACAATGTAAACATGTTATGCTATTATATATGCTATTGTGTTACTATTATAAGGCTATTACTAATAGATGGGTAGGTAGAGTAGCAAAGTAATGCAGTACTCCAAGTCAAGATATCATTTAAAAATCTGAGAGACTTTCTTAGAAATACTTATCAAATTCGGTTATTTAAAAGAAAATTAGAGGCAAATGAATCAGAGACCAAGATAATGATTATTTTAAGGCATTATTTATCATCGTGTAATATTTGGTTAATCAAATAATGTACATGAACTAGGAAATCATGTATACAATCGTTACTATATATAGAGTATATTTTTTTATATATAATCTTATTACACTTATTCCATTGCTACATTATTTATTTTATATTTTTTGTATTCTATTATAATGATGTTTATTTTATGATTTTATATTATTATTTATTGTTAATTTATATGTCATAAAGGTTTATTTAATAAATAATATAATATAAAAATAAAAAAGAATAATCTTTTATTTAATATAATACAAATGATGTTAACATTGATAAGTTACATGCTTAGAATGAATATGTGATAGCTAATGTAAACATTGAAACGGTATATAAGTATTATACGTGAATACATTTATACAATAATAATAATTTATAGTATCTGTATCTGTAGGTATATTCTATCTGTAAAATAATAGTAATTATAATATATATATATATATATATATATATATATATATATATATATATATATAATCGTACCTTTATCAAGTATTTTTCTTTTTTTAATTTCCATTATATCGCTTTCAACCCTGATGCAATTAATGTATAGGCTCTACGGCTCCTCACACTTTCCTTGTTCCAATATATCTAAATATAATAACACATAATTAACCAAACCAGTATATTTATATGTGCACTATATATAGGTAACAATTATATTATCTAATATAATTATAACTAACCTAATTATATTTTAAATGTATCTATTATATATATATATATATATATATGAAAGTGATTATATAATCATATGATCATATGATCATTTTTTTTAATTTATAATTAAATGAATTAATTAATTCAATTGATAATTTAATTAATTAATGAAATTAATTAGTAATAAAAAGTAAATAATATATTATTATATATATATATATATTAATATATATATACTAATTGAATTATTTAATTAATATAAAATAAGTTATTAATGTTAATCATTGAAGGTTAATAACATTTTATTTTTAAAATTAGCATATTATATTCCTAAATATGTATAGGATTATATATAAAATTATATATAAAATTATATATATATCCTATATATAAAATTATATTATCATTGATAATTATAATTTATCAATCATCAAATATATTTTATTTAATTTAAAATATCTTATTTTTATAATACCATTAAACTGATAAATATATATTATAATCTAAATAATTATTTACTAACTATTTTTAGAAGACATTCTTGTTTTTATATAGTGTAATATAATTAATTTAAATGTATGTGTATAATTATAAATTAAATATTTAAATATAAAAATATATTTACATATATTTGTTTACAATGTAATCTTAGATTTTAATTTTACCAAACTATATAAGGAACTATATAGGAACTATATAATCTATGATTTTAATGGGTGATATCACTAATTTTAGAATTATATTATAATATTATTGGAACTAAAGTTCTCAAAAGTTCTAAAAAGTTCCAATTATAATTATTGGAACTAAAGTTCCCAAAAGTTCTAAAAAGTTATCAATATAAAATATTATTGTAACTAAAGTTCCCAAAAGTTCTAAAAAGTTCTCAATATAAAATATTATTGGAACTAAAGTTCTCAAAAGTTCTAAAAAAGTTCCCATTATAATTATTGAGAACTAAAGTTCCAAAAAGTTCCAAAAATTCTCAATAGTTCCAATAGTTCTAAAAAGTTCTGAATACATTTTTTGTTGGGAAGCGTCCAAATGCATAGTTTTTTTTGGTTTAGTTAGGTTTAGTTTTCCATTTACAGTTTTTTTAGATGTATTACATCCTATGTTTGCCATGGGATGTAATGCAGCTACAAAAACATGGAAATGTCAAAACCAAACCCAAGCAAACCAAACAAAACTATGCGATCGGACGCTTAACCGCTTAACAATTGTTCGCATGATCCGAAATTCCCTCTAGCCTATGATTACGATCACTCACTATTCAGCATTATATCATCAATGACCTTGGTATCCTAACAGATCACACGTGACCTTAATGACCCATTATCTTTAATCTAAATCAGATCTGTTTTTAAATTATAATTATATTAGTTAGCTAATAAAACTATTATTATAATTAATATGTGTAGTAGTTACTTTCAGAAAGATTATGAAAATGGAGACGTATTACTGGAAGAGTTAGTAACTTTTATATATTTTATATCGTGTTTATAAATAGTTATTTACTAAATAATTTAGTGACAGTTTTAAAATGAGTTTATTGTTTATATATTTAATTTTGAAATAATTCACCATCATTTGAAATTATTTATATTAGAAATATATTAGTTAACCATTATATTTATATTTGTAATATATATATTTATTTATTTAATACATATTATTTACTAGTATACTAGTAGGCCTAATTACCTATATTTGCAATTATTTTAATTAATGAATATGATATTTATTTTCAATATAAGAATAACATTCATTGAATGTTATTGATTGATTCAAGTATAATTATAATAATTATACTTTATAATTATTATTATAATGGAACACGATCAAAACCGGCGCCAAAAATCTATGACTAATAGTTTATTCAATATCAAAGCTCGCGCTTTCGTAGTTGAGACGCCCGCCTCTAGATATAGGCGTGTCATACTAGATAAACTCCGCCTATAGATATACTACGGACATGTATGTCCTTAGTATATACTACGTGTACAATGTACACTGTACAATGTACAGTGTACATGTAATATACATTGCAGTGTACACGTACTATATATCTATATATATATATATATATATATATATATATATTATATAATAGATACTTTATAACAAAATACACATATTATATAATAGATACTTTATAACAAAATACACACATATATATATATATATATATATATATAGAGATATACTGTATAACAAAATACACACATATACACACACACCTATATTCATGTGTTTTTGAAGAAAGGAAGTATAACTATAGTCATATATAGACTATATAGACTATATATATATATATATATATATATATATATATATATAGTACGTGTACACTGCAATGTATATTACATGTACAATAGACCCGTTCGTACTCAAATTTTTTTCGTAATTTTATAAACCTTCACATCTGTGACAATTATGTATGCTATGATGAATAAGTGTTTACAATTGTAGACCTATATATTAAATATTGTTATGTCACGAGACCTTTTAATTTTAACATTGAATACATATAAACTTTAACATGGGGGAGATATAGAAATAAGTTTTATTCAATTTTTATAAAATTGTATGATTTTTTTTAAGCCAACTATGGATATATCCTAGAAACATATATTACAAGTAGTATAAACAATACAACATATTTTTCATAATAATCTAGATGCCCAAATTTTATAAAATAATTGTAGTAAAAAAAAATGTCTAAAAATCGTATAATTTAATATAAATAAATTATCACAATTTAATTTTTAAAAATAAAATATATAATTTATAGATAATAATAATACAATTCAAATTAATTATTAAAAAATTAAAAATTATTTTTAGAAAAAAAATTAACATCATTTGTAAATTTTTTTGGATTTTTATTTGAAATATGAAATACAAAATAATTTTACATATTTTTTTATTTTTTTTATTTTATTTGTATAAAGGACATTTATATCTAACTTATATCCACAATTCAATACAATCTTATCACTCAAATTCATGTAAAGTATAATTATATATATTAATTTTAAAAAATTAATTATTTTTTTGAATTATTTTGAAATAAATACTTTGTAAAATGGTGTATTTTCTCGAGTTTTAGGAGACATTAATATTGGTAATTTGTAGATATAAAAATGAAATATATATATTATATTAATAATAAATATAAATAATGGTATATATTATATTAATTCATTAAATATAATAGACATACATAATTAATTTTAAATATTAATTTAAATATTTGTAAACATCAAAGATAAAATGTATAATATTCCATGTATAATAGTAATATCGCCATCTTATTATCTTTGATGTTTACAAATATTTAAATTAATATTTAAAATTAATTATGTATGTCTATTATATTTAATGAATTAATATAATATATACCATTATTTATATTTATTATTAATATAATATATATATTTCATTTTTATATCTACAAATTACCAATATTAATGTCTCCTAAAACTCGAGAAAATACACCATTTTACAAAGTATTTATTTCAAAATAATTCAAAAAAATAATTAATTTTTTAAAATTAATATATATAATTATACTTTACATAAATTTGAGTGATCATATTGTATTGCATTGTGGATATGAGTTAGATATAAATGTCCTTTATACAAATAAAATTAAAAAAATAAAAAAATATGTAAATATATTTTGTATTTCATATTTCAAATAAAAATCCAAAAAAATTTAAAAATGATGTTAATTTTTTTTTTTAAATAATTTTTAATTTTTTAATAATTAATTTGAATTGTATTATTATTATCTATAAATTATATATTTTAATTTTTTAAATTAAATTGTAATAATTTATTTATATTAAATTATACGATTTTTAGATATTTTTTTTGACTAAAATTATTTTATAAAATTTGGGCATCTAGATTGTTATGAAAAATATTTTGTACTGTTAATACTACTTGTTATATATGTTTCTAGGATATATCCATAGTTGGCTTAAAAAAAATCATCCAATTTTATAAAAATTGAATAAAACTTATTTCTATATCTCCCCCATGTTAACTTTTGTATGTATTCAATGTTAAAATAAAAATGTATCGTGACATAACAATATTTAAGATATAGGTCTAAAATTTTAAACACTTATTCATCATAGCATACATAATTGTCACAGATGTGAAGGTTTATAAAATTGCGAAAATAAATTTAGTACGAACCGGTCTATTGTACAATGTACAGTGTACATTGTACACGTAGTATATACTAAGGACATACATGTCCGTAGTATATCCAAAGATTTTGCGAAACCTTCGGAAAATCTTTGGTATATCTATAGGTGGAGTTTATCTAGTATGACACGCCTATATCTAGAGGCGGGCGTCTCAACTACAAAAGCGCGAGCTTCGATATTGAATAAACTATTAGTCATATATTTTTGGCGCCTGTTTTGATTCACAACCATTATAATAATATATAATTTTTAATTTTCTAATAAATAAGACATAAATCACGAGTATGCATATTAATTAATTTTTTAAAAGGTATTATATTATATATATGTATTTTATAAAATGTATTGATATTTAAAGTGATGAACAAAGTTGGGAGTTTACTGTTTTTTTTTCAGAAATAAAGTAATTTTAAAAGTATTTTTCAATTTTTGTATTAATAACATTGTAATATTTTAAATATTATAGTTTAAATGATATTTAAATTGTGTTTATACGTGAAATATAACTTCTATAAATATGCAATTTAAAATAAAATAAAACTAGAAAACATTGAATTAAAATATGTATTCCTATTATAAATTATAATCCTACTAATAATTCATTATTATATCAATTTAAAAAATTGAAAGATAATATTAAATATTAAAGCTTGTATATATTAGTATTAAAATATAATACATAGGTGGTGTATTTATCAATCAATATTCCTCGCATTGAAAAACATTACTACATATGAGATTGATTTAAGAAATTTAAAGAAAAAAAGTAATACTAACATTTAAACATTATTTACTCTGAATAATTAATTGTTAGCAATTGTGATATAAACTTAGTTTATTAAACTATGATATATTTTTTAGTATTTAATAATTATACTTTAGATTTTAAATATAATTAAAAATCCATATGGATTTTCAAATTTGTGTTCAAATTATATATTTATAAATAAGTAAGTAAACAAACATTTTTTTTTCAAATAATTGTGTAATATTTGATTGACATTGGCTTATTTCATATTAATAAGATTTTTTTTAAATATACAGATAATATTAAAACTTGGATATGTAATAGTATATTAAAAGACTCATTTGAAAAATAATTTTATTGAAAAAGTTATCAGCTTTATAAAAATAGCATTTGTTCATATCTTTTACATGTAAAGTAACCGAATTTCATGCGTTCCATTAATACAATATATACAGATATATAATTAGATTTTATACATAATTAAACATTTTTTAAATATATATTATTTAAATTGTATAATAATATAATATAGGCATATATATAATAATAGGCATATATATATATTATTTAAGATAGAAAGAAGGTAGTGATTATGTAACTATATAATACTAAAGTTAATAACACTCACATAGTATATATGAGATTAAGACATTCGATGAGGAGGTGGAGGAGGCTGGAGTTATTAACTATTTTAAACTATTTACACGTCATATACCACTTCAAGTTAGTTTCCATTCTCTGTATTATATTCATAACTGTATTATCACAAATATTCAAATAATATTAAATAAAAAGTTATTTATCATTAAAATGATACGACTATATATATTAGCTTCATTACGATACAATATGTATGTTATCATAGTAGAGTTCCCTATTGACAATTGACATTCTACTTTGAATTCAATAAAGTATTTACGCTAAATTATCAGACTAACGTATACATATACAGTGTAATGCGACATATACATTATCTGATTAATGATATCGCTATAGATGAATAAGATGTGTGAATTATGTACTTCACCTATCTACTTACCTACATACCTATTAGTGATGTAAATGATGCTCAAATCAAAAGCACCGATGCAGTCTCGGCTCGTTAACATGTCGTCAAATGAAAGTCTCAGCTCGATATCAATAACCAAAATTCTCGGCTCGGCATCATTTACATCACTACTACTTACATACACAATGATATTGTAAGATAAATATCGACTTCTAACATGATAACTGCATATGATATACCCCTTATAGGTGTGTCCACACCGCGATCAATAAGTAGCCATGTAAAATCTATAATAAGTTATATTTGTGAGTATCCTGTTGTTCTTAGTTAATGCTAGCTATATGACCACGTAATTCACTTGCTAATAGTCACAATAATAGTTATATATGTATAACATGTATCCATATACGCAGGTTAGCAACAGAAGCCCTTCCTACCGACTGACTGTTTCGAACACCTCCACCATGACGAAGAGAAGCCGACATACGCCCCCCTCAAATGATTCGCGTGCCCATATTCATAATCAATGTATTAAATTATTTCGCTAATAAAAAATTAAACTTAATGAACGTATTGTTAGCATGACATCATATTATGTAACTTGTTATCTTGACTGTTATAGTTCATTTATTATTAATAAATGAAATAATATTTACCGTATTATATATTATTGATGTAATGATATGCGTTTCGATTCATTGTATAAGTTTATTAAATAAATACAGAAATTTTATTATTAAAATTAAATACATTATTGGTTTAAAGACTAAAATGATAGTCGATAATGAATACAATAATAGATAAATATGATAATTAATATAATAATAGATAAATATGATATGCATATGGTATTAGAAGTCACGCTGATGATATTTATCGACGTCAAAGTAAGAAGTCACGACCACCCGATTAGAGAACTTCCTACCGGCTAGGGCGTGTTGAGCCTTAACGCACTCTTCTAGTCGGTTGAACTCCACGTAGATCTTACCGACACCGGGCACGTCTACACCTGTTAGTGGCCGAGGGATCTCTATGCTGACCACGCGGCCGTACTTGTTGCACTCTATCTTCACGTCCTGCAGGATTTCTGTGTGAGGGGTGCTCGGGGTTATAATGGAACCAGGTATCACAGGTATCTGTATCGCAGATAAATACTATTTATTATATATATATGTGGTTTTATATTATGTAAAGGGTGAGATATGCATAATGGTCTATAGCGATATATAAGATGTAGCCATTGAGAAGATTCTAAATATATATATATTTTTTTAAAACACACAATAATTACTATTATATTAAATATTTAAATTAGTATATCTGTAAATGTATGCGAACTAGAAATCGGTGAGACTGTATACGAGAAGTGATGTGCAGGTGTAGTGTTAGCGGTATGTGGAGATGGCAATTATCTATTTATATCACAGAAAGTATTACCTATGTCATAATACTGCAAATCAGAGACTATGAAATACATAATCGATTTAGTGATATACAAATTTTTGTATATAGTAAATAGTAGATTATATATCCTAAAAATAATTAACTCTATTTTTACAAATTTGATACATCTTTAAATTATAGTTTCTTAATTATCTTGGGTAAATGTTATACAGTGATTTTTTCTTATAGATTTTTATTTATTTTAAAGTTATATAACATTTTGCAATCATAATTAATAAATGGTAAAAATGTAATGATAATAATTTTTTTTAAATTGTTAATAATTACCTAATTATGTATTATAAATCATATTTTGTGAAACTATTACGATTGAAAGATTTTATCGTATGGTCCATGGTTACATTTCAAAAATTAATACAATAATAGATTTACATATTAGATTACATTATATATTAGATTTTAAAATGCAAAGTTAGATTCGATTGAATGAGGAATATAAAATTATCAAATAGTTCAAAATTAATTAGAAATTATCAAATGGATTTATCAAGTACTTTTTTTGGATTTTTGGGTGTTTTATTAGTTTTGAAGTTTTTTTTATTAAATTGTATTAATTTTTATAGATTTTTCTTGGTTATTCTTAGATAGTGTGAGCGTTTTGGTTTTTTTGATATGTAAAAAATCAAATTTCAAATTAGTATTAATATAGTATATTAGTTACTAATATTATAATAAACTATTTATTAAAATAAATAAAAATAAAATGATCTACAACATAAAATAAAGTCTATTTATTTATATATATATGTGTATGTGTGGTGCTAATTCGAGAACAGGAGGTCATCGCTACAATCCGTTGTACCTGAAATTAAGAAATTTTCATCTGAATGGTGTTAGTCTGGCAAAATTATTGAATTTCGTACCGCTTGACTGAGAAAAACCAGCCAAATTGACTTTTTACCATTGACATTATTTTTAGTTATGTAAAATCTTTCAAAACACTTTTTTGAAATATTTTTTAAAACTTTTTTTACATTTGTTTAAACTTTTTTGATATATTTGTTTAAACTTTTTTTAAATATATTTTATATTTTTTTAAATATTTTTTGACAATTTTTAATAATATATTTTGTAATATTTTTTATATTTTTTAAAATATTTTGTTATATATTCTACTAATTTTTAAATAATTTTTAATATAAAATATATAAAATTATATTTATTAAATATTTGTAGAACTTTTTTTTTTAATTTATTTTTCCACTAATTCTTAAAAAAATATTTCTACATTTGTTTGTATTTTAGTTTCAAATTTATTTTATTGTATGCAATGTAGAATCAGGAATAGTTAAAATTCTTAAATAATATATAGGCTAGCAATCAAAAACCTATTAATGCCTTGTCGTTTTTGGTTTATTTTTTCGACATTTTTTAAAAACATATTTTGTAATATTTGAAATATTTATTGTATTTTTAAAAATCATATTTTGAAATATTAAAAAAAATATTTATCAACATTTGTTTATTTACCTAACATTTATTTACATATTTATCTAACATTTATTTTATTGTATATACTTGCAATACTAGCAATATAGAATAGCTATAATTAATAAATAATAGATAAACAATAAAAAAATTAGCAACGCCGAATTAGGTATGGCTACTAATTTTGCCGTTTTAATTGCGGGATGTTATGATGTGGATGATAATGGATGTTATTGACAAAAATCATCATATAAATATATTAAAAGTAAATGTTATTAACTATATTTAGTACAGATGTTCGAAAGTACCATCTAGAAATTCAATAGAAAAATTGTCTATACGTTAAATACAATATTGATACACTAATAGTATTTCAGAGATTGATATATAGATATTCTAATTTAAATAATATTAACTTATGTTTAATGTTTTCAAATATTTAATTTTATATATTTATTTAATATAACTATTACTTTATAATATAAATCAAGTAAAGCATTCAGAACCAAATTAAATTTTATAAATACTACCTTTATATTAATATTTCATTAACAATTATTTTATCAAAATTATATTAAATAATTTCAATAAATTTTAAATTCATTAACTATATTAATTTTACATTTATTATTTATACCATTTTAATAAATAACTTAGAAAATAATTTAATATTTAGTTATTCTATATATTTTCATATATTTATTACCTAAAATATCGTGCAATATAATACGTAATAAAAAATATATGAATAAAATTAATTTTTTTTAAATTAAAATTTACAAGCTATTTAAAAAAAATAATAAAAATAATACTAGGATATGTGGACAGTTATAAATATTATTATATCATTATTTTATCATTGGGTTTGGGTTTGAGGAATTAGAAACAATGAGGAAAGGATGACTGTGTAAATTTAAAGCAGGTTGAGTTAAGAGATTGATGAAAATTACGATGAAAATATTTAAAATAAAAGTATTTTAAAAAAAAATATTAAATTCAATCAAATCTAAAATGTAATATAAAAATATAATGCCTAGTAATAGTGTTCATTTAATAGCAACATCCTTCACAACTATATGCCAGTGATGTATGCGTTACTATAGTTACCGTCATATTCGTCGTCATCGTCTAGTTCGTCTAATTCGATCATGTTCATCAAGCACAGAACCTCGGTGGCACAGCTGGTGTTGTCTTGTGTGATATCAAAGCCTGGTATTTGTACCTGCACATTGTGTATGCTTTAATCGTCGCCGCAGGTATAAAGTAATAATAGTCACGTTATAATAAATAGATAATATAAGTATAATAACAATACAAATTACATAATAAGTATATACATTTGGGGCCGGTTGTTTGTTTCGGAAAAAATGAATTGAACGAAGATTATTCTAAGATAATATTTAGATGTTACCAAGATAGCTAATGATTATTCATACAATATATTTTATGAAAACAACCGCCCTAGACACCACCTCGTTGATCACTAAGTGTCGCC
Source organism: Osedax fenrisi (assembly GCA_964019155.1). NCBI lineage: Eukaryota > Metazoa > Annelida > Polychaeta > Sabellida > Siboglinidae > Osedax > Osedax fenrisi. The sequence continues at coordinate 18,098,661 of OZ025245.1, forward strand.
ACCTGGTGAATGATAACATATGCTGTTGTGAACTTTAACCTGTACGGGTAAGAGTCCAGATTTACCCGGTAGAGTGGCGCGCTGCACGATCAATTTCTTGTCTCCCAGCGCCATGCCGTTAAGTCCTTCGCAAGCCTATACGTGTGTATCGGTGTGTGTGTACATATATTTGAGTGTGTATTAGGGTTGTAAGTGAACTCAAATTATTCGAAATAGCTTAAATTCTTAATACTATAATAATGATGTATAATAATGTATATTTTAAAATAAATATGTAATTCAATAAAAAAAGAGTATCGTGTACATGGTAAGGTATTTTATGTATGATACATTAAGACATTGCGTTTTTGTATACATTTTTATATAATCTCTATTATAGTAAACTATTCTCCCTTAAGAGGATTCACGGCACTTACAATTACAATTTATTAAGATAGGAGATATTTATTTTATATATATTAACAAATGTTCACCACCTAGGGTATTGGTCCGATTTACATTCTTTAAATTGAACGTTAACACATATACTGTTAATAAAAGTTACTTATTTTTAAATAAAATGGTTATGCGAAAATCCAAAATATTTGGGGGCAAATAGTTTGCTAAATTAAATAAATTAAAAAAAAAAAAATGTTATATGATATACTATTTGTAACAAATATCTTTTAAGTAATATTTATCATACATATCATAATAAAGATACCATTAACATTTCATCAAGTTTAGAGAATTATTGAGAGTGCTGACCATTTTTTTAAATTCAAAATAAATAAAATCTATATTCTAAATAAATGGAGTTTAAAGTTTGACTAATTTTATTTATATATAATTTTTATTTTTGACTACATTTCTAGTATTATAATAGAATACAACAATAATATAACTTTTAAGTTATTCTTATAATATTTAATAATTATATTATATTGCCAATAATTACACATAATAAGCTATATTTATGACATTTTTTTTGGCATATTTATTTATGTAGAATATATTAACTAAATAATAAAACTATAAATTATTCAGTTCTATTCTTATTGTCTTTTCCACAATAGATCTCCTACTTAGTATTGTTATAATAAAATTGATCAAATAAATGATGTGGTCTCAATTTCATTGTTCATAATGTGTATTTACACTCAATGAAGTGCGTTCATTTCATATCAATTTGTTAATTATAGATGTCATTAGTTGACATCATATTACATAATAGATCATAGATACTACTACTTTTAAAATTATTTAAAATATTAACTTAGATATTATATTTATATATTTAAAATGTGAGTATATTGCTACTAATTATGCTATTTTTTTCAAATTAATGTATTTAAACAAATAGGTCATGTATTAAACTAAAAAATGATATAATTTATAGTTATTTATATGCTCTAAAAGTTTCAGAGGATATTTAGAAAGCCCACCCTAAGCCCACCCAGGCATGCCCGTATCGTGTACTAACCTGATCCGTGACCTCTGGATTAAGGTATTCAGCGAACGCGTAGCCCTTACTACTGCCTGTGTCTATGTCTTTCACCAGATTGAACGTCTTCAGTTGACCGAACGACTGCAGTAACTCTTTCACCTGTGTGAGGGGGAGGAGGGCATGTTATCATGGGGGTAATAAGGGTGGGGGGGAGATGTATGATTGTGTAGGGGTGGGTGGGAGATTACATTATATGGGCGGGAGTACATTATGTAACAGGGGGTGGGCAGGAGAGAGATTATATAATAAAGGGCAGACGGGAGAGGCATTATATAATAGGGGATGTAGAACAGAAAATTACATAACACTTGGTATGGAACAGCAGCAGATACATGACATGGTGTGTATTAGCATCGCTTTATTTATACTTCACTAGTGTAGAGGAATGAGGGGGCAATATGCACAGAGATGTTCACTAATAGGCAACATATCTAGGACAGAGTGCACGAGTGTGTGTTAATATCTTAATACTATATGTTTCATACTTTATCAGGGGATTATATATATATATTATTATAATAGTATATCAATTGTTAATGTTTTGTTAACACATATATAATATAAAATTATATGAAAATATTTATTTAATATATTATACAATTTTTTAATATTTATTTAATTTCTAAAAATATAAAAAACTTAAAAAAATGAGAAAACAATATACGATTGATGTCAAATTTAATTTTGAACTTAATTTCTTATCTATAGTATATAAAAACATAAATAAATACTTATTTATTTAATATTTCTTTACATTATATTTAAAAAATAATTATATTCATAATCCATTTTTTATTGATTTTACATTTTTTTATTTAAATAATACCTATATATTGTGGATATACAATATACATGTTATTTTATTGTTAACTTTGTGAAAATAATGTGTATATGTATATATAATAATTAACAAAATCCATTTTAAATTATATATTATTATCATAAAGTCCATTCCTAGAAATATATATATATCCCAGAATTTATAATTATTTACTACCATAATAAACTTTTGTTTAAATACACTAATATATTTATGATATTATATTGCTAAATTATACTATCCTCCTTTATTTTATTACTACATCATTTATTTTATTAGAATTTTACTAGACTTATCACATATTTTATGTAATAAAATATTTTATTATAAAAATGAATAATGAATTATAATTTATATTTCATAATATATATATATATATATATTATATGCCCCTTTTTTATATGATAACAATTAGATTTAGTGTGAACAATTAGTATATACAATAGAATCCATATTAGAAATAAATGTTGGTATTGTTATTATTAATGTGTTAATCAAGATATTGGCTAATACAGGGTTAGGCAGTAAGTCATTTATATGCATAGTTTATTTATATCAATATGATTATGAAATAAACCAATATAGTTGGTAAATGCATTATTTATATACGGCATTGGTGATTTATTTGAAATACTTATACAGTTTACACTATAAGTTATCAACGTATAAATATATATTTATCTTATTGTAAAAATCTGTTAATCTTACAATGATAGCTATGTTATAATAACATTAATATGAATAATATGAAAAACATGTACATAATTTAATACCATATATATATATATAATGTTTAAATATATAATATATAATATATAATATATATGTTATATAAAATAATATTTATTAAATATTATTTTAAATAATTTCTAAAGCGAATTGTCAAAGTATTATTAAGCATACTATAAAATATGTATTATTTAACATTGAAAATTGACATAATTATTGATCATGTTTCTCGTATATGGCTGTATATTTTAAGAAAAATGGTTATTATAATAAAATAATGTTCTATTCTAAAAATAAACACTATACATTCAATTATTACAATAATTATTGTATTCAAAAATATACATACATTTTCATTTATAAGAGTGATATATTTTTAAAATTTATGTAATCAAATAAATCTAAAAATTGAATTAGTATATTTAGTTTGTAATACAGATGAGGCAATTTTTATTAATTTTACTAATTAATTAGTGACATAATTTTGCCTTGTAAGATCCTTGACTACAAGCTTCCCATATATAACATGATAGTGCCTATAAATGATAATAGCTACATCAATACCTCGCTGCAAGCTGATTATTGATGATAACCTGTTCGTCATTGAGGTATGTAGGAATGCTGCCGATGTAGATACGACATGGACCGTCCTGTACATTAGTGGTGACTATACCTATGGGGGGAGAGAGGGGGGTTAGCGGGGGTGTGGTTAAGGGGATGCTAGTGGGTAGAATGTGGTGTTAGTAGAGAGAACGGGATGTTAGTATGAGTGAAGGAGGAATGGGAGGCATTAATGGGGGAGGAAAGGGTAGGAGGTAAACGTTATTCTATTCACTAGGATAACAATAACTATACCTATTTAAGTGGGTGGGGCAATAAGAGGTGTTAGTAATGGGGAATGGTGGGCTATAAGCTAAAGTACTAAAACTAAGATAGTAGTTCATATAGGCTATGATAGCTAGATTAGTGCCTGTACAATGAGCTATAACAGCTACAACAACGGTAGTGTTACATATATGTGATGGGGCAATATGTATGTGTGTTTATCTACACTGATTTTGTGTATTCATAGTTTTATCTGAATATGCTGCTTTGGTGAATAATTTATTCATTAATAATATAATGAAAGTGGATAAGCAATTGAATATAGTGTATGGCACTTTGCGATAGAGGCTCTGCAGTAGAATCATACTAATAAATATAATTATTATTATTATTATTATTATTTATTTATATTTATATTGATATTTATTATCAAGTTTAATGTACTGAAAATATCATACTATTCATTGATACATATATATATATATATATATATATATATATAATCTAAATCCATAGATATAGATAGAAGTCACTTCTATTTATATCGATGAAAAACCTACTATTTTAATAGTTGACATATATCCTATCAACTAATATCATTTTTTAATGTATCGATAAATGTGCCATTCACATGTCTATCTTTTAAATGCATTACGTTTGTCAATTTCTATCCACTTTATTTATATTGATGATTTGACCCTATTTAATTAAATTAAATTTATTTTGAGACATTAGAGCCACAGCAATTTGACAATCTAAAGAAAACTTAATACATTAAGATAACATTATTAATAGAAAACAAAAATATGAATGAAACTAATTATACTAATAATGTACACAAATAAAGTAGGAAGTATGAAAAATATGAAGATAGTGAACAAGTAAGATTTATGCTCTGGCCTGGCTGCAATTATCAATCCGAAAATGTCAAATAAGCTTATATTTTACATGGAGGCTTCACTAATATTGTATAATATATGCATCTGATTTGTGTACAAAGTAGTGTATCACAATGAGCGCAGTATTCGTCTAGAGATGCTACGTAGTACAGGTATATATTTATATATATATATATATATATATATATATATATATATATATATATATATATATATATATATATATATATTTTTCACTCTATTATCTTATTATCTTAGAACAAAATAATAATGTAAACTAAATATATTTGATAGTATTGAAATAAAGAATGTTATGATGCTCGTATTCAAACGATGAACGATAGCTGTTTTCAAGACAAATATTGCACTGTGCAATGAATACCAATACCAATAACAATAGGGGTGTGTACCGGGTATAGCTAGACAGTCAGCGGTGATGCCGGGCAGTGATTGGTAGTCACGGGGACGTCTGATCTTCAGCTGCTGGTTCTGGAACATCACGTTGTCAAATATCATCGCACTCGAACACTCATCCACCGAACGGAACTAATTGAGGTAGTGGTGGGGGCGGGTTAGTTAATGGAAGGGAGGGCGGGTTAGTTTATAATTAATGAGGGGGGGGGTTAGTTTATAATTAATGAGGGAGGGGGGCGGGTTAGTTTATAATTAATGAGGGAGGGGGCGGGTTAGTTTATAATTAATGAGGGGGGCGGGTTAGTTTATAATTAATGAGGGAGGGGCGGGTTAGTTTATAATTAATGAGGGGGTGGGTTAGTTTATAATTAATGAGGGGGGAGGGTTAGTTTATAATTAATGAGGGAGGGACGGGGTAGTTTATAATTAATGAGCGAGGTAGTTTATAATTAATGGTGGTAATTAATGATATCACCTAATGTATATAGAATCTGTCTGGAACACTCTTTTACATAACAGTATTATTAGTAGAGGATGTAATTTATAATTAATGGTAGCAAATTTGTTATTATTTATATTGTGTAGATGTAGATCTAGTATATATCTATAATATATATAGTATATGATTTTAATATATATAATTTAAATATACAGTGAAAGCCGCTTACTTCGACAGGCACGTACATCGATAATTCGGCTACATCGACATTCCGAGATATTTTTGTTGGATTTACACCTATTTACATGTAAATTAATACGCATACATCGACAATCCACTTATATCAGTATTAATACTATATTCTATTTATGTTAAATACAATTAATTATAATATTATAGTTTTATAATACTAAAGTTTGTACAAAGTTTGTTGATACATAGTTTTTATCATATACAAATATCAAAACATTAACAAAAGTAAAAAGTAGGTAAGTAACAATGAACTATATAATCCGTAGTCATATATTATTGTGTCAGTAGTCTAACCTTAATTACTGGCGTCACTATTACGTACTGACACCTATGACTCATCGTGTAGGTATATATTTATATTCAATTTATATCTCAATATCATGTTATAAATTATAAGTAATACTAATAGTATTATACTATATATAGCTAAATATATTATATTATAGTACCATATGTCACGGTAATACTATAAACTATTATATAATATACAAATACATTGCATGGATCAACTCTCTTTATCGAGTACAAGTCGGTAGTGCATTGCATCACTAGATGCAGGTATATGAGCTCAATTGTAATTAACAATTCTTAGAGTAGATTTTGGTCATAAGATCAATAGTATCAAAGGTATTGGCGTAACTTGCTAACATGTCGCATCATGAATTGTTACGTCATTAGTTTCCATTAGGTTTTTTTATTTTTTCTATATCCTATGTTATATTTAATAATTATTATACTTTAAAGTAATTAATTATTATACAATATGTCTAAATATCATCATAGTATCTATTATACATCATTGTATTTCGAATATGTAAACTAATAGTATACTATAGTATCCATATATACATACATGCAATAATTTAAGAATAATATATAACTATATAACAAAAACTATCAAAAACATAAATAATAAAATAGACAAATATTCTTATAAATATAAAGAATTAAGCAAATAATATAAACAAATAAGCCGATCCAGGATTGCCGATCCTGCCCATCATCGACGTACTGTATTCTATAAAGGTTAAGTAGGCTATACTTATACTTTATAGTTAAGTATAATATATACTATATAGTATACTATACTATATATTATATATTCTATACTATACTATAATATACTATATACATTTAAGTAATACTTTTTAATATATTCTTTGATTGAATTGCGATGGGTGTGTAAATAATTAGTTATTAAATATTAATAATATTAATATTATTTAATAAACATGTAATTAAACCTTTTTTGTTATTATATTATATGCATATATTATATTATTACATACAATTAATTATAAATAAACTAATGCGTTATACATCATTAGGTCTACGCCCCTATCGCTCATATCGACAATCCTCCTATATCGACATTTTTGGAGCTTACACAACCATGTCGATGTAAGCGGCTTTCACTGTATATATTGAATTATATTTTAAAAATAGAATATATACACTAATATATAATGTTATCAATAATATAAAATCATATTATTATACATATTTTATGATTATTTTTTTCATCAAATTCTATTTATTTAAAATATTTTCGATTAATAATATTAATTGATATAGTTTCGTCTACTATAATATAAACGATTGAAGTTGAAACTAGACTTCACGTGCTAGATACACGTTAGCTATGTATTATTTACTCGTAGGCAACAATAGAAAATGCAAAATCCAATTTTGGAGCAACTTAGATTAGTTTAGAAGTGAATATTTAAATTCGTCTTATTATAGAAAATATTCTAATAATTGACCATTATTATACGTATTATACGGTATAGATGTAATGCATAAATATTAGATATGTGTACTCTACGGTATAGATGTAATAGATTGTGTAAGATAAGTATGATATAAGGTATAGAATGGCCTCCAGGTTACCTCTATGAAGGCGAAGTTCTTGTCCAGGTTAACTTGGCAGGCGATAACGCAAGGCTGATCTTTCTCCAGTTGCATGTCTGTGCCCATCATACGGTGATTGAAGAAGTCCATCATTGTTTCCTGTGCAGTGAGGGAGAGGTGATGAGTCGGCGTATTGTGGTATCGTGATCAATAATTATTATTATTATTATTTAGTAGAAGATATTATTTGTGTATCTTTTCTTATATAGATAATAGTGTATATGACTAGATTCAAAACGATGGGTAACTATAAATAATAATGATAGAAATATATAAATAATAGTAAACAAATATAAATAAGTAGTGATTTACACACACAAAGAGTGTGCATTGTTCCTTCTAAAGGGCTTACGCATGTTATTCAATCTCTTCTGTTGTTATCGCCTATATATATCACCACATATATTGTTGATATAGAAACATGTAATGTACTGGGTGACAATGATAGAAAGAGTGACGGCTAAAGTTGAATATGTTTAGAGGCGATAAGCAGCGGAGTATTAGCGCGATGTGTGCTGTGATCGGAGTGCTTATGAGGCTGCGTATTGTGATATCAGTGAATAGATATCTAACGATGTCTTCCACATCTTCCAATTAGATGAAATGCATGAACGAATATTTTATGTAAATATGTAAAGTATTATGGATAAAATATACTTTATTTTGTAAATAAATATTATTTATTTGAATTATCAAATTATTTATTAATTATTATACGAATACAAAATTTGATCATATACTATTAATATATGAAATATATTATTCTCTTTATAAGAAAATAACTGGGTATAATATACATGATAAATATGAATTTATAAATATATATAAATATAGATATATATATATTGGTTTTGTTGTTGATATTTTAGTTTATTTTAGTCATTTCATCCCATCCATTTAATGATCGATAATCGAGTCCGTGTTTCAGAAAAAGAAAAAAAAGTAACATTTTTAAAAATACTTTTAATTGTTATAAAATGTTGTAACGTGCCTAAAGAAAACTCGGGTAACTATAATAACTGCCACGATTTACGACGTTGCATCTTTAATAGCGTTTCCACTACCTTCGTATTTACGGGTCCGGAACTTAAAAAATTGTATCAAAAATAGAGATTTTTTGCGATTTAGGATATAATGAAAATAAATACGCAATAGATAATCCGAAATCCATTAAAATTGATATGAATATTATTTTGATCACTATTAATTTTTGTTAATTAGAAAAATACATATCAACAATTAACAAAATAAATTAAACGATAACAATATAGCTACAAAAAAAACACATATAAAATATGTTCATATTAATATGGGTATGTATAGAAATAATGATAAAATATGAAAGTTCCACAATATTATATAATTGTATTATAACTATTACTAATAAATTTATAATAGTAATATATAAATTATAAATATCATTATCAAAACAAAAGTATTTAATGATACTGATTATTTTTATAAAAATTATTAAAAAATTCAAAAAAAAGTATATATATATATATATATATATATATATATATATATATGTATGTATTCAGTGCCAGGAGATAAAAAGGACAATTCTATATCAAACTTCTAAAGTATTATATTGTAGGTATAACAATTAATTAATACCTTTATTTGAATAGTTAAAATTATTTCACTACGTATATTTTTTGTTATGAAATATTATTTTATTTATAAATAATTCGCGAATCTGAGATTCTAACTCTAACCAAAAATCTTAATAAACTTTTGAAGTAATGTACAAATACATATATATCAAAAATATTTCAGAATTCTATAGATAATTATAATTAATTGATACTGAAAACCAAGTTTTTGTTGTTAGAAAATGGATATATAAATTATGAATACAATACTCTTTACAATTATATTATTGAAAATCAATAATTTCACATCAAACATTATAAATAAAATAATAATAAAATGAAATATACACAAACAATACTATGCTTAATAGATCAATATAATTATTATTCATACATATAACAAAATTACAGTGTTACTATATATTGAAATTATAGTTAGAGCTATTTATAACTGACTACCCAATATGCAAGAAATCACTATAAATTGACATGGTGTGCATATTAAATCACATTGTTAGATTGGAAGTGTGCCTATTCCCTTGAGATTCATATAGTTGAAATACGTTGATAACATAGTAATGAATTGTAGTTTTGATATTCAAACTATATTCAGGATACTATATAGATAAAAAAACTATATATATAAAAATAAATATTAATTTTTTTATGTAATTACTTTAGATACGATGTAATTATATAAATATATATATAATTATCTTTATGGTGGAGATGAGAGTTCTGATTTTCTTTTATGTTGTTTTCATTTTACTTCATATAATATGCGCATATTTGCATAAAATATTCATATATCTTATGTTAGGCATGCATAAAACAAGGTGTTTTTTTATTAATTATAAACCTAATGTTAATTTTTGTACCATGTCATTTTGGGTATCAATTTATATCTATTTTTCCTCATTATTTTTGTTTATATATTTTTTTTTTTTACCTAATAAACTATATATTATTATTATTATAACTAATTAATCTAGAATATTTCAGAACAAACTAACCTCGGTGATGCCGAAAGGAATATTTCCGACGTAAAGTCTGCGCGCCTGTCTACTGATAGTGGAGCCTGCAAACGGAACTGTGGTGCTGTGAGCTATCGTGGCTGCCGGAGCTACAGTCACTGATGGCGGTACTTGACCGGTTGCCTGGGTAGTGGGGTGGGGGTGGGGGTAGTAGTGGTAGTAGTGGGGAAAGTGAGAAGTGTGGTAGTTGTGACGGTGGGGATAATAGTGGTTGTTGTAGTGGTAGTAATAGTAGTTGAGGTAATGATACTATTGGTAGTAGTGGTAGTGGTAGTACTTATGGAAATGGTAGATATAGTACTGGTGGTAGTGGTAGTGGTAATTATTGTGATAAAGGTAGATGCAATAGTAGTGAAGGTAGTAGTAGAGGTGGTAGTGGATGTAGTATAAGTGGTGATAATAGTATGATAGTGGTAGTGGTGATAGTGGTGGTAGTGATCATGGTAGTTGTAATGTGTATGGTAGTGGTATAAGTAGTGGTGATGGTAGTGGTGTACTAGTATGAGAATTTATTAATATAGAACAGACATTAGTAATTGAATGTTAAAGGAATTTTATATTCATTTTGTGGATATCAAAATAAGTAGTAATATATAGTAATTTATAAGCAATATAAAGGTTTTATTTAATATTATAGTACGCTAACATTATACCAAAGGAGTTAACTAGATTATCTGATAAATATTTACATCATAGATATCTACGAGAAATATTTTATGGTTACATTCATTTAACTGACTCGACCATACATACTCCTGATATATCTAATATGTATACAATGGGAGTTACAAAATATTGTAACCTATTTTTTATGGCTGTCCGTTATTCGACTTTATTTGAAAAATAATAATTGTAATGCTTTAGTGAGCGGTCCGTTATTTGACTGGAATTGGCTCTACCTCGACCAAATAAAAGTGTGTCTAGCGAGTTAAATAATTTACATTGCTTAGATAAAGATTGACAGCTGCCTAGATTCCAGCTCCCACGCGAATGCAACCAACACATACCCTTTGATACTACGGCTATTGATTAATAAGTAAGGTAGATGAATGGGAGAGTTTCTACACCATTCGGGTAATACGCATCTATAGCATAGCTGTTCAAGTACACTTACTATACTAAGTGTTTGTAACCCGCCGAATATATATCAGGGAGGTGTGACATCGAATATATTAATGCATTAAGCTATTTAGATATTGATATTTGAACGCAAATTGTTATGATATTTTGGACGTAATGTATAATAAAACTTATCTCAGACTAAACCACACGCGCACACACATATACCCATAGCATACACACACATACGATGAACCTGCATAGCCTTGTACTGCATAGGAGAGATGTGTTCGAATCCTATGGGGGCTACATCCCAGTACCTGTTAGGCTTCTTCACTATACGTTTCACCAGTACAGGACTGCTACAGGCGTTAGTGTTATGTTAGTATGGGCGAGTGAATCATAGTTGGCGGATGTATTTATAGTATATAGTTATAGTATAGTTATAATGCGTGGATATTTCGGTTAAGTCATAATGCGTAGATAATGTTGTATATGTTGTAATTTAAAATATTCTCAACGAATATAATATATAAATACTCATATATGAAATTTTATTGGAAATTAAATATAACCAAATATTGCGGTAATGATAAATTTATTTGCATGAAATTTACGCAAGGAATATCTTTAAAAAAAATATATATATATATTTATATATTATATTATATATATTTAATAATAAATATGCAACTCTATATAAATTTATAAGGAAATAGTATATATAATATAATTATAAAAATTGTATATAAATTTATCTAAATAAAAATCAAATATAATATACTAATAATTATATAAATTTTGTATAAATTAAGATATATAATTCATATAACTCTAACAATTGAAATAGATAATTGATTATTTCGCTCACTAATTATTGTTTATAAAACAACCTTCTACGACCGCGTGACCTATGTCTCCTGTCTCGTGACCTTGATCGCCTTCTGTCACGTGATCTTGATCGTCGTTCGTTGCGTGACCTTCGTTTTCTGACATCACCACGGCTTCTATATTCTTTAGGGTCATCTATCACAGAGCAACAATAAATACATAGAAATATTTAAACATAATATTGTCATAAACACATGCACCATACTCTATACCTATTGGAAATGTGAAAACTAGTGTTCAAACCTGCACCAGTCAATAAAACCTAATTTGCACTCGAAACAGTTTGATTGAAAAAAATATAAAAGTAACATCGAACATATAATAAAGTTAATAAAGGTGTAATTGTCTCGATAAGCAACACTGCTTCTATAATTACCCTGGCATTGCCTAAATCTGATGATAATAATAATAATAATATAATTTAATATTTATGATTAATTGTACCCAATATAGTTAGTATGCTACGATGAAAGGCTATTAGTGTTCGAATTAATAGATTATAAAAGTTAATGAATTGTACTGAAGGGATGTATAATAAGACACATGTATATTGTACAATTATACAATATATTTAAAACTAACTACCTATATTTAATACTAACTGTCAGTCATTATATAGAAATAATAATAATAATTTCTATGTATATACAGTTAACTCTCGATATTTAAGACTCTATATATTACAGAAACCCAGCTAACTCTTTATCTAATCACTTTCTAGAAATTCTAGCTGTTTTTTTACTTATGTAAGAATAATCTGATATATCAGATCATTTCTTCTGTCCCTTGAATTCTGAATAAGATATCGAGAGTTAACTGTAATCATTTAATATAATTGTTTGTGATTAGTTAATGAATTGATTATATGACTTAATTACACCCTTATTAATCGACTACTATGATCATTACGCCCGATCATTATTCTAGCGTGGTGATAATATCATATCATACACTTCAAAAATCATAATTATTATAGCACGATAGTATAGAAAATACTCATTTCTATAATTTGTTAAGACATAAAAATTAATGTGTATGTTTAATTAACATTGTTAAAATATTGTCACTAAAACATCAGTATAAAGGTATACATTATATATATTACCTCATCAAATAAATATAAACTAATAATGAAATTATATATCTAATGTAGTAAATGATAAATATGAATTGAATTGTTAGGATAAATATTTCTTTATTCAGTGTGTTGTTTATTATGAAATACATTACTAAATCTAGGCATATTATCTATAGTCGATATATTTCTAATCATATTTTAATTGATTAATATGACCAAAGTATTATAAATAATGATTATTATATGAAATTAATAATTATAATAAATTAAAATATAACAAATTACCGTGAATTTTATGAAAATATATTTTTCGTAAAAATAAAAATGTTTATTAATATGATCAACCGAGAGAACAATCTACAGAGAGAGGTAGAGAACGATTAAAAGCGATAGAGACATTAGAACATATACCGTGCATTCATTAAATGCCTACGTAGCTCTTACTGTATTCCTCCTAAGATTATTTAGGTGATATATGTGAAAATTAATACACACGTTATTTAATTTTATACGATATAATAATATTTATATGGGAATTGGATATAATAAAGTTATTTACAAAACGACTTTTACAATAATTTACTCATATTATTTTACAGAAAATATGAAAAATATATCGAAATTATAATTTTTCAAATGATGTATAAAATTAAGAAATAAATATAATTTCAATAATATATATTTAAAAAAAATTCTAAATGATTATTGAAAACAAAGTATATACATATTTCATATAAATTTAGAATAATAGATTATAACAAATACAATTCAATATTATAATATTATAAAGTAGGAAAAGTTACAGTAATACCATTAGTTTTTCTGTTAATTTTTAATTAGTATTTATTAACCTTCTAAAATGTGTGTAGTAGTTATGATTATACGCATACCCTAATTCATAATAATTCCATAATTTCTAAGTAGAAATAATAAGAATAATAAGAAGTACTTCTTATTTGCATAAAATAATATCATATATGACTATTTAAGCAAAATCTACATCATCTTTATAGTTATAATGCCAATGAAACAATGAGATTCCTCCCATATTAGTAACTAATAATTACATTTAAAATTAGTTTGTCAATAATAAATATTAAAAAATCTATATATTATACATGTTAATTTATTAGCTATCTAATATTCTTATGTTACACATTTAATTATGTAAAACATTTGATTTAACATAATCATTATGATCACATGATAATCATAATCATATCATAATAATTTTAAATAATTATTTTTCTCGACTAAAGGCTATATTATGCATTTATTATAAGGCATTAATGATATCGAAATTATATCGGAATATATAGTCAAATAATATAGTTTAAAAAGAATGTCAACTATCTAAGAGTGTGAATCTGTGCATTCGTATCGCGCATTAAACATGCATGTTAACATTTTATAATAATTATAATAATGACTATATATAATATATTATTAAAATAATTAATGAGTCTATATACAAAAATATGGTGCATATCGAATATTGCACCCGTATTATTTTATTACGATTTAAGGGGTCAAATTTAAAATACTCGTATCAGTTTTATGTCGTACTAGTGTACATGCTAAACTAATATTATAAATGAAAATATAGTATATATTACAATATATATATAAATTAGTTATTATTATTCATAGATATTCATATAAAATATTTTTAATTTGAAATCGGAAATCTTACTAAAAATCACTGATCATATTCAATATTCTCCAAAAAATATAATCAAGTAAATATTAATATTTGTAATAATATAATTTTATAATTGTATATCGATTAGCGTCCCCTATAGTTGAATTATTTAAATTAGTGCCTTTCATTTTCTGTAATCGATTAAATAAAATGTATTTTATATAATTATTATAATTATAATATAATTATTATAATAATTATAAAAATTATTATTATTATAATTTCAAATTAAACAAATTAAATTTATTTGTTACAATTTTGAAAATTTTTAATTTAAAATTAATTTTATCATGACATCATATATTATTTACCTTGTATATTAGTATTAGTAACCGTATTGATAACATGAATAAAATAATTGTATAATTAAATAAAATACATATTAATTTAAAGTTATATATAAAAGGTATATTTAAAAAACTAAATTAAGCAGATGATATTAAATTTGAATTTAACAAATTAATCCGAAATTAATGATAACAAAGATTATAAGAATTTACAAGCATTTACTAATACTCATAGACATTTGAGCGACTTCACTCGTGTTTCTAATAGACACTGTCTATTAGCAAGACCTCCTATAACATCGGGTTATAGGAGGTCTTGCTATTAGACAGTGTCTAATATCAATTTAGTTCTGATACACGAATATATAAATATTAGCTATCATATCTACTTTCTTAACAGTAAAAAATCTTCAAACTTGACATACTTTTCTGATTCTTTTTAAAGGGGAGGTTCTTAATGTATAATTATAAATTTTAACAGAAAGAACTATGGTTCTTTCATTTTGTTTTCACTTTAATATACAAATGTTGTTCTTCTTCTATATTTTGAATATCATTATAATGATATAAGATTATTAAATCATCACCATATTGTAAGTTTAATGATTTTAATGGAAGCTATTTTGTAATTAGTATAACAGATATAAAATGTCATACGACCTCTACAAATAATTTGAAAAAATAGATAATTTATATATTTATTAAATATATATATATATATATATACATAATAAATATATATAATAAAGTATATACTTTCTAATATTATTTGAGAGTTGTTTACTAAAATTATAAACTATTTGAATCGATTATAATTAAACATTGCCATAATTTGAAAAATATTCTTAATAAAACTTGATCTAATTTTAATTTATTATGAATCATCACTGATTATTGATTGTATTATATTGTAATGGTTGGTCATCGTGTTTCCAATAGTTTGTATATAATAGGAATTTTATATTTGGTGTATTACTGTTAAACATATACTCTATACAAATCTATATTAATACATTATTTTTTATAATCATCTACAACAACTAAGTGAAAGTTATGATTGTAGTAATGAATATAGTGTATTTTTCGATATATTTTCTTATTTATTCTACATTGAATTCCATAACATGCCTTGCCATCATATGCCATCCGCGACTACGGACCTTACTATACTATTACTAGTATACTTAACTGTTACATACAACTTTATATGTATGTTTAGGTATAGGGGAAAGTCCCCGATTACCGACCCCCTCCTAATACCGATCCTTCTCGTATCTCATTAACTATAAAAAAATAATATATACACGAACTGTTAGTAATTTAATGATAAATATGAATAAGTATTTTATTTAAAAAAATATTTAATCCTACAATTGTTATTTGATAAAATGTAATATTCTGTTTTTACTTTTTAAATATTTGAATAATAATTTTTTTTTAATTATTGTAAATACTTTATTATTTAAAAGAAAACTTAATACTGCGCATGCTATTGTATATCAATAAAATAATAAACTATTATTAAAATAATTTAATTTGAATAACTATTAACCAATATATCTTAATTATAGCAACCCATATGATTTTACTATTACCGACCCCCTAAATTACCCTAATACCGACCCCATGTGATTTATAATATCCAATCAAAATAGATACGTATTTTACTTTAAAATATGTAGTAAGTTGTTTGTGTATTATTGAGATAGATTAAGGATACATGAGTCCAGTTGATTATATACATACTGATTAATAAATAAATAATAAATAATAATATACACTATTTTAATATAACTACTATAAAGTTTAAATTTAAATTTAATATTTAATATTAAAACATAAATTCAATACAAAATAAATTGCGTGAATATTATAATTAATTATATTTATGTATATCTACTATTTTTATTGGATATTATAATACTACAAATATTTATACCATGATTATTTTAGGGGGTCGGTAATATGAGAAGGAGTCGGTATTAGGTATATATCATATTACCGACCCCCTGTTTATTCTTGTAAATATAATTATATCAAAAATTTAAAATAGCCTCATTATTCATTGCCATAATAGTACCCTAATTAAAACATTTCAAATAAATATATTTAATATTGAATAAGTTAACTTATTATTATAAAAACAATTGTTACAAATAATCATTTAGGGGTCGGTAATCGGATACTTTCCCCTACAGAAACTAAGATAGGTTAACGGTTATAGGGTACATCCTCAACCTATTTTTATATAATATGTTTATTATTTATATATTTTACATTTTATTATTTTATTTGTATAGTTCAGTCTATTAATATAGTGTAGAGTATACTCTTAAAGTATACTTTAGGATAGTTTTCTATAATTTTAGGACAAAGTTAATATTTACAAGTTTAACTAGTTAACAATTTAATTTAACAGTAATTAATTGATATAATTTAATAACAAATTAGGTAGGTTATATTAGGATACGTATATAGCTATATATATATATATATATATATATATATATATATATATATATATAAAATAAATACATACGATTAGATTCCATGTTTGTTTCTTGAATGTATATCCAAACCTGTTAATAAATGTAGGTACTGTTCAAATTCAGAATCGGAAATAATATTATGAATTATGTATCAGATTAAATATATAAATAAATATATATACCTATATGTAATAAATTCTATCAATGACAAATATATATTTAATTTTTTTTAATATTTTTTTGAGTTATTTCTAAAGGGGGTTTCCACTACAAGATTTTCCGGCAACTTGAAATACAACTGGAAATATTGTAACTTTAAAACATCTTCTATCGAGATATAATGGGATACCCACTATACAGTTATTATATTTCAGGCAAGTTGCCGGAAAGTAAGGGGATTTCCCCCTAAAATTGTAGTTAACTTGATAAAAATTCGTTTTAAAGTTAATATATTTCCGGCAAGTTACCGTAAATACTTGTAGTGGGAT
This sequence comes from Osedax fenrisi, assembly GCA_964019155.1. NCBI lineage: Eukaryota > Metazoa > Annelida > Polychaeta > Sabellida > Siboglinidae > Osedax > Osedax fenrisi. The sequence goes on from OZ025245.1 coordinate 18,117,059, forward strand.
ACCCCCTTAATATTGTATACCAGTGCCTTTTTAAGTATTTAAATATAAACCTATAGACAATTTAAAAAAATAATAATATTATTTTAAATTGTATATGAAAACTAATCTAATAAAATACTTTTTTGTGGGGACTTATTGAAATTACTCACATATATTTATATGGGTCAATTATTTATTGTTAATTATAGTCAATTATTTAATAATAATTTAATGAAAATTAGTTAATTGTGAACATATATGAGTCATTTTGGGAGACTCATATTAACATTTTACTAATTTTAGTTTCTAAGTGTAACATTTATATACTTTTATTCCTATATTTTATTATTATTTAAATAAATAGGAATACATATATTTTATAATATATAAAATGCATAATCACCTATTATATATTAATGAAAATTAATGATTATTTAATTAATATTATATATAATTTCAATTAATGTATACATATATATATATATATAGATATATGTTGGAATATTTAATTTTAAATTATATATTTATAATATATGTTAACATATGATATATATAGGTATTTTATTTTTATAGTATTGTAATATATTTATATATAGTATTTTTAGCTATTCCTACATTCTATTTTATAATATATATATTATAAATTATTCACGTAAATATAGTTAGGTGAAATATAAATGAAATTAAATTTCATTAGGTATATTTAAATATGTATATTAAAAAAGGTAACAATAATTTAAATAACACTATAAGTAAATTAACTGTATTGTATCGTATCTTAAGATAGCATATTATAATATACAATATTTGTTTGCACATTATTATATATTATATATTTATTAAATGACATATTGAACTGATATGTTTTATATTTTTCATTTCAAGCGTGAATAAAATGAGACTTTAAACAATATACATACTTAGCATACAAATATTACTACCCCATCCTCATTTAGAACTTGTGGACTATAGGCCACAAGTAGGGGAAAGTAACCGAATACGGACAGTGACCGAATACGGACACTCTTGGTATCTCAGAAACCAAAAATCCTACAAAAAAATATTAATGAATAAAATATTCATAATTATAAAAATAGTCTAAAAAAGTATTTTTTATTTTTGAATTATACAATATATTGCTAATATATCCAATAAACAAATTTTTTTATTACGTTTTTAAATTTATGAAAAAAAATTTCAACTTAAAACCTTCTCAAGATTATATAAATGTATCGAAATAACACTATATTATAAAATATAACACTATATTATTAAAAAATAAAGCATTCTAAAAATTGTATTTTTAATTTCTATATTTTTTATCAAATATTCATTAAGTTATAAGCATATATCTAGAGGTCATATAAGTTCCTAATACGGACACTCTAAATGTCTTAATACGGACACACTATAACCAATCAGCGCGCAGCGTATTAACAATTCTTATTTTCATAAAAATCGCGTGCGTTATAATATTAATACCACCAATATAGCTGATTCTAAAAAAATATTATTTAGATACTTAAATTGTATTATTAATTACAAAATAATAAAAATAAATAAATTATTAACTAATTAAATTACAATATATTTTTTATAAAATTAATTTTAAATAACGTAATTGTTATTTGTCTGATTGATTCATCAATAATATATGGTTTATCTAGTGGTATATAGGGTGTCCGTATTCGGACATGGGTACCGAATACGGAAACCCCCGTTATCTATGGAATTAAAAGATTAATAAAATGTTAAAATCACAATAATAGGATAAAATCTATAATCATAGAATATTAATATATTGTAATATTTTAATACAAATAATGAGTCATAAAAAGTTAGGCCATTTATTGTTAAAGTTTCCGTATTAGGTTACTTTCCCCTACGTAGGGTACCTATAGGTATGACTTAAATGTGAATTATCCTAAACTTTATAAAATACGTAGGGTTTTATTCAAACTATTGAATTACATTTATGGAAGTTATTAATAAGGGAAGTTATTCCTAAATACTATTTAGTATTACATATTTGTTAAATAAATTAAAAAAAATAGTGTACATGAATTTATTTAGAATATATATATATACCTATAAATTATGTGAATTAGTTATACCTACCTAATTATATCATAACAGGATATATAATTAATTGATTGGTGTTTATGTAGATATTATATATATATATATATATATATATATATATATATGCGTGTTATAAATTTAAACACTATCATTATTATATTAATCATTATTTATATATGTTAAATTAGTTAATATATATATATATATATATATATATATATATATTATAGTTGTAATTACATTTGTATAAAATAATGTATACAACATATATATTAATATATATATATAGCATGGTGAACGCGTTATATTAACTTTTTCAACGAATATAGTTTATAGTATATACGGATTATTGTTGAAGAATTGAACGTATGGCTTTTAGGAACGAATACCTGTTTAATTCACAGATATTGAGGAGAGTATTTATTAATAAATACAATATTACACACTTATTAGTTATTAATAGTAATTAAATTTATATGTATATGAAGTGATATATGAATATGTTTGATGATAAAAGATACATTAATATTTTATTTTATATAAATTAATAATTAATAAATCAATGATGTAAATCAAATCAACCTATATATGTATATGAAATGCTAATCGTGTAAACTTTACAAAGTGTATTATATACTAATAAATAAAATAATATATTATTTTGATATGATATAAAACAATTAAAGTATAAATACCGCAATCAACAACGCGATCAGAATAAATAATTATTTAATTTTAAAATAAAATAAACAAAAATAAATTAATGTAAACAAAGATAATAGAAAACATATTATACAGTATCAAATAGTATATCATAAATAAAAATTATAAAAATATGATTTTAAGTATCAAATGTATATATATATATATATATATATATATATAAATATATATATAAATATATATTATTTATACATTACTATTAAATATTTCTATTATAATAAATAAATGTATTAATATTTTCTTAAATTGAATATCAAACAAAATATTCACATCTTACAAATATTCCTTATTTCCATTATATGGTATACTAATCGATATATATATATATATATATATATATATATGTTAATAAATGTCACTGTGTAACATACATACATACACATTGTGTATTACACACATATATATATATACATATATTTATATTTATATATATTTATATAAATGTTATTACCGTTTGGTTATAGTAAATATATAAACAATATAGAATAATGTACAATAAACAACAATGGGTTAAATATAGTCTAAATGATTTACGATTTTTGAATAGAGAAAAGCGATTATTGATATGTGTGTAATAAGTTAAATTTAGACGGAGAATCAGACTGAAAATTACGAAAATTTAATAATGATTCTCATAATTTCTGTATATTATGTAAATTATGCATATACAGTATTACACTTGCAGCATGCTTAATGCGCAATGCGCGACACGTGTTTTATATTTCGTATATAATATTCTACACGAGTTGATTGACAAGTTGCTTGCACGCGTTGATTGACAAGTTGCTTTCACGAGTTGATTGACAATTGCTTGCACGCCCTTTGTCAAGTCAATTCACAATGTAGCTGTAACAGGTAACATAACGTACGTTGGCGCGAATTGTCGCCACGTGGCGTGAATTATCGCCACTTGCCTTCTATATAAATAGTATATGTATATCAATACAGATCTATACAGAACTATAGGTCATATAGGGTATGATATGTCATTATTACTAAAGCCACAAAGGGATTTAGTATTTGAGATTTAGATTTGCTATTAGTAATTAAACATAACAAATACGTAGCATTTTATTTACCATTTAACCTATACACATATACATATATATATATATATATATATATATATATATATATATATATATATATATATATAGGATACAGTAGAATTCCGATAATTCTACGTTTAATATGATAACATTAAACTGGTCATGGCTGCTGTACAGAGTAAATCGTTAACTGTATTATATTCATATTTATTTCAGTTAATATACTTAGCTATAGCTATAGCGTTATATATAACTATAAAGTATATGTTCGATAATTACTTGTTCAGTATAAGTAGGGAAATGTAACTAGATAGGTTAATCATATAGTATACTGACAGTATACGTCGGATACCTATCATACCTAGTGTCCATATTCGGTACCCATATCTGAATACGGACACACCAGATAGGTATCTATCCCTATCTATTGAATAAAAAGATTAAATAAAATATTCAAATTACAATAATATCTATAATTATATAATATTAATATATTGTAATTTTTGAATACAAATATTGAGTCATAAAATGTTAAGACCATGTATTGTTAAAGTGTCCGTATTATGCATAGATTTATAGTTTACTAATAATATAGTTTTATAGTAAACTATAAATCTATGACTCGTATTCTCCTAATATATAATCATATTCGTAATGTATGCTACAGGAATATAACATAGACGTTATTGTAAGTGCTATACCATTATGTTTACGGGAATACACTATTTGTTTAAATGTATCATTTGTATATTAAAAATTCTCGCAATATGAACATATATGTTCAATATATATAACAATGTAATTAAAATAAAAGTTCAGATGATAATAAGTAGAGTATATTATATATGTTAGTTTTATATATTTATATATTATATATATATATATAGGTATAGGTATATACCTATACTATACTATACTATATATCCTATACTATACCAACTTATTATTTAACCCAGATAAATAAGTATTCTCATAATATATGTTCTCAATATAATTCAAACATAGATGTAAATATATCATGTGAAATAATTTATATTCAAAATAAATATATATATTTTTTTTCATTGATATTTGTTTTATTTAGTTACATTTGTTGTATCCTATACATTATAATATTATGTCTTTAAATTAAATGTAATATTATACTTATTAACATGTTTGGAATAAATCACGAAACATGGAATCCAATCCTATTTAATTAAATATTATTTTAATAATATCTATTATCATAGTATATAGAAATCCTATAACCTCGTTTATAGGAGGTCTTGATATAGGATAAGTATACTTCTTATCCTTATTATACATATTAATATAACCTATTACCTATATTACCAATACCACCTATAACCTCCGAAGTTATAGGAGGTATTAATATTACATATAGAATAATCTAATTAATTAGTTATTAAATAGTATAATTCAATTTGTTTTAAAGAAAACTATTATTTTCAAACTTCCCACAATATGGAATGTCTAAAAGTGTCATCGATATAAGAAAGTATATTTACTTTCTATACATCGATGAATAGTGTACGGTAAACTATGTAGGTACTTAATTATTAGGTACTTAACTCCTACCTAACTGTTTCTAGAAAATATAAAATAATATCATAAAGTTCATCACATTATATTAATATATTCAATATATCAATATAATATTGAAATTACATATAGAAATAAAACAATACGATTTATTTATTATATATATTTGACCACCATTTGTGGTATCATATAAATTTTTAGATTTGTATTTGGTAAAATATAAATCAATGTATATAATTTGGTAAATAAATAAATTATGAGACCTACATTTTAGTTGTAAAGTAACTTACATTTCTATATCAGGATCTATATGAGTATTAGTAATTTTATAAATACTTATAATCTTTGTTCTAATTAATTTATTTAATTTTAAATTTATTAAATAACATATCATATAGTTGTTTTAAAATATCTTGTTGATATATAACTTTAAATTAATATTAATCTAATTTAATTATAAAATTACATTATTCATATTATCAATTCGGTTGATAATTCTACTATATGAGGTAAATTGTATTATAAGTTATGTTAAAATTAATTTTAAATTACAAACAAATTTTAAATTTAATTTAATTTTAAATTATTTATGATAACATTTATTATAAATAATTGGTTATAGTCAGATATCTCTAAATTCGAACATTTAGAATTTGCATATTTATATATAAATTGTAGATCGTGCATTCACCAATTTAAGATTTTTGCTTTCTCTAAATTATTTGTAGTACTATAACATTTCGAGATTTATAATAAATCTCGAATCTCATAGCTTGCCGCCGATTATTATTATTAGATTCTAATAATATTAGAATTATTCTAAGAATATCAGAGTTCAATTTTTATTTTGGGGTTGAGTGATTTATTTTGTTTGTTTTTATTATTCTGTTTTTGTAACTACATTATTATAATGTAGTTACATTATTATAATGATTATATCCCCAAGTGAGCCCATAAAATATTGTGTTACTATAAAATATATTATAAAGCTTATAATCATTAATATAATGATTATAATATAATAATGTACACTAGACTACTGAGTAGTGCATATATAAGTACCGCCCACCTTGAACTCTGACATTATTATAATAACAATCGGCGGCCTGCTTCGAGATAATTCCTATACGTTATACATATATATAATTTTTCTTTATAACTGTAAATGGTAATATCATATGAATATCTGTACTAAAAGAATATTCACGTGATTTTAAATTTTGTAGTTTTCTTTTTAGAAATAATATCTTCATTTCACTAATTACTAGATAATTTACGTAACACCGATAAAATAACTAACTGTAACTTACGGTAGAAAATCCGAACAAGCAACGCCCGCAATATTAAATATTACCTACATATAATATGATTCACCATTATAATTAACCAAATATATGTTACATAGATTTTGTTAGATAACGGTTTACATTGTAAGATGTACTTACCGCAGTTCCACATGAAAACCGGGACATAATATTTGTATATAATAGTTGTAGTAGGGGATGGCTCATCACCAAGATGAGTTAAAAGTGCAGCCTTCACCTAATTTAAGGAAAAAGGCCGAATTAAATTATTTTCGGCCTTTGAAAATCCTTATATTCGGCCAAATTCGGCCTTTTCGTCAAAAGGCTGAATTTATCTCACCCTGATCATCACTGATGAGCGTGTAAAGTACGATTGGTACAACACGATACATTACCGTGATGTAGAAGTATGTAATATCTATTAACTTAACATTAACATGTAAAATGATTTATATATATATATATTTATTAAATATGTATATAAATGTATATACCATCAGTTATTATAATCGACATAGTAGTACTATTAGTAACCAGTTTTCAATAGTAGATTATAGTTAATTATATTTAATAGATATTATTATTATTATTATTATCAGATTTAGGCAATGCCAGGGTAATTATAGAAGCAGTGTTGCTTATCGAGACAAATACCCCTTTATTAACATGATAAGTTTTGTTATAGATAAGAATAATGAATAAATAATAATTTTATAATATTATGACTTCCTGTTTACATATATATGAATCATATAATATGATAAAAAAAATAAAGCATAATGAAACTTATCATGTAACTATGTAATCTGATATGTAATTCTATCATGTATAGTTCGTTCCCACCAACCCATCGCAGCTATTATATATAATATAGTCACTATATATATACTATATATTATTTATATAGAAATTATTTGTGCCGGTTTTCATGCGGCCCGTTCACAACTCGTAAGTTACCAGTACTATATATATTATAGGATGACAGTTGATGTAATGCAGTTAATAAACACCTGGAAATGTCAACATTAAACCCAACCAAACCCATGAAAACAACAACAACTCAACACATACATATATATATATATTACTTGTAGCTTACAAGTTGTAAGCCGTTGTCTATTCAATAATCTATAAATAGATTATAATGACCAATCGTATTGCGTGAAGATAATATTTAAAAGTACGGTCGTCGCTCGCTCGAGAAGATTTTAATTTTCAATGTTCGGATTACTAGTCAAGTTACCCAAAATTCATATAGTTATATAACTATAGGTGGCTTAGTAGATATACACTTATAACTTTATTGCTAAAGCAGCAATCATTACTTGATTATATTTGTATAGGAACTCATTCATCAGAGTGCGGGTCAAATCGCCCAAAAATCGATTCTCCAGATACATAAGTTTATTGGTGACATCGAATCAACTTTGTTGATTCGGGCGAATCGACTCGCTACCACTCATTATACAATATTATATTGAATATAATCTGAATATCGTCTATAGGCAAACATGTGTACAAAATACTATGAAAACTTAAACTATGGAGAGCGCCATTGATATCTAGATATTATCTTAATATATAGTATACAATTATAGTTTAATATAGATTAATAATCTCTACGCATGTATCATATACATATCTTGTATATTTATATCGTATAATGAATGAGTTTATATAAGCATAAGCAAGTTTATATTAAAATTTGAATAGTTTTCATTATTTTACATAGAATAACGCCCCCTATAGTTAATCAATATATAACACAGAAAATATCGAATATGGCCCCCGCTTGTTTTGATTATAATTTCCGAGGTGAACTTTAAAATATTTAAAATATATAATTATATAATTTAAAATTATAATAACAATTAATGTATACACATATATATATATATATATATATATATATATATATAATATTTATCATATGAGAATATTCCATATTAGTTTATAATATACACTAGTGCATCACTCATGTTTGCTGAAGTAGTACATTTATGATATCCCATTCCCATACCACATTATTATGTATAACAATATTATTATATATAAAATAAAATAATGTTTCTATTAAATGTAACATATCACATATTCGCAGGAGGAAAACACTAGTAATAATAATAATAATATTTATTGTTTAATGACTCAAGAATTAAAATAATTCATTGTGTAGAGTAAAAAACACTAGATATAACTCAAATAAAAGTGTGATTATTTAGAAATTAATTCATAAATTAGTTTTTATATCTCATCAGATGAGAGCATGATCTAATGATAAGAGGCAGTCGGTTCCATTAGTAAGGAGCTAGGTAGGTATTTAATGAATGAACGGTATCAGTTATAACGTCTCTATCACTTCTAACCGCTCTCTACCACTCCCTTTAGGAGGATTTGTCAATCCTATTTATTGTTATCTTTTTACTTTAACGCCAAAGATAATTTCACAATAATACAATTTGTAAGCGCAGTAATTTGAAATTTTTGCATTATTTTAATTTATAATAATTATTATTTTCATATAATTATCATTCTTTATACTTTTATCTTATTAATAATTTATAATATTATTATCAATATATCGACAATACTAATAGATATGAATTTAGTAATGTATATTAAAATAAACAATAAAGTAAATAAATAAATAAATTTGTATCCTAACAATTCAATTTCTAATTATCATTTACTATATTAGATATATTATTTCATTATCAGTTTATTGATAAGACAATGGTTAATAATGATACGCTATATTAATGTTTGAGGGGAGTTATTTTTAATTCACATAAAATTATAATATGTATTAACAAATTATAGAAATAAGTATTTTCAATATGAGCATGTTATAATACTATGTGAAGTGCAAAGATAAATTATATTGTAAGTAGATATTTACCGCACATAAGATAGGAACTATTCGATTCACTATGTAATTTAATTTTGTTATAGTAATTATATATATATATAATTATAGTTATATTATTATCATATTTCTGTTGCGTTTGTTCTTTTATCCTTATATATTTTCTGTTGGAATCCTTTCTCGAAAGCCACTCGCTATTAAAGGGTTCCTTTTTTACTTATTATTAAACTATATCGTATTGTATACATATTCCATGCATGTATTCATCATTTATTTATAGTATATAAGTAACATGAATATTATTCATTGATATCTTAAGGAAGAATAACGATGGGGCGTAGGGTACCTGTAGGTGGCTATTCATTAAGGTGTAATTAAGTAGCGAAATCAATTCATTGACTAATCACAAACAATCATATTAGAATATTACAGTTAATTCTTGATATCTGGGACCCAAGAAATGAGAATTCAACGGACCGAAGAAGTGTGTCTCGAGAGATTCAGAGTATCTGATATATCAAATTGTTCTTACTCAAGGTATTTATATAGGTATATACCTTTTTATAGGTATAAAAACATAGAGTAATTGTAAAAATTCTGAGTTTGCCAATTTTTCCGAGATAAATCAAGAGTCTGAGATATAGATATTATAAGATATAGAGAGTCGGCGATATCGAAAGTTATTACTGTATATGCAAAGAATTTATAATTATTATTGCTACATAATAACTGACTATGGGCATTAGGCTTACATCGTTATATTGTGTATGATATGCATGTGGCATTCCCATCAACCACAATTGATTATCTTTTCTAATGTATCAAATGTATACTATAATTCGAACACTAATAGCCTTACATCGTAGCATACTAACTATATTGGGTACGATTAATCATCAATATTAAATTATAAGTTCGATGTGATCTTTTGTATTTTTTCAATGAAACTGCAAATTAAGTTTTATTGACTTGTGCAGGTTTGAGAACTAGCTATAAACAAATCGATGATATACCCAACAGTTCCTATAGGTATAGAGTAAGCTTCGTGTGTGTATGACCATCTTATGCTTAATTATTTCGGTTTATTTATCGTTGTTCATCATTGAATTCTAACTATAGCGTCAGTGTTGGTTACGATGAATACGAATGTAATAGTACCGTGCGATACCAGCTATAGCTTTATATCGTGTTCAATCGATCGGTTCAAGTGCCGGTCAGGTGTTATCGCTGGTTAAAGTATGCGCATTAGTTTGTAAATAACTAGTTTGCCCAACGTGTCCTACAGTGTAAATTAGTTTGCATGCGTTTGTGACTACCGTATGCTTAAATATTTAGACGTATTTATTGTCGCTCTGTTACTTTTATCCTTAAGGGGTGGATGGGAGGGCGGGTGGGGTAGACATGTTTTTATATCGTTATACTAACGGGGTTGGTTGGGTTTGGTTTGGGTTGGGTTTGTATTTAGCTATACAGTTCGTAGGCCCCGACGTTGTTATTGTTATGTTCACAAGTTCTCCTAATGCCTAGTGAACACTTTTACAGGTGGCCTGAGATAAGCCGCGGAGATGATTGAAAACGAAGGTCACGCAACGACAGCCAATCAAGATCACGCGATAGAAGGCTTTCAACGAGATCGGAGGCATAGGTTCCAGGTAGCGTATAAGGTTGTATAATCTAAAACAACTGTAATAGTTTATTGTTTTCTTCAATTTTTAGAGTTATGAATTATATATCTTTAATATTAATTTATATGATCATTATTATATTATTTTTGATTTTGATTTTGATAAATTTATATACATTTTTTATAATTATAATATATATTTTGTTTTTATTTATAAAAAACATTATATTTTTTTTAATAGATAATTATATGCAAACGAGTAATTATTCAGTAACTTTTATACCACAATATTTGGGTAAATTTAATTTTCCATTGATATTTCAGAGTATTTATATATTATATTCGTATAAATAATATCTGTCTAGAATATTTTAAATTACAACATATACTACATATTTTCTATGAATTATAATTATATCTACATAACTACCTCACATAACTATAGTATAACTACACTATTACAAAGATTTTTCTAAGAGAGAAAGATATAACACTCACGCAAAATCATGTAATTCTATATTTTATACATAAACCTACAGCGCCACCTATATAGGGTCAATTATAGTGTAATTTTTAATGTAAATTCATATAAAATTATACAATTTTAAAAATTATGCTTAAACAATATGCTTTAAATTATTATTTATATGATGAAAACTAAGTGTTCATTACTAATATTATATTAGTAATATTAGTACTAATATTAGTATATTAGTAATATATAACTAAGCAATATGATATGTAGGTTTTATATGCAATACATATCTATATGGCGAGTAAAAGCTAATTTATATTGCATGTAATTTAATAGAGCAATGAAAACATTGTTGTATAGAAACCGTGCCGAACCTAAATCTATTTCAGTGATTTCGATAATACTGCCGGCAGCTGTACATCTGCACATTAAACACACTGCGTAGATAGGGAGTGCAATATCTTCCAGCCGGCATTACTACACACACATAGGTTAATGATGTGGCACATACCCTACACTCGTATACCACTAGCAGATTACTATTATCAGATTTATGTTCTTAACGATGGTAATTATATAACGGAGCTTATCGAGATAATTACCCTTGATTATATAACATTAACATCTATAACACTAACATCTATGACACTAACACCTACGCCTGTAGCAGTACTGTATTGGTGAAATGTATAGTGAATATCTATGCCTTATAACTATACTATAACTATATACTATAAATATATCCGCCAACTATGATTCACTCGCCCATACTAACATAACACTAACGCCTGTAGCAGTCCTGTACTGGTGAAACGTATAGTGAAGAAGCCTAACAGGTACTGGGATGTAGCCCCCATAGGATTCGAACACATCTCTCCTATGCAGTACAAGGCTATGCAGGTTCGTCGTATGTGTGTGTGTGTATGCTATGGGTATATGTGTGTGCGCGTGTGGTTTAGTCTGAGATCAGTTTTATTATACATTACGTCCAAAATATCATAACAATTTTCGTTCAAATATCAATATCTAAATAACTTAATGCTTTATGCTATGGGTATATATGTGTGTGTGTGTGTGTGTGTGTGTGTGTGCTATGGGTATATGTGTGTGTGCTGTAGTCTGAGGAAAGTCTTAATATACATTCTATCCACGCCGAGTAGAAGTTAGCAGTTGAAGAAGTTATAACTCCTAGTAATAAAACTAGACTTGCTTATTCAATCGCAAATATAGTTCAATTTAAAATGTACTATTTTTGATCAATTCGGAGTAGAAATACTATACACCACTCCCTCCACTACCACCACTATTCACACTACCCCAACTACCCCACCCCCCTACCCAAATTACTCCCTCCCCCCACCACCATTACCAGTACCCCCATTATCCCCACCACAACCCCCACTACCCAGGCACTCGGTCAAGTACCCCCCTCATTAATTATAAACTAACCCACCCCCTCCACCATTAAGTATAAACTAACCCGCCCCCCACCCTCATTAATTATAAACTAACCCCACCCCCTCCCTCATTAATTATAAACTAACCCGCCCCTCCCTCATTAATTATAAACTAACCCCCCCTCCCTCATTAATTATAAACTAACCCGCCCCCCCCTCATTAATTATAAAATAACCCTCCCCTCCCTCATTAATTATAAACTAACCCTCCCCCCTCATTAATTATAAACTAACACGCCCCTCTTCCTCATTAATTATAAACTAACCCGCCCCCCCTCATTAATTATAAACTAACACGCCCCTCTTCCTCATTAATTATAAACTAACCCGCCCCCCTCCCTCATTAATTATAAACTAACCTCCCCCTCCCTCATTAATTATAAACTAACCCGCCCCCCCTCATTAATTATAAACTAACACGCCCCCCTCCCTCATTAATTATAAACTAACCCCCCCCTCCCTCATTAATTATAAACTAATCCCCCCCTCCCTCATTAATTATAAACTAACCCGCCCCCTCAGTATTAATTATAAACTAACCCTCCCCCCTCCCTCATTAATTATAAACTAACCAGCCCCCCTCATTAATTATAAACTAACCCCCCCCCTCCCTCATTAATTATAAACTAACCCGCCCCCTCAGCATTAATTATAAACTAACCCGCCCCCCCTCATTAATTATAAACTAACACGCCCCTCTTCCTCATTAATTATAAACTAACCCGCCCCCTTCCTCATTAATTATAAACTAACCCGCCCCTCCCTCATTAATTATAAACTAACACGCCCCTCTCCCTCATTAATTATAAACTAACCCTCCCTCATTAATTATAAACTAACCAGCCCCCCTCATTAATTATAAACTAACCCGCCCCCCTCCCTCATCTATACATATAAAAGAAAGTCTATTTAAATGTTTATTTATTTATTTATTTATTTATTTATTTATTTATTTATTTATTTATATATAGGCGTTCGATGTTTAAGAAAACGGCTCGACGGATTTACAAAATTTAAATTGCTACTAATTCTCTACGAAAAAAGTATTGTGGTTGTTCGGATGAATTTTTTTATTTCCACCTTTACACCGCTCATAATTACGTAAAACTGTCCTTTTAGAGCTATTTTCCCTATATCGGGAAATCTTTTGATTTTAGAAGAAAATGTTTCACACATGAAATGTATGCGAATGTGAGGCGATTCGTAAAAATGTAATTATATTCACTTTACCATAATTAATGCATTCGTAAAGGGCAATAAACGGTGATAACGTTTACGTTTTCGATATATTTAACGAAGACATTTTAAATTTTTCAATAAACACTTTAAATTTAAGTGATTTGTTATAAATAAATAAATTGTTTTCTATGAATAAATCTTTGTCTACATCTACGTTGATAACGATTAGTTACTATTATACCCGGGCAACGCCGGGACGTAACCCGGAAAATTGTCAAGCAAATGATGAACAAAAATAGAATAGTTTATAACAAAATCTTACAAAGTGGAAATAACGAAGATGGAAAATTGCTTTTCCTAGATGCACCCGCAGGAACTGGAAAAACTTTTTTGATTAATTTATTGCTAGCTAAAGTGAAGATATGGCAAATAAATAACATATTGCCGTAGCATCATCAGGAATAGCAGCAGCTCTATTATTGAACTGTAGAACAGCCCATTCCATTTTTAAGATTACAATACATGTATGCAGTTAAACTGCAGTTAAACGAAGATTCCATTTGCAGTATAAAGAATAATTAAAAATCAGGTAAACTATTTAGAAGCTCCCAGCAAACAGTAAGAGCAGCATAATAGCAGCATAACAGCAGCATAACAGCAACATAATATCATTACAAATTAATAGCAGCATAATAGCAGCATAATAGACATTTAATAGCAGCATAATAGCACAATGTAAACATTTGAGGCTCTAGCATTTGCTGTTATGCTGCTATTATGCTGCTCTTACTGTTTGCTGGGCTGTAGATTTATTGTTTGGGATGAATGTACAATGACTCACAATCACGCATTAGAAACCGTCGATAGACTGGTAAGAGACATAGTAAACAAAGATAAGCCGATTGGAGGACAGACATTAATATTTAGCGGAGATTTCAGACTAATCCTTCCATTAGTTAAAAGTGGTACAAAAACAGACCACATAAATTCGTGTTTGAAAACTTCAGTAATGTGGAAAAATATAAGATTAACTAAAAAAATGAGAGTATTCTTATCAAACAATCAAGATACAGCCACATTCGAAAATCATCTCTTAGATATAGGTAATGAAATGACGCAGAAAAATAATGGTATGGATATTATCCCGTGCGGTAATTAATTGGAAAATAAGAATGAACTCATCACGACAATTTATGAAAATGTAGAAGACCATTATTTGGATGAAAATTGGCTTTGCGAAAGATGTATATTAACACCTAAAAATGACAATGTATATACAATAAATCAAAATTTACTAAATAAATTTCCAGGAGAGATTAAAGTATATAGGTCCATAGACAGAGTACAAAAGAAAAGAAGTTGTAAATTATCCCATAGAATTTTTGAATTTCATTAAACTTTCCGGATTACCAGACCATAAACTAGCACTAAAGTAGGAGCGCCAATCATGCTACTAAGAAATTTAAATCCCCCAAAATTATGTAATGGATCCAGATTGATCATAACTAATTTACAAATAATTTGATAGAAGCCAAAATACTAACGGGTCAATATAAGGGAGAAGAAGTCATGTTTCCCAAAATACCACTGATACCATCAGATTATCTCTTTAATTTTAGAAGACACCAATTTCGAATAAAACTTTGTTTTTACATGACAATAAACACATCTCAAGGACAATCTTTTAAAGTCGTTGGCTTAGATCTTGAAACCGAATGCTTCGCCTACGGTCAATTATATGTAGGCTGTTCAAGAGCACGCAAAGAAAAAAAATTATATATACTGGCCAAAGATTTTCATATATATTATATAATATATATGAAAATCTTATATGAAAAACATATATTTTTTATAAATAAGAAAATATAAATAAAATTCGTAATAATTATAATGTCATTCGTAATAGCAGGGCAACATTTAAGGGGATCCCGCACATTTAAAGTGATGGTAATTTATTTTTTTTAATATTTTATTCTATTACATAATAATACTTATTGTAGTGTTTTTTATTATCTGTAAAAAAATTAGACATGAATTCAGTCTAGAAGTTGCATAAAAATGTGTTTTTTAACGATAAGATAATGCTATTATATGCTATTCAATATTACATTGTTATGCTGTCAAACTTCAAACGCTGTTTTCTCAGAATAATTATTTCGCGCTAGGTATATGCATTCAAAAATATAGAACATAAAAAATATTATAATTATAATATTAATTTGTTGTGCTTTATATAGAATTTAATTATATGAATAGTAAAATAGAGAGATATTTAATAAAATGTATAGAATTCATTGTATTAAATGATAATTTCTATAGAAAAACCATCATTTTAGTATTTCTAATTTTTAATTTAGATATATATAATATAATAAATAATAATATTAAAAATAACTTTCTATTTTCCTATGCATGTATATATTATGAATACATGACATAAAAAATTATGTCAATTGAATGAATAGAATATAAGTTCTATTTTTTTTAGTGGACATATATTTTTCCTATCTATTTATACACGAAATTGGCAAATTGCGTGTTATGTGCGGGATCCCCTTAAGACGTTATAATTACCACTACAAGTATAATACCCGGGCAACGCCGGGCCGAAGCCAGCTAGTTAATTATAAACTAACCCGCCCCCCCCTCATTAATTATAAACTAATCCTCCCCCCTCAGTATCAATTATAAACTAACACCCCCCTCATTAATTATAAACTAACTCACCCCCCCCTCATTAAGTATAAACTAACCCGCCCCTCCCTCATTAATTATAAACTAACACCCCCCTCATTAATTATAAACTAACTCACCCCTCCCTCATTAATTATAAACTAACCCGCCCCCCTCATTAATTATAAACTAACCCTCCCCCTTCAACATTAATTATAAACTAACCCGCCCCTTCCCCCATTAACTACAAGATAACCCGCCCCCCCCCCCCATTAACTACAAGATAACCCGCCCCTTCCCCCATTAACTACAAGATAACCCGCCCCCCCCATTAACTACAAGATAACCCGCCCCCACCACTACCTCGATTAGTTCCGTTCGGTGGATGAGTGTTCGAGTGCGATGATATTTGACAACGTGATGTTCCAGAACCAGTAGCTGAAGATCAGACGTCCCCGTGACTACCAATCACTGCCCGGCATCACCGCTGACTGTCTAGCTATACCCGGTACACCCCCACCCCCATTGTTATTGTTATTGTTATTGGTATTCATTGCACAGTGCTATATTTGTCTTGAAAATAGCTATTTATATAATTTACATATATAATATAATAATATATACATATAATATCTCTAATATAGGAGACTGAAATATATATATATATATATATATATATATATATAAGTAAATTTTAATTAAATGTTAATATTATTAATTAATATATATATACAGTAAAACCTCTCTATAAGAAACTATTTTTTTTCAGTACTTTTTTTCTTATAGAGAGATTTTCGTATAAATAGGTTTTTACTTTTCCATTGATTTTAAGAATTAATTTATAATTGAAAATGCATTATATAACCTATAGCAAAGATTTTGCGAAGCAAAGATATAACACTCCCTATGCATGCAACGTAATTTAGTAATATCCCCAGCCGCTGCTAGCAGTAGTATCGAAATCACTGAAATAGATTTAGGTTCGGCTCTGTTTGCATACAACAATGTTTTCATTGCTCTATTAAATTACATGCAATATAAATTAACTTTTACTTACTAAAAATATACTTATAGCATTTAAAACATAAATATCATATTTGTTTGTTATATATTAGTAATGAACACTTAGTTTTCATCATATAAATATTAATTTAAAGCATATTATTTAACATTTTAAAAGTGTATACGAATTTACATTATAAACAACGCATAGTTCCTAAAAGTAACCCGCTATAGGTGGCACCAGTATATTTTGTATAAAAATTCGAATTACACGATTTCGCGTAAGTGTTATATCTTTCCTTCGGAAAATCTTTGCCTATAGGTTATATATATAGTATATTTATTTATTTATATTTATTTAAAAGTATTAATCCATTAATCAAAAGAATAGTATTAATCAAAAGAATAGTTTAGAAATATGATTTATTTAAAATAGTTTTTAATAATTGTTTGCTTTAAAATAATCTGTACAATTTATATATTACAATATTATAATAATCTATTATTTAACAATTAATTGTATAATATAATAAATTGTATCATCAATACATTTAGGATATAATAACATTTATTAATTAATTAATTAATTAACATTTATTAATTAATTTTAATAAATTTATGGATATACAATAATAATTATTAATTAATTTTAATTCATTGTGAGCTATTTATGTAATATAAAATATTTGTAAGAAAAAAAAATTCTTATATAATAATTAATTTCTATAATTGTTATCAATATACAATACTTCTATTAAATATAATTATTTTTTATATTTTGTATACAATAAGTTTCTTATAAAGAGGTTTTTCTTATATTTTTCTTATAAGATTTTCTTATAAAGAGGTTTTTTAATGTGGAATATTTGGTTGAATTCCAACCAAATGTGTGAACAATTTTCTTATAAAGAGGTTTCTTATAGAGCGGTTTTACTGTATATATATATATATATATATTTAGCTAAACAATGTAATCTTAAACAACAGAATAACACATTACAACTATAGTCGTAGGGATTGTATTAATGTGTTAATATGATCATCACCTACAGGTGTTTATAGTCTGTGTATCAATATTGAATTAGGTATACACCACATTAACACGATTAAATAACTTTATATATAGATATACTTATATATTTATACTAGAACACGCTATTATAATATCAGTTAAATATTAAAGTATTATCACAATAGTACATAAACTAATGCATAAACCCCTCCCCACTACTAACCCCTTTTCTGGCTCCAAGCATTCGAATAGGTATAGTGATCCTAGTGAATAGAATACTGTTTACCCTATACCCTTTTCTCTACCCCACTAATGCCCCCCATCCATTTCTAACTCACTCACACTGATACCCCTTCTAACATCACATAGTACCCACTAACATCCCCTTAACCACACCCCGCTAACCCCCCCTCTCCCCCCCCCACATAGGTATAGTCACCACTAATGTACAGGACGGTCCATGTCGTATCTACATCGGCAGCATTCCTACATACCTCAATGACGAACAGGTTATCATCAATACCTTTAATCAACCAATCAGCTTGCAGCGAGGTATTGATGTAGCTATTATCATTTATAAGCACTATCATGTTATAGATAGGGCAGATAGTAGTCAAGATTCATACAAGGCAAAATGATGTCTCTAATTAATTTGTAAAATTAATAAAAATTGCCTCATCCGTATTACAAACTAAATATATTAATTCAATTTTTAGATTTATTTGATTACATAAATTTTAAAAATATATCACTCTTATAAATGAAAATTTATGTATATTTTTGAATACAATAATAATTGAATTTATAGTGTTATTTTAAGAATATATACAACCATATATGAGAAACATGATAAATAATTAGGTCCATTTTCAATGTTAAAAATACATATTTTATAGTATGCTTAATAATACTTTGACAATTCGCTTTAGAATTTATTTAAAATAATATTTAATATATTGTATTTTATATAACATTTAAGACAAAACCATATGCGATAAATCATATTTGATATATATATATATGGTATTAAATTATGTACATGTTTTTCATATTATTCATATTAATGCTATTGTAATATAATAGAAATCATTATAAGTATTATTAAATTATATAATATATGTCCTATTTTTGTTTTTCATAATTTTGAATACAAATAAAAGTTATGATCAAAAATACGCTAATATATTTGGTAAAATATGTAATATTAAAATTAACCAAGATCTTTAATCAAGTATAATATTGTCACCAATATTTCAAACAAATCAATATTACAATTTATTTCACGTAAATAGATACAAGTGTTATATCTTTGCTTAGCCAAATCCTTGCAGTAGCCCTATACTAATACAGCTACCATTAGTATCAAGTAACTATTAGCCTAGCACACTCATTAATGCAGCTATATTAGTTTGTTGCACTAGCATTACTAGTAGTGTAGTTATAACTTGTGTTACTATAGCACTCTCTTTAGTGTGGATATCATGGCCTGGAGTAAATGCACTAATATTATAGTTTTAACTAGCATTATAGTATTGAAACTATTATAGTATGTGATAAAATATTAGTTTATATTATATCGTGTATTATGGTCATGTTACGCTATAGTATATCAGCTATTATAGTTGCATATGATGTATTAATGTATATAATAATTTAGGTTTGTTATAAATAAGATTTGTTTCGGGAAATCGTTAAATTTAAACATTTTATATAATATTATAATATTTCGCACTGCGTTGAATTATAATTATGTTTATATAAATTATTTTATAATAAACATATTATTTAAATTTAATGATATGAAATTATGAAATTGACCTCCATAAATATTCATTTTTTTTAAATTATATGATATCTTTTGTATGTAATTATCACTTACAATACTATTAATGGATTAATTATAGTTCTAGAATCATTATAATGAAGCAATTAGTGCCATATTACAACTTATTAAGGAATGCATATTTAATGCAGAAATAATACTATTTATGTATATATGTTTAACATTACAAATATCTACATTTGAAGATTTTTATTTTATCAAAATTATTATTTGAAAAATTCAATAACTAATAATCAATAATATAATTGAATATATAATTATTAAATTAATAAAAAGTATGTATTATTGTAATTTTACTACAATTAATCAATGTTATTATAAATCGTATGTAGATTAAATTGAAATGTCTAAAATCGACATAATTGAATATAATATTGTATATGAATATTATATCAACCACTACAGCATTGTATTTTAAATGTTTATATGAATTTTATATTTAAACATATGTTTCTATGTATTCGTCCATTCTATTTAGAATTTCGACTAAAATAGAGAACGATATTATTTAGTCAATTTAAATTATAGATTTAAAAATGTAATAATTTGTTTAAGTAAATATAGTCGAAATATAAAGTATAAATATTTGTTAGCGATATATACGCTATTGAAATAAACAAACAATACGAAATTAAAGATATTAAAACCCTATTATTGTTATGAAAGTTATCAACCTAATACATTCACAGGTTATAATCACTCAGCGCGAGAATATGATGACAGGTGCTGTGCCTAGAATGAAAATTCAGTCGGTTTTATACTAATATGTATAGTCTACTAGTAATACTACCTCTAGTATATGCAGGCTAATATGTATAATAGTAATACTGCGACTGGTATATGCAGGCTAATATGTATAATAGTAATACTACCTCTAGTATATGCAGGCTAATATGTATAATAGTAATACTGCGACTGGTATATACAGGCTAATATGTATAATAGTAATACTACCTCTAGTATATGCAGGCTAATATGTATAATAGTAATACTGCGACTGGTATAAGCAGGCTAATATGTATAATAGTAATACTACCTCTAGTATATGCAGGCTAATATGTATAATAGTAATACTACCTCTAGTATATGCAGGCTAATATGTATAATAGTAATACTGCGACTGGTATATGCAGGCTAATATGTATAATAGTAATACTGCGACTGGTATATGCAGGCTAATATGTATAATAGTAATACTGCGACTGGTATAAGCAGGCTAATATGTATAATAGTAATACTGCGACTGGTATATGCAGGCTAATATGTATAATAGTAATACTGCGACTGGTATATGCAGGCTAATATGTATAATAGTAATACTGCGACTGGTATATGCAGGCTAATATGTATAATAGTAATACTGCGACTGGTATAAGCAGGCTAATATGTATAATAGTAATACTACCTCTAGTATATGCAGGCTAATATGTATAATAGTAATACTGCGACTGGTATATGCAGGCTAATATGTATAATAGTAATACTGCGACTGGTATAAGCAGGCTAATATGTATAATAGTAATACTGCGACTGGTATATGCAGGCTAATATGTATAATAGTAATACTGCGACTGGTATATGCAGGCTAATATGTATAATAGTAATACTGCGACTGGTATATGCAGGCTAATATGTATAATAGTAATACTGCGACTGGTATATACAGGCTAATATGTATAATAGTAATACTACCTCTAGTATATGCAGGCTAATATGTATAATAGTAATACTGCGACTGGTATATGCAGGCTAATATGTATAATAGTAATACTACCTCTAGTATATGCAGGCTAATATGTATAATAGTAATACTACCTCTAGTATATGCAGGCTAATATGTATAATAGTAATACTGCGACTGGTATATGCAGGCTAATATGTATAATAGTAATACTGTGACTGGTATATGCAGGCTAATATGTATAATAGTAATACTGCGACTGGTATAAGCAGGCTAATATGTATAATAGTAATACTGCGACTGGTATATGCAGGCTAATATGTATAATAGTAATACTGCGACTGGTATATGCAGGCTAATATGTATAATAGTAATACTGCGACTGGTATATGCAGGCTAATATGTATAATAGTAATACTGCGACTGGTATAAGCAGGCTAATATGTATAATAGTAATACTACCTCTAGTATATGCAGGCTAATATGTATAATAGTAATACTGCGACTGGTATATGCAGGCTAATATGTATAATAGTAATACTGCGACTGGTATAAGCAGGCTAATATGTATAATAGTAATACTGCGACTGGTATATGCAGGCTAATATGTATAATAGTAATACTGCGACTGGTATATGCAGGCTAATATGTATAATAGTAATACTGCGACTGGTATATGCAGGCTAATATGTATAATAGTAATACTGCGACTGGTATAAGCAGGCTAATATGTATAATAGTAATACTGCGACTGGTATATGCAGGCTAATATGTATAATAGTAATACTGCGACTGGTATATGCAGGCTAATATGTATAATAGTAATACTGCGACTGGTATATGCAGGCTAATATGTATAATAGTAATACTGCGACTGGTATAAGCAGGCTAATATGTATAATAGTAATACTGCGACTGGTATAAGCAGGCTAATATGTATAATAGTAATACTGCGACTGGTATATGCAGGCTAATATGTATAATAGTAATACTGCGACTGGTATATGCAGGCTAATATGTATAATAGTAATACTGCGACTGGTATATGCAGGCTAATATGTATAATAGTAATACTGCGACTGGTATAAGCAGGCTAATATGTATAATAGTAATACTGCGACTGGTATATGCAGGCTAATATGTATAATAGTAATACTGCGACTGGTATATGCAGGCTAATATGTATAATAGTAATACTGCGACTGGTATAAGCAGGCTAATATGTATAATAGTAATACTACCTCTAGTATATGCAGGCTAATATGTATAATAGTAATACTGCGACTGGTATATGCAGGCTAATATGTATAATAGTAATACTGCGACTGGTATAAGCAGGCTAATATGTATAATATTAGAGCTACTATATGCAGACTTTAATACGCACACACATATACATATTATTATATGAACCGAAATCGCATCATATATTATACGCACTACTAAAAATACTTATCATTACTCACGCACTATAGGAACATATTTATCCCTCATAAAAATACACTCACGCATACCTCTAATAATATACTCACGCACGCGCACACGCACGCCCTCCTACTGATATTCACACACCTACCCCTCACTCCGCAGTCACAGACTCCTCTATAGCGTACCCCGACCCGAGGGTGTCCCAGTACCGCATGCGAGAGATAGGGGCTACCCGCAGTGGCAGAAAGGTTTGCATCATCGTTGTTATCATTATAAACTAACCCGCCCCCTCCCTCATTAATTATAAACTAACCCACCCCATCCCTCATTAATTATAAACTAACCCGCCCCTCCCTCATTAATCATTACTGGATGGATATCTCGATAAGCCTTCTATATCTTCCCCCGGGGTTCACCAACATTTTAAGTTTACAAATTTTAAGTTATAAGTTAGCCTATCTGAATACTATACTACTACTACTATACTATAATCTATGTCATTGTCATCGATGCAGTAGTTCCGATAGAGTGAATAATAATCTAGCTCTATATATTATGGGGGGGTTTATTCTATAAATAGATGTTTACATGTAGAGTATACACAAAATATGAATTCACTATAAAAACCTAATGAAAAAATTAACCCGAATAATTAAATGTAAACTCAATGTTAAAATAAAATAATCAAACTAATACATATAAAAATATGAATATTATAATGTAAATCAATTTAAAAATAATATAATATAATATGAATGAAAATATAAAATAGAATTTATCAAACATATACAAATACAATTATGAATATATAATGTAAAATCAATGTTAAAATCAAATAGAATTTATCAAACAAATACAAATATAGATATGAATAATATAATATAAATCAATGTACAAATAATATCAAAGATTTTCCGAAGGAAAGATAGTTCACTCGACCGATTTAATGAAATAAAAACAACACTAGCTCTAATGCGACAAGAGAACTAAAATCTATTTTTGGATTCGTATCTGTATACATGTAAATTCGAAAAATAATACCCTAATATAATCTTAAAATAAGATATGTATAAAAATTCAATATATATAGAAAAGTAAGTGTTCCGCAAAAATATTATTTGGAGATATCAAAAGTGAATTCATAAAAATATTACCGAATTTGTATAGTTCAAAAGTAGATCTATTCAGTCATTGTTATTTACATGTAAACTTTCAATGCCATGAAAATGTCGTAATTTTAAAATATATTTTTTTTAATATAATTCACATATATATTATAATATTAAAAGTATATTAGTCTGATAATTATCTTAATTACCTTATGAATTAATAATATTAAATTTAACTTAAAATAATACATGTGTATCCATCTAGTGGTTGGTATGAGAATTATATTAAAATAATTACATAGCTTAGATAATAGGATGATAGAAGTGAACCATCTTTGCTCCGCAAAATCGTTGATAATATAATATAAAAATCAATTTAAAAATAAAATAAGAATTTATAAAATAATCAAACTAATGCAAATATTATTAATATAATGTAAATTAAATTTTAAAATAAAATAGAATTTATAAAATAACCAATCTATTTTAAATACAAAATGTAAAAATAATGTAATGTAAAAATAAAATAGAATTTATGAAATAATCAAACAAATATAAACAATATAATGTAAAATCAATGTACAGATAAAATAGAATTAATAAATAATCAAATAAATGTAAAACATAAAATAGTATTTATGAAATAATATAAATATTATAAATACATATGCATGATATAATGGGGAGGCGATCATAAAGGATGAGTTGGGGATTAGAGGTTACATTTTAAATATGAGTTAATAGTATATATTGTATTGGTATTTGTTGGTTAATTGGTTTAATTGGGTTTAGTGTTGTCTTGCTGGTTTTTTTTAGCTGCATTACATCCCAAAATAAACTTATATGAATTTATTTTGCATTTAAAATTTAACCTTTAACCCTCATCCCCGCGCCAACTCGTCCTTTTTGATCGTAACCCATATAATGTAAAATCAATGAAGAAATAATATAATATAACATAAATTTATAAATTAAATATAATTTATAAAATAATCAATAAATACAAATATGAATAATATAATGTAAAATAAATTTAAAAAATAAAATAGAATTTATAAAATATTCAAACAAATACAAATGTGGATATTATAATATACTATATATAAAAATAATATAATGTAAAATCAATGTAAAAATAAAATAGAATTTATGAAATAATCAAATAAATACAAATATGTAAACATTTAAAAATAATATAATGTAATTCAATGTAAAAATAAAATAGAATTTATAAAATAATTAACAAATACAAATATGAATAATATAATGTAAAATAAATTTAAAAAATAAAATAGAATTTATAAAATATTCAAACAAATACAAATGTGGATATTATAATATACTATATGTAAAAATAATATAATGTAAAATCAATGTAAAAATAAAATATGAAATAATCAAACAAATACAAATATGTAAAAATGTAAAAATAATATAATGTAAACTCAATGTAAACATAAAATACAATTTATTATTTAATCAAATAATTACAAATATAATTATGATTGATATATGTATATTCCATGTTAATATAAAATAGAATATATAAAATAATTGAATAAATAAAAATACAAATACAAATATGAATAATATAATGTAAAATAAATGTACAAAATAAATTGAATTTATAAAATATTCAAACAAATACAAATGTGAATAATATAATATACTATATGTAAAAATAATATAATGTAAAATCAATGTACAAATAAAAATAGAATTTATAAAATAATCAAACAAATACGTATACAAATATGAATAATATAATATACACATACTTACACACACCGATACACACGTATAGGCTTGCGAAGGACTTAACGGCATGGCGCTGGGAGACAAGAAATTGATCGTGCAGCGCGCCACTCTACCGGGTAAATCTGGACTCTTACCCGTACAGGTTAAAGTTCACAACGTCATCGGTTATCATTCACTAGGTGGCGACACTTAGTGATCAACGAAGTTGTTTTCATAAAATATATTGTATGAATAATCATTAGCTATCTTGGTAACATCCAAAGATTGTCTTAGCATAATTCTCGGTCAATTCATTTTACCCGAAAAGAACAATCAGCCCCAAATGTATATATTTATTATGTAATTTGTATTGTATTATACTTATTTTATCTATTAATTATCATCATTATTACTATAACGTGACTATTATTACTATATACCTGCGGCGACGATTAAAGCATACACAATGTGCAGGTCCAGATACCAGGCTTTGATATCACACAAGACAACACCAGCTGTGCCACCGAGGTTCTGTGCTTGATGAACATGATCGAATTAGACGAACTAGACGATGACGATTAATATGACGGTAACTATAGTAACGCATACATCACTGGCATATAGTTGTGAAGGATGTTGCTATTAAACACTATTACTAGCCATTATATTTTTATATTGAAATTTAAGATTTGATTGAATTTAATATTTTTTCGAGTTTTAAAAATTACTTTTATTTGTATTTCATCGTAATGTTCATCAATTGCTTAACTCAACCTGCTTTACATTTACACAGTCGTCTTTTCCTCATTGTCGCCCGATGATATATAATAGTATTTATAACTGTCTACATATCCTAGTACTATTCTCATTATTTAAAAAAAAAATGGCAAGTAAATTTTAATTTAAAAAAATTTATTTTATTCATATATTTTGTATTCCATATTATATTGCACGATATTTAAGGTAATAGATATATGAACATTAAATAAAATAGAATAACTAAAATAATAAAAGTATTACATTATTTTCTAAACTATTTATTAAAATATATTTATGAAAAGAAATAATAATAAATGCAAAATTAATATAGTTTTGAATTTTGAAATTATTTAATACAATTTCGATAAAATAATTATTAAATGAAATATTAATATAAAAGTAGTATTTATAAAATTGATTTTGTATAGTTCTCAATGCTTTATTTTATTTATATACAAAGAAATAATTATAGTAAATAGATATATAAAATAATATATTTGAATACATTATATAGTGTATAATATACACTCATATCAGATATAAATAAATTTTATATTTAATAGAATTTATAAAAAATCTAAATTATTTCATTCGTATATATTTTATATTCTATATTTAGAAATATATATTGATATTGTTATTGTAATTTTTATTTGGTGGAGTCATTTCATCCCATCCAGGAACTTAGGTGAAGTTTTCACTTATAACCATATGACTCTAATTTCCCTTCGAAGCCGCTCTCATATTAAGGCATCCATGGTTTTACCAGAGCCGATCATTTATATATATATAATTATATAAGATTACTTCTAAATATTATTTTATAACCTATTTTAATGGTCCGGACGAGGCTCGGACTAACATCCTACTGCGTGTGTGTCTGACGCCTTAGCCAACTGGGCCACACAGTCAATATATATATATATATATTTATTTTGGAAATTAACTTCGAAATTGTATTGAACATTTGGGATGATAATGAACTTTGAAGATTAAAAACTAGTTTTGAGTTGAACTATCTATATTTCAAACTGAGCAATACTATTTTTCAAACTCTTATTTACCGTATCGAACATTTTTGTATTGAATTTCTCGATGGTATTTTCGAACATCTGCACTTTGTCAATTACATTTACTAGATATATTTATATATACAATGTATATTATTTATTATAATAATCTTTGTCAATATAAAAAACACGATTGAAATAGACTAGGTTAATGTGTTTCATACCCAGTAAAGTAATTAATGTATTATATATATATATATAATTTCATTTTTTTTAATCAATAATTTATGAATATAATATTAGTGTTACAATTATAATTAATAACTATATTAATCCTAATAGGACATTTTATTTTTCACAAATCTAATTGTAAAAAAATTTAAAAATCTAAGAATAACCCAAAAAAATCACATATATAAAATTTCCAATAAACAAAAGTATATATTTTCATTTAATGTAGATTATAATATAGCTATATTATTGATTTACGATGTTAAATTAACTATAAATTATATAAAAATGTGATTCCAAGGACTCAAAGTCTTCTCGCTCTGATCTCTGAAATGAAACTTTTTGTATTCCGAAATAGATGATATTTCATTCACTAGTAACTTTTATTTATTTAAAAAATAGAATGCATTAATTTGTATTTCTATATAATATATTTTGTAATATTACAAATTTATTTAACAATGTTTTTCTATAACCTTTGTCGACATTCTAAATAATATAATGTGTATTACATTGTATTACGATTTGAATATAATCATAATGAAATAATTATTTTATTTAAAAATTTTATTTTGCATTGATTTGAATATCAAATTCATATATATACTTCTGGACCATATAATAAAATCTTTAAAGTTTCACAAAATAGGTATTTAAAATAAATCAAATCTATGACAAAAAATCATTATATTTCATTTACCCAAGATGAATACTAGACTATATTTTAAATATGTGAATTTATCAAAAACTAATTAATTATTTGCATGATATATAATCTACTCTTTACCATATACACAAAGGTGTATAAAATAAATACTATATTTATTGATTATGTATTTCATAATCTCTTATTTACGATATTATGATATATATATATATAATACTTATGCATATATCTATGATACAGATAAATAATACCCATCTCTATACACCGATCACTTTCAGAATCTAATTGCTCGTCAACAGATACAACTAGACTACATATTTACTATCGATATAGCCCATTATGAATATCTCACCCTTTACCAACCCTAACACCACACATATATATAATACATAGTATTTATCTGCGATACAGATACCTGTGATACCTGGTACCATTATAACCCCCAGCACCCCTCACACAGAAATCCTGCAGGACGTGAAGATAGAGTGCAACAAGTACGGCCGCGTGGTCAGCATAGAGATCCCTCGGCCACTAACAGGTGTAGACGTGCCCGGTGTCGGTAAGATCTATGTGGAGTTCAACCGACTAGAAGAGTGCGTTAAAGCCCAACACGCCCTAGCCGGTAGGAAGTTCTCTAATCGGGTGGTCGTGACTTCTTACTTCGACGTCGATAAATATCATCAGCGTGACTTCTAATACCATATGCATATCATATTTATCTATTATTGTATTCATTATCGACTAAGACATCATTTTAGTCTTTAAACCAACAATATATTTAATTTTAATAATAAAATGTCTGTATTTATTTAATAAACTTATACATTAAATCAATATACGCTTATCATTACAAAATAATAATGGACAAATATTATTTCGTTTGTTGATAATAAATGAACTATAACAGTCAAGATAACTAGTTACATAATATTATGTCATGCTAACAATACGTTAGTTAGGTTTAATTACGTTGATTATGAATACGGGCACATGAATCATCTGAGTGAATCATCAGTATGTCGGCTTCTCTTCGTCATGGTGGAGGTGTTCAAAACAGTCAGTCGGTAGGAAGGGCTTCTGTTGCTAACCTGCGTATATGGATACATGTTATACATATATAACTATTACTGTGACTATTAGCAAGAGAATTACGTGGTCATATAGCTAGCATTAACTACGAGAAACAGGATTAACAGGTCAATTGTCAATACTCTACTATGATAACATACATACATTGTATCATGATGAAGTTAATATATATAGTCGTATCATTGATAAATTAACTTTTTATATTTAATTTTATATAAATATTTGTAATAATACAGTTATGAATATAATACAGAGAATAGAAACTAACTTGAAGTGGTATTGATGTATGACGTGTAAATAGTTAACTGAAGCCTCTTCCTCATCGGATGTCATATCCTGTATACTATGTGAGTGTTATTAACTTTAGTCTTATATAGTTACATAATCACTACCTTTATACTAAATAATATATATTATTATTATTATCATTATTATTATCATATTATTATCATATTATTATTATTAATATTTATTATCAGATTTAGGCAATGCAGGGTAATTATAGAAGCAGTGTTGCTTATCAAGACAATTACCCCTTTATATGAATATTAGATTTTAAAATTAAATTATGTATAAATCTAATTATATATCTGAATATATTGTGTTAAGGGGAGACGCACGTCACTTGTTTACTTTACATAACATTTCACTTGCTATTTTTGGAAAGCTGTTTTGAAAACTTTTTCGCTATCATTTAAAAAAAATATATTTTCTTCTATTATACCCATATACTATTATTAATATTAAATTAATATTATTAATACATCTATATATTATAATATTATCTATATTTTTTTAATTTTTATTTATCAATAGGAAATATGCAAATATCGATAAAATATTACAAAAATATTTGAGAAAAAAAAACATGTTTTGCTTACTTATTTATAAATATATAAATTTCATATACGAAATTTGAAAATCCATATGGATAACTTTTAATCATCGATATAAAGAGAGTGGATAAGCAATTGACGCACGCAATGCATGTAAAAGATAGATATGCGAATGGCACTTTTATCGATAAATTAACAAAATGACATCAGTGATTTAGATTGGATATTAGTCATATTATATATAAAAAATATTAAACAATAAGATTTTCGTCGAAATAGATTCAAGTGACTTCTATCTATATCAATGTATTTAAATTATAAATATCTAGAAAATTCTATGATATCTTCAATTCAAATACACAAAATTACGAGGAATGTTGATATAATGTATTTTAAATATATAATTTAATTTTTACTATAGATAGTACACTACAATTGGTAGTAATTATCTATATATATGTATAAATAAATAATATTAATTTTAAAATTTAGTATGTATTTAGTAGTAGGCTGCAACTGCAACGCCACTATTGCAAAGTGCCATACACTACATTCAATTGCTTATCCACTTTCTTTATAATGATGCTATTAATAAAATACAAAATTAATTTCTAATTATATTGAAAATCTAAAGTAAAATTTTTCAATATTAAAAAAGTATCATAGTTTATATCAGCACAATTGATAACAATTAATTATTGAGAGTAAATAATGTGTAAATATTATTATTTTTCTTTAAATATCTTAAATAAATTGAATTTAATTTGTTCTAGTTTAGTCGTATTTTAAAGTGCATATATGTATATATATATAGTATAAACACAATTTAAATGTCATTTAAACTAAAATATTCAAAATATAATTGTACTTTAATTGTACCTTGTAAGTTGATGTTTTTCTGAAAAAAAAGTGTATCCCTTTAAATATCAAAAAATGTTATATATAATATATACTATAATTTTATCAATTACTAAATATGCATACTATTGATTGATTGATAATTTATTTAAGCAAATACATAGTCGAAAATATAATCAAAAGTATAAATATTTGCTAACGATAACATACGTTATAGAAATAAACAAAAATTAAAGAAATTAAAACTATTTACAGTTACGAAAAAAAATCTAAAGTAGAAACAAATCTATAGTAAAAATAAACGAAAAATGATCAAAATAGAAATAAAAGATAGCATAAAAAGAATCGAAAATAGAAATAAAATACATTATTTAGTAAGTCACTTACCAAGTTGCATAGAAATATTAAATTTTACTTTAACTTTATAGAATTCTTCTTATCTTTGTACCCTGTATTAGTAAAACATTATTAGTTATATAGTTTTATTATATTGTACTATTGATTTATATTTTATTTATTATGAAAATAAAAATATTAATTTATACTGGAATTTTTCAATTTATTTATTACGCGAATCTCGATGTAGGCCGCTGATTATTATTATTAGAATTTCAGAGTTCAATTTTTATTTTGGGGTTGTTTTATTTATTTGGTTTATTTTTCTGTTTTTTTTTAGTTTCATTATAACCCCAAGTGATCCATTACAATATTGTAGGCCTATATATATAAAACATATAAAATATCTTATAATGCGTATACTGTACAGTACCGGGGTACAGTAGTGCATATATAAGTACCGCTATCCTTGAACTCTGACATTATAATAATAATCGGCGCCTTCTTCGATATAATTCATTTCTTATATTGAAAATAATTATTCATTAATTAAAATAATTCTAAACATAGGTAACTAGTAGTTACTAAATCATATTAAGTAAATATAAATATAATAACAATACAAATATAATGATCAATTCATATATTTCTAAAATAAATAATTTAAAATGATATTAAATTTAAATGCATTTATCAATAATCTGTCACTAAATAACCATTTATAAACACTAAATAAAATATATAAAATGTACTAACTCTTCCATTAGTATGTCTCCATTTTCGTAATATTTCCGAAAGTAACTACTACACATATTAATTATAATAATAGCTTTAATAGCTAAATAATCGAATTTAAACACAGGTCTGACAGCCAATTTAGATGAGCGAAGTTAAGGAGATACCGGTCACGTGTGATCTGTTATGATATCAAGGACATTGATGTCCTTGGTGATACTAAATGGTGAGTCATCGTAATCGTCATTGAGCTAGAGAGAAATTGCAGAGTGATATTTCTCTCTAACTCTATGATGGTAATAGTCATCGATTTTACCATTAGGTAAACTAGAAATCTATGGCAAACTCCGGGATTTAGTAGGGGAAAGTAACCGAATACGGATACTCTCGGTATCTCAGAAACCATAAATCCTACAAAAAAATGTTAAAGGATAAAATATTCATAATTATATAAATAGTCTAAAAAAGTATTTGTTATTTTTTAATGAATCAAAATATTGCTGATATACTCAATAAACTGATTTTTGTATTCGTTTTTAAATTTATGAAAACAAATTTCAACTTAAAACATTCTCAAGAATAGGCAAATGTATCGATATAAATATTACACTATATTATTTAAAAAATAAAGCATTCTAAAAATTATATATATAATTTCTATATTTGCTATCAAATATTCATAAAGTAATAATCATAGATCATATATCTAGAGGTTATATAAGTCCTTAATAATATATAGTTTATCCAGTGGTATATAGGGTGTCCGTATTAGGACATGGGACCCATGTCATGGGTACCTAATACGGACATCTCCGTTAGGACATACCTATCTGCAATTAAAAGATTAAATAAAATTTAAAATAACAATAATAATAATCTATAATCATATAATATTAATATATTGTTATTTTTGAATACTAATAATGAGTAATACAAAGTTAAGACCATTTATTGTTAAAGTCTCCGTATTAGGTTACTTTCCCCTAATAGTGACCATAAGGCTAGAGAGAAATTTCTCTCTAGCTATATGTCTAGGACATATAGGGTATAGGCTACACTATAGACTATAGTCTAGTGTTATAATCTATATAGCTTTGTAGATATATAGCTTCTGATAACAATGTCGATATGCATGTTAATTGACGTCGAACGTTGTAGGATTGTGTGTAATTAATCAGAATAATGAAATACTTAATTTATATTATACGCAAAACACAATGCATTCACGTACCTATATATATATATGTATTGATTGATTTATATTTTAAAATACAAATCCATGATGTATTGTACTTGAGTATTACTACGGGTAGGGTACTTCTACTACCCTGTAGTGTAGAAAATAGTTATCAAATTAGTTAGAAAGTTAGAAAAAGCGCGGGCTTTAGTATACTATAGTAGGTACCTATAGGTAGTTTAACAAAGTTATAATATTTTTTTTATTAAATTAAATATGATTCAGATATATTTTAACTATGATTTCTAATATTTGTAAATGATTATATAGATTATATTACGAACCAACTATATTATATATATATATTTATAATACAAATAGTAATAAAACTAATTAGATATTTCAAAAATAATTGTTCTCAAAATAATTAATTTTCTCTATGCGCTCGTATTAAAATAATTGTTATCTTCTCATAGTGTATATATTATTATAATGTTTTTATGTAAAGATATTTAATATATATGGGAGTATTCTACTTTATAGTTGTTTAATTGGCTATTGGTAAGATTCTGTAAAAAAAAAGGATTATATTTTTCAACAGTCTATTAGTCTATAGGCTGTATACATACAGACATTATATTTATATTTATTGAAACACATATATATATATATATATATATATATATATATTAAATAGCATTACACTAAAAACATTATAATATATATATAATATATATATATATATATATATATATATATATATATTTATAAATATTTATATAAATATATTAGGGTGGAGTGAATTTTGAATTAATTATGGCCGTCTGGTTATGTCTCGCGATAGTGATATAACGTTATAGGTTTATGTGGAGTTCAATAATGTCAATAAATTCATATATTATACTCCATATATATTATATATATATAAATATAATCAAAATATAATAATAAAGGCATTTTTGTAATTAGCCAACTATAGTATACTATACTACATACGCATGCATGTTTAGATTGACATAACCATCATCTATATATTTATGACATATAAATACCCCCCCAATGGCTATAGGCCCTATGGCTATATAGTAAAACACGTGAGTATACTAGTAACTATGGTTGTTAACTTATCTACATGTGATATATCTGAAATGTAGTCCACTGATTTAATATAATATTTTAAATGTTGTATTCCTTCATTATATAACATGTAGATAAGTTAACAAGCATCGTTATAGCTATACCAAGTAAGCACAGAGCTAGAGAGAAATCTCAAGCTAGCTACATATCTCTATGCTAGTAATTACTACAGTAATTACTAATTACTACCTTAGGTATCACCATTACATAGTTCTTGATGTATAGATTAATTATCACATTGGTCAATATTTAGATAATTATTTATTAGCATTAAACAAAATAATAATATGAATATAAGATCAGGTTCATTAAATAGGTCAAAGTTATGATAATGCCAGCGATATGTCTGGAAGATTTAATGACATGCAATATATCATAATAAACCTTAGTCCATGACTAATGCATTATCAATATGGATCCCCTGCGTTACGAATTCCTTAAATATGGTTCGGTAAAATGCTGTGGAATCGTCTACAATTGTAGAAATATTATTTATTAAGACCATATACATATGTATACGGTGTGGTATAAATAATGGTATACCAAATCAACAAAATTTATTTTACAGACCTATATATAGAATCCATTAACATCTAGATTCTAGATTAAAGAAATGATATACTATTATGTATTAAAAGCATTATACACTATAATATGGTCATCATAAGTAGATGCTATTAGTGCACTATCTTGTGGATTTCCAATAATTACATAAATTATATCTGATATTGTAGGGGAAAGTCTCGGATTACCGACCCCCTCCTAATACTGACCCCCTCACGTATCTTATAAACTATAAGAGATATCAACAAATTATATATATATATGAACTTTTAGCAATGTAATGATAAATATGAATAAGTTTATTGTTTTACAAAATATTCAATCCTACAATTGTTATTTGATAAAATGTAATGTTCTGTTTTTTAAATATTTGAATAATAACTTTTTTTAAATCATTTTAGGTATCCTAAATACTTTATTAATTAAAAGAAAACTTAATACTGTGCATAATATTGTAGATCAATAAAATGTTTATAACTATTATATAAATAATTCAATTTTAATAACTATTAACCACAATATCTTAATTATAGCAACCCATACGATTTTCCTATTACCGACCCCATAAATTACCCTAATACCGACCACATGTGATTTATAATATCCAATCAAAATAGATCCATATTTTACTTTAAATATGTCGTAAGTTCGTTTAGGATTCACGATTCCAGTTGATTATATACATACTGCTTAATAAATAAATATTAAATAATAATGTACACTATTTTAATATAATTACTATAAAGTTTAAATTTAAATTTAATACTACTATTAAAACATAAATTCAATACAAAATAAATTGCGTGAATGTTATAATTAATTATATTTATGTATATCTACTATGTTGGTCGGATATTATAATACTAACATTATTTATACCACGATTATTTTAGGGGGTCGGTATTATGAGAAGGGGATCGGTATTAGGAACAGGTATCCGATAACCGACCCCCTGTTTATTCTTGTAAATATAATTATATCAACAATTTAAAATATCCACATTATTCATTTCCATAATATTACCCTATTTACAAAATTTCAAATAAATATATTTAATATTGAATAAGTTATTACAAATAATCATTTAGGGGTCGGTAATCGTAGATTTCCCCTTATATGTGAAAAACATTACGTAAATTACATTAATAGAGTCAACGTGTTTATTAAATAAAATGCAAGAATTTGAAACTTCGATATATACAAAATGTGGAGCTAATTACTTTGTGGAATAAAATCGATCAGAAAAGTATTGAAAAGTTTTAAATTTAGATAAAAGCGTAAATAAAAAATAGTGATGCTCTAAATACATAGGCATGATTTGTAATTTATAAAATACATGATTATGAAGAATTTTTTGGAGTATACAAATAAAACATATTACAAAATAATAAGTAGGGTATATAATATTATATATTACATATGTAATACATGGTCAACTTAGTGAATGTACCTATAGTATACTATACGTTGATAAAAACAACTATTTTCTACCAATAGTTGACAATTTAATTAGTAAGTATATAACAAATAATATAACAGTATATAACAGATAATCATGTAGTTATTAATAATGATATCATATAAATAATTAAAATGTATAGGTATATATATAATATATATGTATTAGTATGTATTATGTATTAGTATGTAATACATATTATAATAATAATTATATATATATATATATATATATATATATATATATATATATATATATATATATATATCATCTGATATCAGACATAAGATGATTAGTAAAAAGAAGATGCGTCATTATTAAAAATATATTATACTATATTAGTAAACACATCGAAGGAATGGACTATCCACATATGGACATATACAATATATGGTGGGCTAGATGTATATCCAAATGTGGAAATGTTCCTCCTAATATATTTAATGGAAAATAATTACACCTGAGAGTGAATCTTCTTTCGATCGAAACTTAAACTTATAAATAATTTTCTATGAAATTATCTGACACAATAAATACTTTCAAATCTATAAATATTATCTCTAGAATCAAAGCTACACACTGACATTTATAATGATTACACTATTAATTGTTTTGTAGAGAGGAAATCGAGTAAAATAAATATTTAATTATACATATACCATTTTTATTTTTTATTAATTAAACTTATAAAATATTATATTGAAATGATTTTAAGGGGCATAATATCCGTATACTGCAGGAAATATATACCCCTATATACTATACGTATCATAAAAAGGACCTCCTTCATACGATACATGTACCTAGATAAGAAAAACCAAAATTTTTGAATACTCCAAATTTAAAGATTTTAATATATTTTTTAATAATTTGACCACACACATAATAATAATACATTATATATATACATTAACAAATATATCTATAACTATTAAATTTATATATATATATAGATATAGTAAAATGGCCCAGCTTGATCTAGGTCGCGATCGCCCGTCGCTAAGATCGTTGTTATCGGTATACACTATGTGTATATACCCTAAAAGGTATTTTATATGGAGTCTGCAGACTATGGCTGTTGACCCAAGCGAATATATCATATTTGAAATATATAATTCCAGAACAATTATATATATATATATATACAAATGTTTCAATTATCGTTATAATAATGAATACATAATCTCGTTTAATATATAATTTCAGAACAATTATATATATATATATATATACAAATGTTTCAATTATCGTTATAATAATGAATATATAATATATTATTATACTATATATATAATGTATGTTACTATATATATATATATATATAATTAATGAACTAATAGAATTATATTGAACATTTTAATACATTTTTAATTTTTATAATCTATTAAATAGAAAATAATAACAGTTATAATTGTATATATTTTTTTACATTTATATATATCATAAGAATATAATTATACTTCTAGTAGGATACCTTTGAAGGAGTATTTACCGATGAACAGCAACTCATCATAGAGATAGTTTTATTCTAATTTGCATACTTTTATTAAATATAATGATATACTTAAGTAGGTACCTAATTTTGATTTTTTTAGTTTTAAACTTAATTATATATTTGTTTATTTACCTATATTTATAATTGATATTATTATGCATTTATCGATTTTACTAAATATTATATGTTTTACTCCAGTATATATGTATCGGATACTTTAGGTACCATCGGCCTAAAGTCTTTAATCTATTAATATTTTATAGAAAAATGTGTTTTAATTTGTACAAACTTAAAATATATACCCTACCATTAAAATCTAAAATATACATATGTTAAAACTAGTTGTATACGCCTATATGCTACCTATTTTTAATATTATTTAAAATGAAATAAAATATTTTTAGTTATTTAATAAATATCACAGTTTACTGACCATTACTGACCATAACTGACCATTACCCATCGCTATGTGGCTTATGATGCTCATTTCCCCTACATTATAATTAAATTTTAGTTTGTTTAACCAGTTTAACCAGTAATGAAACTATTTATATTAATTTTTTACAGAAATAGTATAAGGTCAATTAATCGATTCCTATATAAATTGTAACTTTTAAATTTTATGAATTATTAAATTATCTTTTTAGGGGTATAGGTGATATATATATGTTTTCAAAAGTGATAAACATATGTTTTCTAAATATTCTATTATACACAACACCTAAACTGTAAGTCCTACAGCCGTTTCACAAAATATAATTAATATATTGTAGATCATATATGGACTCCATATTATGGAGAGATAGGTTAGGTTAGTTCAGATCATATATGATTTGATTTTATATATATATATATATATATATATATATATATATATTATATACAAATGATGTTATCAATACTATAGCCAAGAGCATCACGTATGAATGACTCATCATTACATAACAGTTATATAATACTACGTAATAATCACTAGTGTCCGTGTGTGTTAGCGCGATAAGTTAACTGCTACGCTCAGCCACACAACGAAACTATTCGTTTTGTATTTGAATATTAAATAATTATAATATATATATATATATATATATATATATATATTAGTAAATATTACATTTTACGGTATAATAATTACAATGTAAAACTAATAAATAACAAATATGTATTAAATATAGGAACAGTTGTGAGAAAAGTATACTTCCGATATATCATATGCTTACATTGTAGGTATACGATGTAAGTATATAGGTAATACTACTGCAGTACACATACTACTGTATCTACTGTTATCTAATACATAGTGGTGTATGTATGTTTTTCAATATCTGTTAACTAATTATCTGTTTAATAGAATACTAAAGAGGTATTACACGAATATATAACATAATATTGTAGGAATAGTGCAATTAAAAAACGTGATATATTTATATACCAAAGGATAGTGTATTTTTGTTTACGAAAGTAGATGTGTTTGAATAACATAATTAAATATTCTATAAAAAAATAGCTTCTACAAATTTATAGAAATAGAATATTTAGAATATTTAGAAACATGTATATAAGTCCTAAAATCATATGCCGCTATTTAAGAATCCCGATATAACAAGAGTTCGATATAATATGAAATTTGATTAATTATACTAGATATATACTAGATATAGAGGTATACAAGTATATCTATAGCTATGTAAATACATATAAGAACAAGTTAGAAATTCAATTGCATTATTATAATTTATATATAACATGATCCATGACTATGGGATAGTGTAGATATAATATGTTATATATAAACATTTTTCTATAGATAAATATATTTGTATAAATAATATTAAATAGATATTTGTTGGGTATAGTGCGTTTATTCAACGTAGAATGCCTTCGTGTAATGTTCATTGGTCATTAACTTTCGCCGTGGAGATCATTCTAAAAATGAGTTTATAGATATAATTACAGTTATAACTATATATATATATAGTTATTTAATATTTGTATTTATTATTTATTATATATATATTATGTATTGTATATGTTTGATATAAACCAATACCAGTAAACTCGGACCACTTTTGAAATAAAATTCGGACCATTTTTGAAGAAGATTCAGAATAGTTTAAAATAACTATATATAGTATACTTCTATAATATGGGTTAAAACATTGATCCGAGTTTTCGTCAAAAGTGTTCCTAGTTTATTTCAAAAATGGTCCGAGTTTACCTGGTCTGAGTTTACTGGTACCCATATCCACTATTTTCATTTAAATATATATATATATATATAGTAAATATGTGTAATATAAATTATGTTCATTTAACTTTATAAATATATACACATACACACCTTGCTTAATTGTTGTCCTGGTCATTATTCTGTTCACTTGTACCGACGGACTCCTTGACACCGAACGGTTTAGCTTTAATAGTGATCTTCATACGGGTGATCTTCCTATCGATGTTATCCATGACTTTAGTCATCTGCCGTATCTCCATCGATTCGTCGTACGATACTTCCGAATTACACATTGGATCAGTTTTCTCGTTTTTATCCTTAATCTTATCGGTAGTATCTTTACTAGCTATATTGTTATCGGTGGTATCTTTACTACCTATATTGTTATCAGTATTGTCTCGACTATCGATAGTCTCATTAGTAGAATCGCTAATAGGTTTACTCTTATCAGTAATATCGATATCACCTCTACTTACATCGTTAGTATCTATCATAGGTTTACTCTTATCAGTAATATCGATATCACCTCTACTTATATCGTTAGTATCTATAATAGGTTTATTCTTATCAGTAATATCGATTTCATCTCTACTTACATCGTTAGTATCTATCATAGGTTTACTCTTATCAGTAATATCGATTTCATCTCTATTTACATCAATAGCATCGATAATGTTATCAGATCGTTCTTGTTTCTCATCTTTAATAGCACATTCTGACAATGTTTCTTGGGGAATAGTATCTAAAGTATTTATGTTATCACCTACTATTAATTTAGGTATACTTTTATTTAAATGTATTGTATTATCAATCTGAATAGTATTTATTGATCTAATTTTTTCCTCGATAGAATCTGGTAGTATCTTTTCTTTGTTTTTAATTTCAATATGTATATCGCAATTTAGCTCTTTATTAACAGATTCTTTGAGTGTACACTTGTTTTCATTATGCACATCATTAATATCTACATTTTTATTATTTAAAAC
The DNA here is from genome assembly GCA_964019155.1 of Osedax fenrisi. Lineage (NCBI taxonomy): Eukaryota > Metazoa > Annelida > Polychaeta > Sabellida > Siboglinidae > Osedax > Osedax fenrisi. Next base: position 18,159,393 of record OZ025245.1, read on the forward strand.
TGATTTTGATATAGAATTTTGTAAACTTTTTTCACTTGAATTTGAATTATTTTTTTTGTAATTCGATTTATTTTCATTATCGATGATATTGATCGAATTTTCCATTACTTTATTGACATAATCTTTAAGTGAAACGATATTTTCCATGTGCTTATCCCTAATACAATCATCATCAATATTTATATGTAATTTCGATGTAGAATTTTGTATTTCATTTTCACTTGTATTTAAATTCGCTTTTTTAATTATTATTTTATTTTCATATTTTATGACATTTATAGAATTTATCATCAACGTATCGATATATTTATTTAGTGTAGACTTATTAGCACCGTCATGAACAATCATGTTTTCATCTTCTATTTCTATTGCTTTAAAATGTTTATTAAAATCAATATCTAATGTATTAATAACATTATTATTAATCTTATTTTCGTCTAAATTTTCGTTTAATTTCAAATTTTGTTGAAATTCAATATCTGAAATTTTTAATAAATCTATAGATGTTGTCATTAATTTATCGATATATTCTTTTATCGAAGAATTATCAACGCCGTCTTTAATCAACATATCGTTACGTAACCTTTTCGTAAAATTAAAATTAGTATTGAACTCAATATCTTTAGTGTTCACCGGCGCCTGGAACGCGTGAGGCGACAAGTAACCGATATCGATCACGTGACCGCTATTGTCATCAGTAGAACACAATAGCACACGATTATCTAACCCGATATCGACATGGAGGTCCGCGTTACTTACACCTACAGTTGATGAGTCATCGGTTGTACGCTGTACACTACTCGAGCTGGATGTTCGTCGATCGTCGCGCTCCTCGTCCTGAGCTAAACGTTCTATTGAAGAGGATGACTCATTCTGGAGAGGGGTTTGGACGGAATGGCTCGACTCGTGTTTATCGTTTGATACTTCGATGCCGACGTTAAGAATAGCGTCCGATGCTTTAGTTCCCGATGTATCACTCTTAGTTGTTTTGTTTAAGTTGGGATTATCCGTGTCGAGCTTCGTTGTATCGTCTCGTTCGGTATTCCCACTATCTAGAATAGGAACGATCGCGTCGCAAGTTAAATGTAACGTAATCGAAGAGTGTGTTACCGTAAAATACGTTTCAGTGTCGTTAGCTTTTACAAGTTCTGTGGTTATTGGTGTCGCAATTATATGTTTATTGTCACTTAGGTTAGATGATGTTTCATTTCCACTTAGTTCATGGTTATCAATTTTTTGTATATTTATATTTTCGGTTAACACATCTATATTGGCATCATTAACTGTACTCGATGTATTACTAAGTTTATTTATTGGAATACTATCTATATTATGTTTAGCATCTATAAGTATTTCGCTTTTATATACAGTATCGGTAATGTTTATGTTACTTTTCTCTCCTTTGATTGTATTATTATCTACTGTATTTATGTTTTCTGGTAATATATCTGTATTACTATCATGTGTAGTATGTTGTTCATTCGTAACTGTATTCGAACATGTCGGTGTTAGTTGTATACTTATTTCAGATCCTACAGACGAACCACTTTTCTCTAACTGCGAATTATATTCTTTGATCATCTCGTCCATGATCGCCTCCATATCAACACCCGTATCGGTATCCGGAATAAACATATCGATAAGGACGTCTTGAACGGCTTCTTTGAAGTTACGCAACCACGGAAACTCGTACGATCTGACCTTACGCAGCCAGGTACCGCCGTTCCAATACTTCAGGAAGCCACGCCCACTCGTCGACTGATGCAACGGAAGAATGTTGCCGTCGTCGATTACGTCACAGCTCGGCTGAACGTCGGTGGTTACGTCATCGGCGCTATCCGCGACCGTAGAATTAAGTCTCTCGTTGTTGTCATCCGTTACGGATGTAGATTCTTTATCGGATTCCGTATTATTAGTAACTGCGTCGATTTCGGTATCGTTTTCCGTATTATTAGTAGCTGCATCGATTTCGGTATCGTTTTCCGTATTATTAGTAACTGCATCTATTTCGGTATCGTTTTCCGTATCAGTTTCCGTATCGTTAAACGTATCGAGAACGGTACAAGCATCCGCTCCGGTATCGTCCCTCTGAGAGTGGTCGACGCCGTCGCGCGATCGAATTAAGCTCGAGAATCTTCTCAACTCCGTAATCGCCGATTCGCTCAGACTACCCACGTTCAAGGTCACCGAGGTCGTCTCGCTGGCGGCGTGACGCAGTTCCACGCCCGACGGCGTTTCGTCCATACCGGTCACCGTATTCATGGTACCGGCGGCCGGTCTGTCGTCGTCACCGGCGCGAACGTCGTTTTCGGCGTCGTTTTCTGCGTCGTTTTCATCGCGTCCCCGCTCCCGGCGTTCCGGTACGTTGTTACAGTGCGATGAAGTGTTAGCGTACGAGGTAGCCGGGTCAACCGGAGCCGACCCGAGCGGACTACATTCTTCCATTTCGTCGACGCTCGATATGCTCATGGTGTTCGCGTGGTAGCCGCTCGAACAGTTCGATAATAGGTCCGTATCGAGGAGGTCAGAGGTCACGTACGATACAGTTAAGGCAGTATCGATTAAAGGCGGCAGCGATATATTTACAATATTCTTTTCTATAGTATCCGACTGCTCGTCTACGATGTTGATACGATAGTTCGACTCTCTGATAGCTTCTATTTCTGTGTTATTAACATTTCCGGTATTATTGTCGGGTATTGTTTTACTAGTGTTCGCTTTTAATCCCGAATTAAAATTACTATTACGCGATTGTTCATCTACGATACCTGTATTATCTGTTTTAACGTCATTCATTGCGAATTAACTACTTGAACTAGCTTTACTATCTCCTATAGTGTAGACTCGATATCACGGTTCTGTTGTCCAACTCAGATGATGTATACTAGATGATGTAGTAGTCGTGTTATTATGTTATTATGTTATTGTTGCCGTTGTGTCGTTTGTATTTGTTCATAATCATTTGTGTTATCATTCAATGGAATCGTTCCTATAGGAGAATAATATATATATATATAAATATATATATATAGATATAATTTGTATACAATTATATATTAGTAATTTATATAATGTATATATTATATTTATAAATATAAATCACTATATGATTATATATATATATTATTTATCTCATATTATTGTATGCATTCAATGACATTTGTATACTTATTAGTTATATTATATATTTTAGTTTTCAATCAACAAATCGTATTCTACTTGAATCGTAACATGTTTGACAACCAAGCTAAATAGTAACACAGCACTATATATTATCGAATTAATCTTAATTAATGATCATCTAATCTTAGATATCAAAATAACCCAACAATGTACAATGTTTTACCGTGATATTCACAAGTATTTAGCAGAGATATTGTAACATAAATATATATAATATATTATATATACTATAGTAACATTATCTCGTTTATAAGATTATAAATTTTATTTATATATTTTAAGACTCCTCTATATATTTATATGTGTTATCTAAAGAACTGACATGTTTAATTAAAACACAATGTAGCATATTCGATGATCTCGAAAGCATATTGATATTAAATGGTTTATTTTTTACGCATTATATAAATATATTATATTGTATACATATTCCATGTGTATTGATTATTTATTTATATTATATAATTACAATAAATATTATTCATTCATGAATACATTCATTTATTCAGTAACATTCCGATAAACATTAATATAATAAGTATTTATCATGATCCTAAATGTCTACTTATTAATAATTAACTAATACTTAAATAATTATATTAATTACAGATGAATTTCTATTAGATTACACAGGTACATAGATGGTCACTAAATATTATTAATACAAAGAGTATCAATAGATCTAGCTGTATTAAATATATAATACCTATTTAATAGTATAGGGGAAAGATGGGAAATGTGGCCATGGAGGGTAATGTGGCCACCTTAATAATTTCAATTAGATACACTGAAATGAAAAAATGATTCTGCAGTCCTCTTATATATAATAAGATGTATCTATATTGAAAAAATTATCGAATTAGAACTAATATTTATAAAGTTATACAACATTATCTAAAAGTGGCCACATTACCCATCTTTCCTCTACTGTTCTATAATGTATATACTATACTATACTATACTATACTATACTACTGTATATACTGTTCTATAATACTAGTTGAGATGTAATTAACATGATTTAATCACTATAAACAATTAAAATTCACAACACATGTTAATATTTACATGTACAATTTCATATTAATATTTGAATATTCAATAATTACAATATATATATATATATATATATATTAATAGGGTTGATGTTACACAATAGGTTATACAATAGCTATATCATCGTTATTATAATCCTACGTATTCAAGATAACGACTATTTTAATTTAAAATTTTAATATATTAATATACAACGTTTAAAATACTTACAATATATGTATTATAGGATTATAAATTATACATAATTATTATACCTATTATGTATATTACCTATTAATTATACATAATTAGTCAATAAGAATTGAAAAGTTAAGGACATTGGTAGAAATACATATTTAAATTAGATATTGCTATTAAGGATACTATTAAGGATACTATTATTGATAACACATATATTACTTTATATATATATATATATATATATATATATATATGTATATATATATATATATATATATATATATATATATATTATAACATATGAGTACACCATGAACGATAAATTAATTGAAATAATTATAAATTTAAAAATGTATATGTGTACTTTTAAAATTAAATGAAGTATTTGTATCTAAAAATAGAAATATAATAATATAAATATGTTTTAATAAAAAAGTTATAATAAAAAATAAAATATAAATATAATAAAATATAATATTTAATTATTGTATTACTCCTAGGTAATTCAATTTGAGTGATACGGTTATTAATTAACATTTTAAATTAACATATAATCAATATATATATATAATATATATTATATATTATATATATATATATATATATATTTATATTATTTCATATATAGATACTATATATACTACTATAGGTTTACATTTTACTACACTGTTAGAAATAAATGGTATAACATTGATTAAAAAATGGTATAACCCCGTGGCGTCCTGGTATACCATTTACGGTATAACTAATTAAAAAAGTTATACCATATTTTATAAAAAGTTATACCATATTTGATATAAAGTTATACCATAGTTTATTAAACTTTATACCATATATTATATAAAGTTATACCATATTTTATAAAAAAGTTATACCAAATTTGATATAAATGTATACCATAATTTATTAACATTTATACCATATAATACATAAAGTTATACCATATTTTATAAAAAGTTATACCATATTTGATATAAAGTTATACCATAATTTATTAAAATTTATACCATATATTATATAAAGTTATACCATCATTTATTAAAAGTTATACTATATTTTATTTAAAGTTATACCATAATTTATTAAAATGTATACCATATATTATATAAAGTTATACCATAATTTATTAAAAGTTATACTATAATTTTATTTAAATTTATACCAGTGTTTATAATAACTTACTATTCTATATTATTAATTTATATATGGAATCGACATTTATAATGATCATTTATTTTCTAAAAACCACATATTTTGGTGTAATAATATTGTTTATTAACAGATACATTTTTAAATAAATAACGTGATACAAAATGACATAACTAATTAATGTTTGTAGGACATGTTATACATATTCACATGTGAAACAAATAAAATTAATACCACTTAATAAAATACGAAATCCATTATTTTTAACTGAAACCAAACAATTATCGACACACATAATAAGCATCCTCTTTTCTGATATATGAAGTCATAATTTCCTGCAATTAAAATTCAAATATTTATATAAGTTTATTTATATTTATTATTAATTAATAATTATATAAATAAAGTACTATTATATAATATATATATATATATATATATATATATATATATATTAGAGTATACTATAATTTTGAGTTAGAATACGAAAAATCAAATAGTTAAAATAACTATAATATTAAATCTATAGTTATTAAGTAATTATTAAGTAATCTTATCTTTATTTTTATTGATACTAGTGCAAATTCATTTTTCAATAATTAGCAAACTCCCATCATAAAATATAAGATTCCTGCATCTATTTTAGGAAATATTATATTATATATTTAATTATACATTTTATAATCTATATTTGATTAAGAATAGAAGGATATTGATAATATTTGTACAACAGATACAATTATTTTTATATATACCTATTAGTAATATAATTTAAATTTAATTACATTGTGAGCTAAAAATAAAATAAATAATTGAACATATATGGATATATAATATACTATCCATGGACTAATACAATATTATTAATTAGATTACCTGTTTGATCAGTTTTCGTAGTAGCGCTAGCTAGTACATCAATATATTCGTCTATATATTTTTGTATATACGTTATATGCTTTATCATCCCCATGAACTCACTATTCCTCTCCGGGAATTTTTCTAATATTTTAGGTGAAATTTGAAATTCAGCAAATAATTCTTCAGTTTCCTGCATATTAATATATAGCATATAGTCATCATAATTTTATAATATATATATATATATGTAATAAAGTGAATGATCTAATACAATTTATTAATCAAAGCAAAGACCTATTGAACATAATAATAGTACCTACCCGATGAGATGCAGAACGAAGAATGATGCAATCTCACCGAGTGGAGTTTATTCTATAGAAAAATAACGAAATATACCTTAACGACGATACAAATATAAAATACCAGAAAAACAAACATTTACATGGCTATGGCATTGATATAAAGAAAGTAAATACTTTCTTTATATCAATGGGCTATGGCTATGCAGTTAACACAGAGCGAGACACCGACATCTAGTTTAAAGTTGTTATGTAGATATATCGATTTCTGTTACGTAATGCTAAATGCATTTAAATGTATATTACAATCGAATTTATTATAATCATTATATCTATAACTTTGACTTTATAACATATATATATATATATATAATTATGTAATTATATTCTAACAATTTAATTATGTATTATAAATAATATATAAATATATTATAAAATTATATATTATATAAACTTTTATATTATTATATATAATATGATATAATTTGTATATATATAATATAAGTATAAATACCTTATTTATATTGTAATGTGTTGAAAAATAGATGCTTCTCATGTTGAGTGTAGAGTGGAAATAGAATGTGTTAATAAATAAAATGGAATATTGGAACTATGGATTTATTATTTGTTAATTTTGGGAATTATATATAATATACAAATAATGCCTATATATACACACACACACATACACACACATTTTAAATATATATATATATATATATATATATATATATATATGTACACACATACATCCATACATACATACATTCATACATATATATATACTCGAATAATGATAAGTATTTGTATATATAAAATAAACTTAATAAACTTAATTTTAAAATATTATGGTATAACTAGTATTTCCATATTGTATACCATATAATTCATAAAGTTATACCATTATATTTAATAGCTATATGGTATATCTAAAAATTACGAATGTTATACCATAACATTTGTAATCTTATACCATTTAAATTAAGCTATATGGTATAACTAAAAAAAACAAATGTTATACTATATAATTTGTGATCTTATACCATTTCAATTAAGCTATATGGTATAACTAAACAAATCAAATGTTATACCATATAATATGTGATCTTATACCATTTAACGTAATTGTATGGTATAACTCGTATTTCCATATGTTATACCATATAATTCATAATTTTATACCCTTATTTTTAACAGTATACCTACATCTCATATATTATAACTATAGTTATAATATATGAGATGTAGGTAGTAAAATGTAAACCTATAGTAACATGTAATTATGAATTAATTGTAAAGGTAATTATAATTGTATTCAGTCATTATTATTCCTATATTTAATTATTTAATTATTTAATTATTTAATAAATACTATGTACGATGCACACCAAATTCGTAATGTATGCTTATATGCCATATATGCCAACTACGTAGTACAGTTGTTGTCCAATATCATACATTATTATTTACCAGCAATATAATCTAATATATCATGTGTATAATATATATATTTTCATGTTAACACACCTATTTGTTATATAACACAATATATTAATATTCTAATTAGCACATAGGTATACTGTATATAAATATATATATAAATATATTATATAAATATATATATATATATATGTACACCTATTTGTTATATAACACAATATATTAATATTCTAATTAGCACATAGGTATACTGTATATAAATATATATATAAATATATTATATAAATATATATATATATATATATATATATATATATATATATTTATATATATATATATATATATATATATATATATATATATATATATATATATATATATTTATATACAGTATGTGCTAATTATAATATTAATTTATTGTTTCATTTTCATTTATTCGTATTAATTTATCAATAAAGATATCATGTACTCGACTTATATATGATAATAAATTACAGTAAATTAATATTATTAAAAACATAATATGATGAATTTTATGATTACGATAATGATGATGATGATGATGATGCTGGTACTAATGATGATGGTGATGTTGATGATGATGATACTAATTATGATGGTGATGGTGATGATGATTTTAATGATGTTGATAATGATTATGAGATTTATGAAAATATGATGATGATGATGATGATATGATTTGATTTGATAGTTTATTTATACACGGTAAAAATATAAAACGAATTACATTATTCAACAGTGTGTGATAAAAATGAAACAAATGAAAATAAATAAATATGACATGTTAATTTAATTAATTACGATAAATAAATATGAAATAATATTAATATTAATGAAGTAAAAAACAATTTTACTTTACGTCGGAAAATATTGTATTTCATTTCACAACGTAATTTTGCTGGAAGTTTAATCCAGTTGGTAGGTGCTGACACACAGAAAGATCTACCCATAATGGTCTCATAATTATATTTAGGTAAATTTAGTATTACTGACTTGGCAGATCTAAGGGAAGAGATAGGTCGATAATAGGATATCCTTTCAGATAATATATTATATGTATTTGAATAGATAATATTATGGACTAATGAAACATATTTAAGGAATGCTCAGTCTTTTATGGAAAGTATTTGTAATAGTAGGTACTGAGTCAGTACTACTGACACACATAAAGATTTCATAATTAAAGAGGTCACCATTTTGCCAATACTAAAATCAGAAGTCGAATATGCTATAAAGAAGCTGAAAAATGGTAAATCACCGGGCACAGATAATTATCTACACATTATAATGTGTCAAGTGAACTTATTAAAGAAGATGGCCCTGTTATTAACAGTTATTACTCAATTATTAACATATTTATGTCAACAAATATGGTCTACAAATAAATGGCCAGATGCATGGACAACATCCGTAATAATCCCACTACCATAGAAAGGTGATGTAAAGAATTGTGAAAATTATAGAACAGTCATTCTAATCAGCCACTCAAGCAAAATACTATTACGTATAATACTGAACCTTCTAACACCACAAACAGAAAACATACTATCAGAAGAACAAGCAGGTTTTCGGAAAAACAGAAGTACGACAGAACAGATCTTAAATTGTAGGCTAATTATGGAAAAACATATTGAGCAACAAAGACCACTTTTTCACATTTTTATTGATTTCAAAAAAGCATTCGACAGGGTTTGGCACCAAGGTCTATGGGATACGATGACATCGTTCGGAATCGATACCGAACTGATTAACATAATAAGATCCATCTATGAGTCAACTAGCAGCTCTGTGTTACCTACCAATCAAATTGGCCCTACATTCTGTACTAAAGTGGGGGTAAAACAAGGCTGCCTACTTTCACCGCATCTATTCAATATATTTTTGGAAAGAATAATGCAAGTCACACTTCAAAATCATGAATCATCAATAAAAATAGGCGGGAGACCAATATCTAATTTTCAGGTTTTCCGACGATATAGATTTGTTGGCTGGTTCGGAAGAGGAATTACAAAGTCTAACGGATTCACTTGAAAAAGCAGCAAAGTCTTTCGGAATGGAAATAAGCCATATCAAGAGTAAAACTTTTGTGAACGGAGAAACAGAAGCGCATAAGATTATGATGTATGGTAAAGCTTTAGAGAATGTTTCTAATTTCAATTACTTAGGAGCTACGATATCCGATGATGCAACATCAAAAAAAGAAATCCGTATAAGACTTGCAACGGCAACATCAGTAATGGTGAAATTAGAAAAGATTTGGAGGAGCAAAGAAATTGTTTTTAAAATAAAATTTAAGCTATATAAATCACTAGTTCTCTCAACACTGTTGTATGGATGCGAGACGTGGACGTTATACCAAGAATACAAAAAAAGTATATCCGCCTTCGAAACCAAAGCCTTCAGACGTCTACTTCAAATAAGCTACATATAGCATAAAACTAATTTATTCGTTCGAGCTGAAATCCAAAAGAGAATTGGTCATAATACGGCTCTTCTGGTTTTCATTGTTTTACAAAGAAAACTCAGCTTCTATGGTCACATAAGTCGACATAAAAACTCATGCAAAACAATAATGAAAGGATATGTTGAAGGAAAGAGGAATAGAGGTCGCCCAAAGAGAAACTGGATGAACGACCTAACCGAATATACACATCTGTCCTTAGGTAATTTATTAGAAAAACCATGGAATCGAGATGAATGGAAAAAGTCGTGTTACGGAAGAAGAAATGTGCTCCCCCTGCGATGTTCGACGTCACGGAAATAAGTAACTAAGTAAGTAATTTGTAATTTATGCTGAAGAGAGCTAATTTATATATAGTTATTGAATTTAATATTATGAATAGTATGGATATATGATCTAATAATCATCAATTTATCAATTTATCATATCAATTTTGTTAGCCCTACATGATGATGATGAAGAAGACGATGAAGATGATGACGATGCAGATACTATTGATAGTTATTATTAATAACTAATAATTGAAGTTGATATGTACAAAGTGTAGATATATAATTGAATACTAACAGCGGATAATAATAATAAAGAATACTGTTGTTTATGTATTTATAAACACAATTAAACTATTAAATTAAAATGCGACCTAATAATAAAATAAATAAAGAGTTGTGAAAAGATTATATATAATATATTATATATTATATACTATAGTTATATATATATATATATATATATATATATATATAATATAGTAGAGTATACTATAGCATAGAGTAGGTTTCCGTCCGAAATGACTATATGTCAATGAAAAGTATGGTAAATCATTGGTTCCTATTGGTAAATGTTGTATACACACCTATAGGTCATATTTTAAAGGAATGTTGGTTGTTATATCTTGGGTGAATAATTCTTAGTTGTGCGATTGTTTATTAAATATAAGCACGTATCAGCACGTTCAGTCGAGTTAGTTACGTTAAGTGGGGTTATATTGGGTGTTAGGGAGGTGTTACTGAGGTTAGATAATCCACTGTGGAAGAATGTACATCGAGAAAAGTATCGGTGAGAGAACGGTGTGAGACTCGGAAGTTTATCGTATACATTATGGATAGGTCTATATAATAATGTATTTATTATCTACCATCCGTTCTACTATATCCTATAACATATTTATAAATCTTACTTCTTATTTTATCTCTACCTCTCATCACTAACTCATCCAACTTATTATTTTTGTCTCATTTTATCTTCTACGTATTGTTATTATCTAATTGTTATCGTAGTATTATGTTCTTACCGCAAGAGCGAATGGGTCTATTTAGTGCACAATAAACCCTATAGCATTATCATAATTTAAATAATAAGGTATGATTAGTTGAACTACTTTTGTGTGGATAATTTAGTGGATAATTTGGTAATAATGATATTGTGGTTATATGATAGTGGTGGAAAGTCTGTTATAGGGTGTGGAGCAGTGGTATATGGGTGATTATGTCATTAATAGGGGTTAGTGATAGGGCAGTAATTCTAGTGTGGATGTTAATTATTACATCGACATCTAATCAGAGAAAAAGTATTTGACGAAGTTTTCACAAATTATATCACCAAAGAGATCGGGAAGAAGTGTGGAAGTTCGTACAAATATACTTTATGTATAATTTAAGTATACTATAAGTATACTTTAAGTATACTTTATGCCTATAGGCGATTTGTTATCTCATAGAGATTTGTGTAGTCATGCATGACTTGCAACTACATGTATAGCGTCAGTAATTGAAATCTTGTAGTAGCTATATTTAGATATATACACTCGTCGTCTGTATTTAACTCGTGATTAGAAAGTTGTTATAGTCGTAGGTTGTTGGTAATTATCTAAAATGTAGGTCAAGTTTACGTATTTGTCTATAGACAAGTCTGTGTATACATGATACATATATCTGAATAGAAGTACGGTGTATAGTGGTGCACGTTGTGCTGCGAGTGTGGATGTTGTGCGTGATTGTATGAAACTTAGTGTAGTGTTCGAAGTGTCAGGTTATGAGAAGTTATGTACGGAGAGTAGGGGCACTGGAACGATTTAGTATTTAGACCAATCAATCAAAATAAATGTTGTAGTAAAAGTTGGGGGGAGAGACCAATACATATATGTATATAGGAGGTCCCCCTATATTTTAAAGTGGGGGACATATCACCCCTTCGCCCCTGTTGCAGCATCCCTAACGAAGAGATATTTAGATCATTCTCGAAAGAAGTATTGTTCATGGCTTTTAGTTTCCCATTCGAAGTTTGTTGGGGAGTTTTAGTTTCGGTGTGAAGGTTAAGTTTAGCAGTGATAGTATAATGGTCAGTTAATAGAAGATAACTCGGGGATAGTGGTAAGGTGAGAATCAGTTTTAGCAAGGACAAAGTAAAGCATATATCCGTATTTGTGTGTGGGGTAGATAATATGACGAGTAAGGTTATGTATATACATATATATATATATATATATATATATATATATATATATATATGTGTGTGTGTTTGTGTGTGTGCCATCGATATAAAGAAAGTTTCTTTCGATATAACTTTATTTTTATAGATGTGTATGTATATATGTATGTATGTGTATGTATATGTGTGAGTATGTGTGTGTGTGGGAATGTGTGGGTGTTTATATATAACGTATACGTTGACATTATATTGCATACAAGTGCCAGATAAGTGTACGTAATACATGTAACAGTTACATACTGATTACTTACGGTTAGCGAGCGGTTTCGGGTAGTGTAGAGCTATGTCCGATGTCCTCTCGTACACCGGTGTTGCTGCTGTAGTGTTCCCCGGTGTGCTGTGCGGTAGCAGATACGCTGTTCGTGTAACTTCGTGTAACTTCTTGTAACTTCGTTCAGCCGTGTTCGCGATGTGTGAGCGAGGGTTTCGTGCGAATAAAAGCGCTTTATTTTAACGATCGTGTTGTTTTGGTTTTAACAATTTAACAAAAAAATTTAAATTTAAATTCGCGTTTCGTAACCGCAGCCGCGCGGCGTAATTTTTGAGTGACAGGCGGCTATCAACGCCCTCTTTATTAATACATCATTTAGATAATAATATTAATACATCAATTAACACACAACTATACTGCTGAATAAACATACATAATATCATTATATAGACATATATTTATATATATAATATATGTATACACAAAAATAATATATATATATATATTATATATATATTATAGTTGTAATGTTATGGTGGAGTCCTTTTTATACCATACATGAACTTATATGAAGTGTTCACTTATAACCATATATGGCTATAATGTCCCTTCGAATCAGCCCTCATGTTATAGTATCCATGTTTTTAACGAGAGCCGATCATTTATTTATACACAATTATATAAGATCACTTCTAAATAATATTGTAATACCTATATGTCTAAAATATATTTAAATTATCCAGACGGGACTCGAACCCGCGTCCTACGGATTTCGTGTCTGACGCTTTAACCAACTGATCCATACAGGTAGTTAATAGGGAAAGGGAATCAGAATCAGAATGTGATATTAGATCGTGTTTACACGGTGAATAAATTCGTCGCAGACTGGAATCTGTGACGCGGATCAAATCGTCTCGGTCTAGAATTCACGATTACCCATTAATCGTGTGTCGTGAAGTATGACGTAGTGTATGATGAGCCACCGTGTGTCGTAGATATTACCTCCAAGTGGACACACCCCCTTATATATTACCGTCGTGAGAACACACCACCTTAGATATTACCGCCGAGTGGACACGCCCCCTTAGATATTACCTCCAAGTGGACACGCCCCCTTAGATATTGCCGTCGTGAGAACACGCCCCCTTAGATATTACCGCCGAGTTGACACGCCCCCTTAGATATTACCGTCGTGAGAACTAGCCACCTTATATATTACCGCCGAGTGGACACGCCCCCTTAGATATTACCGCCGTGTGAACACGCCCCCTTAGATATTACCGCCGTGTGAACACACCCCCTTAGATATTACCGCCGAGTGGACACGCCCCCTTAGATATTACCGCCGTGTAGACACGCCCTCTTAGATATTACCGCCGTGTGAACACGCCCCCTCAGGTAGAGTTGGCGACGAAGGCGTACTGTTTAGAAACGACGTATCCATACGCTCTGCTAGTAATATCGACATCAACGTATCAGCCGTATAGGTGGCGATATATCACGTGACATACCGCGTGACACACACCACGTGAAATACCACGTGACATATCACGTGATATATTCTATGGAGAATAGGAAGGCGCATAACTCGAATGCGATAGAGAAGACGATATCGTGCATTAGGGAACACGGCCGGTAATGCGTGGTAACGTTATATGAGGAGTTATAGAGTACAGTGGGTTATAACAACTTATGTATATTTATATAGACTTATGATTACACACTCATATATATATGTGTTTGTGTGTGTAATTAAAATATTAATAATTAAAATATAATTTCACGTAGTAAACGTATAATGATCACGTGGTCACTTACCACAATAGTGACGTAACTATAGCGTGGCCAACCCGCTCTTTATTCAGCACACTCGCACACCGCGCCGCACTATCGCATACTCGTGGAATGGGTCGTGACTCGCGACAACGAGCTAGATGCCAATCACCGAGGTGTTGTCACCGTGGTAACCCTACTAGCGGTTCAGTATCGACATTATTGCGTATCCGATGTTTATTATAGACATTGTGTTCATGGTATTGGTAATGTCGTTAACGATTCGCTAAACGCGATGCATTAGAGCCGCGCATGACAGTCACGTTACTGTTACCGAGGACACATGGCCTCGCTATTATATCATCGATAACGTAACGCGTACATTTAAGAGCGAGTTAACGAGCAATCAATTAAATAACGCTATTATAATTGGTAATTTAGAATTTTATTTCATAAAATAGAGCTTTTATTTCACTATTTTAAACTAATTAACGCGCGCGTTAGTTATCGAATTGATTTCACATTTAAATTCACAACGAAACGTTACGGTTGTATAATACATTTCGTAAGCAGCGCTAACTCACCGATCACCGACTAAGGTAATTTACACATATATATATATGTGTGTGTGTATTTGTGTGTGTATGTGAGTATGCTTGGGTGTGTGTGTGTGTGAGTACATATTCATATATGTATATGAGTATGTGTGCGTGTGTGTATATGTGTGTGTGTGTATGTGAGTATGCGTGGGTGTGTGTGTGGGTATGTGCGCAGTATGTGCGTGTATGTGTGCGCGCGCGTGTGTATATGTGTACGCGCGCGTTGTTTACGTAGACACGCGCGTATGTACGTATGCGTGTAAGCGTATACCTATACGTGTATGCGGATGTGTGTGCGGATGTGTGTGCGGATGTGTGTGCGGATGTGTGTACGCGTGCACTACCGCTAACCATTAACGAGCTGATACGCGCACAACGTGCGTAGCGCACCGTGTAGTGTACATGCGATATACAGTGTCTATTATACACATGATACTTATACACGCTAACTCTAACGCACTAAATACACGCTCAATTAAATAGTTGTCCTATTATTTACTACGCGTATTCGCTATAACGTGTCTATTATCGCCACGCTATTGTACTCGTGTGATAACGTACTGGTTACGTACATAACCATCAGCATCATCAGCATCATCACCGTCAGCGTCATCATCATCATCATCAACATCACCATCATAAACATCACCATCATAAACATAAACATCATTAACATCACCATCAGCATCACCATCATCATCATCACCGTCATCAACATCAAAAACATCAACATCAACATCTACGTATACTCATCGTATACCTAATAGGTATTACGTAACTTCTACGCGAGTTACCGCACACTGCGTACACGCACACACTACACGCACACACACACTGTGCGGTATAGGTAGTACTTACTTTAAACCGAACTCCCCTCATCGTTAGGTGATCGTATTATTACGAACGAAATATATTTTAGAGTAAAACACTTTACTCCACTCTTAGTAATCTATTTTGTTCTCGAATCTAGTAAACTATTGTTGTATATATACGCATATATATATATATATAAATATACGCATATATACGCATATATACGTATACGTACTTTCGGTATGTCCCACGGAACTACTTAAGTCTAGTTATTAACGTTCAGTTCGGCTAGGTTTAGTTAGATATAGTACCTATACGCATGCATATGTGTGTGGGTGGGTGTGTGCTTATGTATGTGGGTGGGTGTGAGTGCGTGTATGTGTGTGTGTGGTGATTAAAATTGTATTATAATAGAGCGTATACTCTATTATTAATTTGTAATGCTATTATGTGGCTATTATGCTGCTATTACTGTTAGCTGGCTGCGTATTAATTCAAATACGCCAAATAAAGAACCGTCTAAATAAGGCTGAACTTTCGTATACGGTATTTAAGCGTGGCCAATGGGGCGTGGCCAATGATTCGTGTATGCGACACGCACACACACACACACTCACACACGCACACGCACACACACACGTATACACATACTTATACGCATACTTATACGCATATACTATTAGAAGTCTATGCGGGAATACTTGTCCGCGTTATATATATATATATATATATACATATATATATATATATATATATATATATATATATATAATGGTTTATATATAATCGTTTAATTGTTGTTAGTTTTAATTATTGTATACTCCATGTACCTCTGTTATGCATGTCTGATTCAAATTAAATATATAAATAAAATATATATATATATATATATATATATATATATATATATATACACACATATATTTACGTTATATAACCCACACTCACATACGCAGAAAATAAGATGAACTGGGCTAGATATTACATAACCGTCTGTCTGTCGCTGTTGACCGGCATCATGCTGTTCGTGGTGGTGTCAGCGTGGAAGACACCCAACCTGTACTAGTGGTTTATTGAATAAATGAATGCACTGTGACTCGACACACTGTTCCTTATTGTATATATATATATATATATACTAATTATATAAATTGTATATTTATAACCGACTGCGTAGCTCAGTTGGATAAGGCGTCAGACACGCAATCGGTAGGTCGCGGGTTCGAGCCTCGTCCGGACCATTAAAATAGGTATTACAATATTATTTGGAAGTGATCTTATATAATTGTGTATACATAAATGATCGGCTCTCGTTAAAACTACGGATGCCTTAACATGAGAGCGGCACCGAATTGAAATTAGAGCCATATATTGTTATAAGTAAAAACTTCATCTAAGTTCCTGGATGTGATGAAAGGACTCCAACACATAAAAATAACAAGAAAATAACAATAACAATATACATACTAATTATATATAATTACGGTTAATTCACTCTCTAGTTAGATGTATACTTATATCTTCTAAGCTATATGGTGCATACATGTTGGTTAACAAATCGATGTTCAATTGTATGTCCATTATATAAGTGTTACAAAGTGATACGTATACCTATTACATCATACATTATCGTATACATCGTAATAGTATTATTATAAACTACCATTTTTAGCTATTATATAATTCCTATAATGTGACTGGTACCTCTTGCGTCATATTTTATTGTATACAATTTAATATAATTATAAGCAATCACTTTTAGCTAGTATATAATTCCTATATCGTGACTCATCAATATGACGTCATACCCTATTGTATGCGTCATAGCGTTATTATAGGCTGAATAAAGGTACACAACGAATACTGTTTGACATTATTTTATTTCGGTTAATTCCTTAAAATTAAATCCAGGAACTTAGACCATGTTTTTGTATTTATAATCAAATGTCTCTAATGTCCCTTCGAAGCCGCTCTCATGTTAAGGCATCCATGGTTTTAACGAGATCCGATCATTTAATTATACACAATTATATAAGATGTGTATGTACACTTACCAGAACACCGTTATTACAGCTATAGCTGTAGTCATCTGACTATAGTCTGCCTATCTAGAATAGTCGATATCAGTAATGTTTACTGCAGGGTACCTATTGCTTTTATTTAATAAAATTAAGAATGAAGCCGAGAAGTGTGATCTAATATTTATTTCAATATACAGGCGAGACATATAATGAATAGAAATGAAGCAATTGTCGCTCCGTGTAGTACTCCAGTAGTTATATCGAAGAAAGGTGTGTCACCATCAGGTGATCTTACCATGGAGCGTGTGTTTTTGTATAGCATCAATATGGTATTTACGATTTCACTGGGGGTATACCATATATGATTAAGATATCCTTCATATATTCACGCTATATTGATTCAACAACTTTAGAAAAATCTATAAATAGGCGAGTAGTTGGCAAGTTTTTAGAATGTAAATACCTTATAGTCTATGCCGAATAGTTACAATTTGTCCATAGTTGATATATCATTGCGCAGATATTTATTGTGCGGAAATCATTTTGATTTTCGATATAGAATCTATCTATATTCTTATCTTATTTAATATCACCAGGTTATATATATATATATATATATATATATATTGACTATAGTCAACATTAGGTGTAATAGAGCTTAAAGGTATACTATAATGATTTAGTTATACTATTTTAAACTTGACCATAATAAAATCGCACATTTCTGTAATATGATTCTATCATCTCCATATTTACGTGATATGGTATTAGCATACTATAGTAGTTCCCTACAGGGGAAAGTAACCTAATACGGACATTTTAACAATAAATGGTCTTACAATTTGATGACTTATTATTTGTATTCAAAAATAACAATATATTAATATTATATGTGTAACCGTGTAAATAGTTACATGTTATGTTATTGTTATTATTATTGAAAGTATAAATGGATGTTATGTAATATTATGTAATAGTGTGATTGAGAAATGATTTGTATTTAATAGTGTGATGATATATATTTAATAGTGTGATTGTGAAATGATGTGTATCTGAGCGTGACGGTGAATAGTATAAATGCGTGTGCACATGGGTAATGAAAACAATGCCAATATAATCATAAAATAAATAAGATCTAAGAAACAACACGATTGATAACATAGTAAGTAAATTATATTTACTTCTTGGATCGCGAACCCAGCCGGCAAGGCTACATTTGGTGACAGCGGCGGGATCCAAGAAATCAATCGCTCAGGAGTAATACGAGAAACCCGGAAGTACACACGGTACCCGGTAACACAGAAGAGCCAGTCATAGGATCATAGGGACCACAGGTTTATTTGTTCTATGATTATATTGTGCAGTGGACATTACCCATTGTGAAATATTGTGTGATATAAATCGTGTATGATAAATTGTGGATTATCATAAGAAGATATAGTATTAAATACTGATTTATTATATTGATTATATTTATTATTATATATTATAATTGTGAAATATTGTGTGATATAAATCGTGTATGATAAATTGTGGATTATCATAATAAGATATAGTATTAAATACTGATTTATTATATTGATTATATTTATTATTATATATTATAATTGATTATATTTATATTTTATATTATTATTTATTATATTTAATCTTTATTTATATAATAGTTTATGAAGTTAAGGTCGGGCACTATGACCGATACTAAAGATATAAAATTAGGAGTAGATCATACTTCGTATAATAAATTAAGCATGTATGATGGTAGCAGTAGCGTTAAGATATGGTTAGACAGTGCCGATAGATGTATAGCCATAAAAGGGTTGAAAGAGGATGCGGCGGCATCATATATATTATATCACTTAGCAGGGCAGGCTAGAATAGAGGTATTAATGTTAGGGGAGGACTTAACTAAGGTAGATCAAATTAGGAAGGCATTATTAGATAGATTCGAATTCGAAAATAGTATAAACGAAATAATATATAGCATTATGGCTAGGAAACAGAGTAGTGAGGAAGGAGTTATGGAATATTTAGATGCGATGTTAGGACTAGGGCTAGAATTGAAACAACAGGAGGAAAAATGGGAGGGAGTAGTTGTAGAAAGTATAAGGAAGAACTTAATATCTAATGAGTTGAGGAGGAGCCTTATTAATAAGAATGCTTTATCATTCAAGGAAATAAGAGATCATATTCGGAAATGGAATATTGTGGGGGATGATAGTAATGATGTAAATTGTTATAGAATAAATAGTGATATGTATAGAGGAAATAGTGATATGTATAGAGGAAATAGTGATATGTATAGAGGAAATAGTGATATGAGTAGAGGAAATAGTGATATGTATAGAGGAAATAGTGATATGTATAGAGGAAATAGTGATATGTATAGAGGAAATAGTGATATGAGTAGAGGAAATAGTGATATGTATAGAGGAAATGGTGGTATGAGTAGAGGGAACGGTGGTATGTATAGAGGAAATGGTGTTATGTATAGAGGAAATAATGAGAGAGGTACATATAGAGAAAATAGTGCTATAAGTAGAGGGGGTTATATGGGATATAGAGGTAGACCAATACAATGCTATAGATGTGGCATGCATGGCCATTTAGCAAATGTCTGTAGAAATTTTTACAATTTTCCCAATTAAGTGCGCATTGGGAAAATTGTAAACAGCGCGTTGGTTTAATAGGTAGTTGTGAAACAGTGAATATTAACATAGGACAACATACTTTAAATTGTACGTTAGACACCGGAAGTCAAGTATCAATTGTTCCATTGTGGTTTTTTGAAAAATTATATGGAGTAAAACTACAGACTAAACCTGATTGGCTAATAGTTAAATCAGCAAGTGGAGATACTATGAAATATATAGGATATTTTATGACGGATATTAGAATTTCGGGTATAATAATTAGGAATAAGGGATTTTTAGTTACGAATAATGATACATTAACAATAATAGGTATGAATATATTAAGGGAACTAAGGTTTATAGGTAAACAGACAACGTTAGGAACAGGGGATAAAACGGTTAAGGTAAATGCATTAGAAATTCATAAGAGATTAATAAATGAGGATATACATATAGATAGTAATACGAGAAAGTTATTAGAAAATTTATTAAATAAATATGAGGATATATTTGCAGTAAGTGGTATTAATTCTCCTTCATCTGCTGGTAGTCATCGTATAAGGACGATAAATGACATACCAGTATGTCAACCTTACAGAAGGATTCCTCCAACTGAAGTGAAAGCAGTCAAAGATCATATAAATAATCTAATAAGGGAAGGAGTTATAGAAGAATCATCAAGTATGTATTCCAGTCCTATTGTGTTAGTTAAAAAGAAATCTGGAGAACTAAGAATGTGCGTGGATTATCGTAAACTAAATGCGAAAGTGGTAAGAGATCAATATCCATTACCTAGAGTTGACGATTCGTTGGACGCTGTAGCAGGGTCAATATGGTTTACCACACTTGATCTAAAGTCAGCATATAGTCAGATACCTGTAATACCAGAGGACCAAAACAAAACCGCATTTTCGACACCGTTTGGTCTTTATAATTTTAAAAGGATGCCATTTGGTCTTGCAAATGCACCAGCAACTTTCCAAAGAATAATGGCCAATTTATTTAGGAAAGAGTTAATGCAGGGAGTAATATGTTATTTAGATGATATCCTTATATATTCACATACAATTGAAGAACATCTCAAACTAATAGAAATTGTACTAGAAAGACTCCAATCTGTAAATCTTCGATTAAAC
Source organism: Osedax fenrisi (assembly GCA_964019155.1). NCBI lineage: Eukaryota > Metazoa > Annelida > Polychaeta > Sabellida > Siboglinidae > Osedax > Osedax fenrisi. The sequence continues at coordinate 18,181,716 of OZ025245.1, forward strand.
AGTGAAAAATGCTCGTGGTTCCATAAATCAGTTAGTTTTCTAGGACATATAATTTCAGAAGATGGGATAGCGACAGATGACGATAAACTAAAAGTAGTTAGAGATTGGGAGAAACCACAAACGATTAAACAATTACGTTCATTTATAGGCTTTGCCTCTTATTATGGTAAATTTATACCTAAATTTACTAGTCTATGTAGACCACTACATGAATTGATTATAGAGAAGAATAATGAGAGAGGTACAGTAATAGGGAGGAGATCAAGTACTAAGATTGAATTAGTGTGGAGTATAGAAGCATTAGAAGCTTTTGAGAATCTGAAAATCAAATTGTGTTCAACACCAATACTGGGATACCCAGATTATCATAGGAAATTCAGATTAGATATAGATGCTTCAGACTATGGATTAGGAGCGGTTTTGAGCCAGGAATGTAAAGGAAAAATGAAGGTTATATCATATGCTAGTAAAACGGTACCAAAAAGTTGGAGGAAGCCTGATTATTCTTCGAAACGGTTAGAGTTTAACGCCCTGGTATGGGCAGTAACAAAGAAATTTAATCATTATTTGATTGGAACCGAATGTGATGTATATACCGATAATATTGCACTATCATATATAAATTCAACACATAAATTAAGTGCTTATGAACAGAGAGGAGTTTCGAAATTAGCCCCTTTCAAACTAAATTATATATATAGAAAGGGAAGGGAGAACGTAAACGCGGATGCATTATCCAGATTAAATAATGTAGAAGTTAATTCGAAGGGTTTGGTAGTAATAGACAAAGTAAGTAATACTGACCTAGGTACAGACTTAATACCAATGTTCAGTAGAGAGGAGATCATTAGTAAACAGAAAGAGGATGATGAACTATGTGCGATACGAGAAAAAGTAGAAAAAGGTAATACAAAATTTGAAATAATAGATGGTGTTTTATTTGCGAATAGATGGGGCAATGAAGCATGTAGGAGGATTATGATTCCAAGATCCTTAATATTTCAGATATTAGAAGGAATACACGATGGCTGTGGACACCAAGGTATAGAAAGGGTAATTCATAGAGTTAATTTAGAAATGAATTGGAAAGGGAAATATAAAGATATCCGTGATTACATTAGAGGATGTACAGTATGCAACAAAAGTAAGGGAGTAGGAGATGGGCCCGTAAAAATGGGAAGGTTATCAGCGAGTAGACCACTAGAGATGATATCAATAGATTTCATAACTGTTGACAAATCATCAGACGGTAGAGATTCAATTTTAGTAATCACAGATATCTTTACTAAATTTACAAAGGCTGTTGCCACTAGAAATCAATCTGCTTTAACAGTGGCAAAAGTTATTTTAAATGAGTGGATATATAATTTCGGAATACCCGAAAGAATACATTCAGATCAAGGAAGGAATTTTGTTTCATCTTTAATAAAGGAACTATGTATGTTATTATGTATTAATCAAAGCAAAACAACATCTTACCACCCAGCCGGTAATGGTCAAACTGAAAGAATGAATAGAACCCTGTTATCATTACTAAGATCGTTATCTGAAGAAAAAAAATCTAAATGGCCACTATACCTGAATGAGTTAATTCATGCATATAATATACTAGAACATTCATCCACTGGTTACTCACCATTCTTCTTAATGTTCGGGAGAGAAGAGAGAATACCGATACAACAGAAAATATTAGGTAATATAAACAGATGTAAGGATGACTGGATAATAGGAATGGGTAAGAGGATCATTGAAACTAAGTACAAAGTAAAGATAGCTTTAGAAAAAGCATGGAAGAAGAGGAGTGATGGAATAAATGGTAAAGTAGTAGATACTCGATTATATTATGGAGATAAGGTAAGAATTAAGAGAAGAGAACTAGGGAGGAAGAAACTGATGAACATATGGTCCGACAATATCTGGAGTGTGGTAAGAAGAATGGGAACGAATGAAACTTATGAAATAGAAACGGGAGATGGAAAATCGAAGGTATTACACCGCAGTAATATGAAGAAAATGGAAGTTAATATAGAAAGAATGTAATAGTAGTGTGAATTTATTTTGTTTGGGGGTGAATGAGCTTATCTTTATTATTTTTATTTTTATGAGTGAGTTTATTTTTATTATTTTTTGTTTATTTTGTTTCGGGGTGAGCGTAATCGTTTGTATTGTTAATTTGAGTGAGTGAGTTTATTTTTTATTTTATTTTTGTTTATTTTTGTTTGGGGGTGAGTGTAACCGTGTAACTAGTTACATGTTATGTTATTGTTATTATTATTGAAAGTATAAATGGATGTTATGTAATATTATGTAATAGTGTGATTGAGAAATGATTTGTATTTAATAGTGTGATGATATATATTTAATAGTGTGATTGTGAAATGATGTGTATCTGAGCGTGACGATGAATAGTATAAATGCGTGTGCACATGGGTAATGAAAACAATGCCAATATAATCATAAAATAAATAAGATCTAAGAAACAACACGATTGATAACATAGTAAGTAAATTATATTTACTTCTTGGATCGCGAACCCAGCCGGCAAGGCTACATATGATTATAGATATTATTGTGATTTTCAAATATTATTTAATCTTTTAATTCCATAGATAACGGGGGTGTCCGTATTCGGTACCCATGTCCGAATACGGATATCCTATATACCATTAGATAAACTATATACTATTGATGAATCAATCATCCAAATTACAATTACATTATTTATAATTAATATTATGAATAATTTATTCTAATTTAATTCGATGTAGGTATAATACCTATGTAATATACATTATTAATAATTGTAAATAATATGTATTATTAATATATAGTATTATATTTCAATAATAATTCAATTGAATTAAATGCATATATTGAATGTAGGTATAGAATGAATGTAGTATATAATAAATAGAGCAGCGATTCTTAACCTTTTTTTTAAATAGCCCCATTTACCCTAGTTTTTACATAATTGCCCCCTGTGAATAAATTAAAATAAATAATAATTGAAACAGCTATTATACTTTTATTAATGTGATACTTGTAGTTGATGATTCTTTATTAGTTCGTCTGTGTTTGGTTCTTTCGATGTCAATAGTAATGTTAAATCTCCATTTCCCATGATATCAAGCCCATTTCGTTAAATATTTCGTTAACATTTATATAACAGAACTGAACCCCGTAAAATTAAATATATAAATATATTATAATATATAATAATCATATAATAATAACCTTTTTCAACTAAATATGATGTTGGAAAAGCCAGCAATAATAATTTAATAAATTTCCATATATTTTCATATTTGTTATTAATATTTAATCAACATTTAGTATATCATTAACATATTTTAATTTCAGAGTCATTCTGTATATCTATGATATCTTCTTGAATTGAATGATATATTTCTGATACATTGAAGTTAAATGGATCAATGAAATAAAATCTGGAATATTTAATGAAAATATGTAATCAAAACGATAATCTATATTTCTAATTAAATTATTCGTATGCGAAATATATCGATTTTCATCCAGAGAAAGTTCTTTTTCAAAAGTTTTCAATCTCATAAAATTACAATATTCACCAAGATATATTATATAATTTATGAAAACGGATTAAACATTTTCCTTTGGAGATACATCTTACTGCTGTGTGTAATAACAGTTTGTCATAATTATATTCATTGTTATCCTCGCATAATGACTTGAATATACACTCGTGCAGGTTATTACGTTTTATTTTATTAATATATTTTATAATAATATCTAGTGAATCAAACAGATTTTTTGTTATTAAATTCTCTATATGAATAACACAGTGCATTGTAAATAATGTTAGTATTTATTTTTTAAGTAATGCAACAACTCCATTCATTCTGGCAATCATTGCTGGAGCACCATCAATGAATTATTAGAATAAATATAACATAAAATAAATTATTATTATTATTATTAATGACATAAGCAACTTTGCTCATTTATAACCCTAGATACTTTTTTCAATTGCTTCAATACACCTATAGATTACTATAGTAATATATATATTACTATATATATATTTTTATAAGAAGATTCTCGAGCATACGCCTTTCACTATCTTGTTATAATAATTTCTGCAATAGAAATTTTATTTTTTATATACTGTATTATAACATTTATAGTTTTTATTTTTATTTTCTAATAACCCAACAACTCTAAATGCCCCACTAGGGGGCGATAACGCCCCTATTAAGAATCGCTGGTCTAGACTATATGATAGAGAAAATAAAATATAATTTATTTATATAAATGTATTGCATTTGATACACTTTTCTACTCATTGTACGTCGTACATTGTATGTTGAGTCAACATCGGTGGTTTACTTATATGATATCAATTGATTAAATTCTATTATGGTAATAATAACAATTATTATTTAAATACTACGTTGTCTTGCAATACATTGGAAAACATTACAAAATAATGAACAATATTATATTATATCAATGTAATATAACAATACTAAAATGTTGTTAATAATCTTATAGATAAATATAATAACATTAGAGTTTCGTAGGATATCCTATATGCAATGATGGTCACCGATCCTTTTTTATGGATCAGCGATCCCGATCCCGATCCCTATCCTTTTCCAGATCCCGATCCTTCCTTTCTTACCTGATCCCGATCCGGATATGATCGCGGATCAATGACCGCGATCCTGCCCATCACTGACTACATTACTGCGACGAAAAGTTTAGTATTATAAAACGTTTGTATTTTCATCTAGCGAGTATTGTTAACGCAGACGTAGAGATAAACAAACTAGGCTTCAGTACGTGACATCATAACATATCGTACACTATCCATGTATCCACTTAATAGCGAACCTGAAGAACAACAGGTCAGTAGTTCGTTCTTTATACAACAACAACACTAATTGTTACACTGCGTCTCTGTACACTGTACACCGCATACTTACACACAAACACATAATATATATATAAGTAAACTAGAAATTTACATTGTATCATAAATGCAAATATTTCATAATTAGAGTGTGCATGCACTTTCAAATATTTAAAATTATTTGAAAATTATTTTCAAATTTGGTTTACCGATATTACGTACGATGAAACTTCACAAATATGTTTAATATAACATGTATACCACCTACTGTTAGCGAGATAGCAAAACTTTCAAAAACGAGCTACCCTACTGTGCACTGTACAGTGTACAGTGATTATCTGCAGTAATACCCTACATAACAACAACACATATATACACCCAGCAAACAATAAGAGCAGCATAATAGCAGCGTGTATAAGTGTATAAGAATCAATGATATATATATCAAATTACATATCATCGAATATAAACGTAATATAGATTATATAACGTTTTAAAAAAACGATTTTAACATTGACTATAGTTTACCATTTATCTATAGATGCTCAAACAAACTTGAAACATAAGTGTGCACGCTTACGTATACATTGTACACTAATGTATACATCTGTTATATAATGTATACCCTACTGCATTCGTGTTAAGCACAAGTATTATGATGACGTGTGTTATTTGCATAGTTAACACACATAATAGTATGTATATCAGTAATAACAATAACAATAACAATAATTTAATAATTTAAAAATAACACATTGAGTATGATACATATACAAATACATATATATATAAATATATATATATATATATATATATATATATATAAAACATTGGATTATACGAGATGTTGTATAATCCAATGTTTTATTTTTATTTTACTTCTCCGTTTATTTCTTGTTTTTTTGTATCGTGTCGTTTTGTCTTACTGTTATCACATTTATATATTTTGTATATATATGATATATAATTATATATTATATAATTATATGTTTATATATAATTATAACTTTCTTTATATATAACCAGTAATTCAATAAACTGTTGATATATCTATCTATCTATATATATATATATATATATATATGTGTGTATTTGTATGCCTATGATATACAAATATACATATTCCTTCCACGAAAACCACCTGGCGCTAGTTATTATTTAGTATATTTCGTATTCTTTTCACGATTTTATTTTCTCTAATTATGTATATCCCAACTCTTCATAAACTACTGTATAATATAACGCTATTACCGCTTATTACTTTCTTCAATTTAAAATTAAGAATGCAATTTTTATCTATAGGTAAATACTTATTAAATGTATATATAATCAATAAAGAAGACATTTGTTTTATTATACACTGTTACAAAGTGACGACACTCCTCGTAAGTGAACGTAAAATAAACAATATAAATTAAAACACAACAATCACAAAAAACGAAAACACTAACAAAACAAATTGGAAGTATTAAGAACGAAATATAATAATAATATAAATATAATAATACTATAATGAAATTAGATAGAGTATATATATATATATATATATATATGACTTCAGATGAGTATTGAATAAGGTGGTACATTTAATGCATCTTATAGATGAAGGGATTGCATTCCAGATAGATGGGATAATGTATGTGAATGAGCGTTTCTGGAATTTAAGGGAGAATTGATATGGGATAAAGAGGTGTATACTGAAAGTTGACCGTGCACTTTACATACGTGTATCGTGTGTGGTTTAGAGAATTAAGAGTAAATACAATATATATATATGAAGGAGTAGAGGAATATTTAGAGTAATTGGTAATAGAAAGAAGACGAATTAGGGATTGTTTTTTTATAGATGATCTAGTTTGGTATAAGTCGAAAGGATTCAGTAGAGGAATGGTCAGATAGTATAATATTGAAAATTGGTTTTATGGATGATCTGATAATTCTGTTTAATAGGGAAATAGAGGAAGCAGAAAGATTATATAAATAATAAAATAATCAATACGATCAATTACAAGTTAATTAATAAGGACAGCACATAGATGACCAGTAACATGTTTACAGATATTATATATATATAAATGATAATTAGCAGCTTTAGAAATTTTAGCAATATGGCTAGAAAAAGATAGATGTGAGTCGAAAATAACACCAAGATTGAGGACTGAGTTGGAATGTGAAATAAGAATCTTGTCAAGGTAAAAAGAAGGGAATGATGGGGAGTTCATAGGTATATTGAAGAGGGCAGTTTTTGAAGTATTTAGTAAAAGGTTATTGGAGATAAGCCAGTATTTAATAGAGGCACATACAATGAGTTGAGAATTATCTGAATTGGATATAGGGAGAAAGGAGTAGAGTTATATATCATCAGAGTATATGTGATAAAACGCTTGTAAATTGGGATATAATATACCTTATAAGTGTTATATATATATGGAGAATAGAAATGGGTCGAGGATAGAGCCTATAGGCCGATTATAATGGGACACCATATAGTAGAGGGCGGGGGTCAGCAGAGAAATAATATATTTAACAGAGGATGATCTGTTTAGGATGTACGAGTTAAGCCATTTGAGGGCACTATAGTGCCTACTATAGTATACTATTAATTCTAATCATTTCAAGTCTCGAGATAAGAATATAATGCGAAGAGAGTCAAATACGCATTAAGATCAAATAGAGATTAAGGAGAATCACTTGATAAAATATCGAGGGAGAAACTTTTGCATATATATTGTTAATGATTTGAATGATGGCTCTCTCAATTGAGTGACCTTTACGAAATGCACTTTGAATGACATCATGGGAGGAGTTTAGTGACATAAAACTATTTATTTGGACGGTAATTAAATACTAGTTAAGGGTTGGAAGACATTTTTTAAGAGTACAATATATACAATTTAAGTTACTAATATAAAGTTACTAATATAAGTTTATATATAAATCATTTATAGAGGCCAGGCATAATTTCCTGTCATGTCCTTATATGTCCTTGATAGTAGCGAGATGAGATTTCTAGACTACGAATAACAACACAAACAATGCAAACAATATTCTGACGCCGATATAATGTATTCCTAATCATCGTCCAGTGCGGGTAGCAAGGTACTGTTGTTGTAGCCTATTGTTATTCCGCTTAGTCACCTTTCTTTGTTTGTACTATTGTTTGTCACATTAGTCATCTATTGTTTAACCTCTACACCACACCACTAATCACATTTCCGCCCCTTATTTATTCACCTCTCGAGTGTCGCGAGAATCTCGTGATTCCACGCGCGCGTTTGAAGAACATAATCTTTATAAAACATCGCAGTTTTGAAGTCAAGTTACACGTGAATTATCTCTCTTCATCAAAAATGTTAGTTATTTAATTTATATATATATATATATATATATATATATTAATACGAAATAACGTACATAGGGGAAATTATCCGATTACCGACCCCTACATGATTATTTGTAATAACTTATTTAATATTAAATATATTTATTTGTAATTTTGTAATTATGGTAATATTATGGCAATGGATAATATGGCTATTTTATATTTTTGATATAATTATATTTACAAGAAAAACAGGGCGGTCGGTAATCGGATTCATGTACCTAATACCGACCCCCTTCTCCTATTACCGACCCCCTAAAATAATCGTGATATAAATAATTGTAGTATTATAATATCCAATAATAATAGTAGATATACATAAATATAATTAATTATAACATTTACGCAATTTATTTTGTATTGAATTTATGTTTTAATAGTAATATTAAATTTAAATTTAAACTTTATAGTAATTATATTAAAATAGTGTATATTATTATTTAATATTTATTTATTAATCAGTATGTATATAATCAACTGGAATCATGAATCCTAAATCTATATCAATGATACACAAACAACTTACGACATATTTTAAAGTAAAATACGGATCTATTTTGATTGGATATTATAAATCACATGGGGTCAGTAATATGAAAATAATATGGGTTGCTATAACTAAGATATCTTGGTTAATAGTTATTTAAATTAAATTATTTTTATAATAGTTATAAACATTTTATTGATCTACAATATTATGCTCAGTATTAAGTTTTCTTTAAAATAATGAAGTATTTACAATGATTTAAATAAAGTTATTATTCAAATATTTAAAAAGTAAAAACAGAATATTACATTTTATCAAATAACAATTGTAAGATAGAATATTTTTTAAAACAAAATAATTATTCATATGTATCATTAAATTACTAACAGTTCGTGTATATATTATTTGTTGATATATCTTATAGTTACTGAGATACGAGAGGGGGTCGTTATTAGGATGGGTCTTTCCCCTATCTACTAAATATACAAATTAATAACACTATTACACACACCTATACACATACATAGGCATATACACGTGCATACACAAACATAATAATTACTTATTATAATAATGGCATACACACACATATATATATATATATATTAATATATATATATACACACGTATACATTTATAAATGGATAGTAATATGCAATCATCCGAGCGTGAAGCATAACACAATGTATGCAAATGTATCGATTATATTATGTAATAACTAGAGTGTACGTTTGAATATATTGAATTACATTCAATTTAATTGCATTATATATACATTTAAAATAACTTAATTAATCGATATACCTGCAGATCTGACTTTATTACATATATTGTTATTGTTATTGTTATTGTTATTTTTATGTTATTTAGTAGAGTCCTTTCATCCCATCCAGGACAATATATGAAGTTTTCAATTTTAACTATATGGCTCTAATATCCCTTCAAAGCCGCTCTCATTTTAAAGTATTCATGGTTTTAACGAGAGCCGATCATTTATTTATACACAATTATATAAATCACTTCTAAATATTATTTTAAGACCCATTTTATAAAATTAATTAATGGTCCGGACTAGCCTCGAATAGTGTCCTACTGCTCGTGTGTCTGACGCCTTAGCCACTGAGACACACAGGCAGTTTATATATATATATTATATAATATAATACAGGTTTAAATACTATATTATATAATGATCAGAAAATTGACACGCCTTCAATAATTTAACGTTGTTGTATTATCTACAGTGAGCGTTCCCGTATATTTATTATAGTGGAAATAAATTAATTATATATAATGCATATTTATTTATATTACTTATTTATTATTTACTTATTGTTTACATTACGTAACATATCATAACCACGCCCACATTCATCCGTAGGTCACCTCCCACTTTACCCGTAGTATGCGTACTGATGATGAATCTAGTCTGCAGCCTCCCCGCTGTCAACGCAGCTATGGTGAAAGTTATTTACGGTACGGTACTAGTACTACCACTAAAGTACAATTGTATCGTAGTTAAGTAGTTATTGTTAAGTATATTGTATCGAGTATATTGTATGTTAAGTAAAGTAAGTTAAGTTAAGTATATTGTATGTTAAGTATATTTTTAAGTATATTGTATCGAGTATCGTATTAGGTAACGTATAAAGTAATGAATTAACTAAAGTACTTACTCATTATCATCATATTATGATATAATATATCGACTACTCCAGTACACTGTATATATATATATATATATATATATATATATATATATATATACGTATAGTCATATAACAACCAATAACATGAAGTACAAAATACCATCCTCTAAAAATGTAATATTAACATTTAAAACTTAAAATGGATGTACATAATTAAAAAATATATATTATATAAAAATGATGTTATCAATACTGTTGCCAAGAGCATCACGCATGAATGACTCATCATTTCATAAAAGTTATATAATACTACGTAATAATAACTAGTGTCCGTGTGTGTTAGCGCGATAAGTTTACTGCTACGCTCAGCCACACAACGAAACTATTCGATTTACATAGAAAGTGTCGAGTGTTATTGTAATTTATTCGAATATATAGGTCAACGTACTTTACACATTATATATACTATACTATAGTATATATATATATATAGTACGAACGAAGCATATATATATATGTTTATAGGCTAAGTATATATACTAAATTATTAATACAAAATGGAGTTACAAAAACGTCATTAATCATTTGATCTTAATCCCTAATTGTTTCCGTTGTATACACATTCCTATAGGAACAGCTAAACAAGTATTGATATTTTGATAGCATCGATGACTTCTATGTATTGTTAATATATATATATATATATATATATATATATATATATATGTGTGTGTGTGTGTGTGTGTAATTAATCGCTTGTAAATTAAATATTATAAACGTATGTATTCAAGAAGTACATTCTCGTTTCTGTATAGTATATGAATTTAAAATCAATAACGATATGGTCAACTAAAATAACTATACTTAACTAAATTACCACCAATTTCGAAGCGGCGCGTTTCTATTACCCCTTTCATTAGCCTGAGAGCAGCGCACCTAGCGTCCATCGCGCGAACTAATCGCGCGCGCGCTCACACGTGACAACAATAACAACAACATCACGTGATCACAGCCGATGGCGCCGCATCGACAGTTATCAGCGTCTGCGCAAAGGAATACTTCAACCCCACCAATAGGATCTGTTGTCAAGGTAACGTGTTTATATATGGGCAGATAAGGGGAGGGTCGATATCCTGCCAGCGTGTTCCTGGTAAAAGTTAAAATGGGAAAATGTAGGAAAATACAAAAAACACGCTGGCAGGATGTATACATATATATATATATATTATATATATATATATATATATATATATATATATATATATTACTGTATATATATATATATATATATATATATATATATATATATATACATTATACGTGTGTCTACACATTTTATTATTGTAGCCTAATTATAAATGTGAAAAATATAAATCATTATAATTTGTTGATATTTGCATATATGTTCCCGATAAATAAATTAATCAAAGATCGTAATCAGATTACAATCCGACAAGTAATACGATGACTATCATGGGGCTATGTATTGATTACGATCACAGATTATTATTCGATTACAATCACTGATTGTCATTCGATTACGAACATTGATTTAAATTTGTGATTAGTTAACTATTATTGATTATAATCATATTAATATCATCGATATAAATTTGTTCTGTTAAGATGACTATTAATGATTACCAACTGATCGTAAATCTATGTTAGTGATAAGTTAACTATCATCGATTATAATCATATATATATATATATATCAATATTTTAAAAGTATAGTTCGTAATCAAAGCATAGTTGATTATCAATGATTGTAATATGATTGTAATCATATTATGATCAGTTAAGCACAAATCATGACGATGATCAAACTATAATCTAACCACTCTCACTGATTACTTTACTTACCGTATTCCCATGTTAAATTTGACCGGTAATACGCTGGCCCAATATTAATCCACATTAAATTTATTTTGGGTATTCTCAATACCCATTCTGAAAGTGTCATAATTGTAGCTTAATTATAAATGAGAAAAATATACATATTATGTTTTTTGTTGTTGTATTTTCCTATATGTTTCAATGTTAAATTTAACCATGAACAATTTAGTAAAATATTGACACAAACTAAAACAAATTATTTGGGTATTATCAATATCCATATATATATAGACCATTTTACAGTCGAATCCATAATCAACAACACGTTTATATCACTCTTAGATACGCTGGTTCCCTTCCAGACGGGTATGGTATGCTGCGGTAAACAGGCGTACTTCCCTAAAGAAGGCGTGGCTTGCGTTGACGGATTCGTGCGGCCGTCCGTTGAAACGTCCGCTTAGTTTACGTTGTTTATTTATTTAATAAATGTCTAAAGAAGCAGACGATTATTTAAATTAATGTATAATAGAGCAGACTATTTAAGTTTATTTAATAAATTTGTAATTTGTAATAAAGAATACTGTTAGGTGAATATATATACAGTCAAAGCTCGATAACTCAACATTGACGGGACGGAGTTTTCATGTTGAGTTAGAGAGTATGTTTAGTTATCGGATGTATAAATTAATGACTTAATTAATGTTTTGTTCACATAAATGCATTCAAAATAGTACTCGTATGATAATATAATAATTGTAATTATATTTTTACGTTTATATATTTATATCCATATATTATTAAATAAAACCATGTTGAATAATGTATGTTAAATTATAATCCAACAATATATGTTTGTGATATTTTGATTTTTCATAAATGTTAAGTTATCGGATGTATATTTACATGTAATGTATAGGCTAGGATTATAAAAACGATGTTGAGTTATATGTATGTTGAGTTATATTTGTTGAGTAATAGGGTTTTTGTAAACATGTAAAAGATACGAATCCAACCAAATATTTTTTAGGTGTTGAGTTATCGGCAATGTTGAGTTATCGGCATGTTGAGTTACCGAGCTTCTACTGTATATATATAAGCAGATTATTTTATTTTATTTATTTAATACATTTTAATATAGCAGTCTATTATTTAATATATAATATAAACAGACTATATATATTTAATACATTTCCAATAAAGTTATATAATTAATCAACTAATTTGTATACCTATAGATTTATTTGATAATACATTATAGTCTACCCTGTAGATTAGAATATATTAGAATATATTCTATAGAGTAGCATACTTAAGAATATAGTTACATATACTATGTTTATTAATTTTCACAAGAATGGGCCATACCACCAATCATGGGTTAACTGTAGGTTATAAACAAATGAGAATGATAAAATAAAATATAATAAAAATGAAAACCAACCCAAAAATAATAATCATACATAATGTATATAATAATATTGGCTATAATAGAGGTTAGTTTTATTATGGATTTTAAAGGAGGAATATGATCTTATATATCTGATTTTTTGACGGAAAGTAGTTTTCTATAGTAAATTATACATTACAATAATGTATTACATATAATACTATAATATTATATATATAATACATATATATATATATATATATATATATATATATATATATATATATATGAAGATCTATACTATAGTATAATATAGTATATCTATAGATTTGATTACGTAAAATATGATTGCCAGTTAAGTCGTGTTCGTAGATCAGTAATACTTGTAGTGTAGTTAGTGTTATTTAGTGGGTAGATTAGTCTAAGGGATCTGATAGTTAATCGATCGTTGTAAAGTATTTATTGTGAGACGAAAGTAGGATAGGAATGCGGTATACTGCAGTTTAGACGATAGTTTAGTGGAGAGAGAATTACAGTATGGGTTATGATTAGTGCGGAGTGTGCAGTGCGCTGTTGTGAAGTATCTATTCATTTCGATCGAAGAGATGGTGAAATATGGAGACTTTTAAACTGGATATGTATTTATGTAATATAATATGTATATATTTATGTATTTGTGAAATATAATAATTATTGTTAATACGAATGCCTAGATATTTACTTGTAGAGGAAGTTGGGTTTAGGGTACACCCTATACCCTATACCCCCTCATATATTACTTATGTAGAAATGTGGGAACATTGAACTGGTTATAGAATTAGGAGGTTAACAATTCATGTGTATTAGGGTATTAGGGTTAAGTAGTGAATAGTTATTGGTTATCCAGTTATTGATAGTAGCGATACATGATTGAAGGTGGAAATTAGATGATTCGTGAAAATTGGCATGAATTTCAATGTGGAAATATTGTTATCACTTTTATTTTGTTATGCCTATTTAAAATTTTACTAAACTTAAAACATGATTTTGTCGTTATTTTTATTGTGCATAATTTAAAAATAAACTATATATATAGTATACTCTTTTACTAAAAAGTAACATATATACGTTATTAGTTGTTGTTGATTTCTTGTTGATATTTTTACTGTATGTAAAAATCATTAAATTATATTCAGAAACTTTTTATTTTATATATTGTATTGTATCAATTATTTATTAATGTTATGATTTAAAATGCACAGTGATTCTTTGATGATTAACAAATACACATAAAAGTAATTTTCATAAATAAAGCATGTTATATATTTATTTTAAATCTTAGGAATACTACTAAAAAAATGTATAGATAAGGGTATTTAGATAAAATAATTGAACATTAAATCAAAACATTTACTTATATTAACGTTAGAATATTAATAATCGTACATAACTTTAGTAACCTAACAATCATAACCATTACGTATACTTAATGCATGTACACATGCGCGCGTTAATGTATACCGAGTAGCACGTGATTCGTAGTCCGTGTATCCGGTTCCGCCCACACGAGTCACGTGTTGCTATTCAGACAAGACGTTGTGTACGACGTATACTATAGCATATCGTTAGAGTTTACATATAACATAGTGCTACATCATATAGAGCTACAGAACTATACAGCACTATATAGGTACAGCACTATTGAGATACTATTTAAAACTAGTTGTTTATAATGTAATTGGCCGGCGCTTTCACTATACGAAATAGCGGTATTTTTTCTAAATTGAAATTATTTCCAGGAATTTTTCCAAGTTTATGCGCGTTCGAATACCGTCTATACAATAAACAACAAACCACTATGATGGAAATACTCCACACATTAATCGATATACTAACTATATGTATCTGTAAAACTGAACAGGCTTAGTATTCGTCGTGCGGTAGAGTTTGATTCCGACATTCACTATTCTACCGGTTCTGATTACCAAGGCCACTAAAGGTATATACCTATACCTATATATATACCTATATACACCTATATATATATATATATATATATATATATATATATATATATATATATATACCAAGCTGGATTTTAAAGAAAGAGACCAAAAGAACGCCCGCCAAAAATATGGTCTGATGGAATACGGGAACAGTGCGGTGAGCCACTATTAAATATAGAGAGACATGCCAAACGACGAGATGCCTTCGGAAACTATGTATTCATGTGGACAGTAAAGGGACGCTAATCCTACGCATTTAAGTCAAGTAAGTCACACACACATATATAGTTAGTATACTAACTATAGTATATATACTATAGTTAATATACTATAGTTAGTATACTATAGTTAGTATACTATAGATACTATACTAAAGTTATAGTATTCGAAATTAAAACGAGGCATTTTCTTTACGTCACTACCCGGGTGTGTTTCCGGAAATTAGTTTATTAGAAATGTCGTAAATTTCTCAACTAACAAAGTTACAGGTTCGTACCAGCCATTAGCGGTATACTGTAACTTATATGTCGTACACCTACAACACCTACAACCTGTCTACAACCTGTCTACATCCTGTCTATAACCTGTCTACATCCTGTCTACAACCTCTATACTATGGTAATAGGCGTTTAATGCTTATTTTGAAATTAAATTTCAAATATGTTACGTCAATCACTTATATCTATTTATAGTTTTTGCTAGTTTTATTTTGGCGCAGCCCTTTCACTATATTCAGCAACTTATATGACAATTTCACTTATACCCAGATGGATAAAAATTCCATTCGAAGTCGATATCATGTCGAATTCATATTTTTACGAGACTATTATTTGTTAAAAATACTTATATAAGATACCTTATGAATATTATTTTAAGACCTATGTATGGGTCCGAACTGAGATCAAATCCGCGTCTTACTATATATATATATCTGAGCCAACTGAACTAAATAGATAGTTTATTTACATTTCCGCATAATTAGTAATTTAGTTCCGGTAAATAGTATTCACTGAATACGAACATTTACGTAACGCGCCGTATGACGCAATACGTTACGTCACATCGTGGGCGATACTATAGCGTGGGCGATAGGGGGAGGGTAGTTACGTAATCGGCTGAAGTGGCGACACCCGACGGCGAGAGCGGGCGTTACGCTCGACAGTTGTTATTGTTGGAACGTTACGCGCGAACAAAATTAAAACTAAATCACGAATTATAAATCTGAAAACAACGCGAAAAAAACATGCGAAAATAACAAATAAACTATGCGTTTATCGATAAAAAACAACACTCACGGCGAATCCCCGTACCGTATACCTTGTCGCTGATCCTCACGTAACGTTACGTAAGGAGTATTATGTCTTCGAACTACGCTGAACAATTGGTTAGTTTGAACTATACAGTTAGTGGTTATAATACCGCCGCGATCGAGTATCGTAATCGGCGAGTGTGCGCGCTAAACGAGATCTATAAATAGATTTAGAGCGCGCGCGCACCCGCACTCTTATTAGTTGTCTACGCGAACTATACACGTCTAACTTGCACTAGCACTTAACAGATATGCCTATTTTCAGCCTCATCTATATCAGCGCTCGTAATTTATTATCAACCAGTGCTGGACATTGCAAGTTATATAGTGATAACGCCCTCCAAACGCTCTGTAATAATAATAATATTTATTTATTGAAATATCATATACATATATTGAATACAATACAAATAGCGGATACAAATGGACCCCTCAAGAAGTCATAGACTCATACATGTTATAAATAACTGCGAGGGGCCCAGGACAATACAAAACAAATAGTAACATTTGTTCCTGTGTTTTGATTTATCGTTTATTAAGTTCTTGATAAACACGATAGAAAAACATGAACTGTCGGAGTCGAACCCGGGACGTCTGGCTTACTAGCTTTCGGTTGTCCCACCGAGCTATGGACCCAGACAATAGAACATATAACGCATACTCCACACGTTACATAGCGCGTTAACCAGCCGGTATCAGTGTACGTTTAAAGTAGGCGTGTCAGAGTTACAATTCGACTCGCTATACGTGATATCGTATACGATATTATACTATATAACGATAGTATATTATACTATATAAATTAATAGCTATACTATCGAATAGTATAGCTGTAGCGATTATTCTACACCGGACTGAATATACAAAAGTGTTCGCCCGCATTAGCATAGAAATATTACCAACAAACCGTAGGCCGGTTACCCTAAGAGTATAACTCATCCTACGATGATATTTAGCATTACGAAGATAGCTATGATCGTCGTTAGATTATCGTAGGATGATGTTAACGTTACGGATATCGCTAAGACGACTCCTAGGACGCTTTACCAGGACAACTGATCACGTTATCGTTTCTCCCCGTCTTAATAACACGGCTCATTAGCTTAGATTTCTAGTTTAGTACCTATACATCTATAGGAGAGAGTACTCGAATACCGACACCCTAACAATACATCACCATAACTTTACTATTTCTCAATTAAATATTTCCAAATTTTATTTATAAGTATTAAATAGGTATATACATATAATAGCTATTTTAAAATTTAATTTATATTGTTTAACTCTGCAATATTACAGGCACTGCCTCGAATACCGACACCTTGGCACATAATATCGACATATAGATATACGATATATTACATAATATCCACTATCAAATCAGAATTAAATGCGCGTTAATTTTAGTTAACACACGCAATTCATACGTTGTTTTACTATAATTAATTTTCGAAAATATTTAATATTTTATATTATATTATAAATAATAAGTTTTAAATTACATAATACGAATATTGTATACGTATACGTACATAGGAGTTTTATATAATTTCTTATAGACTATTTAATTCGAAATAGAATTAATTCCAAGTATATGTGTATATTATTAGGTATGACTATTAATTTATATTATCATAACGCACGCACATTATAAATAAATAACGCTGATTGGTTAAAGTGTGTCGATATTAAGTGCAATTAGGGTGTCGGTATTATAAAAATGTATGTTGCTTATGTAAATGTCAATATCTTTTAAGAAATTATTAAAAATACAAAAATGCTTCGTCAAATTGTAGAATATAATTAGATCTATAAGATGTATTTTAAATATTTAAAATATATACATTTTCAAATGATTGAGAATCGATATTGTACTTCACAAATTTCATAAATTTAGAGTTGTAACGAAAAAATCCGTTTTTTGTTTATAATTAAAAAAATATAAATATTAAAAAAAAAATTATACTTATATGAATTAGAATTAGATTGATTAACATTTCATTTGCACCAACTTATTAGACGACAATGACGCTGTTTTAACCACTCCCCTTTATTATTAATTAACCACGCCCCTTCTTGTAAAGCGACCACGCATCTTTAAATACCTAATCCGCGTCCGAGATATTATAACGTTGGTATAAACGACGAACGCGACCGTCGTTATTCGCGTGTACTATATAAACAGTCCTAACTACCGCGTATATCGAAATATCGTGAATCGGATGTATCGCGACCGAATTTATCGTTAGCTGGATTCTGAGATAGCGGAACTCGATTATAACTAAGAATATTCATAGTTCTATATCGTTATGTATGTTATAATTGACCTATCTATTGTTTAACGCACTCGATTTTCTATAGAAATAGTTCTCTATGAAATCATATCTTATAAACACATTATAAATATATATATATATATATATATATATATTATTAAATATAAATAGCATACTATGTGTGGTTCTATTATTCTATTATTATTGCAATTATTACTATTTTAGCGCATCGTTCGAATTTTTTATTAAATAATAGTGTATTAAATAAACTATTTACCAATTCCTATATATTACTAATCGATATTTTATATACGCTATATATATATATATATATATATACATTCACTAGATACAAAATGAAACGCTCGCACCGCAAGCGAAATATAATGAATCCCTGTCAGGTGAAACAACTTCTAGAATTAAATATCAAATATCATGTTAGTCAATATATATATATCTATATATATATATATATATATATATATATATATAGTTTTATATAGTTTTTATATAAGTCCAAGATAATTATAGATATTTGTAATATAGTAAAATAGTGCTTATAATGAGTACATATGTTAGTATAATACTAATAGTATTAGTAGTAGTAGTAGTAGTAGTAGTAGTAGTAGTAGTATTAGTAGTAGTATTAGTAGTATTAGTAGTAGTAGTAGTAGTAGTAGTAGTAGTTGTAGTAGTAGTAGTAGTAGTAGTGGTAGTATATGTAGTAATATAATAGTTATTATGTTATTATAAGAGTATACTCTCATATATATACAATTATTTTTATATATGAATATTAAAAAAAAATTGGATTGTATTTCTATTTATTTTGTATTAATTTTAAATATTATCGTAAAATAAAAGAAGTATTATTCTTTATCTAGTATAAACTAATAGTAATTTATTTAATTATTAATTATTAGCTGATATATTATATATTTACTAGGTGATTTATTTATATACATTTATTATCACAAACTATATAATTTAATATATCTCAATATTTGGTTTTATTTTTATAATCAGCCATAGTCTGCTTAAAATTATGAAGTTATGTTATAATATATACTAAATACCGGGCAAGTAATTTGTAATAAATAATTTGTAGTATAATTAGCATCTGACTATAAAAATCGAGCCTAATATATGGGTAGTATTTTTTAATTATATATATATATATATATATTCATGACATTTATGGTTTTATCATTAATATAACAATACTTCCGTGCAGTTATCGTGACTCTCGTAATAGTGATAACGATTGTAGTGGTAAACGCCGGTTGGCTGAACAAAATCTTCAAGAAAAAGAAGCCGAAAGCGAAGAAGTCAGAGTCCGACGTTTCCACGAACCTGCAAAACATGCTGCTCTATCAGCAGATGCAGAACCAGCAGTTGATGCAGCTGATGTTACCGATGCAGTCTCCGAGCTTGATGTCAACCGATATGAACAGGGTATCCAACTCGTCTCTGCAGTACGTTTCCATGCCCAGCATGCCGGGTATAGTAATGTCGCCCGGAACGTCCGCCACCGTAACCACGCCCACAATGACGACCGCCACCGGTCAGGTGATATCGATGGCACAACAACCGATGGGAATTAATCCGCTGGGCGTCAGTCAATTCGGAGTGAACGATACGCTCATGCAACAGTACATGCAGCAACAACAACAGCAGCAACAACTACAGCAGCAGCAGCAGGCGATGCTGCAACAACAGATGCTCACTCAGCAAGGCGCGCAAATGCAGACGGTGGGCGTTCCCACTCTAGCGAATGCGTCATCTCTGAACATATCGAAGATACGGCCCAGTCAGATGGGTTTGCTACCGCCGGCTCCCATGGTACAGGTGGCTACGACGGCTATCGATGCAGCCAATAATGTGCAGGACATACCGTCCATTACCTTCACCGATAACATCGTGTCGGAGGAGGGCTCGGATAGTCTCGAATACAAGTACGGTAAGAAGAAGTTAAATAAGATTAAGAAAACGAAATGAGTCACGACGGAGACGGGGCGTAACGGGGCGTAACGGGAACGCCCCATTCCGAACTTACACGTACATAATTTCGGCAGCAGCGAGCTATTAACGCACTTATTTATTAATAAATCAATTTAGATACACAACTATACTGTTGATTAAACTTACATAAGTAATCATTACATTTCAATTTATATTTTATTTATTTTTTTATTTTTATTTGGTAGAGTCCTTTCATCCCATACATAAACTTTGATGAAGTTTTCACTTATAACCAAATATGGCTCTAATGTCCCTTCGAAGCCGCTCTCATGTTAAGGAATATATGGGTTTAACGAGAGCCGATCATTTATGTATACACAATTATATAAGATCACTTCTAAATAATATTTTAAGACCCATTTTATAAAATTAAAAATGGTCCGGACGAGGCTCGAACCCGTATCCTATTGCTTGCGTGTCTGACGCCTTATCCAACTGAGCTACACAGGCAGTTTATATATATATATATATATATATATATATATATATATATATATATATATGTTGATTGACTTAATGAATATGGTGTTTGCCTATTAAGTAGTTAGTTTGGTTTTTAATTAATATGTGTTTCCTATTTCTTGATACTTTATGATAAAGTTATATGCGATTATGTCTCGATGCTGACATTAGATACGAGCATGCATCTTCTATATCGTGTATTCGTTAAGAGTCAATACTTCATACCCGACGATGTAATATATTGAATATTAGCGAACGCTATACATTATATTTAAGGTTACATCTGATAAATTTGCTATTCCAAACAGTGGATAGTCTTACTATTGCTGATGTTGCTCGGCTACACTCACTTTATATCATAGTCACGTGATCCATCTTTTGTAAGAGTTGCATACAATTATCTGATACTTTTCACTTCATAAAGTCTGTTTTCATAGTGGTATCTTCATGCTGATTATTATTGTTACATTTTACCTTTTTCTGCGAAGATATCCGTGCCGTAATTTCTAGAACTATTAGAGAATTTGTCAGTTAATTTTGTAGATCTTTATTTCTACCACCTATCAAATCTAAATCTCAATTCCCCCATTCGCTATAGATTTGTTGTGGTTTTGTTGTATATCCGACGTAAATTACTCGAGAAAAACGTTATAGAATACCGGCTATAGCCGGAAATCTTGTAATGCAACGTTTCATTTGAAAATATTACTTTTTACACTGTTTATCAGGACTTCGTTTGGAGAATTATTATAAAGGAATTTAACCATAGTTATAACTTCAAAATTAATTTCAAAAGTATACAGTGAAGATCATAATCCATCATGTCAGTTACGATCAATTTCGATAACATTTTGTAACTAGATTTTTTGAATATCCAGATATTTGTCCATAATATTTCTACAGATGAATAGGAATATTCACCAATGACTGTTTCTTAGATAACGTCTTTTCAACTCGTGGATAATCATTAGTAGTCAATTGAAGAGGATTCTTATTGAACCTTATGACATATTAAGACACACGTTTTGTAATGTTGACATTTCATTAGATTACCTTTTTAGTAAATGGTTTCACTAAGTAATAAGTTCATTGCGTTGGCCATACTTTCATTGTCAATGTTTTCTTAAAGAGCTTCGCGTATACCTCACAATACAATTACATCGTATTTTAACTGTTCAATTGGTATATTATCAACTCGTGGTGATTTACCATTTTTCAACGTAATAATATAATCTATTATCTCCGATTATAGTATAGGAAGATCATCGTCGATGTGCTACTTAATATCTAACCATCTTATCATATCAGTATCAGGATGTTGGTGTTTCGTAATCTCGTTGGTTATGTATTTCGTATTGCATATCTGCTTCTACCGAATTGCATATTATCTAGATATATCTACACAACTATGCCCAATTGTCATTTACTATCCAAATTTCCTCGAGAATATATATATATATATATATATATGTTGTACGATCGCCGTGTGAATAGACGTAATACCGTAAGTCCACAGATCAAAGATAAATGTGTTATTCTGCAATCACTTTATTCAGTATCAACCTATATAGGATAGTATGTAATAATAATAATAATAATAATAATAATAACAATAATAACAATAATATAATAATAATAGTTTACCGTGTATGCGGGTTCGTCGATTATATATTCTAGTTAATAAATAAATGATACTATAGGTTTTGTGTCCAAAATCATACTGAAAAAAATAACATACACGCGAATCACTATTTAGTGAACGCGTTCCACTCCAGTGCATCGGATAGTGGCAGTGTATTTATATAATACCGATTGCGATAGCTATAATATACATTCGAAGTCGAGGCGCTCTTGTACAATAATATAAATCTATCATGACTCACTCTATAACATCCACCTCTACTCCAAAAAAAATGTTTCCCCAACATTTTCTTACTGCCCTAGTTAAATGTCACCTTTCTCAAATTCCTTCGATTCTCAACCCTTTTTACCTCCCCTCTCCTTATCATATATGCAGATGTATCTCTGACTTTACCTTCTACCGTCCAACTGACATTACCCCAAATATTCGCTAATTTCCTCCTGCTTAATACTCTATTTTTCACTAATACCTCACGTCTGATTTCGAGATCATCACTCGATTCCTCCTTACCTCTATTAGTTTCCCCTAGTAATTTGAGAACCCGCCGGTTAATTTCACCCATCTTTTTACTCGTTTCCCAAACCAAATCATTTTCTCCGTTTCTCCTACTTAAACCCATCTGTGTGTCTACAGGTAGATTTTCCTCCCGACCAAACATCAGAAATAATGGTGAAAACCCTGTGTTTTTATGCGGAGTGCAATTATAAGCATGAATTAATTTCGGTAGATGTATTGGCCATTGACATTTTTCCTCGCTACAAAGAATCCTTAACATAGTAATTATTGACCTATTTATTCGCTCGCATTGACCATTACGCTCCGGATGATAGGGACTTGTCCTACTATGTCTTATACCAAATAATTTGCAAATCTCTCAAACTACTTCTGATTGGAAATTCTTCCCCTGGTCCGTATATATCCTTAATGGGATCCCATAGCAGAAAATCCAATCGTTCATCAATATCTTTTCTACTGTTACGGCCAATTGGTTCCTAGTGGGTACTGACCAACGTCCGAGGCATAGGTGTCTAAAATAAAGGAAAACCCATATTTTGGTAAACTTAGTACCGGTGCCTCTATAATCTTTGAATATTTCATGGATCACACTCATGGTTCACACCTCACACTCATCATTCCATTCTAAATTAATTCTCCTACTTCGCCATTTATAAATCCTACCCTCTCCTCTCCAGACTTAGTTAATAACGTTATTTGTGACACTAATGTTAAATATCCCTTAATAAATTTCCTATAGTAAGACCATACTCCTAGAAAAGATCTTAATTCTTTTTAATTCCTTGGCCTAGGCCACTCACTAATAGCCCGTGTTTTCTCCTGATTAGTCCTAATCCCCTTTTCCGAAATATGCATACCCAGGAATGTAATCTCCCTAATAAACAGTTTACACTTACTACTATTAAGCCGTAGTCCCACCTTTTCTAATAGTTTCAATATTATCTCTACATGTTCTACAATCTCTTCGTATGTTTCAGAATATACCACAACATCATCTAAGTAGCATACCATAAATTTAAATATCTCATCCCTAAATTAGACATGATTCTTTGGAAAATCGCGGGTGCGTTAACCAAACCGAATGACATCCTAGTGAATTCATATAGGCCCCATGGCGAACTAAATGCCGTTTTATGTTGCAACACGGTGCACCATGGTGTTTCACATCTAATCTTACTTGCGTATAAGCTGATTTAAGTTCAAAGCATGACAATATTTTAGCACCTTCTAAAGATTCCAATGAATCATCTACCCTTGGGATGGGATATGCATCCCTTACAGTTTTAGCATATAATTTATGATAGTCCACGCAAAGTCTAAGATCCCCATTACTTTTTTTTACGACTACTAAAGGATGTACTCTTGTACAATAATATAAATCTATCGTGACTCACTCTATAACATCTATATATATATTATTCAACGGCTCGTTTCAATCCAATGTTTTATTTTTATTTTACTTCACCGTTTATTTCTTGTTTTTTGTATCGTGTTGTTTTGTCTTACTGTTATCACATTTATATATTTTGTTTATATATGTTATATAATTATATGTTTATATATAATTATAACTTTCTTTATATATAACCAGTAATCCAATACACTTTTGATCTATCTATCTTTGGATCCCATCACTGGATAGAAGGAGATTGATAATACATTGTAATATCGTGATTTCTTACATGGATATTGTGAATAGTACGAATTATATTATTGCGTTAGCTATTTATTTTATTGATTTATAATGAGTGCAGGGCAACACTCGTTCATTGAAATAACTATGTAATACAAAATTGAGTTAATTGTACAAGTTTATAACAAAAAGAAATATATGTATACAGAGTCTAAAAAAATGATAACACAATTAAAATTTCTGATTTAATATAAGAAATATGAGGTATACAGATACTAAATGTTCAAATAATATATATAGTTTTTGATAATATCGTGGGAGTTATATTTATATTGTTAAGTGTATATTGAGGAAAGAAGAAGGAACTGAGGATATATATATATAATATATATTATTTAATATTCTATATATTGGAACTATTAATAAATGCATTATTAAAAAAAATAGTGAATTAACTAAGACATTTATTAATCAACTTTTCCGACAAGGTTGGGGTATATTTAGAAGTATGTAGTTCTATATATCATCTGCTTATAACTGAACATGAATTGTAGAATATTGTTAAGATATTAAAGATAATGGTTATATATTAGGGTTTTAAAATTTAAATACAAATATGGCTTCGAATCTTGATAATCAAGACTTAAAATTCAAACAGAATATTGAAATCCTAAACTCGAATATTTCGAATCCTTAAAATACACAAATGTACAACTTCGAATCCTTTAAATTAATCGTTTAAATTATAGGAATATTATTAATCTTAAGAGTTAACATTAATCGTCAAAAGATGACGTGACTAGTGTTTGAATTAGTAATAAATAAATCTATATATGAAATATAGTGCTTCATAAATCTTGCTTAAACTAGTTGTTCATATATTTAGTTGATTTTACATATATGTATTATATACACATGTTCGAGTCATATTTTAAGTACTCGACTCAAAAATCAACTAGAGGGACTCGATTTTATCAATTTTTTAATTTTTAATAGGACTGTTTCCTTTGTGTCATACTAGAAAACAAGGTTTTGAGTTTAATTTTCAAGTTGTAGAATGATATAACATATGATGCATGCACTTATATATGTTGAATAGCCTTGAGATCGAGATATAATTTGACCGCCCAGTTAAAAATATATAGTCGCTTTCACCCACTTTTCAGAATTATTGAGCGTTTTTTTCGTAGATTTTGGACGCTTCGTTTCTTAATAATTATATTTATTACTTTTTGTTCGTATATATATGATCCGGTACTCAATAATATAGATTTGGTGCCAAATATTAATATATCATGGTCATGTGTAGACTTTTTATTAGAGTCATTATGTCAAGTTTAAAAGATACTATAGAGACTATATATTGTTATTTTGGTGGAGTCCTCTTTCATAACATCCAATAACTTGGATTACTATGTATACAACGTATTGCTAAATGGCTCTAATATCCCTTCGAAACCGGTAATTTTATGTATACACAATTATAGAATATCACATCTAAATAATATTTTAAAACATATTTTATCGGTCCATACAAGCGTCATACTGCTTGTGTGTATTACGCCAGATTACATGTTGCTATACTGTTATATGTTAAGGAATTGTAAATAATATTTAGTGATCTTATATAATTACGTATAAATAAATGACAGGAACTAGTTAAACATGGATGTTTTAACACGAGAGCGGCTTCGAAGGAACATTATAATGGCTATATATAGACATATTGTTATAAGTGCAAACTGCATCTAAGTTCCTGGATGGGATTAAAGGACTCCACCAAAATAACAACATCAACAACAATAACAATAACAACTAGGTATGCCGTTCACACATCATACTTTATACACCGCACTACGTATACTTCATACACTGTGTATGTGTACGTGTATTGTATTAACTATGTGTGTGTATTAACCAAATTACTTTGCTATACATTAATAATTATATACGTTCACGTCTGCTATTTAAGTGTACAGATTAATATTATAAACTCCGACACCCCCTTTAAGTATTCTAATAAATAATTATATACCGGATATAAGTTAATATATATATATATATATATATATATATATATATATAGATTTGAAACACTATTGTTTTACGCTTTACACTATAAAAATATACATCCTATATCACATATGTGATAGGTAAAAATTTAAGAATCATGCATTGACACATTGACTAACGTAATATTAATCATAATTCGATGAAATGCGAAATGCAACTCACGCCAAATTTCAAATAGGGCGGGAGGGTGAGAGGGAGGGTGGGATGGGTAAGTCGTGTTTTAATAAATCACGCTACAATTACGATTACGATATAGGATATAAATAAATAACGCAATATTAATCATAATTCGATGAATGGCGAAATGCAGCTCGGCCCAAAAATCCTTTAAGGGCGGGTGGGAGTGGGGGAGGGCGGGCGGGGTAGTCGTGTTTTTAATATTTGTACCATTTATTCTTCGTATTAATTATATCTATATATAGGTCAACTATCGTGTCCTCGATGCAGACACACGACCCGCCTATTGTTAGCAACACCACATTGACAAGTCGCATTCGCTGTATTCCGTTACCTAATTCATATAGATATTGGTTGGGTTTGGGTTTGGGTTTGGGTTTGGGTTTATGTTTGAGTTTGGATTTGTGTTTTGGTTTATGTTTGAGTTTGGGTTTGGGTTTATGTTCGAGTTTGGGTTTGGGTTTGGGTTTATGTTTGAGTTTGGGTTTGTGTTTTTACTATAATATAGTACATTTTTTTGGCCGGTATTTTTAATACATAGGGGTGGGTTTGAAAATAGTTTATAACTCCGTAATTATAGAAATACGCATATCGTTACTTACCCATTTACTCTTCGTATTAATTATATCTACGTTAATAATAATACGGTGAATATGGTGTATATGTACATACGAGCGAGTATGGGTGATCGTACCGTTTATCGCAATTTTCTATGTTTTAATATATATATATATATATATATATATATTATTACGTATAGTATTTTATTGATTTTTTTATAAATTCTATTATATTTTAACATTGATTTTACATTATACTATTAATATTAGAATATTATTGATTATTTTATAAATTCTATTATATTTTAACATTGATTTTACATTATAATATTCATATATGTATTTGTTTGATTATTACATTGTATATATTGCAACATTGATTTTACATTGTATATATTTTCACATTGTTTATTCTATAAATTCTATTATATTTTATCATTGATTTTACATTATAATATTCATATATGTATTTGTTTGATTATTACATCGTATATATTGCAATGTTATCACATTTATATATTTTGTTTATATATGTTATATAATTATATGTTTATATATATTTATAACTTTCTTTATATATAACCAGTAATCCAATACACTTTTGATCTATCTATCTTTGGATCCCATCACTGGATAGAAGGAGATTGATAATACATTGTAATATCGTGATTTATTACATGGATATTGTGAATAGTACGAATTATATTATTGCGTTAGCTATTTATTTTATTGATTTATAATGAGTGCAGGGCAACACTCGTTCATTGAAATAACTATGTAATACAAAATTGAGTTAATTGTACAAGTTTATAACAAAAAGAAATATATGTATACAGAGTCTAAAAAAATGATAACACAATTAAAATTTCTGATTTAATATAAGAAATATGAGGTATACAGATACTAAATGTTCAAATAATATATATAGTTTTTGATAATATCGTGGGAGTTATATTTATATTGTTAAGTGTATATTGAGGAAAGAAGAAGGAACTGAGGATATATATATATAATATATATTATTTAATATTCTATATATTGGAACTATTAATAAATGCATTATTAAAACAAATAGTGAATTAACTAAGACATTTATTAATCAACTTTTCCGACAAGGTTGGGGTATATTTAGAAGTATGTAGTTCTATATATCATCTGCTTATAACTGAACATGAATTGTAGAATATTGTTAAGATATTAAAGATAATGGTTATATATTAGGGTTTTAAAATTTAAATACAAATATGGCTTCGAATCTTGATAATCAAGACTTAAAATTCAAACAGAATATTGAAATCCTAAACTCGAATATTTCGAATCCTTAAAATACACAAATGTACAACTTCGAATCCTTTAAATTAATCGTTTAAATTATAGGAATATTATTAATCTTAAGAGTTAACATTAATCGTCAAAAGATGACGTGACTAGTTATAGTAATATGACTTGAATTAGTAATAAATAAATCTATATATGAAATATAGTGCTTCATAAATCTTGCTTAAACTAGTTGTTCATATATTTAGTTGATTTTAAATATATGTATTATATACACATGTTCGAGTCATATTTTAAGTACTCGACTCAAAAATCAACTAGAGGGACTCGATTTTATCAATTTTTTAATTTTTAATAGGACTGTTTCCTTTGTGTCATACTAGAAAACAAGGTTTTGAGTTTAATTTTCAAGTTGTAGAATGATATAACATATGATGCATGCACTTATATATGTTGAATAGCCTTGAGATCGAGATATAATTTGACCGCCCAGTTAAAAATATATAGTCGCTTTCACCCACTTTTCAGAATTATTGAGCGTTTTTTTTGTAGATTTTGGACGCTTCGTTTCTTAATAATTATATTTATTACTTTTTGTTCGTATATATATGATCCGGTACTCAATAATATAGATTTGGTGCCAAATATTAATATATCATGGTCATGTGTAGACTTTTTATTAGAGTCATTATGTCAAGTTTAAAAGATACTATAGAGACTATATATTGTTATTTTGGTGGAGTCCTCTTTCATAACATCCAATAACTTGGATTACTATGTATACAACGTATTGCTAAATGGCTCTAATATCCCTTCGAAACCGGTAATTTTATGTATACACAATTATAGAATATCACATCTAAATAATATTTTAAAACATATTTTATCGGTCCATACAAGCGTCATACTGCTTGTGTGTATTACGCCAGATTACATGTTGCTATACTGTTATATGTTAAGGAATTGTAAATAATATTTAGTGATCTTATATAATTACGTATAAATAAATGACAGGAACTAGTTAAACATGGATGTTTTAACACGAGAGCGGCTTCGAAGGAACATTATAATGGCTATATATAGACATATTGTTATAAGTGCAAACTGCATCTAAGTTCCTGGATGGGATTAAAGGACTCCACCAAAATAACAACATCAACAACAATAACAATAACAACTAGGTATGCCGTTCACACATCATACTTTATACACCGCACTACGTATACTTCATACACTGTGTATGTGTACGTGTATGTGTATTAACTATGTGTGTGTATTAACCACATTACTTTGCTATACATTAATAATTATATACGTTCACGTCTGCTATTTAAGTGTACAGATTAATATTATAAACTCCGACACCCCCTTTAAGTATTCTAATAAATAATTATATACCGGATATAAGTTAATATGTATATAAACTATCGACACATTGTAGTGTGTCGAGTATGTATTTAACGCATATCTAGTAACACCTAATGATAACAATGATAACAATAGTAATTATGGTAACAATACGTACTGATTCCGCTACTATTTTCTAGATTATGTGTACATATATTTAATATATACAAATACTCTTACTGGTAGTATATTTAAGACTAATTACAAATTCGTAAATTCTTATTAAGAAATCATTATTTTAATTATATTCAATTTTCAAAACTTAGGTTTATTATCTATTTATAAACATATAAAATAATATAGGAGGTTATAATTCATCGAAATGGAACGCAGGATATTAGAAATATATGGTTCAAACTAGAATTGTTTACATGTCATATATCAAATAATTGTCAGTCGATAATTCACTTATATAGACATACGAATAAGAAATATGTACATAAGTAACCAAGTCAACTATAAATAAGTATATAACATGAAAATTAGTTATTATTTAGTTAACTAAGCAAGTTGAATATACATAAACAACTTAGTAACTAAAATATTAACACTTAGCTTAAGTGCACATGAACAAATATAAGATTCCACGCGTAGACATATATTTATGAAAATATACGTATGAAAATAAATATTTAATCTGACAAATAATGTCACCTTTAAAATAACTAATTTAAATAATATGATAAGTTATTGGTTATTATTCCCGGTACATAATTAAACTCGTACATTATCCTAAGAATGGGGGGGGGGGGGGGGGGTAGAAATCGTGTTTTAATAAATCACGCTACAATTACGATTACGATATAGGATATAAATAAATAACGCAATATTAATCATAATTCGATGAATGGCGAAATGCAGCTCGGCCCAAAAATCCTTTAAGGGCGGGTGGGAGTGGGGGAGGGCGGGCGGGGTAGTCGTGTTTTTACTATTTGTACCATTTATTCTTCGTATTAATTATATCTATATATAGGTCAACTATCGTGTCCTCGATGCAGACACACGACCCGCCTATTGTTAGCAACACCACATTGACAAGTCGCATTCGCTGTATTCCGTTACCTAATTCATATAGATATTGGTTGGGTTTGGGTTTGGGTTTGGGTTTGGGTTTATGTTTGAGTTTGGATTTGTGTTTTGGTTTATGTTTGAGTTTGGGTTTGGGTTTATGTTCGAGTTTGGGTTTGGGTTTGGGTTTATGTTTGAGTTTGGGTTTGTGTTTTTACTATAATATAGTACATTTTTTTGGCCGGTATTTTTAATACATAGGGGTGGGTTTGAAAATAGTTTATAACTCCGTAATTATAGAAATACGCATATCGTTACTTACCCATTTACTCTTCGTATTAATTATATCTACGTTAATAATAATACGGTGAATATGGTGTATATGTACATACGAGCGAGTATGGGTGATCGTACCGTTTCTCGCAATTTTCTATGTTTTAATATATATATATATATATATATATATATATATTATTACGTATAGTATTTTATTGATTTTTTTATAAATTCTATTATATTTTAACATTGATTTTACATTATACTATTAATATTAGAATATTATTGATTATTTTATAAATTCTATTATATTTTAACATTGATTTTACATTATAATATTCATATATGTATTTGTTTGATTATTACATTGTATATATTGCAACATTGATTTTACATTGTATATATTTTCACATTGTTTATTCTATAAATTCTATTATATTTTATCATTGATTTTATATTATAATATTCATATATGTATTTGTTTGATTATTACATCGTATATATTGCAATGTTATCACATTTATATATTTTGTTTATATATGTTATATAATTATATGTTTATATATAATTATAACTTTCTTTATATATAACCAGTAATCCAATTCACTTTTGATCTATCTATCTTTGGATCCCATCACTGGATAGAAGGAGATTGATAATACATTGTAATATCGTGATTTCTTACATGGATATTGTGAATAGTACGAATTATATTATTGCGTTAGCTATTTATTTTATTGATTTATAATGAGTGCAGGGCAACACTCGTTCATTGAAATAACTATGTAATACAAAAATGAGTTAATTGTACAAGTTTATAACAAAAAGAAATATATATATACAGAGTCTAAAAAAATGATAACACAATTAAAATTTCTGATTTAATATAAGAAATATGAGGTATACAGATACTAAATGTTCAAATAATATATATAGTTTTTGATAATATCGTGGGAGTTATATTTATATTGTTAAGTGTATATTGAGGAAAGAAGAAAGAACTGAGGATATATATATATAATATATATTATTTAATATTCTATATATTGGAACTATTAATAAATGCATTATTAAAACAAATAGTGAATTAACTAAGACATTTATTAATCAACTTTTCCGACAAGGTTGGGGTATATTTAGAAGTATGTAGTTCTATATATCATCTGCTTATAACTGAACATGAATTGTAGAATATTGTTAAGATATTAAAGATAATGGTTATATATTAGGGTTTTAAAATTTAAATACAAATATGGCTTCGAATCTTGATAATCAAGACTTAAAATTCAAACAGAATATTGAAATCCTAAACTCGAATATTTCGAATCCTTAAAATACACAAATGTACAACTTCGAATCCTTTAAATTAATCGTTTAAATTATAGTAATATTATTAATCTTAAGAGTTAACATTAATAGTCAAAAGATGACGTGACTAGTGTTTGAATTAGTAATAAATAAATCTATATATGAAATATAGTGCTTCATAAATCTTGCTTAAACTAGTTGTTCATATATTTAGTTGATTTTACATATATGTATTATATACACATGTTCGAGTCATATTTTAAGTACTCGACTCAAAAATCAACTAGAGGGAAATGATTTTAATTTTTAATAGGACTGTTTCCTTTGTGTCATACTAGAAAACAAGGTTTTGAGTTTAATTTTCAAGTTGTAGAATGATATAACATATGATGCATGCACTTATATATGTTGAATAGCCTTGAGATCGAGATATAATTTGACCGCCCAGTTAAAAATATATAGTCGCTTTCACCCACTTTTCAGAATTATTGAGCGTTTTTTTTGTAGATTTTGGACGCTTCGTTTCTTAATAATTATATTTATTACTTTTTGTTCGTATATATATGATCCGGTACTCAATAATATAGATTTGGTGCCAAATATTAATATATCATGGTCATGTGTAGACTTTTTATTAGAGTCATTATGTCAAGTTTAAAATATACTATAGAGACTAGATATTGTTATTTTGGTGGAGTCCTCTTTCATAACATCCAATAACTTGGATTACTATGTATACAACGTATTGCTAAATGGCTCTAATATCCCTTCGAAACCGGTAATTTTATGTATACACAATTATAGAATATCACATCTAAATAATATTTTAAAACATATTTTATCGGTCCATACAAACGTCATACTGCTTGTGTGTATTACGCCAGATTAAATGTTGCTATACTGTTATATGTTAAGGAATTGTAAATAATATTTAGTGATCTTATATAATTACGTATAAATAAATGACAGGAACTAGTTAAACATGGATGTTTTAACACGAGAGCGGCTTCGAAGGAACATTATAATGGCTATATATAGACATATTGTTATAAGTGCAAACTGCATCTAAGTTCCTGGATGGGATTAAAGGACTCCACCAAAATAACAACATCAACAACAATAACAATAACAACTAGGTATGCCGTTCACACATCATACTTTATACACCGCACTACGTATACTTCATACACTGTGTATGTGTACGTGTATTGTATTAACTATGTGTGTGTATTAACCACATTACTTTGCTATACATTAATAATTATATACGTTCACGTCTGCTATTTAAGTGTACAGATTAATATTATAAACTCCGACACCCCCTTTAAGTATTCTAATAAATAATTATATACCGGATATAAGTTAATATGTATATAAACTATCGACACATTGTAGTGTGTCGAGTATGTATTTAACGCATATCTAGTAACACCTAATGATAACAATGATAACAATAGTAATTATGGTAACAATACGTACTGATTCCGCTACTATTTTCTAGATTATGTGTACATATATTTAATATATACA
This sequence comes from Osedax fenrisi, assembly GCA_964019155.1. Lineage (NCBI taxonomy): Eukaryota > Metazoa > Annelida > Polychaeta > Sabellida > Siboglinidae > Osedax > Osedax fenrisi. The sequence continues at coordinate 18,216,810 of OZ025245.1, forward strand.
AATACTCTTACTGGTAGTATATTTAAGACTAATTACAAATTCGTAAATTCTTATTAAGAAATCATTATTTTAATTATATTCAATTTTCAAAACTTAGGTTTATTATCTATTTATAAACATATAAAATAATATAGGAGGTTATAATTCATCGAAATGGAACGCAGGATATTAGAAATATATGGTTCAAACTAGAATTGTTTACATGTCATATATCAAATAATTTACAGTCGATAATTCACTTATATAGACATACGAATAAGAAATATGTACATAAGTAACCAAGTCAACTATAAATAAGTATATAACATGAAAATTAGTTATTATTTAGTTAACTAAGCAAGTTGAATATACATAAACAACTTAGTAACTAAAATATTAATACTTAGCTTAAGTGCACATGAACAAATATAAGATTCCACGCGTAGACATATATTTATGAAAATATACGTATGAAAATAAATATTTAATCTGACAAATAATGTCACCTTTAAAATAACTAATTTAAATAATATGATAAGTTATTGGTTATTATTCCCGGTACATAATTAAACTCGTACATTATCCTAAGAATGGGGGGGGGGTAGAAATAGGGTGGGAAGGTAGATTGCGGTCGCCAACTAACTTACTTTATTAGGACCACCCTTCAATATATTAACAAATTATAAAATACGATTATATAATTTATATATTATTTATCCATTAATCAGTCATTTATTCATTTAACCAGTCAACGATATATTTTCTTATCCACAGTGGAGAAAATAATCAGAATAGTAGGTATCACATCTACATAAATTATCAGTAAATGCTATGATTATATATATAAACTATAATACAAGACTAGGTGTTAAATATAGGTTCATTTAGTTTATAAACGATACTAAATATCACCCCCAAATAAAAAAAATGTCTGCATAACACGTACGAATATGCCGTGGGTCCATAGATTTGTATTTTATCTATATGCAGGTAAACTATAAATCTATGCGTGGGTCCTACGGCATACGTGACGTCTATAATTCTATACATTCCGATTGAATATTATTATTATTATTATATAATATATTTATATTTTATTCATACCATATTTGTTACGTGTATATATATATATATACATATATGTATATATTATTCTATATTTATATTTATTTGTAATTTATATATATATATTTAAAAAAATAATATTATTATTTACTGTAACATACTACTAACATATTTAGAATACCTTTCATCTTAGTACTTATAGTAATTGTCTATTTATATTTATTTATTTTAAATTTCGTATTTTTACGTTATTCTATATTTTCTCATAGTAAATATTTTCTATAGTTTATTCTAATATTCACAATTTTGAAATTAAGCATACACAGTACGCCGTACAGTAAGTGTGATCATAGGAATCGCCACTTGTTACATGTTTAAGTATACAAAATACTCTAGTAAATATCTTATAGAGAATACATCAACAAATAAGTTACAAAAATTGTTTACCCAATTTGAACAATTTTTGATATTGCGCCCGCGCTTTTAAGATTAAGTATAATTTGCATTGAAAAAGATACGATTTTCATTGTTTTTTACCAAAATATATAAATATTGGAATTAAAACACAACTAATGAATATATTTTGATGAAACATTGGAAAATTGTTTATCATATAAATATATAATATAACATTACAAAATTGTATTAGTAAGACAAAAATCCTAGAAATTGCGAGGATTTTCCTAGAAAGGCAAAAATACTTGTTTTTTCCAATTAAAATATTTAAAAAATTTAAAACATATATAAATACAATATAAATATGATATAAAAACTAAATAAATACTTTATTTACAAAAAAAAATAATCAGTTTTTCTTAATAATCATTTTCCCAAAAAAAATGGTTTTTATCGGCGCTCAGTGTACTCTTAATTATATGTTATTCACCATACATTCAAGAATAACATATTACATTTTGATATTTCACTTATTTATATTCAATAACAATTTATTTTTAACATATATGTATATTTAATAATATATACCTATATATATTGAAAATTCATATATATTCAGAATAAGTTTCATCTACGATAAAAATGACAATAACCTTACTTCAAATTAAGAATAATAATTAAAGTATAAGTTAAAGAAGTTAAATACATGTGATATATGTGTTATGGTTTTAATATAAGATATTAAGATTAAAAAAATTATAACTATCATACATTTAGTTCATATATATAGAAGTAAGACGCTGGTTCTATCCCAGTCAGAACCATTAAAATAGGTCTTACAATAATATTTAGAAATTCTCTTATATAATTGTGTATACATAAATGATGGGATCTCGTTAAAACCATGGATGCCTTAACATGAGACAAGCTACGACGGAATATTAGAGCCATATGGTAATAAGTTAAACCTCATATAAGTTCCTAGATGGGATGAAACATGTGTGTGTGTGTATTACTTCTAACACAAGTTCCATATATAAAATAAACATTTAAATATAACAAAACTTAAAAAGTTTATTAGAGACCATTTTATAAATAAATATATCAACCATTTTATTGATACAAGGGGAGAGTACTCGAATACCGACATCCTAACAATAAATCACCATAACTTTATTATTTCTAAATTAAATATTTCCAAATTTTATTTATAAGTATTAAGTAGGTATATACATATAATAAATATTTAACACGTAATTAAGTTTGTTTAACTCTGAGATAACAGGGGTGTCGATATTATGAGCAATTATTTCATAAATTTAGAGTGTAACGAAAAAATAAATGTGTTGTTTATAATTAAAAAAAGAAAAATATTAAAAATAAATAGACTTATATGAATCAGAATCATATATATATATATATATATATATATATATATATATAAATATATATATATTAAAATTTCATACATTAATTATTATTTGATTGGAATTATATTTTAAGAGATCTCTAGGGTTTCGATATTATAATATACGTGCATATCGATATTAGCATACTCTTCCCTATATATATATATATATATATATATATATATATATATATTGCTATACAGAATATATTCGGTTAAGTTACGTTAATTATACTAATATTATAACATAACTGATAATAATAATTCTTTAATTAAAATTATTTTTACAATTAACAATTTTGATTAAAGACACAATGTAATAACACGCAAGCGACTATTTTGCCTTATGATAATCTTACAAATGATAACACTGATATTAAAATATATTACTTAATTATAAGTAATTAAAAAGCAAATCAGTTATTATATATAATACATATATGTATTGGATAAATATAGATGGTGTATATATATACTCTGTCTAGCTCATAAATCTGTATTCCTAGGTAAGCCTGACTATCTACATAATCAACTGAAACGTCGTCGCATACTGAAGAAGATTCGAACATATGATGAAATACTGTTGGAGAGCAATACTTTATTCAATGGATTTAGTAATCGGGCATTCTCCTCCGATGTTCCTCGCATATGGAACGTCCTACCGTATGACTTACGGAAGGTCCAATCCTTATATTGTTTTAGAAAGAAACTAAAACATTATTTAAACACTTCTTAATTTATTTTTGTATACGCGTTATTTGATCTTTATATCTAAATCTATTTAATTTAAATTTGTGTTATTTTGTATTTTCTATTCGTTTGTTTTTATTATTTTTCGTTATTATTATACACCAGAGAGGGCACCCGCTATATTGGTGTTTAAATAAACAATTCAATTCAATTCAATATATAGATAGAATTTACTATACATACATGGTTATTAACACAGATTTCGGTTATTGTATATGTACATTAATTTACCCAAGTAGGGTTCCGTTTGTATATTACGTTGATAATATAATCATTTATCCCAGGTTATCATTATCAACATTTTGTAACTATTTTAAATTTAAAATAATTAATTAACAACTAATTTATCAATATAATCTTTCTCTGAAATAGTGTTAATTAATTAATGTGTTCATTGATAATAATGATTACTTTTAGTTACAGATTACATATTTATTAATTTTGTATTTCAATTATTTGTCATTAATTAAAACAAATTATATATTCGTATTTGTAAATCATTGATATAATAATGTTGATCATGGAGCTGTAGAGATTATCTCTAGCTCTATAGTTACATAGTCTATACATTCTTATCAAGAATTAAAAACATAGTATACTTATGTATACGTATGTATATATTTATATATATATATATATATATATATATATATATATATATAAATATATATACCGTGTTTTTAATTACTGATAAGAATATATAGACTCTACCAACTAAGATATATACATATAAAGAGGGACTTGCTTGAGATCTATAATAAGATACTATTACAATTCACAACGATTACAGTGTACGTCGTACACTGTTGCGGCTATAGTTATAGCACAGTAACACCATAGGACATAAGGCCTAGGGTATTGGTTTGAATGCATAATTGTTTGAATATATTAAATAATGAATAGCATGTATATATATATATATATATATTATTAAATTTGGTTTTAACAACCGGGTAATTATAGAATCAGATCTTAAGCTTAAGCTATAATTATAACGAGACAATTACTTTTATCACTCTGACGAGTCCTCAAAAGTACAATTATAAGTGGAATAATATATTTCTGAAAAAAATAATAAACTAATATAACGAAAGTTATATATAAGTTGACTTTACAAATAAACTGTTTACACTAAATCTAATTATTAATAAAATCGAATAATTGAACTTGCGAAGAACTTGGTTAAATGGTCAATAATATAATCATGTAATATATTATATGTATATATATATATAAATAAAAAATAAATATTAAGATAAGTAAAACTACAACAAAACTAAAAACAGACAAGAAAGGTTACCCAGTATTCAAAACTCGTGTTTAACTCGGTTAACTTGGATTTATCTCGAGTTTAAAACTCGTGTTTAGCTCGGTAATTTGGTAACACTTTAAACACCAGCTAGATCCAAGTTTAACTCGAGTTAAATCCAAGTTTAACACCAGCTAGATCCAAGTTTACTCGAGTTAACTCGAGCTAAATCCCAGTTAAATCCAAGTTTACTCGAGTTAAATCCAAGTTTAACACCAGCTAGATCCAAGTTTACTCGAGTTAACTCGAGTTAAATCCAAGTTTAACACCAGCTAGATCCAAGTTTACTCGAGTTAAATGCAGCTTACATCGATCTAAATCCAAGTTCAACTCGAGACAAATGAAGTTCAATCCAAGTTCAGCTCGAGATTAATCCAAATTAAATAAGTTAGCAAAATTAAAATAACTATAATATAATTAATTATAGCTTACATCAAGAAGAATAGAGGATAATACAAATTCATGACCGGTTAAATCCAAGGAAGTTTTCAGAAATCAGTTTATTTATTTATAAGTTAGCATAACGTTCAAAGAATATATACATAAAATAAATATTTATGTTTATAAATTAAAATATATTTCAATATATATTATAATAATAATACTATACTAATATTTATTATTTTACTACTAAATATGAATATATTATATTTAATTTTAGTTAAATTAATATAATTGTTAATAAATACAAAATTATGTAAAACATGTAATTTATTTTTTAACCCTTTTATTATTTTTTAAAAAATGTTCTATAATATTAGTTATTTCCGTCGTAGTGGCTTCCTTATGTATTTGGGATACAGCTTCTGTAAGTTGAATTAAATTAATAAATATGAGAATATGTAAAACAAATATAGGAATGTAAAATTAATATACAGAATATATATATATATATATTGATATCTTATATTAGTTTTATTGACATTGTTGTGCCATATAAAAAATAAATACACTTCGAAGGTTTCAAATAGTATTATTTTTATTAAATTATTCATTTTGAAGGTTTGAAATAGTAAATAAATACACTTCGAAGGTTTTAAATAATATTATGTGTATTAAATTTAGTATTCAAAGTTTTCTAATAGTTAAATTATTCATTTCTAATGTGTAAAATACACTTCGAAGGTTATAAATAGTATTATTTGTATTAAATCGTGTATTCAAAGTTTTCATATAGTTAAATTAAGTAATTGAAGGCTTTGAATAGTAAATAAATACATTTCAAAGGTTTGAAATAGTAAATAAATACACTTCGAAGGTTATAAATAATATTATTTGTATTACATTTAGTATTCAAAGTTTTCTAATAATTAAATTATTCATTTTGAAGGTTTAAAATAGTAAATAAATACACTTCGAAGGTTTTAAATAATATTATGTGTATTAAATTTAGTATTCAAAGTTTTCTAATAGTTAAATTATTCATTTCTAATGTGTAAAATACACTTCGAAGGTTATAAATAGTATTATTTGTATTAAATCGTGTATTCAAAGTTTTCATATAGTTAAATTAAGTAATTGAAGGTTTTGAATAGTAAATAAATACACTTCAAAGGTTTGAAATAGTAAATAAATACACTTCGAAGGTTATAAATAATATTATTTGTATTACATTTAGTATTCAAAGTTTTCTAATAATTAAATTATTCATTTTGAAGGTTTAAAATAGTAAATAAATACACTTCGAAGGTTTTAAATAATATTATGTGTATTAAATTTAGTATTCAAAGTTTTCTAATAGTTACATTATTCATTTCTAATGTGTAAAATACACTTCGAAGGTTATAAATAGTATTATTTGTATTAAATCGTGTATTCAAAGTTTTCATATAGTTAAATTAAGTATTTGAAGGTTTTGAATAGTAAATAAATACACTTCGAAGGTTATAAATAATATTATTTGTATTAAATTTAGTATTCAAAGTTTTCTAATAGTTAAATTATACATTTCTAATGTGTACAATACACTTCGAAGGTTATAAATAGTATTATTTGTATTAAATCGTGTATTCAAAGTTTTCATATAGTTAAATTAAGTATTTGAAGGTTTTGAATAGTAAATAAATACACTTCGAAGGTTTTAATAATATTATGTGTATTAAATTTAGTATTCAAAGTTTTATAATAGTTAAATTATTCATTTCTAATGTGTAAAATACACTTCGAAGGTTATAAATAGTATTATTTGTATTAAATCGTGTATTCATAGTTTTCATATGGTTAAATTAAGTATTTGAAGGTTTTGAATAGTAAATAAATACACTTCCAAGGTTTGAAATAGTAAATAAATACACTTCGAAGGTTATAAATAATATTATTTGTATTAAATTTAGTATTCAAAGTTTTCTAATAGTTAAATTATTCATTTTAAAGGTTTGAAATAGTAAATAAATACACTTCGAAGGTTATAACTAATATTATTTGTATTAAATCGTGTATTCAAAGTTTTCTAATAGTTAAATTATTCATTTTGAAGGTTTGAAATAGTAAATAAATACACTTCGAAGGTTATAAATAATATTATGTGTATTCAATTTAGTATTCAAAATTTTCTAATAGTTAAATTATTAATTTCTAATGTGTAAAATACTCTTCGAAGGTTATACATAGTATTATTTGTATTAAATCGTGTATTTAAAGTTTTCATATAGTTAAATTAAGTATTTGAAGGTTTTGAATAGTAAATAAATACACTTCGAAGGTTTGAAATAGTAAATAAATACACTTCGAAGGTTATAAATAGTATTATTTGTATTAAATCATGTATTCAAAGTTTTCATATAGTTAAATTAAGTATTTGAAGGTTTTGAATAGTAAATAAATACACTTCGAAGGTTTGAAATAGTAAATAAATACACTTTGAAGATTATAAATAATATTATTTGTATTAAATTTAGTATTCAAAGTTTTCAAATAGTTATATTATTCATTTATAATGTGTACAATATACTTTGAAGGTTATAAATAGTAAACAACATACAACCAAAGTTCAAGTTAGGCGTTGACTATATGTGTATATCAAATGCAACCTTTACGCTCTATTGCACAATCAAATATATTCTGAACGATTAACATCTATATAAATATAATATATATATATATATATATATATATATACCTATAAATAAATAATCATACATATACGGGTATGTGTGTGTGTGTTCTCGCGTATGTAAGTATGTATGTACATTGTACATGCATGTGTGTGTATGTGTGTGTTTTAATTAACAAAACTTAAATGTGTGTGTGTGTGTGTTGTGTGTGAATACACGTGCGTGTTTGTATATATATATATATAGATTTGAAACACTATTGTTTTACACTTTACACTATAAAAATATACATCCTATATCACATATATGATAGGTAAAAATTTAAGAATCATGCATTGACACATTGACTAACGTAATATAAATCATAATTCGATGAAATGCGAAATGCAACTCACGCCAAATTTCAAATAGGGCGGGAGGGTGAGGGGGAGGGTGGGATGGGTAAGTCGTGTTTTAATAAATCACGCTACAATTACGATTACGATATAGGATATAAATAAATAACGCAATATTAATCATAATTCGATGAATGGCGAAATGCAGCTCGGCCCAAAAATCCTTTAAGGGCGGGTGGGAGTGGGGGAGGGCGGGCGGGGTAGTCGTGTTTTTAATATTTGTACCATTTATTCTTCGTATTAATTATATCTATATATAGGTCAACTATCGTGTCCTCGATGCAGACACACGACCCGCCTATTGTTAGCAACACCACATTGACAAGTCGCATTCGCTGTATTCCGTTACCTAATTCATATAGATATTGGTTGGGTTTGGGTTTGGGTTTGGGTTTGGGTTTATGTTTGAGTTTGGATTTGTGTTTTGGTTTATGTTTGAGTTTGGGTTTGGGTTTATGTTCGAGTTTGGGTTTGGGTTTGGGTTTATGTTTGAGTTTGGGTTTGTGTTTTTACTATAATATAGTACATTTTTTTGGCCGGTATTTTTAATACATAGGGGTGGGTTTGAAAATAGTTTATAACTCCGTAATTATAGAAATACGCATATCGTTACTTACCCATTTACTCTTCGTATTAATTATATCTACGTTAATAATAATACGGTGAATATGGTGTATATGTACATACGAGCGAGTATGGGTGATCGTACCGTTTCTCGCAATTTTCTATGTTTTAATATATATATATATATATATATATATTATTACGTATAGTATTTTATTGATTTTTTTATAAATTCTATTATATTTTAACATTGATTTTACATTATACTATTAATATTAGAATATTATTGATTATTTTATAAATTCTATTATATTTTAACATTGATTTTACATTATAATATTCATATATGTATTTGTTTGATTATTACATTGTATATATTGCAACATTGATTTTACATTGTATATATTTTCACATTGTTTATTCTATAAATTCTATTATATTTTATCATTGATTTTACATTATAATATTCATATATGTATTTGTTTGATTATTACATTGTATATATTGCAATGTTATCACATTTATATATTTTGTTTATATATGTTATATAATTATATGTTTATATATAATTATAACTTTCTTTATATATAACCAGTAATTCAATACACTTTTGATCTATCTATCTTTGGATCCCATCACTGGATAGAAGGAGATTGATAATACATTGTAATATCGTGATTTCTTACATGGATATTGTGAATAGTACGAATTATATTATTGCGTTAGCTATTTATTTTATTGATTTATAATGAGTGCAGGGCAACACTCGATCATTGAAATAACTATGTAATACAAAAATGAGTTTATAACAAAAAGAAATATATGTATACAGAGTCTAAAAAAATGATAACACAATTAAAATTTCTGATTTAATATAAGAAATATGAGGTATACAGATACTAAATGTTCAAATAATATATATAGTTTTTGATAATATCGTGGGAGTTATATTTATATTGTTAAGTGTATATTGAGGAAAGAAGAAGGAACTGAGGATATATATATATAATATATATTATTTAATATTCTATATATTGGAACTATTAATAAATGCATTATTAAAACAAATAGTGAATTAACTAAGACATTTATTAATCAACTTTTCCGACAAGGTTGGGGTATATTTAGAAGTATGTAGTTCTATATATCATCTGCTTATAACTGAACATGAATTGTAGAATATTGTTAAGATATTAAAGATAATGGTTATATATTAGGGTTTTAAAATTTAAATACAAATATGGCTTCGAATCTTGATAATCAAGACTTAAAATTCAAACAGAATATTGAAATCCTAAACTCGAATATTTCGAATCCTTAAAATACACAAATGTACAACTTCGAATCCTTTAAATTAATCGTTTAAATTATAGGAATATTATTAATCTTAAGAGTTAACATTAATCGTCAAAAGATGACGTGACTAGTGTTTGAATTAGTAATAAATAAATCTATATATGAAATATAGTGCTTCATAAATCTTGCTTAAACTAGTTGTTCATATATTTAGTTGATTTTACATATATGTATTATATACACATGTTCGAGTCATATTTTAAGTACTCGACTCAAAAATCAACTAGAGGGACTCGATTTTATCAATTTTTTAATTTTTAATAGGACTGTTTCCTTTGTGTCATACTAGAAAACAAGGTTTTGAGTTTAATTTTCAAGTTGTAGAATGATATAACATATGATGCATGCACTTATATATGTTGAATAGCCTTGAGATCGAGATATAATTTGACCGCCCAGTTAAAAATATATAGTCGCTTTCACCCACTTTTCAGAATTATTGAGCGTTTTTTTTGTAGATTTTGGACGCTTCGTTTCTTAATAATTATATTTATTACTTTTTGTTCGTATATATATGATCCGGTACTCAATAATATAGATTTGGTGCCAAATATTAATATATCATGGTCATGTGTAGACTTTTTATTAGAGTCATTATGTCAAGTTTAAAAGATACTATAGAGACTATATATTGTTATTTTGGTGGAGTCCTCTTTCATAACATCCAATAACTTGGATTACTATGTATACAACGTATTGCTAAATGGCTCTAATATCCCTTCGAAACCGGTAATTTTATGTATACACAATTATAGAATATCACATCTAAATAATATTTTAAAACATATTTTATCGGTCCATACAAGCGTCATACTGCTTGTGTGTATTACGCCAGATTACATGTTGCTATACTGTTATATGTTAAGGAATTGTAAATAATATTTAGTGATCTTATATAATTACGTATAAATAAATGACAGGAACTAGTTAAACATGGATGTTTTAACACGAGAGCGGCTTCGAAGGAACATTATAATGGCTATATATAGACATATTGTTATAAGTGCAAACTGCATCTAAGTTCCTGGATGGGATTAAAGGACTCCACCAAAATAACAACATCAACAACAATAACAATAACAACTAGGTATGCCGTTCACACATCATACTTTATACACCGCACTACGTATACTTCATACACTGTGTATGTGTACGTGTATTGTATTAACTATGTGTGTGTATTAACCACATTACTTTGCTATACATTAATAATTATATACGTTCACGTCTGCTATTTAAGTGTACAGATTAATATTATAAACTCCGACACCCCCTTTAAGTATTCTAATAAATAATTATATACCGGATATAAGTTAATATATATATATATATATATATATATATATATAGATTTGAAACACTATTGTTTTACGCTTTACACTATAAAAATATACATCCTATATCACATATGTGATAGGTAAAAATTTAAGAATCATGCATTGACACATTGACTAACGTAATATTAATCATAATTCGATGAAATGCGAAATGCAACTCACGCCAAATTTCAAATAGGGCGCGAGGGTGAGGGGGAGGGTGGGATGGGTAAGTCGTGTTTTAATAAATCACGCTACAATTACGATTACGATATAGGATATAAATAAATAACGCAATATTAATCATAATTCGATGAATGGCGAAATGCAGCTCGGCCCAAAAATCCTTTAAGGGCGGGTGGGAGTGGGGGAGGGCGGGCGGGGTAGTCGTGTTTTTAATATTTGTACCATTTATTCTTCGTATTAATTATATCTATATATAGGTCAACTATCGTGTCCTCGATGCAGACACACGACCCGCCTATTGTTAGCAACACCACATTGACAAGTCGCATTCGCTGTATTCCGTTACCTAATTCATATAGATATTGGTTGGGTTTGGGTTTGGGTTTGGGTTTGGGTTTATGTTTGAGTTTGGATTTGTGTTTTGGTTTATGTTTGAGTTTGGGTTTGGGTTTATGTTCGAGTTTGGGTTTGGGTTTGGGTTTATGTTTGAGTTTGGGTTTGTGTTTTTACTATAATATAGTACATTTTTTTGGCCGGTATTTTTAATACATAGGGGTGGGTTTGAAAATAGTTTATAACTCCGTAATTATAGAAATACGCATATCGTTACTTACCCATTTACTCTTCGTATTAATTATATCTACGTTAATAATAATACGGTGAATATGGTGTATATGTACATACGAGCGAGTATGGGTGATCGTACCGTTTATCGCAATTTTCTATGTTTTAATATATATATATATATATATATATATATATATATTATTACGTATAGTATTTTATTGATTTTTTTATAAATTCTATTATATTTTAACATTGATTTTACATTATACTATTAATATTAGAATATTATTGATTATTTTATAAATTCTATTATATTTTAACATTGATTTTACATTATAATATTCATATATGTATTTGTTTGATTATTACATTGTATATATTGCAACATTGATTTTACATTGTATATATTTTCACATTGTTTATTCTATAAATTCTATTATATTTTATCATTGATTTTACATTATAATATTCATATATGTATTTGTTTGATTATTACATTGTATATATTGCAACATTGATTTTACATTGTATATATTTTCACATTGTTTATTCTATAAATTCTATTATATTTTATCATTGATTTTACATTATAATATTCATATATGTATTTGTTTGATTATTACATCGTATATATTGCAATGTTATCACATTTATATATTTTGTTTATATATGTTATATAATTATATGTTTATATATAATTATAACTTTCTTTATATATAACCAGTAATCCAATACACTTTTGATCTATCTATCTTTGGATCCCATCACTGGATAGAAGGAGATTGATAATACATTGTAATATCGTGATTTCTTACATGGATATTGTGAATAGTACGAATTATATTATTGCGTTAGCTATTTATTTTATTGATTTATAATGAGTGCAGGGCAACACTCGTTCATTGAAATAACTATGTAATACAAAAATGAGTTAATTGTACAAGTTTATAACAAAAAGAAATATATGTATACAGAGTCTAAAAAAATGATAACACAATTAAAATTTCTGATTTAATATAAGAAATATGAGGTATACAGATACTAAATGTTCAAATAATATATATAGTTTTTGATAATATCGTGGGAGTTATATTTATATTGTTAAGTGTATATTGAGGAAAGAAGAAGGAACTGAGGATATATATATATAATATATATTATTTAATATTCTATATATTGGAACTATTAATAAATGCATTATTAAAACAAATAGTGAATTAACTAAGACATTTATTAATCAACTTTTCCGACAAGGTTGGGGTATATTTAGAAGTATGTAGTTCTATATATCATCTGCTTATAACTGAACATGAATTGTAGAATATTGTTAAGATATTAAAGATAATGGTTATATATTAGGGTTTTAAAATTTAAATACAAATATGGCTTCGAATCTTGATAATCAAGACTTAAAATTCAAACAGAATATTGAAATCCTAAACTCGAATATTTCGAATCCTTAAAATACACAAATGTACAACTTCGAATCCTTTAAATTAATCGTTTAAATTATAGGAATATTATTAATCTTAAGAGTTAACATTAATCGTCAAAAGATGACGTGACTAGTGTTTGAATTAGTAATAAATAAATCTATATATGAAATATAGTGCTTCATAAATCTTGCTTAAACTAGTTGTTCATATATTTAGTTGATTTTACATATATGTATTATATACACATGTTCGAGTCATATTTTAAGTACTCGACTCAAAAATCAACTAGAGGGACTCGATTTTATCAATTTTTTAATTTTTAATAGGACTGTTTCCTTTGTGTCATACTAGAAAACAAGGTTTTGAGTTTAATTTTCAAGTTGTAGAATGATATAACATATGATGCATGCACTTATATATGTTGAATAGCCTTGAGATCGAGATATAATTTGACCGCCCAGTTAAAAATATATAGTCGCTTTCACCCACTTTTCAGAATTATTGAGCGTTTTTTTTGTAGATTTTGGACGCTTCGTTTCTTAATAATTATATTTATTACTTTTTGTTCGTATATATATGATCCGGTACTCAATAATATAGATTTGGTGCCAAATATTAATATATCATGGTCATGTGTAGACTTTTTATTAGAGTCATTATGTCAAGTTTAAAAGATACTATAGAGACTATATATTGTTATTTTGGTGGAGTCCTCTTTCATAACATCCAATAACTTGGATTACTATGTATACAACGTATTGCTAAATGGCTCTAATATCCCTTCGAAACCGGTAATTTTATGTATACACAATTATAGAATATCACATCTAAATAATATTTTAAAACATATTTTATCGGTCCATACAAGCGTCATACTGCTTGTGTGTATTACGCCAGATTACATGTTGCTATACTGTTATATGTTAAGGAATTGTAAATAATATTTAGTGATCTTATATAATTACGTATAAATAAATGACAGGAACTAGTTAAACATGGATGTTTTAACACGAGAGCGGCTTCGAAGGAACATTATAATGGCTATATATAGACATATTGTTATAAGTGCAAACTGCATCTAAGTTCCTGGATGGGATTAAAGGACTCCACCAAAATAACAACATCAACAACAATAACAATAACAACTAGGTATGCCGTTCACACATCATACTTTATACACCGCACTACGTATACTTCATACACTGTGTATGTGTACGTGTATTGTATTAACTATGTGTGTGTATTAACCACATTACTTTGCTATACATTAATAATTATATACGTTCACGTCTGCTATTTAAGTGTACAGATTAATATTATAAACTCCGACACCCCCTTTAAGTATTCTAATAAATAATTATATACCGGATATAAGTTAATATATATATATATATATATATATATATATATATATATATATATAGATTTGAAACACTATTGTTTTACGCTTTACACTATAAAAATATACATTCTATATCACATATGTGATAGGTAAAAATTTAAGAATCATGCATTGACACATTGACTAACGTAATATTAATCATAATTCGATGAAATGCGAAATGCAACTCACGCCAAATTTCAAATAGGGCGGGAGGGTGAGGGGGAGGGTGGGATGGGTAAGTCGTGTTTTAATAAATCACGCTACAATTACGATTACGATATAGGATATAAATAAATAACGCAATATTAATCATAATTCGATGAATGGCGAAATGCAGCTCGGCCCAAAAATCCTTTAAGGGCGGGTGGGAGTGGGGGAGGGCGGGCGGGGTAGTCGTGTTTTTAATATTTGTACCATTTATTCTTCGTATTAATTATATCTATATATAGGTCAACTATCGTGTCCTCGATGCAGACACACGACCCGCCTATTGTTAGCAACACCACATTGACAAGTCGCATTCGCTGTATTCCGTTACCTAATTCATATAGATATTGGTTGGGTTTGGGTTTGGGTTTGGGTTTGGGTTTATGTTTGAGTTTGGATTTGTGTTTTGGTTTATGTTTGAGTTTGGGTTTGGGTTTATGTTCGAGTTTGGGTTTGGGTTTGGGTTTATGTTTGAGTTTGGGTTTGTGTTTTTACTATAATATAGTACATTTTTTTGGCCGGTATTTTTAATACATAGGGGTGGGTTTGAAAATAGTTTATAACTCCGTAATTATAGAAATACGCATATCGTTACTTACCCATTTACTCTTCGTATTAATTATATCTACGTTAATAATAATACGGTGAATATGGTGTATATGTACATACGAGCGAGTATGGGTGATCGTACCGTTTATCGCAATTTTCTATGTTTTAATATATATATATATATATATATATATTATTACGTATAGTATTTTATTGATTTTTTTATAAATTCTATTATATTTTAACATTGATTTTACATTATACTATTAATATTAGAATATTATTGATTATTTTATAAATTCTATTATATTTTAACATTGATTTTACATTATAATATTCATATATGTATTTGTTTGATTATTACATTGTATATATTGCAACATTGATTTTACATTGTATATATTTTCACATTGTTTATTCTATAAATTCTATTATATTTTATCATTGATTTTACATTATAATATTCATATATGTATTTGTTTGATTATTACATTGTATATATTGCAATGTTATCACATTTATATATTTTGTTTATATATGTTATATAATTATATGTTTATATATAATTATAACTTTCTTTATATATAACCAGTAATCCAATACACTTTTGATCTATCTATCTTTGGATCCCATCACTGGATAGAAGGAGATTGATAATACATTGTAATATCGTGATTTCTTACATGGATATTGTGAATAGTACGAATTATATTATTGCGTTAGCTATTTATTTTATTGATTTATAATGAGTGCAGGGCAACACTCGTTCATTGAAATAACTATGTAATACAAAAATGAGTTAATTGTACAAGTTTATAACAAAAAGAAATATATGTATACAGAGTCTAAAAAAATGATAACACAATTAAAATTTCTGATTTAATATAAGAAATATGAGGTATACAGATACTAAATGTTCAAATAATATATATAGTTTTTGATAATATCGTGGGAGTTATATTTATATTGTTAAGTGTATATTGAGGAAAGAAGAAGGAACTGAGGATATATATATATAATATATATTATTTAATATTCTATATATTGGAACTATTAATAAATGCATTATTAAAACAAATAGTGAATTAACTAAGACATTTATTAATCAACTTTTCCGACAAGGTTGGGGTATATTTAGAAGTATGTAGTTCTATATATCATCTGCTTATAACTGAACATGAATTGTAGAATATTGTTAAGATATTAAAGATAATGGTTATATATTAGGGTTTTAAAATTTAAATACAAATATGGCTTCGAATCTTGATAATCAAGACTTAAAATTTAAACAGAATATTGAAATCCTAAACTCGAATATTTCGAATCCTTAAAATACACAAATGTACAACTTCGAATCCTTTAAATTAATCGTTTAAATTATAGGAATATTATTAATCTTAAGAGTTAACATTAATCGTCAAAAGATGACGTGACTAGTGTTTGAATTAGTAATAAATAAATCTATATATGAAATATAGTGCTTCATAAATCTTGCTTAAACTAGTTGTTCATATATTTAGTTGATTTTACATATATGTATTATATACACATGTTCGAGTCATATTTTAAGTACTCGACTCAAAAATCAACTAGAGGGACTCGATTTTATCAATTTTTTAATTTTTAATAGGACTGTTTCCTTTGTGTCATACTAGAAAACAAGGTTTTGAGTTTAATTTTCAAGTTGTAGAATGATATAACATATGATGCATGCACTTATATATGTTGAATAGCCTTGAGATCGAGATATAATTTGACCGCCCAGTTAAAAATATATAGTCGCTTTCACCCACTTTTCAGAATTATTGAGCGTTTTTTTTGTAGATTTTGGACGCTTCGTTTCTTAATAATTATATTTATTACTTTTTGTTCGTATATATATGATCCGGTACTCAATAATATAGATTTGGTGCCAAATATTAATATATCATGGTCATGTGTAGACTTTTTATTAGAGTCATTATGTCAAGTTTAAAAGATACTATAGAGACTATATATTGTTATTTTGGTGGAGTCCTCTTTCATAACATCCAATAACTTGGATTACTATGTATACAACGTATTGCTAAATGGCTCTAATATCCCTTCGAAACCGGTAATTTTATGTATACACAATTATAGAATATCACATCTAAATAATATTTTAAAACATATTTTATCGGTCCATACAAGCGTCATACTGCTTGTGTGTATTACGCCAGATTACATGTTGCTATACTGTTATATGTTAAGGAATTGTAAATAATATTTAGTGATCTTATATAATTACGTATAAATAAATGACAGGAACTAGTTAAACATGGATGTTTTAACACGAGAGCGGCTTCGAAGGAACATTATAATGGCTATATATAGACATATTGTTATAAGTGCAAACTGCATCTAAGTTCCTGGATGGGATTAAAGGACTCCACCAAAATAACAACATCAACAACAATAACAATAACAACTAGGTATGCCGTTCACACATCATACTTTATACACCGCACTACGTATACTTCATACACTGTGTATGTGTACGTGTATTGTATTAACTATGTGTGTGTATTAACCAAATTACTTTGCTATACATTAATAATTATATACGTTCACGTCTGCTATTTAAGTGTACAGATTAATATTATAAACTCCGACACCCCCTTTAAGTATTCTAATAAATAATTATATACCGGATATAAGTTAATATATATATATATATATATAAGTCGTGTTTTAATAAATCACGCTACAATTACGATTACGATATAGGATATAAATAAATAACGCAATATTAATCATAATTCGATGAATGGCGAAATGCAGCTCGGCCCAAAAATCCTTTAAGGGCGGGTGGGAGTGGGGGAGGGCGGGCGGGGTAGTCGTGTTTTTAATATTTGTACCATTTATTCTTCGTATTAATTATATCTATATATAGGTCAACTATCGTGTCCTCGATGCAGACACACGACCCGCCTATTGTTAGCAACACCACATTGACAAGTCGCATTCGCTGTATTCCGTTACCTAATTCATATAGATATTGGTTGGGTTTGGGTTTGGGTTTGGGTTTGGGTTTATGTTTGAGTTTGGATTTGTGTTTTTGGTTTATGTTTGAGTTTGGGTTTGGGTTTATGTTCGAGTTTGGGTTTGGGTTTGGGTTTATGTTTGAGTTTGGGTTTGTGTTTTTACTATAATATAGTACATTTTTTTGGCCGGTATTTTTAATACATAGGGGTGGGTTTGAAAATAGTTTATAACTCCGTAATTATAGAAATACGCATATCGTTACTTACCCATTTACTCTTCGTATTAATTATATCTACGTTAATAATAATACGGTGAATATGGTGTATATGTACATACGAGCGAGTATGGGTGATCGTACCGTTTATCGCAATTTTCTATGTTTTAATATATATATATATATATATATATATATATATATATTATTACGTATAGTATTTTATTGATTTTTTTATAAATTCTATTATATTTTAACATTGATTTTACATTATACTATTAATATTAGAATATTATTGATTATTTTATAAATTCTATTATATTTTAACATTGATTTTACATTATAATATTCATATATGTATTTGTTTGATTATTACATTGTATATATTGCAACATTGATTTTACATTGTATATATTTTCACATTGTTTATTCTATAAATTCTATTATATTTTATCATTGATTTTACATTATAATATTCATATATGTATTTGTTTGATTATTACATTGTATATATTGCAATGTTATCACATTTATATATTTTGTTTATATATGTTATATAATTATATGTTTATATATAATTATAACTTTCTTTATATATAACCAGTAATCCAATACACTTTTGATCTATCTATCTTTGGATCCCATCACTGGATAGAAGGAGATTGATAATACATTGTAATATCGTGCTTTCTTACATGGATATTGTGAATAGTACGAATTATATTATTGCGTTAGCTATTTATTTTATTGATTTATAATGAGTGCAGGGCAACACTCGATCATTGAAATAACTATGTAATAAAAAAATGAGTTAATTGTACAAGTTTATAACAAAAAGAAATATATGTATACAGAGTCTAAAAAAATGATAACACAATTAAAATTTCTGATTTAATATAAGAAATATGAGGTATACAGATACTAAATGTTCAAATAATATATATAGTTTTTGATAATATCGTGGGAGTTATATTTATATTGTTAAGTGTATATTGAGGAAAGAAGAAAGAACTGAGGATATATATATATAATATATATTATTTAATATTCTATATATTGGAACTATTAATAAATGCATTATTAAAACAAATAGTGAATTAACTAAGACATTATTAATCAACTTTTCCGACAAGGTTGGGGTATATTTAGAAGTATGTAGTTCTATATATCATCTGCTTATAACTGAACATGAATTGTAGAATATTGTTAAGATATTAAAGATAATGGTTATATATTAGGGTTTTAAAATTTAAATACAAATATGGCTTCGAATCTTGATAATCAAGACTTAAAATTCAAACAGAATATTGAAATCCTAAACTCGAATATTTCGAATCCTTAAAATACACAAATGTACAACTTCGAATCCTTTAAATTAATCGTTTAAATTATAGTAATATTATTAATCTTAAGAGTTAACATTAATAGTCAAAAGATGACGTGACTAGTGTTTGAATTAGTAATAAATAAATCTATATATGAAATATAGTGCTTCATAAATCTTGCTTAAACTAGTTGTTCATATATTTAGTTGATTTTACATATATGTATTATATACACATGTTCGAGTCATATTTTAAGTACTCGACTCAAAAATCAACTAGAGGGACTCGATTTTATCAATTTTTTAATTTTTAATAGGACTGTTTCCTTTGTGTCATACTAGAAAACAAGGTTTTGAGTTTAATTTTCAAGTTGTAGAATGATATAACATATGATGCATGCACTTATATATGTTGAATAGCCTTGAGATCGAGATATAATTTGACCGCCCAGTTAAAAATATATAGTCGCTTTCACCCACTTTTCAGAATTATTGAGCGTTTTTTTTGTAGATTTTGGACGCTTCGTTTCTTAATAATTATATTTATTACTTTTTGTTCGTATATATATGATCCGGTACTCAATAATATAGATTTGGTGCCAAATATTAATATATCATGGTCATGTGTAGACTTTTTATTAGAGTCATTATGTCAAGTTTAAAAGATACTATAGAGACTAGATATTGTTATTTTGGTGGAGTCCTCTTTCATAACATCCAATAACTTGGATTACTATGTATACAACGTATTGCTAAATGGCTCTAATATCCCTTCGAAACCGGTAATTTTATGTATACACAATTATAGAATATCACATCTAAATAATATTTTAAAACATATGTTATCGGTCCATACAAGCGTCATACTGCTTGTGTGTATTACGCCAGATTAAATGTTGCTATACTGTTATATGTTAAGGAATTGTAAATAATATTTAGTGATCTTATATAATTACGTATAAATAAATGACAGGAACTAGTTAAACATGGATGTTTTAACACTAGAGCGGCTTCGAAGGAACATTATAATGGCTATATATAGACATATTGTTATAAGTGCAAACTGCATCTAAGTTCCTGGATGGGATTAAAGGACTCCACCAAAATAACAACATCAACAACAATAACAATAACAACTAGGTATGCCGTTCACACATCATACTTTATACACCGCACTACGTATACTTCATACACTGTGTATGTGTACGTGTATTGTATTAACTATGTGTGTGTATTAACCAAATTACTTTGCTATACATTAATAATTATATACGTTCACGTCTGCTATTTAAGTGTACAGATTAATATTATAAACTCCGACACCCCCTTTAAGTATTCTAATAAATAATTATATACCGGATATAAGTTAATATATATATATATATATATATATATATATATATAGATTTGAAACACTATTGTTTTACGCTTTACACTATAAAAATATACATCCTATATCACATATGTGATAGGTAAAAATTTAAGAATCATGCATTGACACATTGACTAACGTAATATTAATCATAATTCGATGAAATGCGAAATGCAACTCACGCCAAATTTCAAATAGGGCGGGAGGGTGAGGGGGAGGGTGGGATGGGTAAGTCGTGTTTTAATAAATCACGCTACAATTACGATTACGATATAGGATATAAATAAATAACGCAATATTAATCATAATTCGATGAATGGCGAAATGCAGCTCGGCCCAAAAATCCTTTAAGGGCGGGTGGGAGTGGGGGAGGGCGGGCGGGTTAGTCGTGTTTTTAATATTTGTACCATTTATTCTTCGTATTAATTATATCTATATATAGGTCAACTATCGTGTCCTCGATGCAGACACACGACCCGCCTATTGTTAGCAACACCACATTGACAAGTCGCATTCGCTGTATTCCGTTACCTAATTCATATAGATATTGGTTGGGTTTGGGTTTGGGTTTGGGTTTGGGTTTATGTTTGAGTTTGGATTTGTGTTTTGGTTTATGTTTGAGTTTGGGTTTGGGTTTATGTTCGAGTTTGGGTTTGGGTTTGGGTTTATGTTTGAGTTTGGGTTTGTGTTTTTACTATAATATAGTACATTTTTTTGGCCGGTATTTTTAATACATAGGGGTGGGTTTGAAAATAGTTTATAACTCCGTAATTATAGAAATACGCATATCGTTACTTACCCATTTACTCTTCGTATTAATTATATCTACGTTAATAATAATACGGTGAATATGGTGTATATGTACATACGAGCGAGTATGGGTGATCGTACCGTTTATCGCAATTTTCTATGTTTTAATATATATATATATATATATATATATATATATATATTATTACGTATAGTATTTTATTGATTTTTTTATAAATTCTATTATATTTTAACATTGATTTTACATTATACTATTAATATTAGAATATTATTGATTATTTTATAAATTCTATTATATTTTAACATTGATTTTACATTATAATATTCATATATGTATTTGTTTGATTATTACATTGTATATATTGCAACATTGATTTTACATTGTATATATTTTCACATTGTTTATTCTATAAATTCTATTATATTTTATCATTGATTTTACATTATAATATTCATATATGTATTTGTTTGATTATTTCATCGTATATATTGCAATGTTATCACATTTATATATTTTGTTTATATATGTTATATAATTATATGTTTATATATAATTATAACTTTCTTTATATATAACCAGTAATCCAATACACTTTTGATCTATCTATCTTTGGATCCCATCACTGGATAGAAGGAGATTGATAATACATTGTAATATCGTGATTTCTTACATGGATATTGTGAATAGTACGAATTATATTATTGCGTTAGCTATTTATTTTATTGATTTATAATGAGTGCAGGGCAACACTCGTTCATTGAAATAACTATGTAATACAAAAATGAGTTAATTGTACAAGTTTATAACAAAAAGAAATATATGTATACAGAGTCTAAAAAAATGATAACACAATTAAAATTTCTGATTTAATATAAGAAATATGAGGTATACAGATACTAAATGTTCAAATAATATATATAGTTTTTGATAATATCGTGGGAGTTATATTTATATTGTTAAGTGTATATTGAGGAAAGAAGAAGGAACTGAGGATATATATATATAATATATATTATTTAATATTCTATATATTGGAACTATTAATAAATGCATTATTAAAAAAAATAGTGAATTAACTAAGACATTTATTAATCAACTTTTCCGACAAGGTTGGGGTATATTTAGAAGTATGTAGTTCTATATATCATCTGCTTATAACTGAACATGAATTGTAGAATATTGTTAAGATATTAAAGATAATGGTTATATATTAGGGTTTTAAAATTTAAATACAAATATGGCTTCGAATCTTGATAATCAAGACTTAAAATTCAAACAGAATATTGAAATCCTAAACTCGAATATTTCGAATCCTTAAAATACACAAATGTACAACTTCGAATCCTTTAAATTAATCGTTTAAATTATAGGAATATTATTAATCTTAAGAGTTAACATTAATCGTCAAAAGATGACGTGACTAGTGTTTGAATTAGTAATAAATAAATCTATATATGAAATATAGTGCTTCATAAATCTTGCTTAAACTAGTTGTTCATATATTTAGTTGATTTTACATATATGTATTATATACACATGTTCGAGTCATATTTTAAGTACTCGACTCAAAAATCAACTAGAGGGACTCGATTTTATCAATTTTTTAATTTTTAATAGGACTGTTTCCTTTGTGTCATACTAGAAAACAAGGTTTTGAGTTTAATTTTCAAGTTGTAGAATGATATAACATATGATGCATGCACTTATATATGTTGAATAGCCTTGAGATCGAGATATAATTTGACCGCCCAGTTAAAAATATATAGTCGCTTTCACCCACTTTTCAGAATTATTGAGCGTTTTTTTTGTAGATTTTGGACGCTTCGTTTCTTAATAATTATATTTATTACTTTTTGTTCGTATATATATGATCCGGTACTCAATAATATATATTTGGTGCCAAATATTAATATATCATGGTCATGTGTAGACTTTTTATTAGAGTCATTATGTCAAGTTTAAAAGATACTATAGAGACTATATATTGTTATTTTGGTGGAGTCCTCTTTCATAACATCCAATAACTTGGATTACTATGTATACAACGTATTGCTAAATGGCTCTAATATCCCTTCGAAACCGGTAATTTTATGTATACACAATTATAGAATATCACATCTAAATAATATTTTAAAACATATTTTATCGGTCCATACAAGCGTCATACTGCTTGTGTGTATTACGCCAGATTACATGTTGCTATACTGTTATATGTTAAGGAATTGTAAATAATATTTAGTGATCTTATATAATTACGTATAAATAAATGACAGGAACTAGTTAAACATGGATGTTTTAACACGAGAGCGGCTTCGAAGGAACATTATAATGGCTATATATAGACATATTGTTATAAGTGCAAACTGCATCTAAGTTCCTGGATGGGATTAAAGGACTCCACCAAAATAACAACATCAACAACAATAACAATAACAACTAGGTATGCCGTTCACACATCATACTTTATACACCGCACTACGTATACTTCATACACTGTGTATGTGTACGTGTATTGTATTAACTATGTGTGTGTATTAACCAAATTACTTTGCTATACATTAATAATTATATACGTTCACGTCTGCTATTTAAGTGTACAGATTAATATTATAAACTCCGACACCCCCTTTAAGTATTCTAATAAATAATTATATACCGGATATAAGTTAATATATATATATATATATATATATATATAGATTTGAAACACTATTGTTTTACGCTTTACACTATAAAAATATACATCCTATATCACATATGTGATAGGTAAAAATTTAAGAATCATGCATTGACACATTGACTAACGTAATATTAATCATAATTCGATGAAATGCGAAATGCAACTCACGCCAAATTTCAAATAGGGCGGGAGGGTGAGGGGGAGGGTGGGATGGGTAAGTCGTGTTTTAATAAATCAGGCTACAATTACGATTACGATATAGGATATAAATAAATAACGCAATATTAATCATAATTCGATGAATGGCGAAATGCAGCTCGGCCCAAAAATCCTTTAAGGGCGGGTGGGAGTGGGGGAGGGCGGGCGGGGTAGTCGTGTTTTTAATATTTGTACCATTTATTCTTCGTATTAATTATATCTATATATAGGTCAACTATCGTGTCCTCGATGCAGACACACGACCCGCCTATTGTTAGCAACACCACATTGACAAGTCGCATTCGCTGTATTCCGTTACCTAATTCATATAGATATTGGTTGGGTTTGGGTTTGGGTTTGGGTTTGGGTTTATGTTTGAGTTTGGATTTGTGTTTTGGTTTATGTTTGAGTTTGGGTTTGGGTTTATGTTCGAGTTTGGGTTTGGGTTTGGGTTTATGTTTGAGTTTGGGTTTGTGTTTTTACTATAATATAGTACATTTTTTTGGCCGGTATTTTTAATACATAGGGGTGGGTTTGAAAATAGTTTATAACTCCGTAATTATAGAAATACGCATATCGTTACTTACCCATTTACTCTTCGTATTAATTATATCTACGTTAATAATAATACGGTGAATATGGTGTATATGTACATACGAGCGAGTATGGGTGATCGTACCGTTTATCGCAATTTTCTATGTTTTAATATATATATATATATATATATATATATATATATATATTATTACGTATAGTATTTTATTGATTTTTTTATAAATTCTATTATATTTTAACATTGATTTTACATTATACTATTAATATTAGAATATTATTGATTATTTTATAAATTCTATTATATTTTAACATTGATTTTACATTATAATATTCATATATGTATTTGTTTGATTATTACATTGTATATATTGCAACATTGATTTTACATTGTATATATTTTCACATTGTTTATTCTATAAATTCTATTATATTTTATCATTGATTTTACATTATAATATTCATATATGTATTTGTTTGATTATTTCATCGTATATATTGCAATGTTATCACATTTATATATTTTGTTTATATATGTTATATAATTATATGTTTATATATAATTATAACTTTCTTTATATATAACCAGTAATCCAATACACTTTTGATCTATCTATCTTTGGATCCCATCACTGGATAGAAGGAGATTGATAATACATTGTAATATCGTGATTTCTTACATGGATATTGTGAATAGTACGAATTATATTATTGCGTTAGCTATTTATTTTATTGATTTATAATGAGTGCAGGGCAACACTCGATCATTGAAATAACTATGTAATACAAAAATGAGTTAATTGTACAAGTTTATAACAAAAAGAAATATATGTATACAGAGTCTAAAAAAATGATAACACAATTAAAATTTCTGATTTAATATAAGAAATATGAGGTATACAGATACTAAATGTTCAAATAATATATATAGTTTTTGATAATATCGTGGGAGTTATATTTATATTGTTAAGTGTATATTGAGGAAAGAAGAAAGAACTGAGGATATATATATATAATATATATTATTTAATATTCTATATATTGGAACTATTAATAAATGCATTATTAAAACAAATAGTGAATTAACTAAGACATTTATTAATCAACTTTTCCGACAAGGTTGGGGTATATTTAGAAGTATGTAGTTCTATATATCATCTGCTTATAACTGAACATGAATTGTAGAATATTGTTAAGATATTAAAGATAATGGTTATATATTAGGGTTTTAAAATTTAAATACAAATATGGCTTCGAATCTTGATAATCAAGACTTAAAATTTAAACAGAATATTGAAATCCTAAACTCGAATATTTCGAATCCTTAAAATACACAAATGTACAACTTCGAATCCTTTAAATTAATCGTTTAAATTATAGGAATATTATTAATCTTAAGAGTTAACATTAATCGTCAAAAGATGACGTGACTAGTGTTTGAATTAGTAATAAATAAATCTATATATGAAATATAGTGCTTCATAAATCTTGCTTAAACTAGTTGTTCATATATTTAGTTGATTTTACATATATGTATTATATACACATGTTCGAGTCATATTTTAAGTACTCGACTCAAAAATCAACTAGAGGGACTCGATTTTATCAATTTTTTAATTTTTAATAGGACTGTTTCCTTTGTGTCATACTAGAAAACAAGGTTTTGAGTTTAATTTTCAAGTTGTAGAATGATATAACATATGATGCATGCACTTATATATGTTGAATAGCCTTGAGATCGAGATATAATTTGACCGCCCAGTTAAAAATATATAGTCGCTTTCACCCACTTTTCAGAATTATTGAGCGTTTTTTTTGTAGATTTTGGACGCTTCGTTTCTTAATAATTATATTTATTACTTTTTGTTCGTATATATATGATCCGGTACTCAATAATATAGATTTGGTGCCAAATATTAATATATCATGGTCATGTGTAGACTTTTTATTAGAGTCATTATGTCAAGTTTAAAAGATACTATAGAGACTATATATTGTTATTTTGGTGGAGTCCTCTTTCATAACATCCAATAACTTGGATTACTATGTATACAACGTATTGCTAAATGGCTCTAATATCCCTTCGAAACCGGTAATTTTATGTATACACAATTATAGAATATCACATCTAAATAATATTTTAAAACATATTTTATCGGTCCATACAAGCGTCATACTGCTTGTGTGTATTACGCCAGATTACATGTTGCTATACTGTTATATGTTAAGGAATTGTAAATAATATTTAGTGATCTTATATAATTACGTATAAATAAATGACAGGAACTAGTTAAACATGGATGTTTTAACACGAGAGCGGCTTCGAAGGAACATTATAATGGCTATATATAGACATATTGTTATAAGTGCAAACTGCATCTAAGTTCCTGGATGGGATTAAAGGACTCCACCAAAATAACAACATCAACAACAATAACAATAACAACTAGGTATGCCGTTCACACATCATACTTTATACACCGCACTACGTATACTTCATACACTGTGTATGTGTACGTGTATTGTATTAACTATGTGTGTGTATTAACCAAATTACTTTGCTATACATTAATAATTATATACGTTCACGTCTGCTATTTAAGTGTACAGATTAATATTATAAACTCCGACACCCCCTTTAAGTATTCTAATAAATAATTATATACCGGATATAAGTTAATATATATATATATATATATATAAGTCGTGTTTTAATAAATCACGCTACAATTACGATTACGATATAGGATATAAATAAATAACGCAATATTAATCATAATTCGATGAATGGCGAAATGCAGCTCGGCCCAAAAATCCTTTAAGGGCGGGTGGGAGTGGGGGAGGGCGGGCGGGGTAGTCGTGTTTTTAATATTTGTACCATTTATTCTTCGTATTAATTATATCTATATATAGGTCAACTATCGTGTCCTCGATGCAGACACACGACCCGCCTATTGTTAGCAACACCACATTGACAAGTCGCATTCGCTGTATTCCGTTACCTAATTCATATAGATATTGGTTGGGTTTGGGTTTGGGTTTGGGTTTGGGTTTATGTTTGAGTTTGGATTTGTGTTTTGGTTTATGTTTGAGTTTGGGTTTGGGTTTATGTTCGAGTTTGGGTTTGGGTTTGGGTTTATGTTTGAGTTTGGGTTTGTGTTTTTACTATAATATAGTACATTTTTTTGGCCGGTATTTTTAATACATAGGGGTGGGTTTGAAAATAGTTTATAACTCCGTAATTATAGAAATACGCATATCGTTACTTACCCATTTACTCTTCGTATTAATTATATCTACGTTAATAATAATACGGTGAATATGGTGTATATGTACATACGAGCGAGTATGGGTGATCGTACCGTTTATCGCAATTTTCTATGTTTTAATATATATATATATATATATATTATTACGTATAGTATTTTATTGATTTTTTTATAAATTCTATTATATTTTAACATTGATTTTACATTATACTATTAATATTAGAATATTATTGATTATTTTATAAATTCTATTATATTTTAACATTGATTTTACATTATAATATTCATATATGTATTTGTTTGATTATTACATTGTATATATTGCAACATTGATTTTACATTGTATATATTTTCACATTGTTTATTCTATAAATTCTATTATATTTTATCATTGATTTTACATTATAATATTCATATATGTATTTGTTTGATTATTTCATCGTATATATTGCAATGTTATCACATTTATATATTTTGTTTATATATGTTATATAATTATATGTTTATATATAATTATAACTTTCTTTATATATAACCAGTAATCCAATACACTTTTGATCTATCTATCTTTGGATCCCATCACTGGATAGAAGGAGATTGATAATACATTGTAATATCGTGATTTCTTACATGGATATTGTGAATAGTACGAATTATATTATTGCGTTAGCTATTTATTTTATTGATTTATAATGAGTGCAGGGCAACACTCGTTCATTGAAATAACTATGTAATACAAAAATGAGTTAATTGTACAAGTTTATAACAAAAAGAAATATATGTATACAGAGTCTAAAAAAATGATAACACAATTAAAATTTCTGATTTAATATAAGAAATATGAGGTATACAGATACTAAATGTTCAAATAATATATATAGTTTTTGATAATATCGTGGGAGTTATATTTATATTGTTAAGTGTATATTGAGGAAAGAAGAAGGAACTGAGGATATATATATATAATATATATTATTTAATATTCTATATATTGGAACTATTAATAAATGCATTATTAAAAAAAATAGTGAATTAACTAAGACATTTATTAATCAACTTTTCCGACAAGGTTGGGGTATATTTAGAAGTATGTAGTTCTATATATCATCTGCTTATAACTGAACATGAATTGTAGAATATTGTTAAGATATTAAAGATAATGGTTATATATTAGGGTTTTAAAATTTAAATACAAATATGGCTTCGAATCTTGATAATCAAGACTTAAAATTCAAACAGAATATTGAAATCCTAAACTCGAATATTTCGAATCCTTAAAATACACAAATGTACAACTTCGAATCCTTTAAATTAATCGTTTAAATTATAGGAATATTATTAATCTTAAGAGTTAACATTAATCGTCAAAAGATGACGTGACTAGTGTTTGAATTAGTAATAAATAAATCTATATATGAAATATAGTGCTTCATAAATCTTGCTTAAACTAGTTGTTCATATATTTAGTTGATTTTACATATATGTATTATATACACATGTTCGAGTCATATTTTAAGTACTCGACTCAAAAATCAACTAGAGGGACTCGATTTTATCAATTTTTTAATTTTTAATAGGACTGTTTCCTTTGTGTCATACTAGAAAACAAGGTTTTGAGTTTAATTTTCAAGTTGTAGAATGATATAACATATGATGCATGCACTTATATATGTTGAATAGCCTTGAGATCGAGATATAATTTGACCGCCCAGTTAAAAATATATAGTCGCTTTCACCCACTTTTCAGAATTATTGAGCGTTTTTTTTGTAGATTTTGGACGCTTCGTTTCTTAATAATTATATTTATTACTTTTTGTTCGTATATATATGATCCGGTACTCAATAATATATATTTGGTGCCAAATATTAATATATCATGGTCATGTGTAGACTTTTTATTAGAGTCATTATGTCAAGTTTAAAAGATACTATAGAGACTATATATTGTTATTTTGGTGGAGTCCTCTTTCATAACATCCAATAACTTGGATTACTATGTATACAACGTATTGCTAAATGGCTCTAATATCCCTTCGAAACCGGTAATTTTATGTATACACAATTATAGAATATCACATCTAAATAATATTTTAAAACATATTTTATCGGTCCATACAAGCGTCATACTGCTTGTGTGTATTACGCCAGATTACATGTTGCTATACTGTTATATGTTAAGGAATTGTAAATAATATTTAGTGATCTTATATAATTACGTATAAATAAATGACAGGAACTAGTTAAACATGGATGTTTTAACACGAGAGCGGCTTCGAAGGAACATTATAATGGCTATATATAGACATATTGTTATAAGTGCAAACTGCATCTAAGTTCCTGGATGGGATTAAAGGACTCCACCAAAATAACAACATCAACAACAATAACAATAACAACTAGGTATGCCGTTCACACATCATACTTTATACACCGCACTACGTATACTTCATACACTGTGTATGTGTACGTGTATTGTATTAACTATGTGTGTGTATTAACCAAATTACTTTGCTATACATTAATAATTATATACGTTCACGTCTGCTATTTAAGTGTACAGATTAATATTATAAACTCCGACACCCCCTTTAAGTATTCTAATAAATAATTATATACCGGATATAAGTTAATATATATATATATATATATATATATATAGATTTGAAACACTATTGTTTTACGCTTTACACTATAAAAATATACATCCTATATCACATATGTGATAGGTAAAAATTTAAGAATCATGCATTGACACATTGACTAACGTAATATTAATCATAATTCGATGAAATGCGAAATGCAACTCACGCCAAATTTCAAATAGGGCGGGAGGGTGAGGGGGAGGGTGGGATGGGTAAGTCGTGTTTTAATAAATCAGGCTACAATTACGATTACGATATAGGATATAAATAAATAACGCAATATTAATCATAATTCGATGAATGGCGAAATGCAGCTCGGCCCAAAAATCCTTTAAGGGCGGGTGGGAGTGGGGGAGGGCGGGCGGGGTAGTCGTGTTTTTAATATTTGTACCATTTATTCTTCGTATTAATTATATCTATATATAGGTCAACTATCGTGTCCTCGATGCAGACACACGACCCGCCTATTGTTAGCAACACCACATTGACAAGTCGCATTCGCTGTATTCCGTTACCTAATTCATATAGATATTGGTTGGGTTTGGGTTTGGGTTTGGGTTTGGGTTTATGTTTGAGTTTGGATTTGTGTTTTGGTTTATGTTTGAGTTTGGGTTTGGGTTTATGTTCGAGTTTGGGTTTGGGTTTGGGTTTATGTTTGAGTTTGGGTTTGTGTTTTTACTATAATATAGTACATTTTTTTGGCCGGTATTTTTAATACATAGGGGTGGGTTTGAAAATAGTTTATAACTCCGTAATTATAGAAATACGCATATCGTTACTTACCCATTTACTCTTCGTATTAATTATATCTACGTTAATAATAATACGGTGAATATGGTGTATATGTACATACGAGCGAGTATGGGTGATCGTACCGTTTATCGCAATTTTCTATGTTTTAATATATATATATATATATATATATATATATATATATATTATTACGTATAGTATTTTATTGATTTTTTTATAAATTCTATTATATTTTAACATTGATTTTACATTATACTATTAATATTAGAATATTATTGATTATTTTATAAATTCTATTATATTTTAACATTGATTTTACATTATAATATTCATATATGTATTTGTTTGATTATTACATTGTATATATTGCAACATTGATTTTACATTGTATATATTTTCACATTGTTTATTCTATAAATTCTATTATATTTTATCATTGATTTTACATTATAATATTCATATATGTATTTGTTTGATTATTTCATCGTATATATTGCAATGTTATCACATTTATATATTTTGTTTATATATGTTATATAATTATATGTTTATATATAATTATAACTTTCTTTATATATAACCAGTAATCCAATACACTTTTGATCTATCTATCTTTGGATCCCATCACTGGATAGAAGGAGATTGATAATACATTGTAATATCGTGATTTCTTACATGGATATTGTGAATAGTACGAATTATATTATTGCGTTAGCTATTTATTTTATTGATTTATAATGAGTGCAGGGCAACACTCGATCATTGAAATAACTATGTAATACAAAAATGAGTTAATTGTACAAGTTTATAACAAAAAGAAATATATGTATACAGAGTCTAAAAAAATGATAACACAATTAAAATTTCTGATTTAATATAAGAAATATGAGGTATACAGATACTAAATGTTCAAATAATATATATAGTTTTTGATAATATCGTGGGAGTTATATTTATATTGTTAAGTGTATATTGAGGAAAGAAGAAAGAACTGAGGATATATATATATAATATATATTATTTAATATTCTATATATTGGAACTATTAATAAATGCATTATTAAAACAAATAGTGAATTAACTAAGACATTTATTAATCAACTTTTCCGACAAGGTTGGGGTATATTTAGAAGTATGTAGTTCTATATATCATCTGCTTATAACTGAACATGAATTGTAGAATATTGTTAAGATATTAAAGATAATGGTTATATATTAGGGTTTTAAAATTTAAATACAAATATGGCTTCGAATCTTGATAATCAAGACTTAAAATTTAAACAGAATATTGAAATCCTAAACTCGAATATTTCGAATCCTTAAAATACACAAATGTACAACTTCGAATCCTTTAAATTAATCGTTTAAATTATAGGAATATTATTAATCTTAAGAGTTAACATTAATCGTCAAAAGATGACGTGACTAGTGTTTGAATTAGTAATAAATAAATCTATATATGAAATATAGTGCTTCATAAATCTTGCTTAAACTAGTTGTTCATATATTTAGTTGATTTTACATATATGTATTATATACACATGTTCGAGTCATATTTTAAGTACTCGACTCAAAAATCAACTAGAGGGACTCGATTTTATCAATTTTTTAATTTTTAATAGGACTGTTTCCTTTGTGTCATACTAGAAAACAAGGTTTTGAGTTTAATTTTCAAGTTGTAGAATGATATAACATATGATGCATGCACTTATATATGTTGAATAGCCTTGAGATCGAGATATAATTTGACCGCCCAGTTAAAAATATATAGTCGCTTTCACCCACTTTTCAGAATTATTGAGCGTTTTTTTTGTAGATTTTGGACGCTTCGTTTCTTAATAATTATATTTATTACTTTTTGTTCGTATATATATGATCCGGTACTCAATAATATAGATTTGGTGCCAAATATTAATATATCATGGTCATGTGTAGACTTTTTATTAGAGTCATTATGTCAAGTTTAAAAGATACTATAGAGACTATATATTGTTATTTTGGTGGAGTCCTCTTTCATAACATCCAATAACTTGGATTACTATGTATACAACGTATTGCTAAATGGCTCTAATATCCCTTCGAAACCGGTAATTTTATGTATACACAATTATAGAATATCACATCTAAATAATATTTTAAAACATATTTTATCGGTCCATACAAGCGTCATACTGCTTGTGTGTATTACGCCAGATTACATGTTGCTATACTGTTATATGTTAAGGAATTGTAAATAATATTTAGTGATCTTATATAATTACGTATAAATAAATGACAGGAACTAGTTAAACATGGATGTTTTAACACGAGAGCGGCTTCGAAGGAACATTATAATGGCTATATATAGACATATTGTTATAAGTGCAAACTGCATCTAAGTTCCTGGATGGGATTAAAGGACTCCACCAAAATAACAACATCAACAACAATAACAATAACAACTAGGTATGCCGTTCACACATCATACTTTATACACCGCACTACGTATACTTCATACACTGTGTATGTGTACGTGTATTGTATTAACTATGTGTGTGTATTAACCACATTACTTTGCTATACATTAATAATTATATACGTTCACGTCTGCTATTTAAGTGTACAGATTAATATTATAAACTCCGACACCCCCTTTAAGTATTCTAATAAATAATTATATACCGGATATAAGTTAATATATATATATATATATATATAAGTCGTGTTTTAATAAATCACGCTACAATTACGATTACGATATAGGATATAAATAAATAACGCAATATTAATCATAATTCGATGAATGGCGAAATGCAGCTCGGCCCAAAAATCCTTTAAGGGCGGGTGGGAGTGGGGGAGGGCGGGCGGGGTAGTCGTGTTTTTAATATTTGTACCATTTATTCTTCGTATTAATTATATCTATATATAGGTCAACTATCGTGTCCTCGATGCAGACACACGACCCGCCTATTGTTAGCAACACCACATTGACAAGTCGCATTCGCTGTATTCCGTTACCTAATTCATATAGATATTGGTTGGGTTTGGGTTTGGGTTTGGGTTTGGGTTTATGTTTGAGTTTGGATTTGTGTTTTGGTTTATGTTTGAGTTTGGGTTTGGGTTTATGTTCGAGTTTGGGTTTGGGTTTGGGTTTATGTTTGAGTTTGGGTTTGTGTTTTTACTATAATATAGTACATTTTTTTGGCCGGTATTTTTAATACATAGGGGTGGGTTTGAAAATAGTTTATAACTCCGTAATTATAGAAATACGCATATCGTTACTTACCCATTTACTCTTCGTATTAATTATATCTACGTTAATAATAATACGGTGAATATGGTGTATATGTACATACGAGCGAGTATGGGTGATCGTACCGTTTATCGCAATTTTCTATGTTTTAATATATATATATATATATATATTATTACGTATAGTATTTTATTGATTTTTTTATAAATTCTATTATATTTTAACATTGATTTTACATTATACTATTAATATTAGAATATTATTGATTATTTTATAAATTCTATTATATTTTAACATTGATTTTACATTATAATATTCATATATGTATTTGTTTGATTATTACATTGTATATATTGCAACATTGATTTTACATTGTATATATTTTCACATTGTTTATTCTATAAATTCTATTATATTTTATCATTGATTTTACATTATAATATTCATATATGTATTTGTTTGATTATTACATCGTATATATTGCAATGTTATCACATTTATATATTTTGTTTATATATGTTATATAATTATATGTTTATATATAATTATAACTTTCTTTATATATAACCAGTAATCCAATACACTTTTGATCTATCTATCTTTGGATCCCATCACTGGATAGAAGGAGATTGATAATACATTGTAATATCGTGATTTCTTACATGGATATTGTGAATAGTACGAATTATATTATTGCGTTAGCTATTTATTTTATTGATTTATAATGAGTGCAGGGCAACACTCGTTCATTGAAATAACTATGTAATACAAAAATGAGTTAATTGTACAAGTTTATAACAAAAAGAAATATATGTATACAGAGTCTAAAAAAATGATAACACAATTAAAATTTCTGATTTAATATAAGAAATATGAGGTATACAGATACTAAATGTTCAAATAATATATATAGTTTTTGATAATATCGTGGGAGTTATATTTATATTGTTAAGTGTATATTGAGGAAAGAAGAAGGAACTGAGGATATATATATATAATATATATTATTTAATATTCTATATATTGGAACTATTAATAAATGCATTATTAAAACAAATAGTGAATTAACTAAGACATTTATTAATCAACTTTTCCGACAAGGTTGGGGTATATTTAGAAGTATGTAGTTCTATATATCATCTGCTTATAACTGAACATGAATTGTAGAATATTGTTAAGATATTAAAGATAATGGTTATATATTAGGGTTTTAAAATTTAAATACAAATATGGCTTCGAATCTTGATAATCAAGACTTAAAATTCAAACAGAATATTGAAATCCTAAACTCGAATATTTCGAATCCTTAAAATACACAAATGTACAACTTCGAATCCTTTAAATTAATCGTTTAAATTATAGGAATATTATTAATCTTAAGAGTTAACATTAATCGTCAAAAGATGACGTGACTAGTGTTTGAATTAGTAATAAATAAATCTATATATGAAATATAGTGCTTCATAAATCTTGCTTAAACTAGTTGTTCATATATTTAGTTGATTTTACATATATGTAATATATACACATGTTCGAGTCATATTTTAAGTACTCGACTCAAAAATCAACTAGAGGGACTCGATTTTATCAATTTTTTAATTTTTAATAGGACTGTTTCCTTTGTGTCATACTAGAAAACAAGGTTTTGAGTTTAATTTTCAAGTTGTAGAATGATATAACATATGATGCATGCACTTATATATGTTGAATAGCCTTGAGATCGAGATATAATTTGACCGCCCAGTTAAAAATATATAGTCGCTTTCACCCACTTTTCAGAATTATTGAGCGTTTTTTTTGTAGATTTTGGACGCTTCGTTTCTTAATAATTATATTTATTACTTTTTGTTCGTATATATATGATCCGGTACTCAATAATATAGATTTGGTGCCAAATATTAATATATCATGGTCATGTGTAGACTTTTTATTAGAGTCATTATGTCAAGTTTAAAAGATACTATAGAGACTATATATTGTTATTTTGGTGGAGTCCTCTTTCATAACATCCAATAACTTGGATTACTATGTATACAACGTATTGCTAAATGGCTCTAATATCCCTTCGAAACCGGTAATTTTATGTATACACAATTATAGAATATCACATCTAAATAATATTTTAAAACATATTTTATCGGTCCATACAAGCGTCATACTGCTTGTGTGTATTACGCCAGATTACATGTTGCTATACTGTTATATGTTAAGGAATTGTAAATAATATTTAGTGATCTTATATAATTACGTATAAATAAATGACAGGAACTAGTTAAACATGGATGTTTTAACACGAGAGCGGCTTCGAAGGAACATTATAATGGCTATATATAGACATATTGTTATAAGTGCAAACTGCATCTAAGTTCCTGGATGGGATTAAAGGACTCCACCAAAATAACAACATCAACAACAATAACAATAACAACTAGGTATGCCGTTCACACATCATACTTTATACACCGCACTACGTATACTTCATACACTGTGTATGTGTACGTGTATTGTATTAACTATGTGTGTGTATTAACCACATTACTTTGCTATACATTAATAATTATATACGTTCACGTCTGCTATTTAAGTGTACAGATTAATATTATAAACTCCGACACCCCCTTTAAGTATTCTAATAAATAATTATATACCGGATATAAGTTAATATATATATATATATATATATATATATATATATATATATAGATTTGAAACACTATTGTTTTACGCTTTACACTATAAAAATATACATCCTATATCACATATGTGATAGGTAAAAATTTAAGAATCATGCATTGACACATTGACTAACGTAATATTAATCATAATTCGATGAAATGCGAAATGCAACTCACGCCAAATTTCAAATAGGGCGGGAGGGTGAGGGGGAGGGTGGGATGGGTAAGTCGTGTTTTAATAAATCACGCTACAATTACGATTACGATATAGGATATAAATAAATAACGCAATATTAATCATAATTCGATGAATGGCGAAATGCAGCTCGGCCCAAAAATCCTTTAAGGGCGGGTGGGAGTGGGGGAGGGCGGGCGGGGTAGTCGTGTTTTTAATATTTGTACCATTTATTCTTCGTATTAATTATATCTATATATAGGTCAACTATCGTGTCCTCGATGCAGACACACGACCCGCCTATTGTTAGCAACACCACATTGACAAGTCGCATTCGCTGTATTCCGTTACCTAATTCATATAGATATTGGTTGGGTTTGGGTTTGGGTTTGGGTTTGGGTTTATGTTCGAGTTTGGGTTTGGGTTTGGGTTTATGTTTGAGTTTGGGTTTGTGTTTTTACTATAATATAGTACATTTTTTTGGCCGGTATTTTTAATACATAGGGGTGGGTTTGAAAATAGTTTATAACTCCGTAATTATAGAAATACGCATATCGTTACTTACCCATTTACTCTTCGTATTAATTATATCTACGTTAATAATAATACGGTGAATATGGTGTATATGTACATACGAGCGAGTATGGGTGATCGTACCGTTTATCGCAATTTTCTATGTTTTAATATATATATATATATATATATTATTACGTATAGTATTTTATTGATTTTTTTATAAATTCTATTATATTTTAACATTGATTTTACATTATACTATTAATATTAGAATATTATTGATTATTTTATAAATTCTATTATATTTTAACATTGATTTTACATTATAATATTCATATATGTATTTGTTTGATTATTACATTGTATATATTGCAACATTGATTTTACATTGTATATATTTTCACATTGTTTATTCTATAAATTCTATTATATTTTATCATTGATTTTACATTATAATATTCATATATGTATTTGTTTGATTATTACATCGTATATATTGCAATGTTATCACATTTATATATTTTGTTTATATATGTTATATAATTATATGTTTATATATAATTATAACTTTCTTTATATATAACCAGTAATCCAATACACTTTTGATCTATCTATCTTTGGATCCCATCACTGGATAGAAGGAGATTGATAATACATTGTAATATCGTGATTTCTTACATGGATATTGTGAATAGTACGAATTATATTATTGCGTTAGCTATTTATTTTATTGATTTATAATGAGTGCAGGGCAACACTCGTTCATTGAAATAACTATGTAATACAAAAATGAGTTAATTGTACAAGTTTATAACAAAAAGAAATATATGTATACAGAGTCTAAAAAAATGATAACACAATTAAAATTTCTGATTTAATATAAGAAATATGAGGTATACAGATACTAAATGTTCAAATAATATATATAGTTTTTGATAATATCGTGGGAGTTATATTTATATTGTTAAGTGTATATTGAGGAAAGAAGAAGGAAC
This sequence comes from Osedax fenrisi, assembly GCA_964019155.1. Taxonomy (NCBI): domain Eukaryota; kingdom Metazoa; phylum Annelida; class Polychaeta; order Sabellida; family Siboglinidae; genus Osedax; species Osedax fenrisi. The sequence continues at coordinate 18,257,105 of OZ025245.1, forward strand.
TGAGGATATATATATATAATATATATTATTTAATATTCTATATATTGGAACTATTAATAAATGCATTATTAAAACAAATAGTGAATTAACTAAGACATTTATTAATCAACTTTTCCGACAAGGTTGGGGTATATTTAGAAGTATGTAGTTCTATATATCATCTGCTTATAACTGAACATGAATTGTAGAATATTGTTAAGATATTAAAGATAATGGTTATATATTAGGGTTTTAAAATTTAAATACAAATATGGCTTCGAATCTTGATAATCAAGACTTAAAATTCAAACAGAATATTGAAATCCTAAACTCGAATATTTCGAATCCTTAAAATACACAAATGTACAACTTCGAATCCTTTAAATTAATCGTTTAAATTATAGGAATATTATTAATCTTAAGAGTTAACATTAATCGTCAAAAGATGACGTGACTAGTGTTTGAATTAGTAATAAATAAATCTATATATGAAATATAGTGCTTCATAAATCTTGCTTAAACTAGTTGTTCATATATTTAGTTGATTTTACATATATGTATTATATACACATGTTCGAGTCATATTTTAAGTACTCGACTCAAAAATCAACTAGAGGGACTCGATTTTATCAATTTTTTAATTTTTAATAGGACTGTTTCCTTTGTGTCATACTAGAAAACAAGGTTTTGAGTTTAATTTTCAAGTTGTAGAATGATATAACATATGATGCATGCACTTATATATGTTGAATAGCCTTGAGATCGAGATATAATTTGACCGCCCAGTTAAAAATATATAGTCGCTTTCACCCACTTTTCAGAATTATTGAGCGTTTTTTTTGTAGATTTTGGACGCTTCGTTTCTTAATAATTATATTTATTACTTTTTGTTCGTATATATATGATCCGGTACTCAATAATATAGATTTGGTGCCAAATATTAATATATCATGGTCATGTGTAGACTTTTTATTAGAGTCATTATGTCAAGTTTAAAAGATACTATAGAGACTATATATTGTTATTTTGGTGGAGTCCTCTTTCATAACATCCAATAACTTGGATTACTATGTATACAACGTATTGCTAAATGGCTCTAATATCCCTTCGAAACCGGTAATTTTATGTATACACAATTATAGAATATCACATCTAAATAATATTTTAAAACATATTTTATCGGTCCATACAAGCGTCATACTGCTTGTGTGTATTACGCCAGATTACATGTTGCTATACTGTTATATGTTAAGGAATTGTAAATAATATTTAGTGATCTTATATAATTACGTATAAATAAATGACAGGAACTAGTTAAACATGGATGTTTTAACACGAGAGCGGCTTCGAAGGAACATTATAATGGCTATATATAGACATATTGTTATAAGTGCAAACTGCATCTAAGTTCCTGGATGGGATTAAAGGACTCCACCAAAATAACAACATCAACAACAATAACAATAACAACTAGGTATGCCGTTCACACATCATACTTTATACACCGCACTACGTATACTTCATACACTGTGTATGTGTACGTGTATTGTATTAACTATGTGTGTGTATTAACCAAATTACTTTGCTATACATTAATAATTATATACGTTCACGTCTGCTATTTAAGTGTACAGATTAATATTATAAACTCCGACACCCCCTTTAAGTATTCTAATAAATAATTATATACCGGATATAAGTTAATATGTATATAAACTATCGACACATTGTAGTGTGTCGAGTATGTATTTAACGCATATCTAGTAACACCTAATGATAACAATGATAACAATAGTAATTATGGTAACAATACGTACTGATTCCGCTACTATTTTCTAGATTATGTGTACATATATTTAATATATACAAATACTCTTACTGGTAGTATATTTAAGACTAATTACAAATTCGTAAATTCTTATTAAGAAATCATTATTTTAATTATATTCAATTTTAAAAACTTAGGTTTATTATCTATTTATAAACATATAAAATAATATAGGAGGTTATAATTCATCGAAATGGAACGCAGGATATTAGAAATATATGGTTCAAACTAGAATTGTTTACATGTCATATATCAAATAATTGTCAGTCGATAATTCACTTATATAGACATACGAATAAGAAATATGTACATAAGTAACCAAGTCAACTATAAATAAGTATATAACATGAAAATTAGTTATTATTTAGTTAACTAAGCAAGTTGAATATACATAAACAACTTAGTAACTAAAATATTAACACTTAGCTTAAGTGCACATGAACAAATATAAGATTCCACGCGTAGACATATATTTATGAAAATATACGTATGAAAATAAATATTTAATCTGACAAATAATGTCACCTTTAAAATAACTAATTTAAATAATATGATAAGTTATTGGTTATTATTCCCGGTACATAATTAAACTCGTACATTATCCTAAGAATGGGGGGGGGGGGGGTAGAAATCGTGTTTTAATAAATCACGCTACAATTACGATTACGATATAGGATATAAATAAATAACGCAATATTAATCATAATTCGATGAATGGCGAAATGCAGCTCGGCCCAAAAATCCTTTAAGGGCGGGTGGGAGTGGGGGAGGGCGGGCGGGGTAGTCGTGTTTTTACTATTTGTACCATTTATTCTTCGTATTAATTATATCTATATATAGGTCAACTATCGTGTCCTCGATGCAGACACACGACCCGCCTATTGTTAGCAACACCACATTGACAAGTCGCATTCGCTGTATTCCGTTACCTAATTCATATAGATATTGGTTGGGTTTGGGTTTGGGTTTGGGTTTGGGTTTATGTTTGAGTTTGGATTTGTGTTTTGGTTTATGTTTGAGTTTGGGTTTGGGTTTATGTTCGAGTTTGGGTTTGGGTTTGGGTTTATGTTTGAGTTTGGGTTTGTGTTTTTACTATAATATAGTACATTTTTTTGGCCGGTATTTTTAATACATAGGGGTGGGTTTGAAAATAGTTTATAACTCCGTAATTATAGAAATACGCATATCGTTACTTACCCATTTACTCTTCGTATTAATTATATCTACGTTAATAATAATACGGTGAATATGGTGTATATGTACATACGAGCGAGTATGGGTGATCGTACCGTTTCTCGCAATTTTCTATGTTTTAATATATATATATATATATATATATATATTATTACGTATAGTATTTTATTGATTTTTTTATAAATTCTATTATATTTTAACATTGATTTTACATTATACTATTAATATTAGAATATTATTGATTATTTTATAAATTCTATTATATTTTAACATTGATTTTACATTATAATATTCATATATGTATTTGTTTGATTATTACATTGTATATATTGCAACATTGATTTTACATTGTATATATTTTCACATTGTTTATTCTATAAATTCTATTATATTTTATCATTGATTTTACATTATAATATTCATATATGTATTTGTTTGATTATTTCATCGTATATATTGCAATGTTATCACATTTATATATTTTGTTTATATATGTTATATAATTATATGTTTATATATAATTATAACTTTCTTTATATATAACCAGTAATCCAATACACTTTTGATCTATCTATCTTTGGATCCCATCACTGGATAGAAGGAGATTGATAATACATTGTAATATCGTGATTTCTTACATGGATATTGTGAATAGTACGAATTATATTATTGCGTTAGCTATTTATTTTATTGATTTATAATGAGTGCAGGGCAACACTCGATCATTGAAATAACTATGTAATACAAAAATGAGTTAATTGTACAAGTTTATAACAAAAAGAAATATATGTATACAGAGTCTAAAAAAATGATAACACAATTAAAATTTCTGATTTAATATAAGAAATATGAGGTATACAGATACTAAATGTTCAAATAATATATATAGTTTTTGATAATATCGTGGGAGTTATATTTATATTGTTAAGTGTATATTGAGGAAAGAAGAAGGAACTGAGGATATATATATATAATATATATTATTTAATATTCTATATATTGGAACTATTAATAAATGCATTATTAAAACAAATAGTGAATTAACTAAGACATTTATTAATCAACTTTTCCGACAAGGTTGGGGTATATTTAGAAGTATGTAGTTCTATATATCATCTGCTTATAACTGAACATGAATTGTAGAATATTGTTAAGATATTAAAGATAATGGTTATATATTAGGGTTTTAAAATTTAAATACAAATATGGCTTCGAATCTTGATAATCAAGACTTAAAATTCAAACAGAATATTGAAATCCTAAACTCGAATATTTCGAATCCTTAAAATACACAAATGTACAACTTCGAATCCTTTAAATTAATCGTTTAAATTATAGGAATATTATTAATCTTAAGAGTTAACATTAATCGTCAAAAGATGACGTGACTAGTGTTTGAATTAGTAATAAATAAATCTATATATGAAATATAGTGCTTCATAAATCTTGCTTAAACTAGTTGTTCATATATTTAGTTGATTTTACATATATGTATTATATACACATGTTCGAGTCATATTTAAATACTCGACTCAAAAATCAACTAGAGGGACTCGATTTTATCAATTTTTTAATTTTTAATAGGACTGTTTCCTTTGTGTCATACTAGAAAACAAGGTTTTGAGTTTAATTTTCAAGTTGTAGAATGATATAACATATGATGCATGCACTTATATATGTTGAATAGCCTTGAGATCGAGATATAATTTGACCGCCCAAAATTAAAAATATATAGTCGCTTTCACCCACTTTTCAGAATTATTGAGCGTTTTTTTTGTAGATTTTGGACGCTTCGTTTCTTAATAATTATATTTATTACTTTTTGTTCGTATATATATGATCCGGTACTCAATAATATAGATTTGGTGCCAAATATTAATATATCATGGTCATGTGTAGACTTTTTATTAGAGTCATTATGTCAAGTTTAAAAGATACTATAGAGACTATATATTGTTATTTTGGTGGAGTCCTCTTTCATAACATCCAATAACTTGGATTACTATGTATACAACGTATTGCTAAATGGCTCTAATATCCCTTCGAAACCGGTAATTTTATGTATACACAATTATAGAATATCACATCTAAATAATATTTTAAAACATATTTTATCGGTCCATACAAGCGTCATACTGCTTGTGTGTATTACGCCAGATTACATGTTGCTATACTGTTATATGTTAAGGAATTGTAAATAATATTTAGTGATCTTATATAATTACGTATAAATAAATGACAGGAACTAGTTAAACATGGATGTTTTAACACGAGAGCGGCTTCGAAGGAACATTATAATGGCTATATATAGACATATTGTTATAAGTGCAAACTGCATCTAAGTTCCTGGATGGGATTAAAGGACTCCACCAAAATAACAACATCAACAACAATAACAATAACAACTAGGTATGCCGTTCACACATCATACTTTATACACCGCACTACGTATACTTCATACACTGTGTATGTGTACGTGTATTGTATTAACTATGTGTGTGTATTAACCAAATTACTTTGCTATACATTAATAATTATATACGTTCACGTCTGCTATTTAAGTGTACAGATTAATATTATAAACTCCGACACCCCCTTTAAGTATTCTAATAAATAATTATATACCGGATATAAGTTAATATATATATATATATATATATATATATATATAGATTTGAAACACTATTGTTTTACGCTTTACACTATAAAAATATACATCCTATATCACATATGTGATAGGTAAAAATTTAAGAATCATGCATTGACACATTGACTAACGTAATATTAATCATAATTCGATGAAATGCGAAATGCAACTCACGCCAAATTTCAAATAGGGCGGGAGGGTGAGGGGGAGGGTGGGATGGGTAAGTCGTGTTTTAATAAATCACGCTACAATTACGATTACGATATAGGATATAAATAAATAACGCAATATTAATCATAATTCGATGAATGGCGAAATGCAGCTCGGCCCAAAAATCCTTTAAGGGCGGGTGGGAGTGGGGGAGGGCGGGCGGGGTAGTCGTGTTTTTAATATTTGTACCATTTATTCTTCGTATTAATTATATCTATATATAGGTCAACTATCGTGTCCTCGATGCAGACACACGACCCGCCTATTGTTAGCAACACCACATTGACAAGTCGCATTCGCTGTATTCCGTTACCTAATTCATATAGATATTGGTTGGGTTTGGGTTTGGGTTTGGGTTTGGGTTTATGTTTGAGTTTGGATTTGTGTTTTGGTTTATGTTTGAGTTTGGGTTTGGGTTTATGTTCGAGTTTGGGTTTGGGTTTGGGTTTATGTTTGAGTTTGGGTTTGTGTTTTTACTATAATATAGTACATTTTTTTGGCCGGTATTTTTAATACATAGGGGTGGGTTTGAAAATAGTTTATAACTCCGTAATTATAGAAATACGCATATCGTTACTTACCCATTTACTCTTCGTATTAATTATATCTACGTTAATAATAATACGGTGAATATGGTGTATATGTACATACGAGCGAGTATGGGTGATCGTACCGTTTATCGCAATTTTCTATGTTTTAATATATATATATATATATATATATATATATATTATTACGTATAGTATTTTATTGATTTTTTTATAAATTCTATTATATTTTAACATTGATTTTACATTATACTATTAATATTAGAATATTATTGATTATTTTATAAATTCTATTATATTTTAACATTGATTTTACATTATAATATTCATATATGTATTTGTTTGATTATTACATTGTATATATTGCAACATTGATTTTACATTGTATATATTTTCACATTGTTTATTCTATAAATTCTATTATATTTTATCATTGATTTTACATTATAATATTCATATATGTATTTGTTTGATTATTACATTGTATATATTGCAATGTTATCACATTTATATATTTTGTTTATATATGTTATATAATTATATGTTTATATATAATTATAACTTTCTTTATATATAACCAGTAATCCAATACACTTTTGATCTATCTATCTTTGGATCCCATCACTGGATAGAAGGAGATTGATAATACATTGTAATATCGTGATTTCTTACATGGATATTGTGAATAGTACGAATTATATTATTGCGTTAGCTATTTATTTTATTGATTTATAATGAGTGCAGGGCAACACTCGTTCATTGAAATAACTATGTAATACAAAAATGAGTTAATTGTACAAGTTTATAACAAAAAGAAATATATGTATACAGAGTCTAAAAAAATGATAACACAATTAAAATTTCTGATTTAATATAAGAAATATGAGGTATACAGATACTAAATGTTCAAATAATATATATAGTTTTTGATAATATCGTGGGAGTTATATTTATATTGTTAAGTGTATATTGAGGAAAGAAGAAGGAACTGAGGATATATATATATAATATATATTATTTAATATTCTATATATTGGAACTATTAATAAATGCATTATTAAAACAAATAGTGAATTAACTAAGACATTTATTAATCAACTTTTCCGACAAGGTTGGGGTATATTTAGAAGTATGTAGTTCTATATATCATCTGCTTATAACTGAACATGAATTGTAGAATATTGTTAAGATATTAAAGATAATGGTTATATATTAGGGTTTTAAAATTTAAATACAAATATGGCTTCGAATCTTGATAATCAAGACTTAAAATTCAAACAGAATATTGAAATCCTAAACTCGAATATTTCGAATCCTTAAAATACACAAATGTACAACTTCGAATCCTTTAAATTAATCGTTTAAATTATAGGAATATTATTAATCTTAAGAGTTAACATTAATCGTCAAAAGATGACGTGACTAGTGTTTGAATTAGTAATAAATAAATCTATATATGAAATATAGTGCTTCATAAATCTTGCTTAAACTAGTTGTTCATATATTTAGTTGATTTTACATATATGTATTATATACACATGTTCGAGTCATATTTTAAGTACTCGACTCAAAAATCAACTAGAGGGACTCGATTTTATCAATTTTTTAATTTTTAATAGGACTGTTTCCTTTGTGTCATACTAGAAAACAAGGTTTTGAGTTTAATTTTCAAGTTGTAGAATGATATAACATATGATGCATGCACTTATATATGTTGAATAGCCTTGAGATCGAGATATAATTTGACCGCCCAGTTAAAAATATATAGTCGCTTTCACCCACTTTTCAGAATTATTGAGCGTTTTTTTTGTAGATTTTGGACGCTTCGTTTCTTAATAATTATATTTATTACTTTTTGTTCGTATATATATGATCCGGTACTCAATAATATAGATTTGGTGCCAAATATTAATATATCATGGTCATGTGTAGACTTTTTATTAGAGTCATTATGTCAAGTTTAAAAGATACTATAGAGACTATATATTGTTATTTTGGTGGAGTCCTCTTTCATAACATCCAATAACTTGGATTACTATGTATACAACGTATTGCTAAATGGCTCTAATATCCCTTCGAAACCGGTAATTTTATGTATACACAATTATAGAATATCACATCTAAATAATATTTTAAAACATATTTTATCGGTCCATACAAGCGTCATACTGCTTGTGTGTATTACGCCAGATTACATGTTGCTATACTGTTATATGTTAAGGAATTGTAAATAATATTTAGTGATCTTATATAATTACGTATAAATAAATGACAGGAACTAGTTAAACATGGATGTTTTAACACGAGAGCGGCTTCGAAGGAACATTATAATGGCTATATATAGACATATTGTTATAAGTGCAAACTGCATCTAAGTTCCTGGATGGGATTAAAGGACTCCACCAAAATAACAACATCAACAACAATAACAATAACAACTAGGTATGCCGTTCACACATCATACTTTATACACCGCACTACGTATACTTCATACACTGTGTATGTGTACGTGTATTGTATTAACCAAATTACTTTGCTATACATTAATAATTATATACGTTCACGTCTGCTATTTAAGTGTACAGATTAATATTATAAACTCCGACACCCCCTTTAAGTATTCTAATAAATAATTATATACCGGATATAAGTTAATATATATATATATATATATATATATATATATAGATTTGAAACACTATTGTTTTACGCTTTACACTATAAAAATATACATCCTATATCACATATGTGATAGGTAAAAATTTAAGAATCATGCATTGACACATTGACTAACGTAATATTAATCATAATTCGATGAAATGCGAAATGCAACTCACGCCAAATTTCAAATAGGGCGGGAGGGTGAGGGGGAGGGTGGGATGGGTAAGTCGTGTTTTAATAAATCACGCTACAATTACGATTACGATATAGGATATAAATAAATAACGCAATATTAATCATAATTCGATGAATGGCGAAATGCAGCTCGGCCCAAAAATCCTTTAAGGGCGGGTGGGAGTGGGGGAGGGCGGGCGGGGTAGTCGTGTTTTTAATATTTGTACCATTTATTCTTCGTATTAATTATATCTATATATAGGTCAACTATCGTGTCCTCGATGCAGACACACGACCCGCCTATTGTTAGCAACACCACATTGACAAGTCGCATTCGCTGTATTCCGTTATCTAATTCATATAGATATTGGTTGGGTTTGGGTTTGGGTTTGGGTTTGGGTTTATGTTTGAGTTTGGATTTGTGTTTTGGTTTATGTTTGAGTTTGGGTTTGGGTTTATGTTCGAGTTTGGGTTTGGGTTTGGGTTTATGTTTGAGTTTGGGTTTGTGTTTTTACTATAATATAGTACATTTTTTTGGCCGGTATTTTTAATACATAGGGGTGGGTTTGAAAATAGTTTATAACTCCGTAATTATAGAAATACGCATATCGTTACTTACCCATTTACTCTTCGTATTAATTATATCTACGTTAATAATAATACGGTGAATATGGTGTATATGTACATACGAGCGAGTATGGGTGATCGTACCGTTTATCGCAATTTTCTATGTTTTAATATATATATATATATATATATTATTACGTATAGTATTTTATTGATTTTTTTATAAATTCTATTATATTTTAACATTGATTTTACATTATACTATTAATATTAGAATATTATTGATTATTTTATAAATTCTATTATATTTTAACATTGATTTTACATTATAATATTCATATATGTATTTGTTTGATTATTACATTGTATATATTGCAACATTGATTTTACATTGTATATATTTTCACATTGTTTATTCTATAAATTCTATTATATTTTATCATTGATTTTACATTATAATATTCATATATGTATTTGTTTGATTATTACATTGTATATATTGCAATGTTATCACATTTATATATTTTGTTTATATATGTTATATAATTATATGTTTATATATAATTATAACTTTCTTTATATATAACCAGTAATCCAATACACTTTTGATCTATCTATCTTTGGATCCCATCACTGGATAGAAGGAGATTGATAATACATTGTAATATCGTGATTTCTTACATGGATATTGTGAATAGTACGAATTATATTATTGCGTTAGCTATTTATTTTATTGATTTATAATGAGTGCAGGGCAACACTCGTTCATTGAAATAACTATGTAATACAAAAATGAGTTAATTGTACAAGTTTATAACAAAAAGAAATATATGTATACAGAGTCTAAAAAAATGATAACACAATTAAAATTTCTGATTTAATATAAGAAATATGAGGTATACAGATACTAAATGTTCAAATAATATATATAGTTTTTGATAATATCGTGGGAGTTATATTTATATTGTTAAGTGTATATTGAGGAAAGAAGAAGGAACTGAGGATATATATATATAATATATATTATTTAATATTCTATATATTGGAACTATTAATAAATGCATTATTAAAACAAATAGTGAATTAACTAAGACATTTATTAATCAACTTTTCCGACAAGGTTGGGGTATATTTAGAAGTATGTAGTTCTATATATCATCTGCTTATAACTGAACATGAATTGTAGAATATTGTTAAGATATTAAAGATAATGGTTATATATTAGGGTTTTAAAATTTAAATACAAATATGGCTTCGAATCTTGATAATCAAGACTTAAAATTCAAACAGAATATTGAAATCCTAAACTCGAATATTTCGAATCCTTAAAATACACAAATGTACAACTTCGAATCCTTTAAATTAATCGTTTAAATTATAGGAATATTATTAATCTTAAGAGTTAACATTAATCGTCAAAAGATGACGTGACTAGTGTTTGAATTAGTAATAAATAAATCTATATATGAAATATAGTGCTTCATAAATCTTGCTTAAACTAGTTGTTCATATATTTAGTTGATTTTACATATATGTATTATATACACATGTTCGAGTCATATTTTAAGTACTCGACTCAAAAATCAACTAGAGGGACTCGATTTTATCAATTTTTTAATTTTTAATAGGACTGTTTCCTTTGTGTCATACTAGAAAACAAGGTTTTGAGTTTAATTTTCAAGTTGTAGAATGATATAACATATGATGCATGCACTTATATATGTTGAATAGCCTTGAGATCGAGATATAATTTGACCGCCCAGTTAAAAATATATAGTCGCTTTCACCCACTTTTCAGAATTATTGAGCGTTTTTTTTGTAGATTTTGGACGCTTCGTTTCTTAATAATTATATTTATTACTTTTTGTTCGTATATATATGATCCGGTACTCAATAATATAGATTTGGTGCCAAATATTAATATATCATGGTCATGTGTAGACTTTTTATTAGAGTCATTATGTCAAGTTTAAAAGATACTATAGAGACTATATATTGTTATTTTGGTGGAGTCCTCTTTCATAACATCCAATAACTTGGATTACTATGTATACAACGTATTGCTAAATGGCTCTAATATCCCTTCGAAACCGGTAATTTTATGTATACACAATTATAGAATATCACATCTAAATAATATTTTAAAACATATTTTATCGGTCCATACAAGCGTCATACTGCTTGTGTGTATTACGCCAGATTACATGTTGCTATACTGTTATATGTTAAGGAATTGTAAATAATATTTAGTGATCTTATATAATTACGTATAAATAAATGACAGGAACTAGTTAAACATGGATGTTTTAACACGAGAGCGGCTTCGAAGGAACATTATAATGGCTATATATAGACATATTGTTATAAGTGCAAACTGCATCTAAGTTCCTGGATGGGATTAAAGGACTCCACCAAAATAACAACATCAACAACAATAACAATAACAACTAGGTATGCCGTTCACACATCATACTTTATACACCGCACTACGTATACTTCATACACTGTGTATGTGTACGTGTATTGTATTAACTATGTGTGTGTATTAACCAAATTACTTTGCTATACATTAATAATTATATACGTTCACGTCTGCTATTTAAGTGTACAGATTAATATTATAAACTCCGACACCCCCTTTAAGTATTCTAATAAATAATTATATACCGGATATAAGTTAATATATATATATATATATATATATATATAGATTTGAAACACTATTGTTTTACGCTTTACACTATAAAAATATACATCCTATATCACATATGTGATAGGTAAAAATTTAAGAATCATGCATTGACACATTGACTAACGTAATATTAATCATAATTCGATGAAATGCGAAATGCAACTCACGCCAAATTTCAAATAGGGCGGGAGGGTGAGGGGGAGGGTGGGATGGGTAAGTCGTGTTTTAATAAATCACGCTACAATTACGATTACGATATAGGATATAAATAAATAACGCAATATTAATCATAATTCGATGAATGGCGAAATGCAGCTCGGCCCAAAAATCCTTTAAGGGCGGGTTGGAGTGTGGGAGGGCGGGCGGGGTAGTCGTGTTTTTAATATTTGTACCATTTATTCTTCGTATTAATTATATCTATATATAGGTCAACTATCGTGTCCTCGATGCAGACACACGACCCGCCTATTGTTAGCAACACCACATTGACAAGTCGCATTCGCTGTATTCCGTTATCTAATTCATATAGATATTGGTTGGGTTTGGGTTTGGGTTTGGGTTTGGGTTTATGTTTGAGTTTGGATTTGTGTTTTGGTTTATGTTTGAGTTTGGGTTTGGGTTTATGTTCGAGTTTGGGTTTGGGTTTGGGTTTATGTTTGAGTTTGGGTTTGTGTTTTTACTATAATATAGTACATTTTTTTGGCCGGTATTTTTAATACATAGGGGTGGGTTTGAAAATAGTTTATAACTCCGTAATTATAGAAATACGCATATCGTTACTTACCCATTTACTCTTCGTATTAATTATATCTACGTTAATAATAATACGGTGAATATGGTGTATATGTACATACGAGCGAGTATGGGTGATCGTACCGTTTATCGCAATTTTCTATGTTTTAATATATATATATATATATATATATATATATATTATTACGTATAGTATTTTATTGATTTTTTTATAAATTCTATTATATTTTAACATTGATTTTACATTATACTATTAATATTAGAATATTATTGATTATTTTATAAATTCTATTATATTTTAACATTGATTTTACATTATAATATTCATATATGTATTTGTTTGATTATTACATTGTATATATTGCAACATTGATTTTACATTGTATATATTTTCACATTGTTTATTCTATAAATTCTATTATATTTTATCATTGATTTTACATTATAATATTCATATATGTATTTGTTTGATTATTACATTGTATATATTGCAATGTTATCACATTTATATATTTTGTTTATATATGTTATATAATTATATGTTTATATATAATTATAACTTTCTTTATATATAACCAGTAATCCAATACACTTTTGATCTATCTATCTTTGGATCCCATCACTGGATAGAAGGAGATTGATAATACATTGTAATGTCGTGATTTCTTACATGGATATTGTGAATAGTACGAATTATATTATTGCGTTAGCTATTTATTTTATTGATTTATAATGAGTGCAGGGCAACACTCGTTCATTGAAATAACTATGTAATACAAAAATGAGTTAATTGTACAAGTTTATAACAAAAAGAAATATATGTATACAGAGTCTAAAAAAATGATAACACAATTAAAATTTCTGATTTAATATAAGAAATATGAGGTATACAGATACTAAATGTTCAAATAATATATATAGTTTTTGATAATATCGTGGGAGTTATATTTATATTGTTAAGTGTATATTGAGGAAAGAAGAAGGAACTGAGGATATATATATATAATATATATTATTTAATATTCTATATATTGGAACTATTAATAAATGCATTATTAAAACAAATAGTGAATTAACTAAGACATTTATTAATCAACTTTTCCGACAAGGTTGGGGTATATTTAGAAGTATGTAGTTCTATATATCATCTGCTTATAACTGAACATGAATTGTAGAATATTGTTAAGATATTAAAGATAATGGTTATATATTAGGGTTTTAAAATTTAAATACAAATATGGCTTCGAATCTTGATAATCAAGACTTAAAATTCAAACAGAATATTGAAATCCTAAACTCGAATATTTCGAATCCTTAAAATACACAAATGTACAACTTCGAATCCTTTAAATTAATCGTTTAAATTATAGGAATATTATTAATCTTAAGAGTTAACATTAATCGTCAAAAGATGACGTGACTAGTGTTTGAATTAGTAATAAATAAATCTATATATGAAATATAGTGCTTCATAAATCTTGCTTAAACTAGTTGTTCATATATTTAGTTGATTTTACATATATGTATTATATACACATGTTCGAGTCATATTTTAAGTACTCGACTCAAAAATCAACTAGAGGGACTCGATTTTATCAATTTTTTAATTTTTAATAGGACTGTTTCCTTTGTGTCATACTAGAAAACAAGGTTTTGAGTTTAATTTTCAAGTTGTAGAATGATATAACATATGATGCATGCACTTATATATGTTGAATAGCCTTGAGATCGAGATATAATTTGACCGCCCAGTTAAAAATATATAGTCGCTTTCACCCACTTTTCAGAATTATTGAGCGTTTTTTTTGTAGATTTTGGACGCTTCGTTTCTTAATAATTATATTTATTACTTTTTGTTCGTATATATATGATCCGGTACTCAATAATATAGATTTGGTGCCAAATATTAATATATCATGGTCATGTGTAGACTTTTTATTAGAGTCATTATGTCAAGTTTAAAAGATACTATAGAGACTAGATATTGTTATTTTGGTGGAGTCCTCTTTCATAACATCCAATAACTTGGATTACTATGTATACAACGTATTGCTAAATGGCTCTAATATCCCTTCGAAACCGGTAATTTTATGTATACACAATTATAGAATATCACATCTAAATAATATTTTAAAACATATTTTATCGGTCCATACAAGCGTCATACTGCTTGTGTGTATTACGCCAGATTACATGTTGCTATACTGTTATATGTTAAGGAATTGTAAATAATATTTAGTGATCTTATATAATTACGTATAAATAAATGACAGGAACTAGTTAAACATGGATGTTTTAACACGAGAGCGGCTTCGAAGGAACATTATAATGGCTATATATAGACATATTGTTATAAGTGCAAACTGCATCTAAGTTCCTGGATGGGATTAAAGGACTCCACCAAAATAACAACATCAACAACAATAACAATAACAACTAGGTATGCCGTTCACACATCATACTTTATACACCGCACTACGTATACTTCATACACTGTGTATGTGTACGTGTATGTGTATTAACCACATTACTTTGCTATACATTAATAATTATATACGTTCACGTCTGCTATTTAAGTGTACAGATTAATATTATAAACTCCGACACCCCCTTTAAGTATTCTAATAAATAATTATATACCGGATATAAGTTAATATATATATATATATATATATATATATATATATATATAGATTTGAAACACTATTGTTTTACGCTTTACACTATAAAAATATACATCCTATATCACATATGTGATAGGTAAAAATTTAAGAATCATGCATTGACACATTGACTAACGTAATATTAATCATAATTCGATGAAATGCGAAATGCAACTCACGCCAAATTTCAAATAGGGCGGGAGGGTGAGGGGGAGGGTGGGATGGGTAAGTCGTGTTTTAATAAATCACGCTACAATTACGATTACGATATAGGATATAAATAAATAACGCAATATTAATCATAATTCGATGAATGGCGAAATGCAGCTCGGCCCAAAAATCCTTTAAGGGCGGGTGGGAGTGGGGGAGGGCGGGCGGGGTAGTCGTGTTTTTAATATTTGTACCATTTATTCTTCGTATTAATTATATCTATATATAGGTCAACTATCGTGTCCTCGATGCAGACACACGACCCGCCTATTGTTAGCAACACCACATTGACAAGTCGCATTCGCTGTATTCCGTTACCTAATTCATATAGATATTGGTTGGGTTTGGGTTTGGGTTTGGGTTTGGGTTTATGTTTGAGTTTGGATTTGTGTTTTGGTTTATGTTTGAGTTTGGGTTTGGGTTTATGTTCGAGTTTGGGTTTGGGTTTGGGTTTATGTTTGAGTTTGGGTTTGTGTTTTTACTATAATATAGTACATTTTTTTGGCCGGTATTTTTAATACATAGGGGTGGGTTTGAAAATAGTTTATAACTCCGTAATTATAGAAATACGCATATCGTTACTTACCCATTTACTCTTCGTATTAATTATATCTACGTTAATAATAATACGGTGAATATGGTGTATATGTACATACGAGCGAGTATGGGTGATCGTACCGTTTATCGCAATTTTCTATGTTTTAATATATATATATATATATATATATATATATATTATTACGTATAGTATTTTATTGATTTTTTTATAAATTCTATTATATTTTAACATTGATTTTACATTATACTATTAATATTAGAATATTATTGATTATTTTATAAATTCTATTATATTTTAACATTGATTTTACATTATAATATTCATATATGTATTTGTTTGATTATTACATTGTATATATTGCAACATTGATTTTACATTGTATATATTTTCACATTGTTTATTCTATAAATTCTATTATATTTTATCATTGATTTTACATTATAATATTCATATATGTATTTGTTTGATTATTACATTGTATATATTGCAATGTTATCACATTTATATATTTTGTTTATATATGTTATATAATTATATGTTTATATATAATTATAACTTTCTTTATATATAACCAGTAATCCAATACACTTTTGATCTATCTATCTTTGGATCCCATCACTGGATAGAAGGAGATTGATAATACATTGTAATATCGTGATTTCTTACATGGATATTGTGAATAGTACGAATTATATTATTGCGTTAGCTATTTATTTTATTGATTTATAATGAGTGCAGGGCAACACTCGTTCATTGAAATAACTATGTAATACAAAAATGAGTTAATTGTACAAGTTTATAACAAAAAGAAATATATGTATACAGAGTCTAAAAAAATGATAACACAATTAAAATTTCTGATTTAATATAAGAAATATGAGGTATACAGATACTAAATGTTCAAATAATATATATAGTTTTTGATAATATCGTGGGAGTTATATTTATATTGTTAAGTGTATATTGAGGAAAGAAGAAGGAACTGAGGATATATATATATAATATATATTATTTAATATTCTATATATTGGAACTATTAATAAATGCATTATTAAAACAAATAGTGAATTAACTAAGACATTTATTAATCAACTTTTCCGACAAGGTTGGGGTATATTTAGAAGTATGTAGTTCTATATATCATCTGCTTATAACTGAACATGAATTGTAGAATATTGTTAAGATATTAAAGATAATGGTTATATATTAGGGTTTTAAAATTTAAATACAAATATGGCTTCGAATCTTGATAATCAAGACTTAAAATTCAAACAGAATATTGAAATCCTAAACTCGAATATTTCGAATCCTTAAAATACACAAATGTACAACTTCGAATCCTTTAAATTAATCGTTTAAATTATAGGAATATTATTAATCTTAAGAGTTAACATTAATCGTCAAAAGATGACGTGACTAGTGTTTGAATTAGTAATAAATAAATCTATATATGAAATATAGTGCTTCATAAATCTTGCTTAAACTAGTTGTTCATATATTTAGTTGATTTTACATATATGTATTATATACACATGTTCGAGTCATATTTTAAGTACTCGACTCAAAAATCAACTAGAGGGACTCGATTTTATCAATTTTTTAATTTTTAATAGGACTGTTTCCTTTGTGTCATACTAGAAAACAAGGTTTTGAGTTTAATTTTCAAGTTGTAGAATGATATAACATATGATGCATGCACTTATATATGTTGAATAGCCTTGAGATCGAGATATAATTTGACCGCCCAGTTAAAAATATATAGTCGCTTTCACCCACTTTTCAGAATTATTGAGCGTTTTTTTTGTAGATTTTGGACGCTTCGTTTCTTAATAATTATATTTATTACTTTTTGTTCGTATATATATGATCCGGTACTCAATAATATAGATTTGGTGCCAAATATTAATATATCATGGTCATGTGTAGACTTTTTATTAGAGTCATTATGTCAAGTTTAAAAGATACTATAGAGACTATATATTGTTATTTTGGTGGAGTCCTCTTTCATAACATCCAATAACTTGGATTACTATGTATACAACGTATTGCTAAATGGCTCTAATATCCCTTCGAAACCGGTAATTTTATGTATACACAATTATAGAATATCACATCTAAATAATATTTTAAAACATATTTTATCGGTCCATACAAGCGTCATACTGCTTGTGTGTATTACGCCAGATTACATGTTGCTATACTGTTATATGTTAAGGAATTGTAAATAATATTTAGTGATCTTATATAATTACGTATAAATAAATGACAGGAACTAGTTAAACATGGATGTTTTAACACGAGAGCGGCTTCGAAGGAACATTATAATGGCTATATATAGACATATTGTTATAAGTGCAAACTGCATCTAAGTTCCTGGATGGGATTAAAGGACTCCACCAAAATAACAACATCAACAACAATAACAATAACAACTAGGTATGCCGTTCACACATCATACTTTATACACCGCACTACGTATACTTCATACACTGTGTATGTGTACGTGTATTGTATTAACTATGTGTGTGTATTAACCAAATTACTTTGCTATACATTAATAATTATATACGTTCACGTCTGCTATTTAAGTGTACAGATTAATATTATAAACTCCGACACCCCCTTTAAGTATTCTAATAAATAATTATATACCGGATATAAGTTAATATATATATATATATATATATATATATATAGATTTGAAACACTATTGTTTTACGCTTTACACTATAAAAATATACATCCTATATCACATATGTGATAGGTAAAAATTTAAGAATCATGCATTGACACATTGACTAACGTAATATTAATCATAATTCGATGAAATGCGAAATGCAACTCACGCCAAATTTCAAATAGGGCGGGAGGGTGAGAGGGAGGGTGGGATGGGTAAGTCGTGTTTTAATAAATCACGCTACAATTACGATTACGATATAGGATATAAATAAATAACGCAATATTAATCATAATTCGATGAATGGCGAAATGCAGCTCGGCCCAAAAATCCTTTAAGGGCGGGTGGGAGTGGGGGAGGGCGGGCGGGGTAGTCGTGTTTTTAATATTTGTACCATTTATTCTTCGTATTAATTATATCTATATATAGGTCAACTATCGTGTCCTCGATGCAGACACACGACCCGCCTATTGTTAGCAACACCACATTGACAAGTCGCATTCGCTGTATTCCGTTACCTAATTCATATAGATATTGGTTGGGTTTGGGTTTGGGTTTGGGTTTGGGTTTATGTTTGAGTTTGGATTTGTGTTTTGGTTTATGTTTGAGTTTGGGTTTGGGTTTATGTTCGAGTTTGGGTTTGGGTTTGGGTTTATGTTTGAGTTTGGGTTTGTGTTTTTACTATAATATAGTACATTTTTTTGGCCGGTATTTTTAATACATAGGGGTGGGTTTGAAAATAGTTTATAACTCCGTAATTATAGAAATACGCATATCGTTACTTACCCATTTACTCTTCGTATTAATTATATCTACGTTAATAATAATACGGTGAATATGGTGTATATGTACATACGAGCGAGTATGGGTGATCGTACCGTTTATCGCAATTTTCTATGTTTTAATATATATATATATATATATATATATATATTATTACGTATAGTATTTTATTGATTTTTTTATAAATTCTATTATATTTTAACATTGATTTTACATTATACTATTAATATTAGAATATTATTGATTATTTTATAAATTCTATTATATTTTAACATTGATTTTACATTATAATATTCATATATGTATTTGTTTGATTATTACATTGTATATATTGCAACATTGATTTTACATTGTATATATTTTCACATTGTTTATTCTATAAATTCTATTATATTTTATCATTGATTTTACATTATAATATTCATATATGTATTTGTTTGATTATTACATCGTATATATTGCAATGTTATCACATTTATATATTTTGTTTATATATGTTATATAATTATATGTTTATATATAATTATAACTTTCTTTATATATAACCAGTAATCCAATACACTTTTGATCTATCTATCTTTGGATCCCATCACTGGATAGAAGGAGATTGATAATACATTGTAATATCGTGATTTCTTACATGGATATTGTGAATAGTACGAATTATATTATTGCGTTAGCTATTTATTTTATTGATTTATAATGAGTGCAGGGCAACACTCGTTCATTGAAATAACTATGTAATACAAAAATGAGTTAATTGTACAAGTTTATAACAAAAAGAAATATATGTATACAGAGTCTAAAAAAATGATAACACAATTAAAATTTCTGATTTAATATAAGAAATATGAGGTATACAGATACTAAATGTTCAAATAATATATATATAGTTTTTGATAATATCGTGGGAGTTATATTTATATTGTTAAGTGTATATTGAGGAAAGAAGAAGGAACTGAGGATATATATATATAATATATATTATTTAATATTCTATATATTGGAACTATTAATAAATGCATTATTAAAACAAATAGTGAATTAACTAAGACATTTATTAATCAACTTTTCCGACAAGGTTGGGGTATATTTAGAAGTATGTAGTTCTATATATCATCTGCTTATAACTGAACATGAATTGTAGAATATTGTTAAGATATTAAAGATAATGGTTATATATTAGGGTTTTAAAATTTAAATACAAATATGGCTTCGAATCTTGATAATCAAGACTTAAAATTCAAACAGAATATTGAAATCCTAAACTCGAATATTTCGAATCCTTAAAATACACAAATGTACAACTTCGAATCCTTTAAATTAATCGTTTAAATTATAGGAATATTATTAATCTTAAGAGTTAACATTAATCGTCAAAAGATGACGTGACTAGTGTTTGAATTAGTAATAAATAAATCTATATATGAAATATAGTGCTTCATAAATCTTGCTTAAACTAGTTGTTCATATATTTAGTTGATTTTACATATATGTATTATATACACATGTTCGAGTCATATTTTAAGTACTCGACTCAAAAATCAACTAGAGGGACTCGATTTTATCAATTTTTTAATTTTTAATAGGACTGTTTCCTTTGTGTCATACTAGAAAACAAGGTTTTGAGTTTAATTTTCAAGTTGTAGAATGATATAACATATGATGCATGCACTTATATATGTTGAATAGCCTTGAGATCGAGATATAATTTGACCGCCCAGTTAAAAATATATAGTCGCTTTCACCCACTTTTCAGAATTATTGAGCGTTTTTTTCGTAGATTTTGGACGCTTCGTTTCTTAATAATTATATTTATTACTTTTTGTTCGTATATATATGATCCGGTACTCAATAATATAGATTTGGTGCCAAATATTAATATATCATGGTCATGTGTAGACTTTTTATTAGAGTCATTATGTCAAGTTTAAAAGATACTATAGAGACTATATATTGTTATTTTGGTGGAGTCCTCTTTCATAACATCCAATAACTTGGATTACTATGTATACAACGTATTGCTAAATGGCTCTAATATCCCTTCGAAACCGGTAATTTTATGTATACACAATTATAGAATATCACATCTAAATAATATTTTAAAACATATTTTATCGGTCCATACAAGCGTCATACTGCTTGTGTGTATTACGCCAGATTACATGTTGCTATACTGTTATATGTTAAGGAATTGTAAATAATATTTAGTGATCTTATATAATTACGTATAAATAAATGACAGGAACTAGTTAAACATGGATGTTTTAACACGAGAGCGGCTTCGAAGGAACATTATAATGGCTATATATAGACATATTGTTATAAGTGCAAACTGCATCTAAGTTCCTGGATGGGATTAAAGGACTCCACCAAAATAACAACATCAACAACAATAACAATAACAACTAGGTATGCCGTTCACACATCATACTTTATACACCGCACTACGTATACTTCATACACTGTGTATGTGTACGTGTATTGTATTAACTATGTGTGTGTATTAACCACATTACTTTGCTATACATTAATAATTATATACGTTCACGTCTGCTATTTAAGTGTACAGATTAATATTATAAACTCCGACACCCCCTTTAAGTATTCTAATAAATAATTATATACCGGATATAAGTTAATATATATATATATATATATATATATATATATAGATTTGAAACACTATTGTTTTACGCTTTACACTATAAAAATATACATCCTATATCACATATGTGATAGGTAAAAATTTAAGAATCATGCATTGACACATTGACTAACGTAATATTAATCATAATTCGATGAAATGCGAAATGCAACTCACGCCAAATTTCAAATAGGGCGGGAGGGTGAGGGGGAGGGTGGGATGGGTAAGTCGTGTTTTAATAAATCACGCTACAATTACGATTACGATATAGGATATAAATAAATAACGCAATATTAATCATAATTCGATGAATGGCGAAATGCAGCTCGGCCCAAAAATCCTTTAAGGGCGGGTGGGAGTGGGGGAGGGCGGGCGGGGTAGTCGTGTTTTTAATATTTGTACCATTTATTCTTCGTATTAATTATATCTATATATAGGTCAACTATCGTGTCCTCGATGCAGACACACGACCCGCCTATTGTTAGCAACACCACATTGACAAGTCGCATTCGCTGTATTCCGTTACCTAATTCATATAGATATTGGTTGGGTTTGGGTTTGGGTTTGGGTTTGGGTTTATGTTTGAGTTTGGATTTGTGTTTTGGTTTATGTTTGAGTTTGGGTTTGGGTTTATGTTCGAGTTTGGGTTTGGGTTTGGGTTTATGTTTGAGTTTGGGTTTGTGTTTTTACTATAATATAGTACATTTTTTTGGCCGGTATTTTTAATACATAGGGGTGGGTTTGAAAATAGTTTATAACTCCGTAATTATAGAAATACGCATATCGTTACTTACCCATTTACTCTTCGTATTAATTATATCTACGTTAATAATAATACGGTGAATATGGTGTATATGTACATACGAGCGAGTATGGGTGATCGTACCGTTTATCGCAATTTTCTATGTTTTAATATATATATATATATATATATATATATTATTACGTATAGTATTTTATTGATTTTTTTATAAATTCTATTATATTTTAACATTGATTTTACATTATACTATTAATATTAGAATATTATTGATTATTTTATAAATTCTATTATATTTTAACATTGATTTTACATTATAATATTCATATATGTATTTGTTTGATTATTACATTGTATATATTGCAACATTGATTTTACATTGTATATATTTTCACATTGTTTATTCTATAAATTCTATTATATTTTATCATTGATTTTACATTATAATATTCATATATGTATTTGTTTGATTATTACATTGTATATATTGCAATGTTATCACATTTATATATTTTGTTTATATATGTTATATAATTATATGTTTATATATAATTATAACTTTCTTTATATATAACCAGTAATCCAATACACTTTTGATCTATCTATCTTTGGATCCCATCACTGGATAGAAGGAGATTGATAATACATTGTAATATCGTGATTTCTTACATGGATATTGTGAATAGTACGAATTATATTATTGCGTTAGCTATTTATTTTATTGATTTATAATGAGTGCAGGGCAACACTCGTTCATTGAAATAACTATGTAATACAAAAATGAGTTAATTGTACAAGTTTATAACAAAAAGAAATATATGTATACAGAGTCTAAAAAAATGATAACACAATTAAAATTTCTGATTTAATATAAGAAATATGAGGTATACAGATACTAAATGTTCAAATAATATATATAGTTTTTGATAATATCGTGGGAGTTATATTTATATTGTTAAGTGTATATTGAGGAAAGAAGAAGGAACTGAGGATATATATATATAATATATATTATTTAATATTCTATATATTGGAACTATTAATAAATGCATTATTAAAAAAAATAGTGAATTAACTAAGACATTTATTAATCAACTTTTCCGACAAGGTTGGGGTATATTTAGAAGTATGTAGTTCTATATATCATCTGCTTATAACTGAACATGAATTGTAGAATATTGTTAAGATATTAAAGATAATGGTTATATATTAGGGTTTTAAAATTTAAATACAAATATGGCTTCGAATCTTGATAATCAAGACTTAAAATTCAAACAGAATATTGAAATCCTAAACTCGAATATTTCGAATCCTTAAAATACACAAATGTACAACTTCGAATCCTTTAAATTAATCGTTTAAATTATAGGAATATTATTAATCTTAAGAGTTAACATTAATCGTCAAAAGATGACGTGACTAGTGTTTGAATTAGTAATAAATAAATCTATATATGAAATATAGTGCTTCATAAATCTTGCTTAAACTAGTTGTTCATATATTTAGTTGATTTTACATATATGTATTATATACACATGTTCGAGTCATATTTTAAGTACTCGACTCAAAAATCAACTAGAGGGACTCGATTTTATCAATTTTTAATTTTTAATAGGACTGTTTCCTTTGTGTCATACTAGAAAACAAGGTTTTGAGTTTAATTTTCAAGTTGTAGAATGATATAACATATGATGCATGCACTTATATATGTTGAATAGCCTTGAGATCGAGATATAATTTGACCGCCCAGTTAAAAATATATAGTCGCTTTCACCCACTTTTCAGAATTATTGAGCGTTTTTTTCGTAGATTTTGGACGCTTCGTTTCTTAATAATTATATTTATTACTTTTTGTTCGTATATATATGATCCGGTACTCAATAATATAGATTTGGTGCCAAATATTAATATATCATGGTCATGTGTAGACTTTTTATTAGAGTCATTATGTCAAGTTTAAAAGATACTATAGAGACTATATATTGTTATTTTGGTGGAGTCCTCTTTCATAACATCCAATAACTTGGATTACTATGTATACAACGTATTGCTAAATGGCTCTAATATCCCTTCGAAACCGGTAATTTTATGTATACACAATTATAGAATATCACATCTAAATAATATTTTAAAACATATTTTATCGGTCCATACAAGCGTCATACTGCTTGTGTGTATTACGCCAGATTACATGTTGCTATACTGTTATATGTTAAGGAATTGTAAATAATATTTAGTGATCTTATATAATTACGTATAAATAAATGACAGGAACTAGTTAAACATGGATGTTTTAACACGAGAGCGGCTTCGAAGGAACATTATAATGGCTATATATAGACATATTGTTATAAGTGCAAACTGCATCTAAGTTCCTGGATGGGATTAAAGGACTCCACCAAAATAACAACATCAACAACAATAACAATAACAACTAGGTATGCCGTTCACACATCATACTTTATACACCGCACTACGTATACTTCATACACTGTGTATGTGTACGTGTATTGTATTAACTATGTGTGTGTATTAACCACATTACTTTGCTATACATTAATAATTATATACGTTCACGTCTGCTATTTAAGTGTACAGATTAATATTATAAACTCCGACACCCCCTTTAAGTATTCTAATAAATAATTATATACCGGATATAAGTTAATATATATATATATATATATATATATATATATATATAGATTTGAAACACTATTGTTTTACGCTTTACACTATAAAAATATACATCCTATATCACATATGTGATAGGTAAAAATTTAAGAATCATGCATTGACACATTGACTAACGTAATATTAATCATAATTCGATGAAATGCGAAATGCAACTAACGCCAAATTTCAAATAGGGCGGGAGGGTGAGAGGGAGGGTGGGATGGGTAAGTCGTGTTTTAATAAATCACGCTACAATTACGATTACGATATAGGATATAAATAAATAACGCAATATTAATCATAATTCGATGAATGGCGAAATGCAGCTCGGCCCAAAAATCCTTTAAGGGCGGGTGGGAGTGGGGGAGGGCGGGCGGGGTAGTCGTGTTTTTAATATTTGTACCATTTATTCTTCGTATTAATTATATCTATATATAGGTCAACTATCGTGTCCTCGATGCAGACACACGACCCGCCTATTGTTAGCAACACCACATTGACAAGTCGCATTCGCTGTATTCCGTTACCTAATTCATATAGATATTGGTTGGGTTTGGGTTTGGGTTTGGGTTTGGGTTTATGTTTGAGTTTGGATTTGTGTTTTGGTTTATGTTTGAGTTTGGGTTTGGGTTTATGTTCGAGTTTGGGTTTGGGTTTGGGTTTATGTTTGAGTTTGGGTTTGTGTTTTTACTATAATATAGTACATTTTTTTGGCCGGTATTTTTAATACATAGGGGTGGGTTTGAAAATAGTTTATAACTCCGTAATTATAGAAATACGCATATCGTTACTTACCCATTTACTCTTCGTATTAATTATATCTACGTTAATAATAATACGGTGAATATGGTGTATATGTACATACGAGCGAGTATGGGTGATCGTACCGTTTATCGCAATTTTCTATGTTTTAATATATATATATATATATATATTATTACGTATAGTATTTTATTGATTTTTTTATAAATTCTATTATATTTTAACATTGATTTTACATTATACTATTAATATTAGAATATTATTGATTATTTTATAAATTCTATTATATTTTAACATTGATTTTACATTATAATATTCATATATGTATTTGTTTGATTATTACATTGTATATATTGCAACATTGATTTTACATTGTATATATTTTCACATTGTTTATTCTATAAATTCTATTATATTTTATCATTGATTTTACATTATAATATTCATATATGTATTTGTTTGATTATTACATCGTATATATTGCAATGTTATCACATTTATATATTTTGTTTATATATGTTATATAATTATATGTTTATATATAATTATAACTTTCTTTATATATAACCAGTAATCCAATACACTTTTGATCTATCTATCTTTGGATCCCATCACTGGATAGAAGGAGATTGATAATACATTGTAATATCGTGATTTCTTACATGGATATTGTGAATAGTACGAATTATATTATTGCGTTAGCTATTTATTTTATTGATTTATAATGAGTGCAGGGCAACACTCGTTCATTGAAATAACTATGTAATACAAAATTGAGTTAATTGTACAAGTTTATAACAAAAAGAAATATATGTATACAGAGTCTAAAAAAATGATAACACAATTAAAATTTCTGATTTAATATAAGAAATATGAGGTATACAGATACTAAATGTTCAAATAATATATATAGTTTTTGATAATATCGTGGGAGTTATATTTATATTGTTAAGTGTATATTGAGGAAAGAAGAAGGAACTGAGGATATATATATATAATATATATTATTTAATATTCTATATATTGGAACTATTAATAAATGCATTATTAAAAAAAATAGTGAATTAACTAAGACATTTATTAATCAACTTTTCCGACAAGGTTGGGGTATATTTAGAAGTATGTAGTTCTATATATCATCTGCTTATAACTGAACATGAATTGTAGAATATTGTTAAGATATTAAAGATAATGGTTATATATTAGGGTTTTAAAATTTAAATACAAATATGGCTTCGAATCTTGATAATCAAGACTTAAAATTCAAACAGAATATTGAAATCCTAAACTCGAATATTTCGAATCCTTAAAATACACAAATGTACAACTTCGAATCCTTTAAATTAATCGTTTAAATTATAGGAATATTATTAATCTTAAGAGTTAACATTAATCGTCAAAAGATGACGTGACTAGTGTTTGAATTAGTAATAAATAAATCTATATATGAAATATAGTGCTTCATAAATCTTGCTTAAACTAGTTGTTCATATATTTAGTTGATTTTACATATATGTATTATATACACATGTTCGAGTCATATTTTAAGTACTCGACTCAAAAATCAACTAGAGGGACTCGATTTTATCAATTTTTTAATTTTTAATAGGACTGTTTCCTTTGTGTCATACTAGAAAACAAGGTTTTGAGTTTAATTTTCAAGTTGTAGAATGATATAACATATGATGCATGCACTTATATATGTTGAATAGCCTTGAGATCGAGATATAATTTGACCGCCCAGTTAAAAATATATAGTCGCTTTCACCCACTTTTCAGAATTATTGAGCGTTTTTTTCGTAGATTTTGGACGCTTCGTTTCTTAATAATTATATTTATTACTTTTTGTTCGTATATATATGATCCGGTACTCAATAATATAGATTTGGTGCCAAATATTAATATATCATGGTCATGTGTAGACTTTTTATTAGAGTCATTATGTCAAGTTTAAAAGATACTATAGAGACTATATATTGTTATTTTGGTGGAGTCCTCTTTCATAACATCCAATAACTTGGATTACTATGTATACAACGTATTGCTAAATGGCTCTAATATCCCTTCGAAACCGGTAATTTTATGTATACACAATTATAGAATATCACATCTAAATAATATTTTAAAACATATTTTATCGGTCCATACAAGCGTCATACTGCTTGTGTGTATTACGCCAGATTACATGTTGCTATACTGTTATATGTTAAGGAATTGTAAATAATATTTAGTGATCTTATATAATTACGTATAAATAAATGACAGGAACTAGTTAAACATGGATGTTTTAACACGAGAGCGGCTTCGAAGGAACATTATAATGGCTATATATAGACATATTGTTATAAGTGCAAACTGCATCTAAGTTCCTGGATGGGATTAAAGGACTCCACCAAAATAACAACATCAACAACAATAACAATAACAACTAGGTATGCCGTTCACACATCATACTTTATACACCGCACTACGTATACTTCATACACTGTGTATGTGTACGTGTATTGTATTAACTATGTGTGTGTATTAACCACATTACTTTGCTATACATTAATAATTATATACGTTCACGTCTGCTATTTAAGTGTACAGATTAATATTATAAACTCCGACACCCCCTTTAAGTATTCTAATAAATAATTATATACCGGATATAAGTTAATATATATATATATATATATATATATATATATAGATTTGAAACACTATTGTTTTACGCTTTACACTATAAAAATATACATCCTATATCACATATGTGATAGGTAAAAATTTAAGAATCATGCATTGACACATTGACTAACGTAATATTAATCATAATTCGATGAAATGCGAAATGCAACTCACGCCAAATAGTCGTGTTTTTAATATTTGTACCATTTATTCTTCGTATTAATTATATCTATATATAGGTCAACTATCGTGTCCTCGATGCAGACACACGACCCGCCTATTGTTAGCAACACCACATTGACAAGTCGCATTCGCTGTATTCCGTTACCTAATTCATATAGATATTGGTTGGGTTTGGGTTTGGGTTTGGGTTTGGGTTTATGTTTGAGTTTGGATTTGTGTTTTGGTTTATGTTTGAGTTTGGGTTTGGGTTTATGTTCGAGTTTGGGTTTGGGTTTGGGTTTATGTTTGAGTTTGGGTTTGTGTTTTTACTATAATATAGTACATTTTTTTGGCCGGTATTTTTAATACATAGGGGTGGGTTTGAAAATAGTTTATAACTCCGTAATTATAGAAATACGCATATCGTTACTTACCCATTTACTCTTCGTATTAATTATATCTACGTTAATAATAATACGGTGAATATGGTGTATATGTACATACGAGCGAGTATGGGTGATCGTACCGTTTATCGCAATTTTCTATGTTTTAATATATATATATATATATATATATATATTATTACGTATAGTATTTTATTGATTTTTTTATAAATTCTATTATATTTTAACATTGATTTTACATTATACTATTAATATTAGAATATTATTGATTATTTTATAAATTCTATTATATTTTAACATTGATTTTACATTATAATATTCATATATGTATTTGTTTGATTATTACATTGTATATATTGCAACATTGATTTTACATTGTATATATTTTCACATTGTTTATTCTATAAATTCTATTATATTTTATCATTGATTTTACATTATAATATTCATATATGTATTTGTTTGATTATTACATTGTATATATTGCAATGTTATCACATTTATATATTTTGTTTATATATGTTATATAATTATATGTTTATATATAATTATAACTTTCTTTATATATAACCAGTAATCCAATACACTTTTGATCTATCTATCTTTGGATCCCATCACTGGATAGAAGGAGATTGATAATACATTGTAATATCGTGATTTCTTACATGGATATTGTGAATAGTACGAATTATATTATTGCGTTAGCTATTTATTTTATTGATTTATAATGAGTGCAGGGCAACACTCGTTCATTGAAATAACTATGTAATACAAAAATGAGTTAATTGTACAAGTTTATAACAAAAAGAAATATATGTATACAGAGTCTAAAAAAATGATAACACAATTAAAATTTCTGATTTAATATAAGAAATATGAGGTATACAGATACTAAATGTTCAAATAATATATATAGTTTTTGATAATATCGTGGGAGTTATATTTATATTGTTAAGTGTATATTGAGGAAAGAAGAAGGAACTGAGGATATATATATATAATATATATTATTTAATATTCTATATATTGGAACTATTAATAAATGCATTATTAAAAAAAATAGTGAATTAACTAAGACATTTATTAATCAACTTTTCCGACAAGGTTGGGGTATATTTAGAAGTATGTAGTTCTATATATCATCTGCTTATAACTGAACATGAATTGTAGAATATTGTTAAGATATTAAAGATAATGGTTATATATTAGGGTTTTAAAATTTAAATACAAATATGGCTTCGAATCTTGATAATCAAGACTTAAAATTCAAACAGAATATTGAAATCCTAAACTCGAATATTTCGAATCCTTAAAATACACAAATGTACAACTTCGAATCCTTTAAATTAATCGTTTAAATTATAGGAATATTATTAATCTTAAGAGTTAACATTAATCGTCAAAAGATGACGTGACTAGTGTTTGAATTAGTAATAAATAAATCTATATATGAAATATAGTGCTTCATAAATCTTGCTTAAACTAGTTGTTCATATATTTAGTTGATTTTACATATATGTATTATATACACATGTTCGAGTCATATTTTAAGTACTCGACTCAAAAATCAACTAGAGGGACTCGATTTTATCAATTTTTTAATTTTTAATAGGACTGTTTCCTTTGTGTCATACTAGAAAACAAGGTTTTGAGTTTAATTTTCAAGTTGTAGAATGATATAACATATGATGCATGCACTTATATATGTTGAATAGCCTTGAGATCGAGATATAATTTGACCGCCCAGTTAAAAATATATAGTCGCTTTCACCCACTTTTCAGAATTATTGAGCGTTTTTTTCGTAGATTTTGGACGCTTCGTTTCTTAATAATTATATTTATTACTTTTTGTTCGTATATATATGATCCGGTACTCAATAATATAGATTTGGTGCCAAATATTAATATATCATGGTCATGTGTAGACTTTTTATTAGAGTCATTATGTCAAGTTTAAAAGATACTATAGAGACTATATATTGTTATTTTGGTGGAGTCCTCTTTCATAACATCCAATAACTTGGATTACTATGTATACAACGTATTGCTAAATGGCTCTAATATCCCTTCGAAACCGGTAATTTTATGTATACACAATTATAGAATATCACATCTAAATAATATTTTAAAACATATTTTATCGGTCCATACAAGCGTCATACTGCTTGTGTGTATTACGCCAGATTACATGTTGCTATACTGTTATATGTTAAGGAATTGTAAATAATATTTAGTGATCTTATATAATTACGTATAAATAAATGACAGGAACTAGTTAAACATGGATGTTTTAACACGAGAGCGGCTTCGAAGGAACATTATAATGGCTATATATAGACATATTGTTATAAGTGCAAACTGCATCTAAGTTCCTGGATGGGATTAAAGGACTCCACCAAAATAACAACATCAACAACAATAACAATAACAACTAGGTATGCCGTTCACACATCATACTTTATACACCGCACTACGTATACTTCATACACTGTGTATGTGTACGTGTATTGTATTAACTATGTGTGTGTATTAACCACATTACTTTGCTATACATTAATAATTATATACGTTCACGTCTGCTATTTAAGTGTACAGATTAATATTATAAACTCCGACACCCCCTTTAAGTATTCTAATAAATAATTATATACCGGATATAAGTTAATATATATATATATATATATATATATATATATATATAGATTTGAAACACTATTGTTTTACGCTTTACACTATAAAAATATACATCCTATATCACATATGTGATAGGTAAAAATTTAAGAATCATGCATTGACACATTGACTAACGTAATATTAATCATAATTCGATGAAATGCGAAATGCAACTAACGCCAAATTTCAAATAGGGCGGGAGGGTGAGAGGGAGGGTGGGATGGGTAAGTCGTGTTTTAATAAATCACGCTACAATTACGATTACGATATAGGATATAAATAAATAACGCAATATTAATCATAATTCGATGAATGGCGAAATGCAGCTCGGCCCAAAAATCCTTTAAGGGCGGGTGGGAGTGGGGGAGGGCGGGCGGGGTAGTCGTGTTTTTAATATTTGTACCATTTATTCTTCGTATTAATTATATCTATATATAGGTCAACTATCGTGTCCTCGATGCAGACACACGACCCGCCTATTGTTAGCAACACCACATTGACAAGTCGCATTCGCTGTATTCCGTTACCTAATTCATATAGATATTGGTTGGGTTTGGGTTTGGGTTTGGGTTTGGGTTTATGTTTGAGTTTGGATTTGTGTTTTGGTTTATGTTTGAGTTTGGGTTTGGGTTTATGTTCGAGTTTGGGTTTGGGTTTGGGTTTATGTTTGAGTTTGGGTTTGTGTTTTTACTATAATATAGTACATTTTTTTGGCCGGTATTTTTAATACATAGGGGTGGGTTTGAAAATAGTTTATAACTCCGTAATTATAGAAATACGCATATCGTTACTTACCCATTTACTCTTCGTATTAATTATATCTACGTTAATAATAATACGGTGAATATGGTGTATATGTACATACGAGCGAGTATGGGTGATCGTACCGTTTATCGCAATTTTCTATGTTTTAATATATATATATATATATATATTATTACGTATAGTATTTTATTGATTTTTTTATAAATTCTATTATATTTTAACATTGATTTTACATTATACTATTAATATTAGAATATTATTGATTATTTTATAAATTCTATTATATTTTAACATTGATTTTACATTATAATATTCATATATGTATTTGTTTGATTATTACATTGTATATATTGCAACATTGATTTTACATTGTATATATTTTCACATTGTTTATTCTATAAATTCTATTATATTTTATCATTGATTTTACATTATAATATTCATATATGTATTTGTTTGATTATTACATTGTATATATTGCAATGTTATCACATTTATATATTTTGTTTATATATGTTATATAATTATATGTTTATATATAATTATAACTTTCTTTATATATAACCAGTAATCCAATACACTTTTGATCTATCTATCTTTGGATCCCATCACTGGATAGAAGGAGATTGATAATACATTGTAATATCGTGATTTCTTACATGGATATTGTGAATAGTACGAATTATATTATTGCGTTAGCTATTTATTTTATTGATTTATAATGAGTGCAGGGCAACACTCGTTCATTGAAATAACTATGTAATACAAAAATGAGTTAATTGTACAAGTTTATAACAAAAAGAAATATATGTATACAGAGTCTAAAAAAATGATAACACAATTAAAATTTCTGATTTAATATAAGAAATATGAGGTATACAGATACTAAATGTTCAAATAATATATATATAGTTTTTGATAATATCGTGGGAGTTATATTTATATTGTTAAGTGTATATTGAGGAAAGAAGAAGGAACTGAGGATATATATATATAATATATATTATTTAATATTCTATATATTGGAACTATTAATAAATGCATTATTAAAACAAATAGTGAATTAACTAAGACATTTATTAATCAACTTTTCCGACAAGGTTGGGGTATATTTAGAAGTATGTAGTTCTATATATCATCTGCTTATAACTGAACATGAATTGTAGAATATTGTTAAGATATTAAAGATAATGGTTATATATTAGGGTTTTAAAATTTAAATACAAATATGGCTTCGAATCTTGATAATCAAGACTTAAAATTCAAACAGAATATTGAAATCCTAAACTCGAATATTTCGAATCCTTAAAATACACAAATGTACAACTTCGAATCCTTTAAATTAATCGTTTAAATTATAGGAATATTATTAATCTTAAGAGTTAACATTAATCGTCAAAAGATGACGTGACTAGTGTTTGAATTAGTAATAAATAAATCTATATATGAAATATAGTGCTTCATAAATCTTGCTTAAACTAGTTGTTCATATATTTAGTTGATTTTACATATATGTATTATATACACATGTTCGAGTCATATTTTAAGTACTCGACTCAAAAATCAACTAGAGGGACTCGATTTTATCAATTTTTTAATTTTTAATAGGACTGTTTCCTTTGTGTCATACTAGAAAACAAGGTTTTGAGTTTAATTTTCAAGTTGTAGAATGATATAACATATGATGCATGCACTTATATATGTTGAATAGCCTTGAGATCGAGATATAATTTGACCGCCCAGTTAAAAATATATAGTCGCTTTCACCCACTTTTCAGAATTATTGAGCGTTTTTTTTGTAGATTTTGGACGCTTCGTTTCTTAATAATTATATTTATTACTTTTTGTTCGTATATATATGATCCGGTACTCAATAATATAGATTTGGTGCCAAATATTAATATATCATGGTCATGTGTAGACTTTTTATTAGAGTCATTATGTCAAGTTTAAAAGATACTATAGAGACTATATATTGTTATTTTGGTGGAGTCCTCTTTCATAACATCCAATAACTTGGATTACTATGTATACAACGTATTGCTAAATGGCTCTAATATCCCTTCGAAACCGGTAATTTTATGTATACACAATTATAGAATATCACATCTAAATAATATTTTAAAACATATTTTATCGGTCCATACAAGCGTCATACTGCTTGTGTGTATTACGCCAGATTACATGTTGCTATACTGTTATATGTTAAGGAATTGTAAATAATATTTAGTGATCTTATATAATTACGTATAAATAAATGACAGGAACTAGTTAAACATGGATGTTTTAACACGAGAGCGGCTTCGAAGGAACATTATAATGGCTATATATAGACATATTGTTATAAGTGCAAACTGCATCTAAGTTCCTGGATGGGATTAAAGGACTCCACCAAAATAACAACATCAACAACAATAACAATAACAACTAGGTATGCCGTTCACACATCATACTTTATACACCGCACTACGTATACTTCATACACTGTGTATGTGTACGTGTATTGTATTAACTATGTGTGTGTATTAACCACATTACTTTGCTATACATTAATAATTATATACGTTCACGTCTGCTATTTAAGTGTACAGATTAATATTATAAACTCCGACACCCCCTTTAAGTATTCTAATAAATAATTATATACCGGATATAAGTTAATATATATATATATATATATATATATATATATAGATTTGAAACACTATTGTTTTACGCTTTACACTATAAAAATATACATCCTATATCACATATGTGATAGGTAAAAATTTAAGAATCATGCATTGATACATTGACTAACGTAATATTAATCATAATTCGATGAAATGCGAAATGCAACTCACGCCAAATTTCAAATAGGGCGGGAGGGTGAGGGGGAGGGTGGGATGGGTAAGTCGTGTTTTAATAAATCAGGCTACAATTACGATTACGATATAGGATATAAATAAATAACGCAATATTAATCATAATTCGATGAATGGCGAAATGCAGCTCGGCCCAAAAATCCTTTAAGGGCGGGTGGGAGTGGGGGAGGGCGGGCGGGGTAGTCGTGTTTTTAATATTTGTACCATTTATTCTTCGTATTAATTATATCTATATATAGGTCAACTATCGTGTCCTCGATGCAGACACACGACCCGCCTATTGTTAGCAACACCACATTGACAAGTCGCATTCGCTGTATTCCGTTACCTAATTCATATAGATATTGGTTGGGTTTGGGTTTGGGTTTGGGTTTGGGTTTATGTTTGAGTTTGGATTTGTGTTTTGGTTTATGTTTGAGTTTGGGTTTGGGTTTATGTTCGAGTTTGGGTTTGGGTTTGGGTTTATGTTTGAGTTTGGGTTTGTGTTTTTACTATAATATAGTACATTTTTTTGGCCGGTATTTTTAATACATAGGGGTGGGTTTGAAAATAGTTTATAACTCCGTAATTATAGAAATACGCATATCGTTACTTACCCATTTACTCTTCGTATTAATTATATCTACGTTAATAATAATACGGTGAATATGGTGTATATGTACATACGAGCGAGTATGGGTGATCGTACCGTTTATCGCAATTTTCTATGTTTTAATATATATATATATATATATATATATATATATTATTACGTATAGTATTTTATTGATTTTTTTATAAATTCTATTATATTTTAACATTGATTTTACATTATACTATTAATATTAGAATATTATTGATTATTTTATAAATTCTATTATATTTTAACATTGATTTTACATTATAATATTCATATATGTATTTGTTTGATTATTACATTGTATATATTGCAACATTGATTTTACATTGTATATATTTTCACATTGTTTATTCTATAAATTCTATTATATTTTATCATTGATTTTACATTATAATATTCATATATGTATTTGTTTGATTATTACATCGTATATATTGCAATGTTATCACATTTATATATTTTGTTTATATATGTTATATAATTATATGTTTATATATAATTATAACTTTCTTTATATATAACCAGTAATCCAATACACTTTTGATCTATCTATCTTTGGATCCCATCACTGGATAGAAGGAGATTGATAATACATTGTAATATCGTGATTTCTTACATGGATATTGTGAATAGTACGAATTATATTATTGCGTTAGCTATTTATTTTATTGATTTATAATGAGTGCAGGGCAACACTCGTTCATTGAAATAACTATGTAATACAAAAATGAGTTAATTGTACAAGTTTATAACAAAAAGAAATATATGTATACAGAGTCTAAAAAAATGATAACACAATTAAAATTTCTGATTTAATATAAGAAATATGAGGTATACAGATACTAAATGTTCAAATAATATATATAGTTTTTGATAATATCGTGGGAGTTATATTTATATTGTTAAGTGTATATTGAGGAAAGAAGAAGGAACTGAGGATATATATATATAATATATATTATTTAATATTCTATATATTGGAACTATTAATAAATGCATTATTAAAAAAAATAGTGAATTAACTAAGACATTTATTAATCAACTTTTCCGACAAGGTTGGGGTATATTTAGAAGTATGTAGTTCTATATATCATCTGCTTATAACTGAACATGAATTGTAGAATATTGTTAAGATATTAAAGATAATGGTTATATATTAGGGTTTTAAAATTTAAATACAAATATGGCTTCGAATCTTGATAATCAAGACTTAAAATTCAAACAGAATATTGAAATCCTAAACTCGAATATTTCGAATCCTTAAAATACACAAATGTACAACTTCGAATCCTTTAAATTAATCGTTTAAATTATAGGAATATTATTAATCTTAAGAGTTAACATTAATCGTCAAAAGATGACGTGACTAGTGTTTGAATTAGTAATAAATAAATCTATATATGAAATATAGTGCTTCATAAATCTTGCTTAAACTAGTTGTTCATATATTTAGTTGATTTTACATATATGTATTATATACACATGTTCGAGTCATATTTTAAGTACTCGACTCAAAAATCAACTAGAGGGACTCGATTTTATCAATTTTTTAATTTTTAATAGGACTGTTTCCTTTGTGTCATACTAGAAAACAAGGTTTTGAGTTTAATTTTCAAGTTGTAGAATGATATAACATATGATGCATGCACTTATATATGTTGAATAGCCTTGAGATCGAGATATAATTTGACCGCCCAGTTAAAAATATATAGTCGCTTTCACCCACTTTTCAGAATTATTGAGCGTTTTTTTCGTAGATTTTGGACGCTTCGTTTCTTAATAATTATATTTATTACTTTTTGTTCGTATATATATGATCCGG
The DNA here is from genome assembly GCA_964019155.1 of Osedax fenrisi. Classification (NCBI taxonomy): domain Eukaryota; kingdom Metazoa; phylum Annelida; class Polychaeta; order Sabellida; family Siboglinidae; genus Osedax; species Osedax fenrisi. The sequence goes on from OZ025245.1 coordinate 18,296,074, forward strand.
TACTCAATAATATAGATTTGGTGCCAAATATTAATATATCATGGTCATGTGTAGACTTTTTATTAGAGTCATTATGTCAAGTTTAAAAGATACTATAGAGACTATATATTGTTATTTTGGTGGAGTCCTCTTTCATAACATCCAATAACTTGGATTACTATGTATACAACGTATTGCTAAATGGCTCTAATATCCCTTCGAAACCGGTAATTTTATGTATACACAATTATAGAATATCACATCTAAATAATATTTTAAAACATATTTTATCGGTCCATACAAGCGTCATACTGCTTGTGTGTATTACGCCAGATTACATGTTGCTATACTGTTATATGTTAAGGAATTGTAAATAATATTTAGTGATCTTATATAATTACGTATAAATAAATGACAGGAACTAGTTAAACATGGATGTTTTAACACGAGAGCGGCTTCGAAGGAACATTATAATGGCTATATATAGACATATTGTTATAAGTGCAAACTGCATCTAAGTTCCTGGATGGGATTAAAGGACTCCACCAAAATAACAACATCAACAACAATAACAATAACAACTAGGTATGCCGTTCACACATCATACTTTATACACCGCACTACGTATACTTCATACACTGTGTATGTGTACGTGTATTGTATTAACTATGTGTGTGTATTAACCACATTACTTTGCTATACATTAATAATTATATACGTTCACGTCTGCTATTTAAGTGTACAGATTAATATTATAAACTCCGACACCCCCTTTAAGTATTCTAATAAATAATTATATACCGGATATAAGTTAATATATATATATATATATATATATATATATATATAGATTTGAAACACTATTGTTTTACGCTTTACACTATAAAAATATACATCCTATATCACATATGTGATAGGTAAAAATTTAAGAATCATGCATTGACACATTGACTAACGTAATATTAATCATAATTCGATGAAATGCGAAATGCAACTAACGCCAAATTTCAAATAGGGCGGGAGGGTGAGAGGGAGGGTGGGATGGGTAAGTCGTGTTTTAATAAATCACGCTACAATTACGATTACGATATAGGATATAAATAAATAACGCAATATTAATCATAATTCGATGAATGGCGAAATGCAGCTCGGCCCAAAAATCCTTTAAGGGCGGGTGGGAGTGGGGGAGGGCGGGCGGGGTAGTCGTGTTTTTAATATTTGTACCATTTATTCTTCGTATTAATTATATCTATATATAGGTCAACTATCGTGTCCTCGATGCAGACACACGACCCGCCTATTGTTAGCAACACCACATTGACAAGTCGCATTCGCTGTATTCCGTTACCTAATTCATATAGATATTGGTTGGGTTTGGGTTTGGGTTTGGGTTTGGGTTTATGTTTGAGTTTGGATTTGTGTTTTGGTTTATGTTTGAGTTTGGGTTTGGGTTTATGTTCGAGTTTGGGTTTGGGTTTGGGTTTATGTTTGAGTTTGGGTTTGTGTTTTTACTATAATATAGTACATTTTTTTGGCCGGTATTTTTAATACATAGGGGTGGGTTTGAAAATAGTTTATAACTCCGTAATTATAGAAATACGCATATCGTTACTTACCCATTTACTCTTCGTATTAATTATATCTACGTTAATAATAATACGGTGAATATGGTGTATATGTACATACGAGCGAGTATGGGTGATCGTACCGTTTATCGCAATTTTCTATGTTTTAATATATATATATATATATATATTATTACGTATAGTATTTTATTGATTTTTTTATAAATTCTATTATATTTTAACATTGATTTTACATTATACTATTAATATTAGAATATTATTGATTATTTTATAAATTCTATTATATTTTAACATTGATTTTACATTATAATATTCATATATGTATTTGTTTGATTATTACATTGTATATATTGCAACATTGATTTTACATTGTATATATTTTCACATTGTTTATTCTATAAATTCTATTATATTTTATCATTGATTTTACATTATAATATTCATATATGTATTTGTTTGATTATTACATCGTATATATTGCAATGTTATCACATTTATATATTTTGTTTATATATGTTATATAATTATATGTTTATATATAATTATAACTTTCTTTATATATAACCAGTAATCCAATACACTTTTGATCTATCTATCTTTGGATCCCATCACTGGATAGAAGGAGATTGATAATACATTGTAATATCGTGATTTCTTACATGGATATTGTGAATAGTACGAATTATATTATTGCGTTAGCTATTTATTTTATTGATTTATAATGAGTGCAGGGCAACACTCGTTCATTGAAATAACTATGTAATACAAAAATGAGTTAATTGTACAAGTTTATAACAAAAAGAAATATATGTATACAGAGTCTAAAAAAATGATAACACAATTAAAATTTCTGATTTAATATAAGAAATATGAGGTATACAGATACTAAATGTTCAAATAATATATATAGTTTTTGATAATATCGTGGGAGTTATATTTATATTGTTAAGTGTATATTGAGGAAAGAAGAAGGAACTGAGGATATATATATATAATATATATTATTTAATATTCTATATATTGGAACTATTAATAAATGCATTATTAAAACAAATAGTGAATTAACTAAGACATTTATTAATCAACTTTTCCGACAAGGTTGGGGTATATTTAGAAGTATGTAGTTCTATATATCATCTGCTTATAACTGAACATGAATTGTAGAATATTGTTAAGATATTAAAGATAATGGTTATATATTAGGGTTTTAAAATTTAAATACAAATATGGCTTCGAATCTTGATAATCAAGACTTAAAATTCAAACAGAATATTGAAATCCTAAACTCGAATATTTCGAATCCTTAAAATACACAAATGTACAACTTCGAATCCTTTAAATTAATCGTTTAAATTATAGGAATATTATTAATCTTAAGAGTTAACATTAATCGTCAAAAGATGACGTGACTAGTGTTTGAATTAGTAATAAATAAATCTATATATGAAATATAGTGCTTCATAAATCTTGCTTAAACTAGTTGTTCATATATTTAGTTGATTTTACATATATGTATTATATACACATGTTCGAGTCATATTTTAAGTACTCGACTCAAAAATCAACTAGAGGGACTCGATTTTATCAATTTTTTAATTTTTAATAGGACTGTTTCCTTTGTGTCATACTAGAAAACAAGGTTTTGAGTTTAATTTTCAAGTTGTAGAATGATATAACATATGATGCATGCACTTATATATGTTGAATAGCCTTGAGATCGAGATATAATTTGACCGCCCAGTTAAAAATATATAGTCGCTTTCACCCACTTTTCAGAATTATTGAGCGTTTTTTTCGTAGATTTTGGACGCTTCGTTTCTTAATAATTATATTTATTACTTTTTGTTCGTATATATATGATCCGGTACTCAATAATATAGATTTGGTGCCAAATATTAATATATCATGGTCATGTGTAGACTTTTTATTAGAGTCATTATGTCAAGTTTAAAAGATACTATAGAGACTATATATTGTTATTTTGGTGGAGTCCTCTTTCATAACATCCAATAACTTGGATTACTATGTATACAACGTATTGCTAAATGGCTCTAATATCCCTTCGAAACCGGTAATTTTATGTATACACAATTATAGAATATCACATCTAAATAATATTTTAAAACATATTTTATCGGTCCATACAAGCGTCATACTGCTTGTGTGTATTACGCCAGATTACATGTTGCTATACTGTTATATGTTAAGGAATTGTAAATAATATTTAGTGATCTTATATAATTACGTATAAATAAATGACAGGAACTAGTTAAACATGGATGTTTTAACACGAGAGCGGCTTCGAAGGAACATTATAATGGCTATATATAGACATATTGTTATAAGTGCAAACTGCATCTAAGTTCCTGGATGGGATTAAAGGACTCCACCAAAATAACAACATCAACAACAATAACAATAACAACTAGGTATGCCGTTCACACATCATACTTTATACACCGCACTACGTATACTTCATACACTGTGTATGTGTACGTGTATTGTATTAACTATGTGTGTGTATTAACCACATTACTTTGCTATACATTAATAATTATATACGTTCACGTCTGCTATTTAAGTGTACAGATTAATATTATAAACTCCGACACCCCCTTTAAGTATTCTAATAAATAATTATATACCGGATATAAGTTAATATATATATATATATATATATATATATATATATATATATAGATTTGAAACACTATTGTTTTACGCTTTACACTATACAAATATACATCCTATATCACATATGTGATAGGTAAAAATTTAAGAATCATGCATTGACACATTGACTAACGTAATATTAATCATAATTCGATGAAATGCGAAATGCAACTCACGCCAAATTTCAAATAGGGCGGGAGGGTGAGGGGGAGGGTGGGATGGGTAAGTCGTGTTTTAATAAATCACGCTACAATTACGATTACGATATAGGATATAAATAAATAACGCAATATTAATCATAATTCGATGAATGGCGAAATGCAGCTCGGCCCAAAAATCCTTTAAGGGCGGGTGGGAGTGGGGGAGGGCGGGCGGGGTAGTCGTGTTTTTAATATTTGTACCATTTATTCTTCGTATTAATTATATCTATATATAGGTCAACTATCGTGTCCTCGATGCAGACACACGACCCGCCTATTGTTAGCAACACCACATTGACAAGTCGCATTCGCTGTATTCCGTTACCTAATTCATATAGATATTGGTTGGGTTTGGGTTTGGGTTTGGGTTTGGGTTTATGTTTGAGTTTGGATTTGTGTTTTGGTTTATGTTTGAGTTTGGGTTTGGGTTTATGTTCGAGTTTGGGTTTGGGTTTGGGTTTATGTTTGAGTTTGGGTTTGTGTTTTTACTATAATATAGTACATTTTTTTGGCCGGTATTTTTAATACATAGGGGTGGGTTTGAAAATAGTTTATAACTCCGTAATTATAGAAATACGCATATCGTTACTTACCCATTTACTCTTCGTATTAATTATATCTACGTTAATAATAATACGGTGAATATGGTGTATATGTACATACGAGCGAGTATGGGTGATCGTACCGTTTATCGCAATTTTCTATGTTTTAATATATATATATATATATATATATATATTATTACGTATAGTATTTTATTGATTTTTTTATAAATTCTATTATATTTTAACATTGATTTTACATTATACTATTAATATTAGAATATTATTGATTATTTTATAAATTCTATTATATTTTAACATTGATTTTACATTATAATATTCATATATGTATTTGTTTGATTATTACATTGTATATATTGCAACATTGATTTTACATTGTATATATTTTCACATTGTTTATTCTATAAATTCTATTATATTTTATCATTGATTTTACATTATAATATTCATATATGTATTTGTTTGATTATTACATCGTATATATTGAAATGTTATCACATTTATATATTTTGTTTATATATGTTATATAATTATATGTTTATATATAATTATAACTTTCTTTATATATAACCAGTAATCCAATACACTTTTGATCTATCTATCTTTGGATCCCATCACTGGATAGAAGGAGATTGATAATACATTGTAATATCGTGATTTCTTACATGGATATTGTGAATAGTACGAATTATATTATTGCGTTAGCTATTTATTTTATTGATTTATAATGAGTGCAGGGCAACACTCGTTCATTGAAATAACTATGTAATACAAAAATGAGTTAATTGTACAAGTTTATAACAAAAAGAAATATATGTATACAGAGTCTAAAAAAATGATAACACAATTAAAATTTCTGATTTAATATAAGAAATATGAGGTATACAGATACTAAATGTTCAAATAATATATATAGTTTTTGATAATATCGTGGGAGTTATATTTATATTGTTAAGTGTATATTGAGGAAAGAAGAAGGAACTGAGGATATATATATATAATATATATTATTTAATATTCTATATATTGGAACTATTAATAAATGCATTATTAAAACAAATAGTGAATTAACTAAGACATTTATTAATCAACTTTTCCGACAAGGTTGGGGTATATTTAGAAGTATGTAGTTCTATATATCATCTGCTTATAACTGAACATGAATTGTAGAATATTGTTAAGATATTAAAGATAATGGTTATATATTAGGGTTTTAAAATTTAAATACAAATATGGCTTCGAATCTTGATAATCAAGACTTAAAATTCAAACAGAATATTGAAATCCTAAACTCGAATATTTCGAATCCTTAAAATACACAAATGTACAACTTCGAATCCTTTAAATTAATCGTTTAAATTATAGGAATATTATTAATCTTAAGAGTTAACATTAATCGTCAAAAGATGACGTGACTAGTGTTTGAATTAGTAATAAATAAATCTATATATGAAATATAGTGCTTCATAAATCTTGCTTAAACTAGTTGTTCATATATTTAGTTGATTTTACATATATGTATTATATACACATGTTCGAGTCATATTTTAAGTACTCGACTCAAAAATCAACTAGAGGGACTCGATTTTATCAATTTTTTAATTTTTAATAGGACTGTTTCCTTTGTGTCATACTAGAAAACAAGGTTTTGAGTTTAATTTTCAAGTTGTAGAATGATATAACATATGATGCATGCACTTATATATGTTGAATAGCCTTGAGATCGAGATATAATTTGACCGCCCAGTTAAAAATATATAGGTCAACTATCGTGTCCTCGATGCAGACACACGACCCGCCTATTGTTAGCAACACCACATTGACAAGTCGCATTCGCTGTATTCCGTTACCTAATTCATATAGATATTGGTTGGGTTTGGGTTTGGGTTTGGGTTTGGGTTTATGTTTGAGTTTGGATTTGTGTTTTGGTTTATGTTTGAGTTTGGGTTTGGGTTTATGTTCGAGTTTGGGTTTGGGTTTGGGTTTATGTTTGAGTTTGGGTTTGTGTTTTTACTATAATATAGTACATTTTTTTGGCCGGTATTTTTAATACATAGGGGTGGGTTTGAAAATAGTTTATAACTCCGTAATTATAGAAATACGCATATCGTTACTTACCCATTTACTCTTCGTATTAATTATATCTACGTTAATAATAATACGGTGAATATGGTGTATATGTACATACGAGCGAGTATGGGTGATCGTACCGTTTATCGCAATTTTCTATGTTTTAATATATATATATATATATATATATATATATATATATTATTACGTATAGTATTTTATTGATTTTTTTATAAATTCTATTATATTTTAACATTGATTTTACATTATACTATTAATATTAGAATATTATTGATTATTTTATAAATTCTATTATATTTTAACATTGATTTTACATTATAATATTCATATATGTATTTGTTTGATTATTACATTGTATATATTGCAACATTGATTTTACATTGTATATATTTTCACATTGTTTATTCTATAAATTCTATTATATTTTATCATTGATTTTACATTATAATATTCATATATGTATTTGTTTGATTATTACATTGTATATATTGCAATGTTATCACATTTATATATTTTGTTTATATATGTTATATAATTATATGTTTATATATAATTATAACTTTCTTTATATATAACCAGTAATCCAATACACTTTTGATCTATCTATCTTTGGATCCCATCACTGGATAGAAGGAGATTGATAATACATTGTAATATCGTGATTTCTTACATGGATATTGTGAATAGTACGAATTATATTATTGCGTTAGCTATTTATTTTATTGATTTATAATGAGTGCAGGGCAACACTCGTTCATTGAAATAACTATGTAATACAAAAATGAGTTAATTGTACAAGTTTATAACAAAAAGAAATATATGTATACAGAGTCTAAAAAAATGATAACACAATTAAAATTTCTGATTTAATATAAGAAATATGAGGTATACAGATACTAAATGTTCAAATAATATATATAGTTTTTGATAATATCGTGGGAGTTATATTTATATTGTTAAGTGTATATTGAGGAAAGAAGAAGGAACTGAGGATATATATATATAATATATATTATTTAATATTCTATATATTGGAACTATTAATAAATGCATTATTAAAACAAATAGTGAATTAACTAAGACATTTATTAATCAACTTTTCCGACAAGGTTGGGGTATATTTAGAAGTATGTAGTTCTATATATCATCTGCTTATAACTGAACATGAATTGTAGAATATTATTAATATATTAAAGATAATTGTTATATGTTAGGATTTTAAAATTTAAAATACAAATATGGCTTCGAAGCTTGATAATCAAGACTTACAATTCAAACAGAATATTGAAATCCTAAACTCGAAGATTTCAATCCTTAAAATACACAAATGTACAACTTCGAATACTTCAAATAGTAATTAATAGTTTAAAATTATAGAAATAATTATTAATCTTAAGACTTTACATTAATCGTCAAAAGATGACGTGAATACTTTTTAAATTAGTAATAAATAAATCTATATATGAAATATAGTGCTTCTTTGAATAAATCATACTTAACTATTTAGTTGTTCATATATTTAGTTGATTTTACAAATATTTATTATATAAACATTTTCGAGTTTTATTTTATATACTCGACTCGACTCACAAATCAATGATAGGGACTCGATTTCATCAATTTAATTTTTTTTAATAAGACTGTTTCCTTTGTGTCAGTACGAGAAAACGGGAGTTTGAGTTTAATTATCAAGTTGTACAATGATATAACATATTGCTGTATATGATGCATGCGGCATTTTTATATGTTGAATAGCCGAGAAATCGAGAAATAATTTTACAGCCCAGCTAAAAATATATAGTCGCATTCAGCCATTTTTCAAAATTATTGAGCGTTTTTTTTTGTATATTTTGTACGCTTAGTTTCTTAATAATTATATTTATTACTTTTTGTTCGCATTTATATGGTCCGGTTCTCAATAATATAGATTTGTCGCCAAATATTAGTATTTCATAGTCGTGTGTAGACTTTTTATTAGCGTAATTATGTCAAGTTTAAAATATACAATATAGACTAGCTATTGTTATTTTCGTGGAGTCCTCTCATACATCCAATAATTTAGATTAATATTTATAAAACGTATTGCTAAATATCTCTAATGTCCCTAATTTTTTGTATACACAATTATAGAAGATCACATCTAAATATTATTTTAATACATATTTTATCGGTCCGAACAAGGATTTAACGAGCGTTATACTGCTTGTGCGTATGACGCCATAGTCAACTGAGCTATACTGGTATTTGTTAAGGAATTATAAATAATGTTTAGTGATATTATACGTAAACATTAATACGTAAACATAAAGTGATCGGATCTAATTAAATATGGATGCTTTAACATGAGAGCGGCTTCGAAGGGACATTAGAGCCATATATGGTTATAAGTGAAAAATTCATCTAAGTTCCCGGATTGGAACAAAGGACTCCACCAAAATAACAATAACAATAACAACAACTATGTATGTCGATCACACATCATACTTCATACACTGTGTATGTATATTGTATTAACTATATATTATATTAATATGTATTGTATTAATTGTATTAACCTAATCAATTTGCTATACATCAATAATTGTATACGTTCACGTCTGCTAATTAAGTTTACAGATTAATATTATAAACTCCGACATCCCCTTTAAGTATTCTAATAAATAATTATATTTCGGATAGAAGTTAATACGTATAATACGTATATAAACTCTCGACACATTGTAGTGTATCGAGTATGTATGTAAACTGTGATACTATTAGATATTGGTTTTGTATTTTAATGTAAACAAAGGTCAACGGGTTCACTTCCTACTTAAATACCAAACGATATATCGTGCTTAACTTAAAACGCGCGTACGACTTTACCTATAAAACCCTACTGTTATATTACTTCAAGATATCATAGAAGAAAGCACAAGGTAATACTACTTTAGATAAATACGTTATTACATGGTGACAGCGGCAAATAAAATAAAAATTAGTAAACAAAATTTGTTTTTTATTAAAAATTAAAAATTAAACTATTTGAACCCGTATACCTTCATCAATTCGTATAAGTAGCATATAATTATAATTGTATTTTTATTATAACTACTTATTAATATTCTAAGAATATTTAAAGTAAATATTTAGATATATTATACGGATATTAATCATAACAGGATAGAATAATAATTTAAAATTAATAAAATAATTATATTTAGATAGACGAGAATAATAATATTTATTATATATTCAGTAATTTATTGTTATTATTATTTTATTAAAATATACATAAACGAGAATAATATTATTTATTATATATTCAGTAATTTATTGTTATTATTATTTTATTAAAATATACATAAACGAGAATAATATTATTTATTATATATTCAGTAATTTATTGTTATTATTATTTTATTAAAATATACATAAACGAGAATAATATTATTTATTATATATTCAGTAATTTATTGTTATTATTATTTTATTAAAATATACATAAACGAGAATAATATTATTTATTATATATTCAGTAATTTATTATTATTAAAAAAAAATCGTACAAGTTAAGAGATGGAAATTTGTCGTATCCCAGAGATATTAGACATCGAAAGCTTAAAAGGACCTGACATTTGGAAAAGATGGTTACAGTCATATGAGATTTATGAAAACGCGAGAGAATTGGATACCAAAACTGAAAAAGTACAAGTAGCTATTTTCCTAAATACTATTGGACAGAATGCAGTAGACATATTCAACTCATTCGATAGCCACGTCATAGAAGTAGAAATAAACAAAAAAAAAGAAAACGTGGAGGCTAAAACTAACCTTCAATGGATTAAAGACAGATTTGAACAGTACTTCATACCGAAAAGAAACTTAACATATGAGAGATACATATTCAATACTCGAGCACAAAAGGACAACGAAAATATTGATAAATATTACACTGAATTAAAGAAGTTAGCAAAGACGTGTGAATTCAGGGAACTAAAGGATTCCGTCACCAAAGACCGAATCATCATCGGCATGAAAGACACTGCACTACGAAGAAGGTTTCTACAAGAAACAAGTGAAAAAGAGGTCACATCGGATAAACTGGTTCAGGCTATAAAAATCAAAGAAATAAGTCAAGACCAAATGGAGGTGATTACTCATAAAGAAGAGAATATAAACTACGTTCAAGATCGAAGTAAGAAGAACTACGAAAAATACGACAGTAGTAACAACAAGTACCAGAATAAAAGTAACGGACAACATTATAATAGAAATAACTATAACGATGATTCTGGAAGAGATTATAACACCAAGAAATGTACAAAATGTAATCGAATTCATAGTCCAAAACAGTGTAGAGCATATAAAACAAAATGTTCCAAGTGTGACAAAACCGGACATTGGGCAGTGTGCTGCAAATCAAAAGTCAGGGAAGCAAACGAAATATACACAAAAGAAAATAAGAAAATAGTATTTCTAAATGAAATCAATATAGCAGTTCGAGACAACGAGTGGAACAAAGAAGTACAGATAAAAATTGGAAATTACAATAAAAAAACGGTAATGAAGATCGACACAGGTGCAAGCGTAACCGTCGTACCATACAATTCAAAGATACCTAATATTAGACCAGCTAGAATCATATTAAAAGGACCAAATAATATGAATATTAAGGCAAGAGGATGTGTCTATGCTATAATCACCTACAAAGGAAAATCCATCAAAAAAGAGATATATATTCTAGAACAACAATGCGTTGGATTGATGTCGAGAGATGTTTCGGTGAGACTAGGCCTAATAAAGTTAGTAGACGAAGTAAACCGAGAACTATTTGAAGGGCTCGGGCAGGTAACAACGGAATATGAGATACAAATAAAAGATGATATCAAACCATATTCTATAAATGTACCTCGACCAGTGCCTATACACCATCAGCCAGAGGTAAAAAAAGAACTCGATAAGATGATCAAGATAGGTGTAATCGAAGAGGTCCTACGGATTGGTGTAGTCCGTTGGTAATTGCCATGAAAGCCAACGGAAAAAACAGAATATGTACGGACATGACGAAACTAAACAAAGCAGTTAAGCGTGAAATCCACCCTATGGCTACTGTCGAGGCTAGTTTAGCAAAAATAAAAGGAAAAATATTCAGCAAATTGGATGCAAATTCTGGATTCTGGCAAATTCCTCTAAATAAAAATAGCTGGAAATTAACGACATTCCTGACACCTTGGGGGAGGTATTATTACAAGAAGTTACCTTTCGGTTTAACATCAGCACCCGAGATATTCTGTAAAGAAATAACCAAGATAACCGAAGGATGCAAAGGAGTGGTCGTCCACGTAGACGATATACTAGTCATGGGAAACACCAACGAAGAGCATGACCGAAATCTGGACGAAGTATTGAAGAAAATACACGAAGCAGGCATGACCTTAAACGAAGAGAAGTGTAAACTGAACCGGGAAGAAGTGGAATTCTTGGGTTTCCGAATAGGAAAATTCGGCATAAAAGCAGGACCGAAAATACAAGGAATAATAGATTACCCTAAACCCAACGACATAAAAGGAGTGAGGAGTTTCTTGGGAATGGTGAATCAATTTGCCCGGTTCACTCCAAACATAGCAAAGCTAAGCGTTGCACTGAGAGAGAATTACTACATAAGAATATACAGTGGACATGGAACGAAGCCCAACAAATGAGCTTCACTAAATTAAAAGAAGAACTGATGAATACCGTAACCCTCAACTACTTCGACGCAACAAAGAAAACGGTATTGACAACCGATGCCTCTGAATCGGAAAATCGTCGAAACCGACCACAAACCATTGATAGCATTGCTTGAATGCAAAGAGATTGAAAAAGTGCCACTACGAATCCAACGATTCAGAATCAGGTTAATGAAGTACTCGGTCGACATGACACACATATCTGGAAAAGACAATCTCATAGCAGATGCGTTGTCTAGATACCCAGGAAAAGGCAAGATATAAGAATCTATACTACAAATCGAAGTAGAACATTTCGCGACGAATACCTTCATTCCAGGAGAATCACAAAAGATTAGATATATGATAAACCTCCAAGAAATCGACACAGAAATAACTGAAAGAAATGGTCCTACATGGCTGGAAAACAAATGGACTGAGTAATACGTTAAAGAAATATAAAAACAGCCAGCATTACCTGTCAATAATAGAAGGATGCTTAACGTACCAGAATCGGGCGGTGATACCCCTAAAAAATCAAAAAGAGATATTAGATGAACTGCACGTTGGACACCAAGGAATATCGAAATGTATAGCGAGGGCCAAAAATACAGTATTTTGGTTCGGAATCACTAAAGATATCGAAAATCTCATCAGAGAGTGCACCGAATGCAAAATTAATTCTCGGGAAAATAGAGAACCACTACAGATGGTTCCTGTACCAAGTGCTCCATGGGAAACAGTCGGAACGGACTTGTTTCAATTCCATAACATGAAATATTTAATAGTCGTAGACTATTACTCCAGATACATAGAGAAAATTACGCTAAAAGACGAAAGATCAATAACGATAATTAATGTCTTGAAATCGATATTTGCCAGGCACGGAATCCCGTAAAACGTAATCTCCGATAACGGCAGACAATATACATCTTCAGAGTTTAAGGAATTCTCAATCAAATACAAATTCAAACATATAACGTCATCCCCAAAACATCCAAGAGGAAACGGTGTAGCAGAACGGGCAATACAAACAACCAAACAGATACTGGAGAAATCGGACGACCCCTACCTGGGACTATTAACCTACCGGAGTACTCCACTTTCATTTGGAATATCTCCTGCTGAACTACTCATGAACCGAAAAATATGTACCACACTACCAGACTTGAATAGGAATATCATGATGAACCAAGAAGATCATGATAGATTTGTGGAGGACGTCAAAACGAAGAAAAATAAAGAGAAACAGTACCACGACAACAAGTATACTCTGAATAAACGAAACCTGGAAGAAGAGGAAGAGGTATACATACGAGACATGGGAAGAACGGGAGTAATACGAAGCAGAGAAACGGGAAATATATATGAACGAAGTTATACTATAGAAACAGATAAACGAACGATCCGAAGGTATAGGAAGGACATTATACCAGTCAACAAAGACAATAATGTTGTGACGAGATCGGGAAGGATTAGTAAACCACCCGATCGTCTTATTGAACAGTAATTGTTCAATATGGGAATAAGGTATTTTTATTTTATTATAGGTGTCGGACATATTCATTTCGTTATCATATTTCATTAGATATATATATGTTTTTGAGACTTATCACTCTCAATGAAACTAGTGTAGGGATGTGATAATATTAGATCTTGGTTTTGTATTTTAATGTAAACAAAGGTCAACGGGTTCACTTCCTACTTAAATACCAAACGATATATCGTGCTTAACTTAAAACGCGCGTACGACTTTACCTATAAAACCCTACTGTTATATGACTTCAAGATATCATAGAAGAAAGCACAAGGTAATACTACTTTAGATAAATACGTTATTACATAAACGCATATCTAGTAACACCTAATGATAACAATGATAACAATGGTAATGATGGTAACAATACCTACAGATTCCGCTACTATTTTCTAGATTATGTATACATATATTTAATATATACGAATGCTCTTACTGGTAGTATATTTAATACTAATTACAAATTTGTCAATTCTTGAACCTAGTATTAATAAATCATTATTTAATTATATTTAATTTTCAAAACGTAGGTTCATTATCTATTTATAGATATATAAAACAATATAGGAGGTTATAATTTATTTAAATGGAACGCAGGAAATTTGATTTTATGTCAAACTATTAGAATTGTTCACATATCACATATCAAATAAGTTACAGTCGATAATTCACTTATATAGACATACGAATAAGAAATATGTACATAAGTAACCAAGTCAATTATAAATAAGTATCTAAAATGAAAATTAGTTATTATTTAGTTAACTAAGCAAGTTGAATATACATAAATAACTAATTAATTGACATATTAATAAGTAACTTAAGTCACATGAACAAATATAAGATGCCTATAGGCATATATTTATGAAAATATATATATTTGGTATACGTATGAAAATAAATAATTAATTAAAATAAATAATTAATCTGACAAATATTGTCACTTTTAAAAGATCTAATTTAAATAATAATATGAGTTATTGGTTAATATATTCCCGTTACATGATTAAACTCATAGATTATCCTAAGAAAGGGGGGGGGGTAGAAATAGGGTGGGAAGGTAGATTGCGGTCGCCAACTAACTTACTTTATTAGGACCACCCTTCAATATATTAACAAATTATAAAATACGATTATATAATTTATATATTATTTATCCATTAATCAGTCATTTATTCATTTAACCAGTCAACGATATATTTTCTTATAAATTATCAGTAAATGCTATGATTATATATATAAACTATAATACAAGACTAGGTGTTAAATATAGGTTCATTTAGTTTATAAACGATACTAAATATCACTTATCACAAAATATATTTATATTTCATTCATACCATATTTGTTACGTGTATATATATATATACATATATGTATATATTATTCTATATTTATATTTATTTGTAATTTATATATATATATTTAAAAAAATAATATTATTATTTACTGTAACATACTACTAACATATTTAGAATACCTTTCATCTTAGTACTTATAGTAATTGTCTATTTATATTTATTTATTTTAAATTTCGTATTTTTACGTTATTCTATATTTTATCATAGTAAATATTTTCTATAGTTTATTCTAATATTCACAATTTTGAAATTAAGCGTACAACGTACGCCGTACAGTAAGTGTGATCATAGGAATCGCCATTTGTGACATTTTTAAGTATACAAAATACTCTAGTTAATATCTTATAGAGAATACATCAACAAATAAGTTACAAAAAAATTTTACCCAATTTGAACAATTTTTGATATTGCGCCCGCGCTTTTAAGATTAAGTATAATTTGCATTGAAAAAGATACGATTTTCATTGTTTTTTACCAAAATATATAAATATTGGAATTAAAACACAAATAATGAATATATTTTGATGAAACATTGGAAAATTGTTTATCATATAAATATATAATATAACATTACAAAATTGTATTAGTAAGACAAAAATCCTAGAAATTGCGAGGATTTTCCTAGAAAGGCAAAAATACTTGTTTTTTCCAATTAAAATATTTAAAAAATTTAAAACATATATAAATACAATATAAATATGATATAAAAACTAAATAAATACTTTATTTACAAAAAAAAATAATCAGTTTTTCTTAATAATCATTTTCCCAAAAAAAATGGTTTTTATCGGCGCTCAGTGTACTCTTAATTATATGTTATTCACCATACATTAAAGAATAACATATTACATTTTGATATTTCAATTATTTATATTCAATAACAATTTATTTTTAACATATATGTATATTTAATAATATATACCTATATATATTGAAAATTAATATATATCCAGAATAAGTTTCATCTACGATAAAAATGACAATAACCTTACTTCAAATTAAGAATAATAATTAAAGTATAAGTTAAAGAAGTTAAATACATGTGATATATGTGTTATGGTTTTAATATAAGATATTAAGATTAAAAAAATTATAACTATCATACATTTAGTTCATATATATAGAAGTAAGACGCTTGTTCTATCCCAGTCAGAACCATTAAAATAGGTCTTACAATAATATTTAGAAATTCTCATATATAATTGTGTATACATAAATGATGGGATCTCGTTAAAACCATGGATGCCTTAACATGAGACAAGCTACGACGGAACATTAGAGCCATATGGTAATAAGTTAAACCTCATATAAGTTCCTAGATGGGATGAAACATGTGTGTGTGTATTACTTCTAACACAAGTTCCATATATAAAATAAACATTTAAATATAACAAAACTTAAAAAGTTTATTAGAGACCATTTTATAAATAAATATATCAACCATTTTATTGATACAAGGGGATAGTACTCGAATACCGACATCCTAACAATAAATCACCATAACTTTATTATTTCTAAATTAAATATTTCCAAATTTTATTTATAAGTATTAAGTAGGTATATACATATAATAAATATTTAACACGTAATTAAGTTTGTTTAACTCTGAGATAACAAGGGTGTCGATATTATGAGCAATTATTTCATAAATTTAGAGTGTAACGAAAAAATAAATGTGTTGTTTATAATTAAAAAAAGAAAAATATTAAAAATAAATAGACTTATATGAATCAGAATCATATATATATATATATATATATATATATATATATATATATATATATATATAAATATATATATATTAAAATTTCATACATTAATTATTATTTGATTGGAATTATATTTTAAGAGATCTCTAGGGTTTCGATATTATAATATACGTGCATATCGATATTAGAATACTCTTCCCTATATATATATATACATATATATATATATATATATATATATATATATTGCTATACAGAATATATTCGGTTAAGTTACGTTAATTATACTAATATTATAACATAACTGATAATAATAATTCTTTAATTAAAATTATGTTTACAATTAACAATTTTGATTAAAGACACAATGTAATAACACGCAAGCGACTATTTTGCCTTATGATAATCTTACAAATGATAACACTGATATTAAAATATATTACTTAATTATAAGTAATTAAAAAGCAAATCAGTTATTATATATAATACATATATGTATTGGATAAATATAGATGGTGTATATATATACTCTGTCTAGCTCATAAATCTGTATTCCTAGGTAAGCCTGACTATCTACATAATCAACTGAAACGTCGTCGCATACTGAAGAAGATTCGAACATATGATGCAATACTGTTGGAGAGCAATACTTTATTCAATGGATTTAGTAATCGGGCATTCTCCTCCGATGTTCCTCGCATATGGAACGTCCTACCGTATGACTTACGGAAGGTCCAATCCTTATATTGTTTTAGAAAGAAACTAAAACATTATTTAAACACTTCTTAATTTATTTTTGTATACGCGTTATTTGATCTTTATATCTAAATCTATTTAATTTAAATTTGTGTTATTTTGTATTTTCTATTCGTTTGTTTTTATTATTTTTCGTTATTATTATACACCAGAGAGGGCACCCGCTATATTGGTGTTTAAATAAACAATTCAATTCAATTCAATATATAGATAGAATTTACTATACATACATGGTTATTAACACAGATTTCGGTTATTGTATATGTACATTAATTTACCCAAGTAGGGTTCCGTTTGTATATTACGTTGATAATATAATCATTTATCCCAGGTTATCATTATCAACATTTTGTAACTATTTTAAATTTAAAATAATTAATTAACAACTAATTTATCAATATAATCTTTCTCTGAAATAGTGTTAATTAATTAATGTGTTCATTGATAATAATGATTACTTTTAGTTACAGATTACATATTTATTAATTTTGTATTTCAATTATTTGTCATTAATTAAAACAAATTATATATTCGTATTTATAAATCATTGATATAATAATGTTGATCATGGAGCTGTAGAGATTATCTCTAGCTCTATAGTTACAGAGTCTATACATTCTTATCAAGAATTAAAAACATAGTATACTTATGTATACGTATGTATATATTTATATATATATATATATATATATAAATATATATATACCGTGTTTTTAATTACTGATAAGAATGTATAGACTCTACCAACTAAGATATATACATATAAAGAGGGACTTGCTTGAGATCTATAATAAGATACTATTACAATTCACTACGATTACAGTGTACGTCGTACACTGTTGCGGCTATAGTTATAGCACAGTAACACCATAGGACATAAGGCCTAGGGTATTGGTTTGAATTCATAATCGTTTGAATATATTAAATAATGAATAGCATGTATATATATATATATATATATATATATATATATATATATTATTAAATTTGGTTTTAACAACCGGGTAATTATAGAATCAGAGCTTAAGCTTAAGCTATAATTATAACGAGACAATTACTTTTATCACTCTGACGAGTCCTCAAAAGTACAATTATAAGTGGAATAATATATTTCTGAAAAAAATAATAAACTAATATAACGAAAGTTATATATAAGTTGACTTTACAAATAAACTGTTTACACTAAATCTAATTATTAATAAAATCGAATAATTGAACTTGCGAAGAACTTGGTTAAATGGTCAATAATATAATCATGTAATATATTATATGTATATATATATATAAATAAAAAATAAATATTAAGATAAGTAAAACTACAACAAAGAAAGGTTACCCAGTATTCAAAACTCGTGTTTAACTCGGTTAACTTGGATTTATCTCGAGTTTAAAACTCATGTTTAGCTCGGTAATTTGGTAACACTTTAAACACCAGCTAGATCCAAGTTTAACTCGAGTTAAATCCAAGTTTAACACCAGCTAGATCCAAGTTTACTCGAGTAAACTAGAGTTATATCCAAGTTTAACACCAGCTAGATCCAAGTTTACTCGAGTTAACTCGAGCTAAATCCCAGTTAAATCCAAGTTTACTCGAGTTAAATCCAAGTTTAACACCAGCTAGATCCAAGTTTACTCGAGTTAACTCGAGTTAAATCCAAGTTTAACACCAGCTAGATCCAAGTTTACTCGAGTTAAATGCAGCTTACATAGATCTAAATCCAAGTTCAACTCGAGACAAATGAAGTTCAATCCAAGTTCAGCTCGAGATTAATCCAAATTAAATAAGTTAGCAAAATTAAAATAACTATAATATAATTAATTATAGCTTACATCAAGAAGAATAGAGGATAATACAAATTCATGACCGGTTAAATCCAAGGAAGTTTTCAGAAATCAGTTTATTTATTTATAAGTTAGCATAACGTTCAAAGAATATATACATAAAATAAATATATATGTTTATAAATTAAAATATATTTCAATATATATTATAATAATAATACTATACTAATATTTATTATTTTACTACTAAATATGAATATATTATATTTAATTTTAGTTAAATTAATATAATTGTTAATAAATACAAAATTATGTAAAACATGTAATTTATTTTTTAACCCTTTTATTATTTTTTAAAAAATGTTCTATAATATTAGTTATTTCCGTCGTAGTGGCTTCCTTATGTATTTGGGATACAGCTTCTGTAAGTTGAATTAAATTAATAAATATGAGAATATGTAAAACAAATATAGGAATGTAAAATTAATATACAGAATATATATATATATATATATTGATATCTTATATTAGTTTTATAGACATTGTTGTGCCATATCAAAAATAAATACACTTCGAAGGTTTCAAATAGTATTATTTTTATTAAATTATTCATTTTGAAGGTTTGAAATAGTAAATAAATACGCTTCGAAGGTTTTAAATAATATTATGTGTATTAAATTTAGTATTCAAAGTTTTCTAATAGTTAAATTATTCATTTCTAATGTGTAAAATACACTTCGAAGGTTATAAATAGTATTATTTGTATTAAATCGTGTATTCAAAGTTTTCATATAGTTAAATTAAGTAATTGAAGGTTTTGAATAGTAAATAAATACATTTCAAAGGTTTGAAATAGTAAATAAATACACTTCGAAGGTTATAAATAATATTATTTGTATTACATTTAGTATTCAAAGTTTTCTAATAATTAAATTATTCATTTTGAAGGTTTAAAATAGTAAATAAATACACTTCGAAGGTTTTAAATAATATTATGTGTATTAAATTTAGTATTCAAAGTTTTCTAATAGTTAAATTATTCATTTCTAATGTGTAAAATACACTTCGAAGGTTATAAATAGTATTATTTGTATTAAATCGTGTATTCAAAGTTTTCATATAGTTAAATTAAGTATTTTAAGGTTTTGAATAGTAAATAAATACACTTCGAAGGTTATAAATAATATTATTTGTATTAAATTTAGTATTCAAAGTTTTCTAATAGTTAAATTATACATTTATAATGTGTACAATACACTTCGAAGGTTATAAATAGTATTATTTGTATTAAATCGTGTATTCAAAGTTTTCATATAGTTAAATTAAGTATTTGAAGGTTTTGAATAGTAAATAAATACACTTCGAAGGTTTTAATAATATTATGTGTATTAAATTTAGTATTCAAAGTTTTATAATAGTTAAATTATTCATTTCTAATGTGTAAAATACACTTCAAAGGTTATAAATAGTATTATTTGTATTAAATCGTGTATTAAAAGTTTTCATATAGTTAAATTAAGTATTTGAAGGTTTTGAATAGTAAATAAATACACTTCGAAGGTTTTAAATAATAATATGTGTATTAAATTTAGTATTCAAAGTTTTCTAATAGTTAAATTATTCATTTCTAATGTGTAAAATACACTTCGAAGGTTATAAATAGTATTATTTGTATTAAATCGTATATTCAAAGTTTTCTAATAGTTAAATTATTCATTTTGAAGGTTTGAAATAGTAAATAAATACACTTCGAAGGTTATAAATAATATTATTTGTATTAAATCGTGTATTCAAAGTTTTCATATAGTTAAATTAAGTATTTGAAGGTTTGAAATAGTAAATAAATACACTTCGAAGGTTATAAATAATATTATTTGTATTAAATTTAGTATTCAAAGTTTTCTAATAGTTAAATTATACATTTCTAATGTGTAAAATACATTTGAAGGTTATAAATAGTATTATTTGTATTAAATCGTGTATTCAAAGTTTTCATATAGTTAAATTAAGTATTTGAAGGTTTTGAATAGTAAATAAATACACTTCGAAGGTTTTAAATAATATTATGTGTATTAAATTTAGTATTCAAAGTTTTCTAATAGTTAAATTATTCATTTCTAATGTGTAAAATACACTTCGAAGGTTATAAATAGTATTATTTGTATTAAATCGTGTATTCAAAGTTTTCATATAGTTAAATTAAGTATTTGAAGGTTTTGAATAGTAAATAAATACACTTCGAAGGTTTGAAATAATATTATGTGTATTAAATTTAGTATTCAAAGTTTTCTAATAGTTAAATTATTCATTTATAATGTGTAAAATACACTTCGAAGGTTATAAATAGTATTATTTGTATTAAATCGTGTATTCATAGTTTTCATATGGTTAAATTAAGTATTTGAAGGTTTTGAATAGTAAATAAATACACTTCCAAGGTTTGAAATAGTAAATAAATACACTTCGAAGGTTATAAATAATATTATTTGTATTAAATTTAGTATTCAAAGTTTTCTAATAGTTAAATTATTCATTTTAAAGGTTTGAAATAGTAAATAAATACACTTCGAAGGTTATAACTAATATTATTTGTATTAAATCGTGTATGCAAAGTTTTCTAATAGTTAAATTATTCATTTTGAAGGTTTGAAATAGTAAATAAATACACTTCGAAGGTTATAAATAATATTATGTGTATTAAATTTAGTATTCAAAATTTTCTAATAGTTAAATTATTAATTTCTAATGTGTAAAATACACTTCGAAGGTTGTACATAGTATTATTTGTATTAAATCGTGTATTTAAAGTTTTCATATAGTTAAATTAAGTATTTGAAGGTTTTGAATAGTAAATAAATACACTTCGAAGGTTTGAAATAGTAAATAAATACACTTCGAAGGTTATAAATAGTATTATTTGTATTAAATCATGTATTCAAAGTTTTCATATAGTTAAATTACGTATTTGAAGGTTTTGAATAGTAAATAAATACACTTCGAAGGTTTGAAATAGTAAATAAATACATTGAAATACTTTGAAGATTATAAATAATATTATTTGTATTAAATTTAGTATTCAAAGTTTTCAAATAGTTATATTATTCATTTATAATGTGTACAATATACTTTGAAGGTTATAAATAGTAAACAACATACAACCAAAGTTCAAGTTAGGCGTTGACTATATGTGTATATCAAATGCAACCTTTACGCTCTATTGCACAATCAAATATATTCTGAACGATTAACATCTATATAAATATAATATATATATATATACCTATAAATAAATAATCATGAAAATACGTGTATGTGTGTGCGTGTGTTCGCGCGTATGTAAGTATGTATGTACATTGTACATGTGTGTGTGTGTATATGTGTGTTTTAATTAACAAAACTTAAATGTGTGTGTGTGTGTATGTGTGTTGTGTGTGAATACACGTGCGTGTTTGTATATATATATATAGATTTGAAACACTATTGTTTTACACTTTACACTATAAAAATATACATCCTATATCACATATGTGATAGGTAAAAATTTAAGAATCATGCATTGACACGTTGCAGTGGGAATGTATGTGTGTGTGTGTGTGTGTGTGTGTGTGTGTGTGTGTGTGTGTGTGTGTGTGTGTGTGTGTTTGTATATGTATATGTGTGTATATATGTATGTAAGTGTGTGTATGTGTATGTATGTAGTTGTGTATAGATTTCATAAACTATTGTATAACACTTTATAATATAAAAATATACATATTATATTACATATGTGGCAAGTAGAAATTTAAGAATCACGCATTGACTCATTCCATTGGGAAAGCTTAGTTTATCTATAATCTCTTGGTGACCTATATATATATATTTTCTATAAAATTCAACATACGTCGTACGTATATAATTGGAAATATTTAATAAATAGTTTCCTAAACCTATATATATAATTATTTATGTACGTATATAATCTATATAAGAAATCTAGATACTGACGTGTATATCTGCGAACTAAGCGCCTAAAGTGTCGGGTCGTGGTACTGCCGTGTATATCTGCGAACTAAGCGCCTAAAGTGTCGGGTCGTGGTACTGATGTGTATATCTGCGAACTAAGTGCCTAAAGTGTTGGATCGTGATACTGCTGTGTATATCTGCGAACTAAGCGCCTAAAGTGTATATTAAGTATGGATATGTCAAAAAATAGTATGAATCGTATTCAACCAACTATAGTATTTAAAAATTATATAAAAAATTGTATATTTTATTCAACTTGTATATAAAACATATCGTTCATAAAGAAAACATATGTAATACCTTTTTATATATTTTCAATATTAATGATGTACATTTTAAATATTGTGATATATGTGTAGTTACTAGGAAAGTTGTATTATTTTTTATTAAAAACTGTCTAAAATCAACATAAGCCATATTTCATATATGTATATATCAAATTCGTAATTTGTATCACTAAATGTATATAATTTAAACTCTATAGTATGCGTAAAAAATACCTAAATTGTATATTTATTATACGAATATATTAAATGCCTACAGTGAATTTAGGTATCTCTTACTCGTAATATAGTTTAAATTATATAAATTTAGTGATACAAATTACGAATTCAATATATCATATATTAAATTCGTTATATATATTTAATATATTGACTTACTTGACTTAGTTGCGTAGGACTTGGCGTCCCCTTGCAGCACACACGAACACTTGCTTTTTGTAGGCATCTCGGTCAGCTGCCCTTCTTTCCAAGGTCAGAAGTGGAATGCCACTGTTTTCTCTGATGCCATCCGCCCATCTCTTTAATGGACGTCCTCTTGGTCTTGGATTTTTGAAGTCCAACTTGTAACTGTAGTTGATCATATCTCATATATTATATGCATTATTATATTATATGTATAATAAATATACAATTTAGGTACCTTTTACGCGTAATATAGAGTTTAAATTATATAAATTTAGTGAAACCAATTATGAATTCAATATTATATTGAATATATGTAATACATAATGTATACTAAATAATATTTAGTTATTTAAAATATACAATTTAAGTACCTTTTACGTGGAATATAGAGTTTCAATCATATAAATTTAGTCATATAAATTACGAATTCAATATTATAGTGAAAATATGTTACATATAATTATTATAATAATATAATATTTAAGGTACATTTACGCGGAATATAGACTATATAATAGAGTTTCAATTATAGTCATACAAATTACGAATTAAATATTATATTGAATTATACAATGAATATATGTTACATATAATATAATATTTAATTCGTTACATTTAATACACATATAATTATATAATTATTATATTAATATATGATATATTTAAATAATATAATATTAAATAATATGTAATTTAAATATTATTATTATAATTATATGTAAAATAAATATACAATTTATGTACCTTTTACTCGTGATATAGAGTTCCAATTATATAAATTTATGATAAAAATTATGAATTCAAAAATATGTATAATAAATATACAATATAGGTAACTTTTACGTATAATATAGAGCTTCAATTATTTAAATATATATAAAATAAATAATTTTAATTCAGGAAGTAAACAATGTTTATTATCATTATAATCCGGATTATAACGACATAATAATCATATTATAAACGATTATAATGTTATTATTATTATAATAAAATAAATTTAAAATTGTGTACTTATCTAATTAGTTTTAAATTGTTATCATAATATATTCAAATAGTGTAACCAAAGTAAAACTTTTTAATTTATATTTTTATAAAGTATATATTTTATCTGTATACCAGTCTTTATATTATTTTCTTATATTTTTACACTTATTTATTTATAATTTAATAATATATTTCGTAATAATTATTATTATTTATTTTATAGTACACTATTAATTTTAATTTGAAAACAATATTATTAATTTTATTTATTTTTATACAATTTTATAAATCTAAAGATATAAGCTTATGAATACATTATAACTTTGAATAATATGTGATAATATAATAAGTTTAACTTAGTTATTTATTATTTTATAATTTAATACTACTATGACAACTTATGATTATCATAATGATATACAAATTATTATTATTTATGTAGAGAATATCGAATATGGCCCCGAAATGTATTGATAAATTTATGGGGTCAAGTTTAAATATATTACATGTATTGCTATAGTATATATGCTATATGCTATAACTAAACATATATATTTTAATTGTATAATAATAGACGTACTTTTATTTTAATTTTTTCACAGATTTTATAAAATGCAATATATCATAATTATATTTGAGAATATTGTCTATCTTGAATTGTGCATACATATGTTATTTATATATAGCAAAATAAATTAGGTTGATCGCGTCAGTACTTTTTATCTAAACACTCATTTATATACTCAATCATAGCAAACAAATTATTCTGAGAGAAAAGCATATATATGTATAATTTATTTATATTTGGGTATATAACTGAGTTAGGTATTATTATAATAATTATAATAACTATAATAATTAAACAACGTTTGAAATCAATTTTATCAGTTGAACATTTTGGTGGATCACTTCAGTACTATTATCTAAACACTCATTTATAAACACAAATATAGCAAACAAATTATTCTGAGAAAAAAGCATATATATATATATATTATATGAATATATATATGTATAATTTATTTATATTTGAGTGTATAACTGAATTAGGTATTATTATAATAATTATAATAACTATATTAATTAGAGGGGACAGTATGAAATGATATAACGTGACAGTACGGTGGTCTGAAAGTATGATATGATGTAACGTGACATTACAATATTATATAACATGACAGTACGGTGTGCTGAAAGTATGATATGATGTAACGTGATAGTACATTGTGCTAGAGGCGACAGTATGAAATGATATAACGTGACAGTACGGTGGTCTGAAAGTATGATATGATTTAACGTGACATTACAATATGATATAACGTGACAGTATGGAGTGCTGAAAGTATGATATGATGTAACGTGATAGTATGTTGTGCTAGAGGATTAGTTACTGGGATATTTTTCATTTCTAATGTGTAAAATACACTTCGAAGGTTATAAATAGTATTATTTGTATTAAATCATGTATTCAAAGTTTTCATATAGTTAAATTGTTATAAATAGTATTATTTGTATTAAATTAAGTATACAAAGTTTTCTAATATTTAAATTATTCATTTTAAAGGTTTGAAATAGTAAATAAATAAATTTCTAAGGTTATAAATAGTATTATTTGTATTAAATCATATATTCAAAGTTTTCATATAGTTAAATTAAGTATTTGAAGGTTTTGAATAGTAAATAAATACACTTCGAAGGTTATAAATAGTATTATTTGTATTAAATTAAGTATACAAAGTTTTCTAATATTTAAATTATTCATTTTAAAGGTTTGAAATAGTAAATAAATACACTTCGAAGGTTATAAATAATATTATTTGTATTAAATTTAGTATTCAAAGTTTTCAAATAGTTATATTATTCATTTCTAATGTGTAAAATACACTTCGAAGGTTATAAATAGTATTATTTGTATTAAATCATGTATTCAAAGTTTTCATATAGTTAAATTAAGTATTTGAAGGTTTTGAAGAGTAAATAAATACACTTCGAAGGTTTGAAATAGTAAATAAATACACTTCGAAGGTTATAAATAATATTATTTGTATTAAATTAAGTATTCAAAGTTTTCAAATAGTTATATTATTCATTTTAAAGGTTTGAAATAGTAAATACACTTCGAAGGTTATAAATAATATTATTTGTATTACATTTAGTATTCAAATTTTCTAATAGTTAAATTATTCATTTTGAAGGTTTGAAATAGTAAATAAATACGCTTCAAAGGTTTTAAATAATATTAGGTGTATTAAATTTAGTATTCAAAGTTTTATAATAGTTATATTATTCAATTCTAATGTGTAAAATATACTTCGAAGGTTATAAATAGTATTATTTGTATTAAATCATGTATTCAAAATTTTCATGTAGTTAAATTAAGTATTTGAATGTTTTGAATAGTAAATAAATACACTTCGAAGGTTTGAAATAGTAAATAAATACACTTAGAAGGTTATAAATAATATTATTTGTATTAAATTTAGTATTCAAAGTTTTCAAATAGTTATATTATTAATTTCTAATGTGTAAAATACACTTCGAAAGTTATAAATAGTATTATTTGTATTAATTCATGTATTCAAAGTTTTCATATAGTTAAATTAAGTATGTGAAGGTTTTGAATAGTAAATAAATACACTTCGAAGGTTTGAAATAGTAAATAAATACACTTCGAAGGTTATAAATAGTATTATTTGTATTAAATTTGTATTATTTATATGATATGATGTAACGTGACATTACAATATGATATAACATGACAGTACGGTGTGCTGAAAGTATGATATGATGTAACGTGACATTACAATATGATATAACGTGACAGTACGGTGGTCTGAAAGTATGGTATGATGTAACGTGACATTACAATATTATATAACGTAATAGTACGGTGGTCTGAAAGTATAATATGATGTACTGTGACAGTACATTGTGCTAGAGGACGAAATGGCTCATAAACTTGTCCTTTGGGAACCGACAAATGGTAGTGCAAGAAGAGGTCGCAAAACCATCACTTTTGTAGATAATCTAAGAGAAGACATAGGACTAGACGATATACATGAGATAAAGACGATGACCCAGCAAACAGTAAGAGAAGCATAATAGCAGCATAACAGCAAATTCTAGAGCCTCAAATGTTTACATTGTGCTATTATGCTGCTATTAAATGTCTATTATGCTGCTATTATGCTGCTATTAATTTGTAATGATATTATGATGCTGTTATTCTGCTGTTATGCTGCTATTATGCTGATATTATGCTGCTATTAATTTTAAATGTCTATTATGCTGCTATTATGCTGCTATTATAATAATAGCAGCATAATAGCAGCATAATAGACATTTAAAATTAACAGCAGTATAACATCAGCATAATATCATTACAAATTAATAGCAGCATAATAGCAGCATAATAGCAGAATAATAGACATTTAATAGCAGCATAATAGCACAATGTAAACATTTGAGGCTCTAGAATTTGCTGTTATGCTGATATTATGCTGCTATTACTGTTTGCTGGGGATGTTGGACAGAGATGTTTGGAGTATAAAGGAAAAGAAAATTCGAGCGAGAGCTCAACATAAGTAAGTAAGTAAGTAAACTGTGATATAATGATCCAAGTTTCAACTAGTTAAATATGATCCAAGTTTACACCACCTAGATCCAAGTTTGGACCAGATTCCCCCAGTTTCCCCCAGTCTACACCAGTTTAAAAAATAACTTGGATCAAACTGTTGTATAATGATCCAAGTTTCAACTAGTTAAATATGATCCAAGTTTACACCACCTAGATCCAAGTTTGGACCAGATTCCCCCAGTTTCCCCCAGTTTACACCAGTTTAAAAAAATAACTTGGATCAAACTGTGGTGTAATGATCCAAGTTTCAACTAGTTAAATATGGAATAGCTAAATCCAAGTTTACACCAGTTTAAAAAAATAACTTGGATCAAACTGTTGTATAATGATCCAAGTTTCAACTAGTTAAATATGATCCAAGTTTACACCACCTAGATCCAAGTTTGGACCAGATTCCCCCAGTTTCCCCCAGTTTACACCAGTTTAAAAAAATAACTTGGATCAAACTGTTGTATAATGATCCAAGTTTCAACTAGTTAAATATGATCCAAGTTTACATCACCTAGATCCAAGTTTGGACCAGATTCCCCCAGTTTCCCCCAGTTTACACCAGTTTAAAAAAATAACTTGGATCAAACTGTGGTATAATGATTCAAGTTTCAACTAGTTAAATATGGAATAGCTAAATCCAAGTTTACACCAGTTTAAAAAAATAACTTGGATAAAACTGTTGTATAATGATCCAAGTTTCAACTAGTTAAATATGATCCAAGTTTACACCACCTAGATCCAAGTTTGGACCAGATTCCCCCAGTTTCCCCCAGTTTACACCAGTTTAAAAAAATAACTTGGATCAAACTGTGGTATAATGATCCAAGTTTCAACTAGTTAAATATGGAATAGCTAAATCCAAGTTTAAACCAGTTTAAAAAAATAACTTGGATAAAACTGTTGTATAATGATCCAAGTTTCAACTAGTTAAATATGATCCAAGTTTACACCACCTAGATCCAAGTTTGGACCAGATTCCCCCAGTTTCCCCCAGTTTACACCAGTTTAAAAAAATAACATGGATCAAACTGTTGTATAATGATCCAAGTTTCAACTAGTTACATATGATCCAAGTTTACACCACCTAGATCCAAGTTTGGACCAGATTCCCCCAGTTTCCCCCAGTTTCCCAGTTTGATCCAAGTTAAACACGAGTTTTGAATACTGGGTAAGAATAGTAATCATATGACAATTTAATATAAACAATAATATATATGTTATTTAAACTTTATTTAAATACTTTTTAATTTATTTTTGTATACGCTTTATTTAATCTTTATATCTAAGTTAATTTAATTTTAATTTTTGTTATTTTGTATTCGTTTGTTTTATTATTTTTATTATTTTTATTATTTTTGTTATTGTTATACACCAGAGAGGGCACCCGCTACATTGGTGTTTAAATAAACAATTAAATTCAATATGTATATGGCAAATATTCAAAAATAAATTTATAAATTATCTACCCAACTAACACATATTTAGTTAGTTTTCAAGTTAAGAATAGAATATGTAGCAGAATATCCTAGAGATAAATTATGTTACTTATTTAATATCATACATATTAGTTTTTTTCTATGTAGATAAATCGAAGCGTAATTCTAGTATACAATATGGATAAAAAGAAGATGTTAATATAAAAGTCAGAGTAAAGATACAATGTATTAACAATTTAAAAATATTAAAATATAATTTGAAATAGAAAATAATGGTAGATCAAGGTTACAAAATAATTAAAAATATTATTAATGAAAAAGGAAAAATATACTAATGTTCGTTTATCAATATTTAATTCATTCCAACTTTTGGTCCATATGACATTAAAGAATTATTCATATAGTTCATATTTATTATAAGGTTGTATGAAAGCAAAAGTACTTCTTGTATTACTTTTTTTAGTTATTCTTTTATAATGTGTATACATGGACTTTAAGTTTTATAATATATTCTATGCATAAATATTAGTGTTTTATATTTACAAAAATCAAAGATATTTAATAACTTATGATCTATAAATAGTTTTTTGAACTAATATCAATAGGTTTAGGAAAAACAAATGTCAATACTTTTTTGTATAACATGAATATATTCGATATTATATTTATATGTATGTCCCCATATTTCTAAACAATAAATTAAATAAGGATAAAAAGTGCACCATAAATTTTAATCATAGCTGATTCATTAAGCAGAATGATACATTTTTTTATAATCTAATATATTTTTAATAATTTATTCTTGAGAAATTGAAAATATGATTTCCAGTTCAATGAACTATCAATGATTAGCCCAAGGAACTTTGTTTCATACACTAAAACTAAAGGATTATTTTCAACTACAATTTCAAATTCTATATCATTTCTAAAGGACATGCAGTTAGTTTTATGAATATTAATTGTCAATTCCCAGTATTTAAGACTGAAGTTAAACTGCAGTTAAACCCGAGAAACTTATGCAAACTGCAATTATATGAGTTAAACTGCAGTTAAACTGATCACACATAAACTTAAGTTTTAAAACTTGAGTTTAACTGCAGTCATTCTAGTGACATATAACTTTAATTAAACTACAGTTTTATTAGCAGTTTAACTCCAGATCAAAGTTTACACAAAACTGAGATTAACTGCAGTTTAACTGCAGCCTTGAATAATGGGATTATTTGCACTTACCCATAAAATAATATCATTAATTGTCAAATTTAATTTAACTTGCAGTTTTTTTGGCTGAACTATCACGAATTATAATATTTGTGTCATCGGCAAATAGTATAAAAGTATAATTAATAGAGCAGGTATGCATGTCATTAATAAATAAAAGAAAAAGCAGCGGCCCAATAATAGATCCTTGGCGGACACTGATATCTATATTTGTAGTATTAAACCTACCGTTATTGTAATATATATATATATATATATATATATATATATATATATATATATATGTAGATATATATATAAGATAAGATAAGATAAGATAAATGTTATTATTGTAATCATTATAAAAGAAAAACAATAAATGGACAAATAAAATAGTCAGAAGACTTTCGAGGTATTTTACCTTAATAATGCAATATGCATAATATATTATATAACAATTGTATTTTTTAAAGATAATAATAGTAGCCATCACATCGAACAAGTGATCACTATAAGTAATTATAAGAATCAACAAATGAAGGAAGCTTCAGGGTTGCCCATTGCCCCTATAGGCCCATATGGGTTGACCAGACCCTTAGTATATCAAACTCTTTATTGTTAGTATTTCAAACATGAATATGTATCATCCCATATAACCACAGTACACACTTGAACGATGCATATAAACCAAGTAAGTAAACAGAGTAATAGCATATAACAAATAAGTTCTCATTGCAGCTTTGATGATCCACTGAGAGCTTCATAAGTAGTAGCCAGTATTATCCATCCAGATTAACCAGGGAGAATATAAAATGTGTATATATGTTAATAAAATTGAATATTGTTAGTAAAAATAAAATTAATAATTAATAATATTAGTATTTTTTAACTTTTTAATGAATAACTTGATATTTTTTATCAATTTCATCTTGAATTGAGTTTATTCCATACTAGACAAATGTACTGCATGTATACTGATATTTAATCTACATTTAGGAATAACAAATGCGTATATAGGTCTAGTTAATGTATAAGTACTTTTTTACAAATATGCGTAAGAGATTAGTATTAGCATTATCAGATTAAGCAATATATATATTCATTTGCATATGCATTTTTTAATAATGTTATATTAACTATATCACATAATTTTAAAATATTATGTCTTTTATAGATAAAACAATGTTAGATCTCAATGGTAGTTAATATATACATTTCAATATTTTGTTTTGCAAAATAGTTATCTTATTAAAGTATGTTTTAATTTGACCACCAAGAGGCAGCACAATATGTTAATATATATATATATATATATATATATAGAAATATTTATATATATTTAGAAACAGTTATTATGTAAATCTATTTGTAGGCATTTGTATTGGAAATAGAAATCAATATTTTTAATTAAATGAATGCGTTACACAACTTCATAATCGCCTTTACGTAATCACTGGACCGTGACACTTGCGTGATTCAACCAATCAACGATTACAAACGTGAATATTAAATCTTAAAATATGTTACAATTATTGTTATTTTTATTATATGTTATAATTATTGAAACTGATATATATAGGTAAAATTACGTTTTTTTTACAGTCATTCTATTTTGATTTGTTATTATGTTGTGCATTTTGTGTAAAATAATAATTGATTCTAAATGTTTATGTATAGGTGATTAATTTTCCACATATATTACATTATATTATATTATTTATATATATATATATATATATAATATATATTATATTATATATATATATAATATATATATACGCATATATCGACAATCTATACATATACAAAAAAAGCCATATAACACACATATATCTATTGTAACATGCCACTATATATTACGACGTCAGTTGCAATTAGACGACGGACTATTCATTAGTATTTCAATGGTATTTAGTGATTGACACGTATCGTTAGAATACACTTTTGAGCATTAAAATACTAGTCATTCCTATACGATGATGCATTATTGATATCGCATACAATAGTATTCATATTCTATATATAGCCTATTGACGAGTGGACTGCGAATATAAACAAATCGATTACCTACACTATTTAGTTGATAACAATAGATTAGTTAACAATGAATGCGGACATATAAACTATAACTGACATACACATTGTATAGATATTATTATTTTACCAAAGAAACATTTTAGTATTGCGATTCTGAAAAATTCATAAATGATATATTTATAACGCTATTTATGTATTATAAATCATTAGCTGTATTTTATTATGATGTTTTACATATACAATTGAAAACAACATAATTACTATTGAAATGTACACCCAACTTTCAACTCCTACATATTATACATGCTATCTAGCGAAGCGATACGAATATCTGTGTATACACGGAGCCACCATATATATATATATATATATATATATATATATATATATATATATATATATATATAATATTAAATGTTACACTAGAATATTTAATGTGATTGTCTCAATATACTATAAACTCATTTATTCATTCTATTCATACTAATTCTATAGACTCGATACTATTATTTCAGGATTCATTACACGTTCATAGTGTATTCTTATTAAAAGTACGGGTATATGCCTAGTTGTTGAATTGAACTATTGTTTATGAACCTTATAAGGTTTACTTTTATATTTCACTTTGTCATTACATAAAATAGTATACTATTTTACTATATATGTACACTTTAGTATTGTATATACCAATTAGATGAGAAAATTCAAACTTTAAATAATGCCACTTTTTCGTAAATTTTAAAACTTATTTTATTATTGTATTATTATTATTATTATTACTAATATTATTAAAAATAATTGTATTATAAAATCTAGGTCATCAAACCATTTCAATCTCTATACAGATTAAGTATTATTATCATTATTATTATTATTATTATTATTATTATTATTATTATTATTATTATTATTATTATTATTATTATTATTATTATTATTATTATTATTATTATTATTATTATTATTATTATTATTATTATTATTATTATTATTATTATTATTATTATTATTATTATTATTATTATTATTATTATTATTATTATTATTATTATTATTATTATTATTATTATTATTATTATTATTATTATTATTATTATTATTATTATTATTATTATTATTATTATTATTATTATTATTATTATTATTATTATTATTATTATTATTATTATTATTATTATTATTATTATTATTAACAATCTTTAAGTGAATTATAAGTTAAAAATACATCTAGTTTTAAAATAGAGTGATAATTTGAGAATATACATAGGGGAAATTAGCCGTATACCAACACTTTAACAATAAATGGTCTTAACATTTTATGACCCAATATTTTTGTTAAAAAAGTACATTATTTTAATATTATAGGATTATAGATATTATTTTGATTTTGAAATTTTTTATTATTTTTGTAATTAATAATACAAGTTAAGTATCTAAATAATACAAATTTTAGATGTAGCTTCATTGGTGGTATTAATATTATAACGCACACGATTTTTATGAAAATCAGAATAGTTAACATGCTGAGCACTGATTGGTTATAGGGTGTTCGTATTAAGACATCTATAGTGTCCGTATTAGGGATTTATATCACCTCTAGATATATGATTATAACTTATTTATAATATTTGATAACAAATATAGCATTTATTTATATAATGTTCAGAATTCTTTAGTTTTTAATAATATAGTGTTCTATTTTATATCGATACATTTGTATATTATTGAGAAGGTTTTAAGTTGACATTTTTTTCTCATAAATTTAAAAACGTAATAAAAAAATCTATTGATTAGATTTATCAGCACTATTTTGAATAATAAAAAAAAAAAAATACTTATTCAGACTATTTATATTATTATATTTTATTTTATTACACCTTTTTTTGTAGGATTTATGGTTTCTGAGATACCGAGAGAGTTCGTATTCGGTTACTTTCCCCTATTTCATACAGTGATATACAATCATAAAAACATACATGCATAAATACTATGCACACTTAATTATTCATATATTAATATTTAAGTGTGAATATATATATATATATATATATATATATATATATATATATATATATATATATATATATTACACAATAGAGAACGTTTAACGTTATGTTTGTGTCTAAATAAACATTCATTCATTCATATATATATATATATATATATATATATATATATATATACTATAATATATTACACATATGCGTTTTATCCTCGTAATTGTTCTTCAGTTATTATAAACCTGTTATTATAATCGCTTCGGTAAACATCATACTTGTTCGTGTACAATTGTCATGCCTAAATTATCATATAATTATTATTAATATATTTATTATATATATATATATAAACATATACATATATATATATATATATATATATATATATATTTAAATAAATATGATATATTATATGTACGACCTATTGCTTACACTATGATACCGCCTATTACCAGTGACGATGCTGACACAGTACGGCCATTAGTGTGATGTCAAGAGCACCTATAGGTGTGAGGTGCGGCTCGGTAACGAAGTTAACTAACTCGCTCCCGGCGCACCGTATGTGTGTGCCGCACACTCACACTCGCGCACGCACACCGCACACACACATATCCATCCACACGTGCACGTTCCTGTACAATGTATGCATGTACGGCGTGTGTTCATGTGTATACATACGAACAGACACATAAACCCCCCCCCACACACACATAACCGCACGCAAACACTCACATACACACACATACATACCCACACACACATAACCGCACACAAACACTCACATACACACACATACATACCCACACCCACATACCCACACACACATACACCCAAACATACACTCACACATACACATACGTCCACACATACCCCCAAACACGTACACGTATACCGTTATTGACCTTAGTGTACGTGATACGCTTGCGCTGTAATTGCCTTATAAGGTACGTCGCCTCATGATGATTAGCGTATCACAATATACGTGTGTGTGTGTGTTTGTGTGTGTGTGTGTGTGTGTGTGGGTGTAGCTTCATAGATATAGCTATACTTGCGTTCTAATAAATAATAATAATAATTATTATTATTATTTATTTCAACACAAATCTATATACATATATATCCCATGGGATAGCAGAGGTTTATACACGCATACTATAGTATGCGCGTATACATCGGCACATGGGTGCGTGTAGTGGATTGTTCGTGCGTATGACCTGGGTCATCTACATGGGCATCCGTACACGAGAGTGTTCTATAGAATAATTATAGGCCGGCGAGTGAATTAACTCGCTTACGGTAATCGGTAGCCGTCACCAACTTTCTATAAATAACTAAAATCCGAAACGCAATCAATAACGTGGTATAATACGAGCTTTTTTTAGCGAACAATCGTAATAAATATACGTAATATATATATATATATATATTACATAAATATATATTTATAATATTATTCATAATTTTTAACAAGTTATACTACATGCTTTTTTATTCGCGAAACCGAATAGCATAATGATACATATTTCACAACGAATTATATTTAAAAAAAATACTATCCAACCCCGCAAACATTTCACCGGTAAGCAGTATTCAGTTGTTTGCTATGTTGTGTATTATATTTATTAATTTTATATTATTAATATTTAACAGAAGATTATTATTTATGTATCATGTATGTAAAGTAGTAAGGCACAATATTAACTTCTACAAATATTATCGTACTGTAATCTGGGTAATCCAACACGTTACAGTAATGTTATTACTTACTTAATTAATGTCAGTAAATGTCATAACATGTTTAATAATATATTATTATGTAATATACGAATTTATACATGTTTAAGTGATACGAAAATTGTATAGCCCCATTATATAATATGGTGTGTATGCGTTTGTGTATGTGTGTGTAGGTGTGTGTATATATGTGTGCATGTGGGTGTGTGCGTATACAGTGCATACTACAATGAATACTACTTCTACCGACCACTTTAAATCGCAATTAATTTCAATTATGTATTTATTAAGAGTCGACCGTATTTACGCCGGTAGAACTATTTATAAATAAATAATTGAGTTTAATTATATGGCGGACGAGAATCACTACGATTCGATGGCGCCGTAACGCGACTTACGCGGCTGTACGGCCGTGACGATCGTCTTATGACGTCATCGCGTGTGTGGTTATCGTTGCGTCATAACGAGTATTCGTGACGCGCGGAAACACGAGAGCTCGAGAGGTGAACGAGATCCGAGGAGAGCGCGCGAGAATCTCGTCACTTATCGTCGATTCTCGCGTCGGCATCTCTCGTCGGCCGGAGAATTTCGCCTAGAAGTTACGGGCACACACACGCGCGCACGCACGCACCTACACACGTACGTACGTACGCACATCTAGCGGCGCGTTCCGGGTTACGTAACGGGGCTATAAATAGAATCATTCACGTGGCCGACCTGCTCTCGGATACAACACCGACATCATGTTCTGGTAAGTCGGCCGATATATATCAGATAGAATATTAAAGTATTAATATATATACACAACATATATATATATATATATATATTATGTATATATTATATATATATATATATTATGCGATTGCAAGAGAACATATTAAAGTATTATGTTATATAAAGATATTTAAAACCAATTAATGGATTCAGATAATTGTATTCAAACTTATTTTATTACTAGCAACAACTACAATAACAAAACTTCTAAAGAGGGTCACATCCCACTACCAGTATTTCCAGAAATAATGTCAAGAAATGTTTGCTAGAAAGTGATTTTCTATTAAGTTAACTACAATTGTAGTGGGATACCCACTTAATTTCTGGCAACTTGCCGGAAATATAGTAACTTTAAAGGTGGTATCCCACTACAACTTACTAGAAAATCACTTTCCAATAAATATTTACGGACATTATTTCCGATTATACTGGTAGTGGGATTATTAAATATTATTTTTTAATCATTATTTTTTAATTTCCCATTAATAAATAATAATGCTATTTATTGTTATTATATTATGTAAGTATGTTACCCGATAAGTATAGAATCGATAGGTTAACTCGTCACACATTCCTCACCTATAGGTTTCCCGAAAACCGACAACCTTTGTTAACCTGTATGCCATTACCGTGAACTACTTACACATAGCTTGCATGTATTGTACTGTACCCGATGTACCAATCACATTATCCGTCCCCGATACGAATACTGTATTTAAAATATAGGTCATGTCCTCCTTGTAGTGTTATACAGTGTACAGTGTACAGTGTACGCTGTACATCTGTCGTATATCGATACTTATAATTCAAAAGATAACACACACTTATTGAATGTGTCGTTATATATTTAATAAATATAGAGTAAATATTATTTATATATATATATATATATATATATATATATATAAAATGATTACGGAGTTGTCGTGGTATTTGATAATTATTTTAATACATTTGTCTAGATAAATAATATACTTTAAAATATATACCCGAACTTCAATCCCGTATCCGCCCCTTGTCACTAGAGTTAAGCCGACCGTTCACGTCAACACACTGGTCCCGGTTTTATATCTAGAAATCTCCTATTTCAAATTATTTAAAATTATTATAATTTTCTTTATATTATTTGCAGTATATTTAGTAGTAATTCGAAAATATAAATCAGCCGCTATCTAATTATAAAAATTCAACTGAATGCGGCTGAATATCGAGTTGGTATAATAAAGATATATATGAAGAATATTTATACCCGATCAACTCGTCTTTACCATTAAAATTGGTCTTACATAATATTTAGAAATGATCTTATATAATTGTGTATAAAATATTACTAGCTCTCGTTAAATATGGATGAATTAACATGAGAGCGGCTTCGAAGGGACATTAGAGTCATATATGGTTATAAGTGAAAATGTCACCT
This sequence comes from Osedax fenrisi, assembly GCA_964019155.1. NCBI lineage: Eukaryota > Metazoa > Annelida > Polychaeta > Sabellida > Siboglinidae > Osedax > Osedax fenrisi. The sequence continues at coordinate 18,335,914 of OZ025245.1, forward strand.
AAGTTCCTGACTGGGATGAAATACTTCACCAAATAACAATAACAATAACAATAACAATAACAATTAAAGCACACCTATAAGTATATATATATATATATATATATATATATATATAAATATATATATCGATTATATATAACGATCACGATCTCTTCACACCGTTAACTTGTAATGTAGTTATGTATTGATAATTAAAGTTCCCTCTAGCGGCAATTATCACAATAAAGTGAATATCCGTATTATTGCCAACTAGCGAGCTACTAGTACTATATAACTAGCCCGTGGGTATAACGGTAACCTTCTCTCTATTTTAGTGCACCGTGTGTATCATTTTCAGTGACTTTTTAATTATTCGATGGTTTTTATTATGAAAACAGGGGCGAGTTGTTCTAAGAACATACATCTGACTATAATTATCCAATGAAACTATTTAATAGTACGGACATAGATACGGGTAGAAGGGGCGTTTACATGGGAGGGTATAGGGGTACCAAGCCCCCATTAACACGCATACATATATTGTGTACCTTATGATATAAAATGTATACAACTCAAATCAATTTCATAAATAATTTAATAATATATATGATGTCCCGTTGGTCAAATTCCGGAACCACTCCACCAGGATAGGTGAGTCTCAGGACGAATTATTTTATCAGAACAAGGTTATTCTAAGAAAATAACAGTCTAATATTTCAAATGATTTTAAAAATTAAAACTATAATACCAGTACGCTTGTAAGTTATAAAACATTAATCCGCACAATAAAGAGTGGCATTAAACACACAACAAAAAACACTCGTACATACGCGTAAAATATAACCTAGTTACTACTATTTATTAATGAAATGTAAACTAATAGGCGATATAACAGAAGTAGGCGTGGTTAATTAAAAAAGAAACGCCTATGGGCGTATCTTTATATTATACGTTATATAAAACATGTACTTTCACATTTATTTCAAAATAATATAACACAAAATATGTAATATAACACTGAATAATATGTAAATATACGTAATATACACGTGAACAATAATAAGTATAAAAACCCTGTCACACCGAAAAAATCTGCCTTTTTCACCGATATATGCAATAACGAAATCCATGAGAAGTCTGTAACTATTTAGAGACACCTCTAAATGATGAATAGCGATATCTTCACGATATCAGTGAGACATCGGAAGAGGTATTGCATAGAGAGAGAGAAAGATGGTGAAAAATCGGTACGATATCGATGAAAAATCGGCAGACTTTTTCGGTGTGACAGGACCTATTATTTATAATAATATATATTAATACAATTCAATAATATAATAATGCAAAGGTTAATTTTATGTTTTTTTGACGAGCAGATAGGTTTAATTAACCTAATTACAATTTCGATATTGAATTTTATTTTATTTTTAAATTGTCGGCGCAACTATATTTACTATAGTACTCTAATAATATAGTAGCATCACTATCATATCTACGTGTATACTTACATAAGGGTATACCCCTAGGGTACGTAGTTAATATCAAATATTAATATTAGTTTTCATTGTCTATTTCTTAAATGCTATAGACATAATCGTACAACATTATAACATACCACATTAAAGTACACTCGTAAGATACACAACGCTAACTGTAAACTCTACAAATGTAATTTATTTAATATTTAATGTCGTATTATTCTTTGTTTATTTCAATAACGTATGTAATCCTTAGCAAATATTTATACGCTATACGTTCGATAATATATTTGCTTAATTAAGTATCAATCAATAGACAGAATAAATTATTATAATATGAATATACTTTACTATAGCGTTATAGTAATATCATAAGAGACTAGGTATACCTAATACTACCAATATACAGCATAATACACTATTATCAAAGATTTTCCGAAGGAAAGTTCTTCGCAAAATCATTGCTATTATCATATGGGTAGGATAGCAAATTCGTTAAAATATGTTAATTTTGTAGGTGAGACATACATTTAGTGTAAAACACATATATGCATGGTCAGCTATAAGATATATAATAACATAAAGAATATATATCATATATATAGTATAGCTACGACACACACGACTACGCTCCACACGTACGCTCCACACACACTAAACACACACTCCACGCATACGCTCCACTAACACTCCACACACACTAAACACACACTCCACACATACGCTCCACTAACACTCCACACACACTGCACACACACTCCACACATACGCTCCACTAACACTCCACACACACTAAACACACACTCCACACATACGCTCCACTAACACTCCACACACACTAAACACACACTCCACACATACGCTCCACTAACACTCCACACACACTAAACACACACTCCACGCATACGCTCCACTAACACTCTACACACACTGCACACACACACTCTACACATACACTCCACACACACACACACACACACACGTACTCCTTACGTTGGTTATGACGTACTCGCAGCGGTAGATGCAGCGCGGTATTACGTCAGATTTAATAATGGTTATTAGCATAATATGACGTAATATTTAATGCTGGTTATTAGACACGTATCACGTTATACTGCGAAACGCCTTCATTAGTGAATATAATAGGTGACTTCTCATTATATTCGTGGATTTATCATATATATCTATATATATATTCGTCTAAACATACTTTAATTAGGTGGTGCGCGGCGGGCTCGTACGCCGAGGCCGCAGGCCGAGCCGTCCCAACCTCGACGTTAACGGATAGGAAAATAATTTTTTTAAATTGAGGTGTGCTTTTTTTTCAAAATTTTTCAAAATCTCTTTCCCATAAAAGTCTTTTTCCGTCAAAATTCTCAACAAAGTGTATACTTAAATTCAAATAATGCTCGATTTGAAATTTTTTTTTGCCAATGTATACATATCAGGTTAGCTACCCGAAATATCATTAGGAATACATAGTATGCGCACACTCATTTTCATCTACGGGCAATATTTCTGGTAGTATTTTGGGTTTTTATCGTTAAAATTTAATATTTAATATTTTATATAAATTCAAATAATTATAATTCGCCGTAAGGAAAACGCAAGGAAAACGTCGGGAGATAAAGTGGGGCAGCGTGGGTAACATGAATGATTTACTTTTTTGAAAATGTATTCACGCGATACCAATAATCGTTAAATAGTGTCATTTTTTAATCGATTTACGTAATTGAAAAATTTAAATTCGACGCAAATTTTTAATAACAAACATTATCATGGAGAATTTTATCGTAAATAATTTCGTAAAAATGAGTTTCTTTAATTTCGAATACATTACGTAGATTTACGAAATGGTACTTCCGGTTTGAATATCTAAATAAAAACAAGTGCATCGGAATTTATTTACCCGTATTATTGAGGTGAAATTCAAAAACGAGTAAAATCGAGTTTATATTAATTATTTCCTATCTACGCCATGTAAAAATAAATTATTAAACATAGGTGATACGATACGGTGATGTAGAAAATCAAAATCTACAATAATTATTCAATTTCAATAATTTTAACTTTATTAAATAGATAATTAAAATAGATTATAATTTTATAAATTGGGACTTCTTATGTTTAATATTCTTCGAGCTACGGGCGAAAAAGTGAAAAATACATGATTTTAGAATAGTCTATTTGACCGACTTCCGATAAATTGTTCGTATAAATTAAGAATTCATCAGATTAGGAGTACGAAAATACATGTAATAAAATCAGAAAAAGCATGAAAATATGAATAATAGGGTTTCCATCTCTGTTTTAATATTTCGCCAAATATCATCATATATATGGTCAAAGAAAAAAATATAGATTTATAAAAAATATTTTTTCTAAAATATATTCTATAATTATATATGCATTAAATACCGAGTGAGTCTATATAAATATATATATATATATATATATATATATATATATATATATATATATATATATGTGTGTATGTGGTAATTGATATTTTTAGTTATATTTATTGTCACTGTTGTGTTTAGGTTGGGTTAAGTTTTAATATTGATAGATTTTTTTTGCTGCATTACTTCCCGTGTGAGACTATAAAAGCATATTCATTTATATTGTTATTTTCACAGTTGTGGTTAGGTTGGGTTAAGTTTTAATTTGTGTAGGTTTTTTTTAGCTGCATTACTTCCCGAGTGAGCCTATTCAAGGATATTTTCACAGTTGTGGTTAGGTTGGGTTAAGTTTTAATATTGGTAGATTTTTTTTAGCTGCATTACTTCCCGTGTGAGACTATAAAAGCATATTCATTTATATTGTTATTTTCACAGTTGTGGTTAGGTTGGGTTAAGTTTTAATTTGTGTAGGTTTTTTTGACTGCATTACTTCCAGAGTGAGCCTATAAAAGCATATTCATTTATATTGTTATTTTCACAGTTGTGGTTAGGTTGGGTTAAGTTTTAATTTGTGTAGGTTTTTTTAGCTGCATTACTTCCCGAGTGAGCCTATACAAGGATATTTTCACAGTTGTGGTTAGGTTGGGTTAAATACTTTTACTCATTAGTAATAGTAGACCAAAGTAGTTAAAGTTTTGTTTTAATAAATACATTATGAAATTATCATTGTTTTTTTTTCATTAAAATAAAAAATAAATAAATAACGGCCCACTGACTGCTAGAAAACATTATATAAAAATCTAAAAAACACCCAATAGTCTCAACTAACCCATTACACCCACACCTAAAATAGTCTCATTCACGGGCAACGCCGGCCACCCACCCTAGTATATATATATATATATATATATATATATATATATATATATGTATATATATATATATATATATATATATATATATGTTAATGAAATAGTGTGACATATAATAAAAAATATGTAAATATTTAAAATATATATTTTAAAATATAATTTAAATAATAAATATTTAAAATGTTGATGAATATTGATATGTTGTAATTTATATATATATATATATATAATTATTACATATGGCATTTAAATGATAGGAATAAATGTAACAATAATAATTATAACAATAACTAAAAGTAGCGTGAATGTAATAGATATATAGCTATATAGATAGATCGATATATAGATAGAGATTTAGTTTATTAGGTGTTGACACACAAAATGACATGAAACAATAATGTAATGATAAGTAATAAATGATAATAAGAATGATGGTTTACATATGCCGTAAGTAAAATAATATAATATACATAATATTAACATAATAGTACATATTTAGTTATGAATTAGTATGCATAATAGATGATGTAATTCAGCTGATTTTTGATCTGCAATAACTCAACTTTCTGGTAAGGGGCGACCAATTACTATATCATAGGAATATTCTAGAGTCATTAGAATATATACTGACACCCATACTCCCCGAATTATATCAAAAATCGCAAAAAAATAAATCACTTATCACAAGTATGGCACAAAAAAATAGCTAAACTAACAATAACTATAACAGGGGATTATCACCCTATTTATGAGAAAACAAGAAATAAAAATAAAGATATATGAATAATAATAATAATATGAATACATTTAAAAACGAGATGTAATCAACGAAGTACATTTTAATGCGTCACGGAAATCGACTATTGATTTACATTGAGTAACATTTATGGGGAGCGAATTCCATTCAGTAGATACTCTATTGCCGAAGTAATTCAGCCCTCTACATCTATTACTGTATACCTGCGAAGTGACATGGATTTAATATTGAGAAAAATAAGTCTATCGGTGTAAGATCATCTGGGAATATTAATTCTAGCAAATAATCGTTTAGTGAAATATTTTTGAATATTTTCAATTTGGTTAGAATTAGTGAAATACAATGGATCTGGATTCCAAACAGGAGAATCAGATTCAATCAAAGGACGTACAATGTACGTCATATATATGCTTTAAGTAGATATATAAATATATATATATATAATTATTGGTAATGAGGCATCTGAATAATTTATTTGTGATTAGATAGGCTATTATTACAAATATTATTAATGTGAATATTGAAACTCATATTATCCCTAAATGTAATACTTAAGTCTATAAAACTAGATAGAATTGGTAAAGTGTGTCCATTTAAATTATATACATGAGCGGGAAATATATTTCCAATTCACATCACTACACATTTCTTCTCAGCCAATTCGAGTTCCCATATTTTCATAAATTGCTGATATCATCGATACTATTTTACAGAAGGAGACTACTATCATTGGATTTGAATGAAAATGACAATATAGTAATATCTGCAAATATAGATTTATTAATAGAATTATTAATTATATTAGGGAGATCATTTATATAGATCAGATATAGCAATGGTCCAATAACTGATCCTTGTGTAACACCCGATATGGCCTGTGTATAGTTAGAAAACTATTAGTTGCATGCAATTTTATTTTCCTGCGAGAAAACCATACTGGTGTTGCGTAATATGTCTATTAAAACGTAAATAGAAAGTAAGATAATTCTAGAAGATTTTTTCAAATATTATTAATGTAGTTGGTAACATACTTATTGGACAATAATTAATTGCCTTCGTTGCATCACCTTTTTTTAAATTGGGATGATATGAGAACATTTCCATATATCCGGGCATATTCTTGTTTAAGAATAATAGTATATATGATTGAAAGAGGATAGCATAATTTAAATGATAATATCTTTAATAACGCTTCCGGAATACCACCAGGTGAGTTATTATATTTGTTGGGTAGTAGTCATAGGAATGTACGTACCATGTCAGGTGTGGTAGGGTATGATGAAAACGAGGGGGATGCCAATTGTTATGATGGTGTATTTATTGCCAGTAACTATGGTAAATTAGTATCAATACTCTTATTAAAAACCGATTGGTATTGACGTTATAATCAAGATACCTTTTCAAAATCAGATGATAATATAACATTATTAGTTTCTTCATAAAGTGGTGATATAGAATTAGTAGAATGTAGTTTATTATTTAAGTATTTACAGAAAGTAGACTTATTATCAGAAATAATACTATATAATAATAATGGTTAATACGTAGGATACGATAGTTGGCGTTTCCAGTTTATTTGGCAGGCGGTTCATAGTTTAATAGTTCAATTAATACTACTACTACTACTACTACTACTACTACTACTACTACTACTACTACTACTACTACTACTACTACTACTACTACTACTACTACTACTACTACTACTACTACTACTACTACTACTACTACTACTACTACTACTACTACTACTACTACTACTACTACTACTACTACTACTACTACTACTACTACTACTACTACTACTACTACTACTACTACTACTACTACTACTACTACTACTACTACTACTACTACTACTACTACTACTACTACTACTACTACTACTACTACTACTACTACTACTACTACTACTACTACTACTACTACTACTACTACTACTACTACTACTACTACTACTACTTCTACTACTACTATTACTACTACTACTACTACTACTACTACTACTACTACTACTACTACTACTACTACTACTACTACTACTACTACTACTACTACTACTACTACTACTACTACTACTACTACTACTACTACTACTACTACTACTACTACTACTACTACTACTACTACTACTACTACTACTACTACTACTTCTACTACTACTACTACTACTACTACTACTACTACTACTACTACTACTACTACTACTACTACTACTACTACTACTACTACTACTACTACTATTACTACTACTACTACTACTACTACTACTACTACTACTACTTCTACTACTACTACTACTACTACTACTACTACTACTACTACTACTACTTCTATGTATATTATATATATAGTATTAGAAAAGATTTTGCGAAGCAAAATCCTTAGAAATATCGTTGGTTAGAAATATAATTAGTGTAACTATAGTATACATAGTAGTAGTAGTAGAAGTAGTAGTATATAAAGTAGTAGTAGTAGTAGTAGTAGTAGTAGTATAATATAGTATAGAGTATACTATGTATTACTATATACTTACTTCGCAGCAATATTAGTGTATCTATATGTTCGTATACGGCGGTAACCACATTACACGTAATTAATGCGCATTAGTAAATCGATACTTCATAACCACACTGACCACATACTGACCACATACTGACCACATACTGACTACACTGACCACACTGAACACACTGACCACTGTAAGGCTACCGGCCACTGGTACTGCGGACAACGGTACTATATCACCGTGTAGTAGATAAGTGAAGCTCGCGTACAGTGTGCGCGTGAAGTCACATTACATATGTTTTACTTTTTTCCTATGCAGCCCATGCAAATGTTCAATATGCTCACGCTGTACCAAAAGATGTCCAATTACACTAATTTTTGTTGTGTAGTTTAGTATTATATAACTTTATAGTAAAATATTTTTATTAGAATAGGATTATTAAAAATGGCTATGAAAATACTCACGCTTAGCGCATAAGTAGTGGTGCGTGTAGTGGTATATATAGTGGTGTGTGTAGCCGTGCGTGTAGTGGTGCTACTAGCCAAGCCGCTATAGGTAAGCCTGTATGTATGTACAGCATCGATATAAAGAAAGCTTTCTTTATATCGATGCTGTATATATGTAATAGTACGCGAGCAGTGGTGCGTATGTGCATATATGTGTGTGTGTGTGTGTGTGTGTGTGTGTGTGTTTGATTGTGTGTGTGGTATATATACTATATCGTATACGATGTGATATATGTTGTGTTGTGTGGTAGTGTGTTTAAGGTACGTAGGTCCTATAGGATACGGTGCAGGTGTGTATACACAGTGTGTATTACACACACAAACATACACAAACATACACATATATATATATATATTGTTATTGTTATTGTTATATTTATTTGGTAGAGTCCTTTCATCCCATCCAGGAACTTAGATGAATTTTCACCTATAACCGTATGGCTCTAATTAAGGCATCCATGGTTTTAACGAGAGCCGATTATTAATGTATACACAATTGTATAAGATCACTTCTATATAATATGTTAATACATATTTTAATATATATATATATATATATATATATATATATATATATATATATATAGTTATATAGATAGATAGATAGATGATTTATTTATATGGGAAGTATATGTCCATATACTTCCCATATACTACATATATACTACATATATACTACATATATACTTCATTCGTGTTTAGGCATTCATAGTGAACGGTCGTGTTTTTACCATATTGTGCATTCAACCAAATCAACATTCAGATAAGTTATTTAATTTAAAATTTGTTATAAAATCGTATGTATTACAATTATATATTTCTCTATAAATCATTTACTATTTAATATACATTAACTATCATTTGTATATATATATATATATATATATATATATAATATCTTATATTTTATATAGGTGTATGTATATATATGGATATATAATTATATTTATTTATATATTTATTTAATTTACATAATAATTATGGCTAATGGTAGAATGTCAAATTCTGAATTATCTGACTCTATTAAAAATTATATTAAAGATATGTTTGATACTAATATTAAAGCTATTATTGAACAACATAATACAATTATTATAGATCTAAAAGATACTATATTAGAGTTACAAACACAAATTAAAAATAATAATAAACATAATGATAGCAATACAATATTATATTCTAGTATGGTAACTAAAAATCTTGATGAAAATAAATGTACTATAAATTATACTGTAACCAAAAATATTGAAAATATATATGAAGATAGTAATCGTAAAAAAAACTCTCATAATATATAATATAGAAGAAAAAAAATTTAATAAAAAAATAGATAAATTTAAATATGATAAAGATTCAAGTAATAGTATTATTAGTGAAATTAGTGATGTTGAAAATATATCCATACAAAATATACATAGAATTGGTAAAATAAATATAGATAGTGAAACCAATGAAATAATAAATAATACAATTAGGCCTATTAAAATTACTTTAAACACAGAGCTAGATAAAATGCATATATTAAATATGGCATATAAATTAAAAAATACAAAATATAGCAGAATTGGAATTTCACATGAATTTACTACTGAACAATTAATAACACAAAAAAAACTACTAACTGAAGCTAAAGATAAAACAAATAATAATACTATATTTAAAGTTAGATTTATTAATAATAACTTTAAATTAATTTCACATACAATAATTGAATCACAAAATGGAACCTAAAATATATACACTTTATGAATATAATAAATTAAATTATGACTTTTTAAATAACTTATCGATAATTATTTTAAATATACGTAGTTTTAACAAAAATATAGATAACTTTTTAACTTTTCTAGGTTTATTTACATATGAACCAGATATACTAATTTTTACTGAAACGTGGCTTACTAAATATGATGATCCTATTATTTATTTTAAAAATTATAATATATACCAAATGAATAGATCATTTAAAAATAAAAAAGAGGTGGTGGTGTAGCTATTTTAGTGAAAAAAATGTATAAAACATCAATAATTGATAATCTATCTATTTCAATTACAGATTCAATTGATATTGTTTCTATTCAAATAATAGATGAAAAATCAAAAAACACAATATTTTATCTGCAATATACCGCTCGCCTGATAGTGATACTACTGTATTCAATGATTTAATTTTTAATTTATTTTCAAATTATATTAATAAAGATATATTTCTATGCGGAGATTTTAATATAGACTTTTCAAAAAATTCAAATACTACACAAAATTTTAATTATATACTAACTCAATTAGGTCTCTCGTCCATTATTAATATATTTACCCGTACAACAATAAATACAAATACATTAATAGATAATATCATAACTAATAGTAAACATATATTAACTAGCGGTATTATAGAATCTGATATAACAGATCACTCTATTTTATTTTTTATTTTTAATTTTAAACATACAAATTTACATAATACTAATACTAAACCATACATTAGAAATAAAAAAAATATCAATGATTTGAAAAAAGAATTGAATATTATAAATTGGCAAAATGAAATTGTAAGTAATGACCCTTTACATTATTACTCATGTTTTATTAAAAAGTTAAATTTTCTAATGGATAAACATTGTCCTTTAATACATACAAATATAAAAAACGATTATATTAATCCTTGGATTACAAATAAACTTAAAAATGCCATTAAAAAAAAGAATAAACTGTTTTCATTTTATAAAAAACATAAATGTCAAATTGCGCTAATGAGATATAAAAAAATAAAAAATAAATTAATCAAACATTTAAAATTTCAAAAAAATAAATATTATAATGAATTATTTTCTAAAAATAATCAAAGTGAACATTGGAAATTAATTAATAAACTAATTAATAAAAAATATAATAACTTTCCAAATATATTTATTTACAATGGTATTGAAATACATAATGAAAAAGATCAATGCGAATATTTTAATAACTATTTTTCTAATATTGGTGAAAATATTGTAAATACAATACATAATAGTAGTAACAATGATTTAAAATTACTAATATATAATCCATATAGTTTTTATTTCATACCTATTACCAATAGTGAAATAATTAACGTTACTAATAGCATGAAATCTAAAGTATCCATGGATGTAAATAATTATGATATGTCATTGATAAAACAGCTTATTAATTGTATTTTATATCCTATAAATCATATATTTAATAATAGTATTGTAACTGGACTATTTCCAACCGATATAAAAAATCAATTATAAAACCACTATTTAAAAATAATGATAATAAAAATATTATTAATTACCGCCCAATTGCACTTTTACCACAAATTAGTAAAATATTTGAAAAAATTATATATAATAGATTATCCAATTTCATAATTAAACATAAAATAATAAATAAGAATCAATATGGTTTTATTCCAAAATCTAATACAACGATATCGCTTTTAAACATTCAGCATTATATTCTACAAAAAAATAGTGAACATAAAAAAATTGCAACAATTTTTCTTGATCTGAAAAAAGCTTTCGATGTTGTTGATCATGTATTATTATTAACAAAACTTGAAATATATGGAATAAGAGGAAATATATATAATTTAATAAAAAGTTATTTAAATTACAGAACATTTACCACAAAAATAAATAATTCATTATCGAATACTAAATATGTTAAGTACGGGGTTCCTCAAGGTTCTGTTCTGGGGCCCTTATTTTTTATAATTTTTATAAATGACCTACCAAATGTTTTTAAAAATGTGAATAATATTAATTTAAATGTATATGCTGACGATACATCACTAACAGTTTACGCTAATAGTGATGTTGAACTAACAAAATTACTTCAAATATATATGGATAAATTAAAATATTGGTTCGATATAAATAATTTAAAACTTAATATACAAAAAACTAAAATACTTCCATATTTTAATACTAAACTGACTAATGATATAACAATTGACAATATACAAATTGATATTGTAGATAACTATAAATTTTTGGGTTTGTATTTAGATACAAAATTATCATTTAATATACATATTGATAATTTAAATATGAAACTTTCAAAAATAATATACTTAATTAAAAGGTTATCATATTTAAATATTAAAAATTTGATTTTATTATTATTATTATCAGATTTAGGTTTGCACCAGGGTTTTTGTAGAAGCTAAAGCTTATCGAGATAATTACCCTTAATTTTAAAGCAAGTTCAAAAAAAAACTAAATAAATAAAACATTATAAAATATTAGATGACTTCCTGTTTACATAGATACAATACAATGAATAAAATAGAAAAATAATATAAATTGTTTGAACTTGCCATAAAATTATGTAATCATCATTTAATTATTTATAAATAAATAACAAAAATAAATAATAAGTACTATAAAATAATACACTAAACAAAAATATAGATGTATTAGTATAAAAGAAGAAAAAAATGAAGTAAAATGAAGTAAAACTGAATAAAACTGAATAAAACATAACAAAAAGAATATCTAGAAAGATGGTAAGAACTGTATGTAACATTTTTTTTTTTTTTTTTTTTTTTTTTCAGTAAATAAGTTTTAGGAATTTGTTTGTAATACTTTATAATAATGTAAAGAATGTAAAATATTTGTTCAAACTGAAATGTTAGTTTAATTAATAATTTTTATATAAGTGTCAATAAAGAGAAATAAAACAAAGAAGTATAATCAAGTATACAAGAAAAAAGATTCAATACAAAATGTTTATGTAATTAAAAATAAAGTCAAATAATATTATTAGTCAGAGGGAAATAAAAAATACTAAAGAAAATACTAAAGAAAAAAGAAATACCTAACAGTTTTTTTTAATTTTATTATTTTTATATAAACGTCAATTAAAAAGAAAGAAAACATGAAAGTAAATTCAAATATAAAATGCAAAAATTCAGTAAAATAATATTATTAATGTCGGGGAAATAAAATATTGTAAAGTAAAACACTCAAAAGTATTAATTTTTTTTTAATTTTTACATAAACGTCAATAAATTAAAATAAGAATAAAATGTGGATCTTAGTATATAATACAATATTAGATAAAAGACATGATAAAAGATATAAAATTAGAAAAATGAGATTTAGATTATAAGTATACTGAGTAAGAAGATAACAAATGTGTATACATACGTTTCCTGAATAATTTATAATTTGAAATATTTTTTAAAATATTATCAAGCTTATTCCAGGTAATTGGTCCAATGTATATTAATGTTCTTCTGCATAGTTCTTTTTTGAAATTAATAATTGAGAAATTATTTATGCTCCTAGTGTTGTGAGATGATGAAGTTACAGAAAAAAATGCATTTGTTATAACAGGATGAAGATCATTGACAATTTTAAACATAAATTCACATGTACTTATATATGTAATTTCATTTATTTTTAATAAAGAATTATCAATAAATAGTCCATTAGTATGATGTAAAAAATGTTTTTTACATATAATTCTTATCATTCGCTTTTGAAGAATATATATGCATGATACATTAGATTTATATGTATTTCCCCAAAATATGTTACAATACTTTATATGAGGCAAGAATATGGAATTATATATATGAAGTAATGCTTTTTTATTTATAAATTTGGAAATAATGTTGGTAATCCATATGATTTTTTTTAGTTTTGATTTTAAAAACAAGATATGTTGTTTCCAGTTTAATATATCGTCTATAATTACGCCTAAAAATTTATAAAATGTAACTCTTTCAATATTTCTGTTATTTAAATTTATATTTATAATAGTTCTTGAATTAATAGACATAAAGCAAGTTTTATTTAAATTTAATGATAACCTATTATATATTAACCATTTATTAATATTTTTTAATTCAGTTTGACAAATATAATTAAGTAATTCGGCTGATGTATTTTCAAAATATAAAGTAGTATCATCTGCGAACATGGTAAACTTACATAAAGAAGATGATTTTGTAATATCATTAATATAAATTAAAAATAAAATGGGTCCTAGGATGGTGCCTATACAACTCTTTGTTTTTATCTAATTTAACATATGGTATTGAAATATGGGGTAATATTTATAATTCTAATTTAAATATATTAAATTTATCACAAAAAAAAATAATAAGAATAATTAATAAAAAGATTATTGACAATTCAAAATTACCATTAATAAGATTATCGCATACATCAATTTTATTTTATAATAGTAACATTTTAAAACTTGATGATCTTATAACTTTTAGAAATATTTTAATTATATATAATCTTTTAAATAATAAATATGTTAACGATATAACTGATTATTTTAAATTTAATAGAAATAAAACCAAATTTATTTTACCACTTATGAAAACCAATAGATTCCAAAATACAATATTTTTCAAAGGACCTAAACTTTATAATTTAATAATGTTTAATAATATTTTAAAAACTAATACAATTACTCATACTTTAAAACTGAAGAAAGTATTAAAATCATTTTTTATTAAACAGTATTGTTAATTTTTTTATAAATATTAATTATTATAATTTTGGCAAACATCTTTTTTTTAATCATTCTAAAACAATTACACATATTTATTATAAACAGTATTACAAAATTTACACATTTTTATTATAAACAGTATTACAAAATTTAAATTATAAACAGTATTCAAAATAAACTATTACAAATTAAACAGTATTACAAAATATAAAAATTATAAAAGTATTATAATCTTAAAAAAAAAACAGTATTAAAATTATAAACATGTTTACATTACAGTATTAAAACAAAATCTAAAAAAATTATTTAATTTATTGTATATTATTTTATCTTCATTTTTCTTTTTTTTCATATTACACTATCGCGATATTAACCTATTACATTTTTATGCTTATTATATAATAATCAATTATTTCTTTAACAGTTTTAATTTTAGTTTTTATTTAAACAGTATTAAATTATATGTCATATTGATAGTACAAATTATTTAATTTTCTCTTTCTTTACAATTTAACTTTGAATGCCTATTCACGAATCACAACTTTTATTTTTATAATCTGTATCAACTTTATTTATATCTCCTTTATTATTGTAATTTTATATTTTATCTTTGTTTCTAATTTTAAATTTTATTATTTTCGTATGTGATTAACCTTTTATTTAATCATTTCATTGTTTTTTTTATATTAATATGATTTTATTATTATGTTTATCATTATTTCTATTTTATTATTTTATTTGAATGGAAATGATGATTTGACATTGCACATACTGTTAGGAGGTTTCGAATCAATAAAGCTAATCGCTTTCACTGATCCTCCTTAGACTTTGTCTATAAACTGAATTCATTAAGTCATTCATATATATATATACTATGGTGATATATGTGTAATGGTATATGTAGTAGTATGTGTAGTGGTATGTGTAGTGGTTTAAACTACGTTGTGTGTGGTGATACGTGTAGTGCTGTGTGTATAGTGTACATCGGTTGATTAGTTATGCACGTTGTGATCCATTAGTTAATTATTTTCATTTATTTTGTCTATATATATCTATATATATATATATATATATATATATATACACATGTATATATAGAGGTATACATAATACTTATATAGTTTGTAATATGCTAAATCACAATATTATATGTTATTAGATGCATTCGTATGTTTTCGTATTTTCTCGGGCTTTGATAATAATAATATTTCTATATTCTAAACATATTTATTTATCACAAACTACATATGTAGTGTGATGGTTGGACATATTGACCGATTCCGAGATGTCAGTGATTACTCAAGGTCATGAGGTCATACGGAATTGTTACCTCACAATAGAAGCAATGATATGTCCTTGGTAGAAGTGAATACGTTGACCTTAGACATATGTTCGGTAGGTATGTCTATTATGGATATCTGCAGATGAAAATGTGCTTTGTTTAGTAATTAATGAATTCCTAAATTAATTTAGGAATTCGAATAGTAAATAAATAGTAATGCATATATTCTAATGGATATATGTATAAAATATACACACAAACATTATATATATATTTATATATAATATATATATATATATTATATATATATATATATATATATATATATATATATATATATATATATATATATATATATATATTATATATATATATATATATATATATTAACTAATTTGATGTGGCTAATTATATGATAAAATAAAAATATATAAACACATACACACACCCACACACACACATACACATGCACACACATACACCCACATACACACATACATATACGTAATAGTACTACCAGTAATTAGTTGACTAATTGAATACCCGTGGGCCCCTGGCGGTGGATGGGGGTATACATTATTCATATACTAGGTGTACACTCTACAAATGTATTGTTGGTTGTACAGTGTACAATGACTGTACACTGTACAGCCAGCGATACATGTGTTCAGCGTACACTGAGGCCTACAGTGTATAGTGTACAGTTAGCTGTTGTTAGATGTACAGTGTACAATGTAAATTATTAGATGTATAGTTAGCTGTTGTTAAATGTACAGTGTACAATGTAAATTATTAGATGTATAGTTAGCTGTTGTTAGATGTACAGTGTACAATGTAAATTGTTAGGTGTACAGTTAGATGTTGTTAGATGTACAGTGTACAATGTAAATTGTTAGGTGTACAGTTAGATGTTGTTAGATGTACAGTGTACAATGTAAATTATTAGATGTACAGTTAGCTGTTGTTAGAGGTACAGTGTACGATGTAAATTGTTAGATGTACAGTTAGATGTTGTTAGAGGTACAGTGTACAATGTAAATTGTTAGATGTACAGTTAGATGTTGTTAAATGTACAGTGTACAATGTAAATTGTTAGGTGTACAGTTAGCTGTTGTTAGATATACAGTGTACAATATAAATTGTTAGATGTACAGTGTACAATGTAAATTGTTAGATGTACAGTTAGATGTTGTTAGATGTACAGTGTACAATGTAAATTGTTAGATGTACAGTTAGATGTTGTTAGATATACAGTGTACAATGTAAATTGTTAGATGTACAGTTAGATGTTGTTAGATGTACAGTGTACAATGTAAATTATTAGATGTACAATTAGATATTGTTAGAGGTACAGTGTACAATGTAAATTGTTAGATGTACAGTGTATAATGTAAATTGTTAGATTTGTACAGTTAGATGTTGTTAGATGTACAGTGTACAATGTAAATTGTTAGGTGTACAGTTAGATGTTGTTAGATGTACAGTGTACAATGTAAATTGTTAGATGTACAGTTAGATGTTGTTAGAGGTACAGTGTACAATGTAAATTGTTAGGTGTACAGTTAGCTGTTGTTAGAGGTACAGTGTACAATGTAAATTGTTAGATGTACAGTTATATGTTGTTAGGTGTACAGTGTACAATGTAAATTGTTAGATGTACAGTTAGATGTTGTTAGATATACAGTGTACAATATAAATTGTTAGATGTACAGTGTACAATGTAAATTGTTAGATGTACAGTTAGATGTTGTTAGATGTACAGTGTACAATGTAAATTGTTAGATGTACAGTTAGATGTTGTTAGATATACAGTGTACAATGTAAATTGTTAGATGTACAGTTAGATGTTGTTAGATGTAAAGTGTACGATGTAAATTGTTAGATGTACAGTTAGATGTTGTTTGAAGTACAGTGTACAATGTAAATTGTTAGATGTACAGTTAGCTGTTGTTAGAGGTACAGTGTACAATGTAAATTGTTAGATGTACAGTTATGTGTTATTAGATTACAGTGGACAATGTAAATTGTTAGATTTGTACAGTTAGATGTTGTTAGATGTACAGTGTACAATGTAAATTGTTAGATGTACATTTAGATGTTGTTAGATGTACAGTGTACAATGTAAATTGTTATATGTACAGTTAGATGTTGTTAGATGTACAGTGTACGATGTAAATTGTTAGATGTACAGTTAGATGTTGTTTGAAGTACAGTGTACAATGTAAATTGTTAGATGTACAGTTAGCTGTTGTTAGAGGTACAGTGTACAATGTAAATTGTTAGATGTACAGTTATGTGTTATTAGATTACAGTGGACAATGTAAATTGTTAGATTTGTACAGTTAGATGTTGTTAGATGTACAGTGTACAATGTAAATTGTTAGATGTACAGTTAGATGTTGTTAGATATAAAGTGTACAATGTAAATTGTTAGATGTACAGTGTACAATGTAAATTGTTAGATGTACAGTTAGCTGTTGTTAGAGGTACAGTGTACAATGTAAATTGTTATATGTACAGTTAGATGTTGTTAGATGTACAGTGTACAATGTAAATTGTTAGATGTACTGTTAGATGTTGTTAGATATACAGTGTACAATGTAAATTGTTAGATGTACAGTTATATGTTGTTAGATGTACAGTGTATAATGTAAATTGTTAGATTTGTACAGTTAGATGTTGTTAGATGTACAGTGTACAATGTAAATTGTTAAATGTACGCCGAACTGAGACTTTCATTTTCAGAAACAATACCGAGCCGAGACTCTAGACAAATGAACCCGAGCCGAGTTGAGACTTTTGGTAACATAAACAGAGACTGCATACATTATCTATATTTGAGCATCATTTACATCACTGGTTTCAACCTACATCATACTAGGATGTATCTAATTCCTTAGCCAACTGAGCCATACAGTTAGTTTTATCTATACAGAACATTTAAAAATATCTCTCCATATTCATCCCAGACAGATGGGTTATGTTACACTTTAATTTCTTCTCGTGTCTTACATATTATTGTCCTTGTAAATTATTAAATGAGGTGTCATATATTGACATGTGACGTGGTGATAAGTTTATGTTTAGTAGGGGTTAATATTGTCTTATTATTGATTTAATTTTCTATTCGATATACATTAACATTCCATTTATATATATATAAATGGAATGTTAATGTAAAGATAATTTCTCTGCTTCTCTTTATGATTTATAGTTTCACGATCGTAGATATTTCAGTAGCCATCAGTATTTTAGTTTATTATTCTGTGACCTTGAAACAAATGTACACAATAATATAATTAATATAATTCACCATTATGTAAGGGTTACGAGAAATATGCAGGGAATATTATTAAATTCATTCATTCGTTCATTCAAATAATATGGTAATAATATATTATATATATTATATGTATTATATATTAGATAATTACCTATGAGCCATAGTCAATGGTATG
The DNA here is from genome assembly GCA_964019155.1 of Osedax fenrisi. Taxonomy (NCBI): domain Eukaryota; kingdom Metazoa; phylum Annelida; class Polychaeta; order Sabellida; family Siboglinidae; genus Osedax; species Osedax fenrisi. The sequence continues at coordinate 18,355,643 of OZ025245.1, forward strand.
TATACAATGTATTGTAAACTATCACTAATGTTATATATATATATACCTATTAGGTATTACCTATAGCATACACTGTAATAATGTAGGATCTATAGGTGTACGTATTTAATTATAAATACATACGTATTGTCCGGCATGCATAAACCAAGACGATTTTTGTATTGATTATAAACCCAATGTTAATTTTTGTACCATGTCGTTTTGGATATCAATTTATATCTATTTTTCGTCTTCATTATATTTATTTATTTATTTATTTGTTGTTTACCTAATAAACTATACATACGTGTATTACATAAGTGTATACGTAATACGTACGACGTATGTAGTAGCAGGTTAGGCCGCAGTTATACTGTTGTTATTTACATACGTAATCTTTCGTACATTGATTACATTATTCGCGTTATCTTGTCGTAAATTAATGTGGTGAAACATCTGAAACACTGAAACACTGAAACATTGAAACATTGAAACACTGAAACACTGAAACACTGAAACACTGAAACACTGAAACATTGAAACATTGAAACACTGAAACACAATCACGTGACTACTAATTACACTAACACCGCGGCAGTGTTTTAATTGTGTGAACAACTCGATTTACGTATTGTTATGGTTATGATATATATATATATATATATATAAATATATATGATAATATATAGCATACAAATGTAAATATAACAAACATTTGTAAAATACACATCAATTAACGTAACAATATCAATAATAGCCTGTCCTCTATTCCGTGCACTTATTACGATTATACGTAGTAAGTATACTATTACGTAAGATCGTGTACTTAAGAATTGTGTACTAATTGAAAAATTCTAACCTATATAGAATTGGTATTATCTGTATTCGAGATTATTTTAATATTTGGTATAATATTATTTTAATATTTATTCCCTTAAGATAAACATATTAAGAATGTTTCACTTAAATGTATAGAATTTCACTATTACACTTCTACACGAGAAAGAGCTAATTGTATTAGAATATATTACAATAATAATCATACATCACATGTATTAGACATTATAAATATGGTAAGGAGGTTTCGGGTGGATTTATTTGGTTCAAGGGGTATTTGCAAACATAATTTTAGAAGTAACGTATATGACTAGATCAAATATTACTAAGATTATTATAATTATAATCAAATATGTCAGGTTTACGAATGTAAATCATAATATATATATAGGTTCATTTGTATCCGCATTTGTATTATATTCAATAATACATATATATATATTGAATTGAATTGAATTGTTTATTTAAACACCAATATAGCAGATGCCCTCTCTGGTGTATAATAATAACGAAAAATAATAAAAACAAACGAATAGAAAATACAAAATAACAAAAATTTAAATTAAATAGATTTAGATAGGATATAAAGATTAAATAACGCGTATACAAAAATAAATTAAGAAGTGTTTAAATATATATATATATATATTTATATACTATACGATATGCATATAAATCACACATTGTGTAGAGGGAATGATGGCACATGTTATAGAGACTACGATATGCTATATGGAAATGCAATCAATTTCATAAGAATTAATGGATCGAAAATAGTTAATAATTAATGAATTCAGTAACTTTTATGTACGTACATCCGTGTGATATGTCCATGTGTATGTGTGTTTGCATGTGTGTATGTGTGTATGTGTTTGTATGAGTGTATATATGTATATATCCATGTATGTGTATATGTGTGTTCCTATAGGTGTATTAATATGTATGTGTGGGCTATCGATATAAAGAAAGTGTGTTCATTATTTATATCGATGGTGTGGGCCTATGTATATGTGTGTGTGTGTGTGTGTAGTGGTAAGTGTAGCCCGATATATGTTACATAATCATGCAGCATTGGAATAAGAATAAAAACCAATAATCTTGTTTTCAAGTAGTGTTCGAATTGTTTTATATAATCAATAAATTAATGCAATAATAAACACATAATACTAATAGGTTATTTACTAGTTATACTATAACAATGTACATATGTAGAACATACACATATACACACATACACACACACGCGGATACATTATAAATATTAAATATAGAAAATATAACAATATTGACACCATCACTGAATTCTCTAAAAAATTTAATAACACACAATTTTCAAACTCAGTATCCAAATTAGAAATATCTCTATCAAGAACCCTTGACGAACTTGCCCCCATCAAATATAAATATATAACACAACGTCCAAATTGCAAATGGTTTAATTCTGAACTTTCATCAGCAAAACGCAAATTACGACTATATGAACATTATTGGAGAAAATCTAAATCTCTCAATAATTACAATATATTTATCAAACAACGTAGCCTATATAGAACCCTACTCAAGAAGTCTAAGAAATCATACTACAATAATCTATTAAAAGAAGCATCAACTAATTCTAAGAAACTTTTCTCCATTTCTAACCAGCTACTTGGTAGAATATCACTACGTGTTCTACCAAATGAACCCATAACAACGCTAATAGATACATTTGACCAATATTTCAATACTAAAGTCATGAATATAATTAAATCACTCCCTACACCACTCAATGAACCATATAATCTACCTCTATATTCCCTTTCCTCCTTCACATTACCATCAACTACTACCATTGAAAAACTCCTCAGTGCAGTAAATACATCTTCCGAACTAGATCCAATTCCTCATTCTATATTAAATAAGTACCACATTTATCTAGCATCTTATTACCAAGAAATAATAGAAAACTCACTTACCTCAGGCATTTTTCCAATCTACATGAAAACAGCATATGTTACACCCATCATAAAAAAACCAAACCTTGAAAAATCAATCCTCTCCAACTACCGACCAATCTCCAACTTATCAACGCTCTCCAAAACCCTAGAACGGGTTGTTGCTCGTCAATTAAATTCTTATCTCCATGAAAATCATATATTAAACCCATATCAGAGTGCCCATACCAAGCAAAAAAGTACTGAAACTGCAATAATACATATCCTTAATCATATTCACCTATCTGCTGCATCACCACATGGTTCAGTGGTCATTCTCCTTGATTTATCAGCTGCCTTCGACACCCTTGACCATAACATACTTATAAATCGACTAACTTCTATCGGAATCTCTGGTACTGCACTCGATTGGTTCATCTCATACCTAACTGATCGTTTTTACCAAATTAGTATAAACTCACTAATCTCTAAACCTCGTAAAGTTACTCATGGAGTACCTCAAGGATATGTCCTTGGTCCACTCCTATTCAATATCTACCTACTTCCCTTATTTAGAATTATTGACAAATACCCCACTATATACTATCACTCGTATGCTGATGACATACAGTTACACTGTAGATTGATAGACCCTAACAATGACATAAATTTACTTAACAACTGTATTACTGATATACATAACTGGCTCACCAACAACTCATTATCACTAAACTGTCTTAAAACTGAATCAATGCATATTAAAACATCTACCACTATATTCATTCCACCACAAATTACCATTAACAATCTGAGTATTTCTTATGTTATTAAAATAAAAAATCTTGGTATATAATCGACCCAACACTACAATTCAACATCCAGACTAAATCACTATCACAGTCAATTAACTACATACTACATAACTTACGAACAATAAGACCCTTCATTAATTTTAATACTGCAAAACTCCCCGCTACATCCCTCATTCTCCCCCGCCTTGATTACTGTAATTCCTGTATCTATGCCTCCTCACAATCTATAATAAATAAACTCCAACGCCTTCAGAACTCAGCCATCAGATTTATATTCAACATAACTAAATATTCCAGACAAAATATATCCCCTTTGAGAACCAAATTACATTGGCTACCAATAAAATCACGTATAATTTACAAAATTGCACTCACCATACATTTAGCTACACATCATAACACACCAGACTATCTTGCCAACTTACTAACTCCCAACACAACTATTTACGAACAAAGACACATAAACTAATTCAAATTAAAAACTCCAGTTCTAGTACATTTAACATCTTCCCAACATAAATCTTTCTCCATCCATGCTCCAAAAATCTAGAATGATCTACCTTACCATATCCGATCAATTGACTCAACTGTACCATTCAAATCAAAGCTCAAAACATACCTTTTTGCCCAATAATATATTGAAAGCACGTTCGAAAACTTCAATAAAGTTGATGGAAGTGCCTAAACCAATTAGGTAACAGGTAACAGGTACCACAGACACATACACATACACACATATATATATATATATATATATATATATACATATATATATATATATATATATATATATGTAAACAACACATATGTGTTGATATAAATTATGTAGTAAATGTTCCTATAGGTGTGGCTGTAGACTTATCATTTGGTAACATCTATAATATTTTAAGAATTAAGCCACGCCCCCTATAGTCAACAGCTATAGCCGACTTCTTTAACCAATAATTAAGCTAGACTGATAATTAACATGGTCTGTAATATTAGAGGCCTACTAAATATCGTATTATCGCATCGACCAACTAATAACACAATACCCAATACAACACCAAGCACTAATATATTGTTTAATGAAACTTATATTATAGTGATCACTGGGTTAATAATCAATATAATTACACACAATATTCATTAATATTCATATTTACTATAGTATATGCTATAGCGTGAATGGTAACATATAATTATATATATAGTATAATATATATACATATATAATGTATACATATAAACTGCCTATGTGGCTCAGTGACTAAGGCATCAGACACACAAGCAGTAGGGCACGGGTTCGAGCCTCGTCCGGACCATTAATTAATTTTATAAAATGGGTCTTAAAATATTATTTAGAAGTGATCTTATATACTTGTGTATAAATAAATGATCGGCTCTCGTTAAAACCATGGATGCCTTAACATGAGAGCGGCTTCGAAGGGACATTAGAGCCATATATTGTTATAAGTTAAAACTTCATCTAAGTTCCTGGATGGGATGAAAAGAACTCCACCAAATAAAAATAACAATAAAAATAACAATAACAATATATATATATATATATATATATATATATATCTACGAGACAGGTTGATCATTACAAGTTCTCGTTTCCTACATCACGTGACGGCAATACTCCGCCGCACGCGGTGATTCTAGGTCACGTGGTAGACCAGTACAAGTACACACGCTCGACGTTAAACGTTTCATCTATGATTAAATCCGTAAATCAAACCGTTTCATGTTTACGCACACACTGCACTAGACTAATTAGTCACCTAGACACCTAGATCACGTGTTACGTAATGACGATAAATTGATCACGTGACATACTATGATACATTACATAATAACGATGTTAATGTTGTTCCGATATGTTGGATCTATACAAATACCCCAATACCCCTATACTAGTGGTGTTGGTGATACTACTATAGTATTAGTGTACTACTACTAATATATATGTGTATATATATATATACATATATATATTAGTATATAATTACAATAATCGATATCATATACCGTATATACACAAAACTAATACGCAAAACATGCACTAATAAAAACACACACAAACGCACACACGTATATCTATACAAAAACGTACGCGCATACACACACACACCGGTATAGCTAGGGCACCACTCAGCCATCCAGACCATTCCGGGGTGCCTGGAACATAGCGCTGCAGTTAGCTTGCTCTCCTATTAGCAGGGACTATATCTTCTATGGTTGTTGTTGGCGGTTTATATATATATATATATATATATATATATATATACATACCTCGATAAGCTTCAGCTTCTATAAAATCCCGGTTGTAAACCTATTTCTAATAATATATATATTTATATATACATATATTGTCAATAATGTAGTAATATATCAGTACGATTCGGTTCGGATGACACGTGACACGTCCGATTATAACAGTCACGTGGTGTATAGGAAGCGTCACACGTGGTTTACACGTTAGCGAGATACGCCGTCACTAATCACGCCCACATCCCACACCGCCGCGCTAATAGGAATGTCATTACGCAATCGTATTACGTAACGGATTAACGTCGTCGGGTCACGTGTGACGTCACTAGCTAGGCAAACGCACGTGACTGCTAGCTAGGCAAACACACGTGATATGGCTCGCGTACGCGGAGAGTTGTGTTAAGGTCACACGATTCAATGATGAATAATTCACTAGGAACACGAATTAATAGATTTAGAGGCGGGTGTGGTGCCGGTCGATATTGTGGGGCGGGGGGAGGTCGAAGCGGGGACGATGCGGGGTTGATATTCGGGGGTAGAAGGGTATCACTTCGAGAGTTTCGGATGTTTTAGGGTAGCCGATAATAGATAAAGTTTAGAAAATTATATTTATTATAGTCAGATTATAGTGGTAGATAATATTATATATATATAGTATATAATATATAACACTATTATATATATGGGTAGGAGTGGTGATACTATATGTAGTAGAGTGATCTACAGTAGATGTGGTAATTGTGCTTGTAGTGGTGCTAATATGTGTGTGTAGTTAGGCTGATGTAGTCATGTACGCTCTCTTCCGGTACTATCAGCAACATATCACTAGCGGTTAACCCATTTATCGCCCGTGTCTCGCCACTTCTCTCCATTTACCTCGTTATCGCGTTTTCTATCGCGTTTTATCGCCTATTCTCGCCCCCGCCCGCGAGTTCTAACTACTTCCAGCAGCTTCCATTAGCGGCCAGCTAATCACCACTCCCTTCGCGCACACCACCACTCCTCCCTCGCTCACACCTCACCACCCACGCACACCTCCGGGTCACGTGTGCATTACGTAATATGTCACGTGCGAGGCGTCACGTGGTGTGCTGTACGTGATCACGTGGTATGTAATTACGTTATCGGATCGAGTATACAAAGAGAGTGAGAGAGTGAGAGAGAGGAAAGTGTATTATTTATTTCATAAGTCCAATACTAATTATTTATATAAATATTGTTGTATATATATATATATTATAGAATATATAAATACATCTATAATATTAATTATAATGTATTAAATGATCTATTATATGAAAAAGCATGGTATAGTATTACCAATAACAATATATATATATATATATATATATATATATATATATATATATATATGTGTGTGTGTGTGTGTGTGTATTTGTTAAAAATAACAATACCACATACACTCATATACACACACATACACACACGCACTCGTACAGAGAAATACAATTAATTAGTGCTCTCGTTCACATCTCAATTCCGCATCAACAACTTTCTCTATTTCAACTGATTAAACTACATCTAATATGATAATATATATATATATATATATATATATATATATATATTATGTTATATATACGTTATTATATATATATATTATATATATATATAATATTTATTTTAACATATTACAAATATTAATATCTACTTTTACCGATATAACTTATTTGTAGATATAACTTATGTAAACAAATATAACGACGATTAAACTCGACGATAGAAATGGTGTTCTGTTGAAATAAATAACTAATAATATGACATAAATATGATAACAAATGTAATTGTGATTTTATTAATATAATGTAGTAGTTATAATAATGTGTAGTGGTATACATCTATAGAAACTACTTAGTATATCGATAAATAGACCATATAATATTATGATGAAAAAGGTCAAATTCATTTCCGATTTACGTCATAAATATACGAATATTTATTTTTCTAACAAAGAAAGCATTATGTAATAATTATTTTACGAAATATTAAAATGTTTAAACAAACAACATATTTCATAATATCAACTCTAATATACTTTTAATAGTATTATTAGTACTATTAGTATACTTTCTGCGGTTTGATGTTTTAAAGCATATTAATATGTTAATTAACATATTAATATACACATATTATGAACATAATATTTTCATATTAATATATTGTCAAATAAATATTGTTTTGAAAATTATATTTGTGTGATAACATATTAATATGAACATATTATGAACATAATATGTTCATATTAATATGGTGTCAAATAAATATGCAGAATCATATAAATATGTTCATATTATGAACATAATATGTTCATATGTGTATGTTGTTGTTTACTGGGTTATCGCATTACATAATATTCATTCTAGATAACATGTAACAAATCAAGTGACTACTTGCTTACCTTACTTTATACATTTCGTGTTGATTAATTAAATATATCACTGATAACAAAAACACGCACACATCGAAATACAACATATACTGAGTCACCGTTACTGTTATTACTTATTACTGTATATAGTTACGCTGCATTATAGTATATATATATATATATATATATATATATATATATATATATATATAGAATATCTGGGGTCGATGGCTCAGTGGGACAACCAAAAGCTAGTAAGCCAAAGGTCACGGGTTCGACTCCAGATAGTACTTGTTTTTCTCGTGTGTTTATCAAGAATTTAATAAACGATAAATCAAAACACAAGAAAAAAAATGTTACTATTTGTTTTGTATTGTCCTGGGCTCCTCACAGTTATTTATAACATGTACAAGTCTATGACTTCTTGAGGGGTCCATTTGTATCCGATATTATTATATGTGCGATTCAATAAATAAATAGTATTATTATTAATATAAAGAAGCTTCATCATAAAGAACATATCATAATTATAGTGCACTACAGCTAGCTCTACACTGGTTGACTTTCAGCCTGACTGCTTTAGTGAATCGGATACTGTCAGCCAAGCAGATGTTTAATACGCTCGACTATATTAGTTATTTACATTTATCGATCATTTTCAATAAAATTCCTATATTTTTTAATAGGGAATGTACTAAACTATCAAAGTGTATCATTTATATTCCTTTATATGCTCTACAAGTTTCAGCGGATATAAAATAAATATTAAATAATACTTTTTTAAAATAAAAAAAAAAAAAATATTTATTTTCAACAAATTTCAAAGGCAACGAATTCCCTTAATATTGTTATCGTTTCCGGATGTCGTCAGGTTTAAATCACAATGTATTATATCCGAAATGATTAAGAGGAAACCTCCGAGTTAGATTGACATTTTCTATGAAGGCAATTACAAATGTTACGAAAACCATCTCGCACTTACTGTATTATAACACAGTGTGTACAAGGTATAACCGATAGTGGTTACTGTAACTGTATACAGTTTACACAGTTCACATCCACTAAACACTTATACTAATAGTGACACACATACATATATACCATTTCTGTATACATAAATGGCGATAGATAAAGAACCGTGTCCATATGCTGCTCGTCGGACGATATGTGTTATTGAATATGTTTTGCTTATACGCGTATACGTATATGTAATATTTTATTTTATATTCGAATTTGTTATATAACACATTCTACTAGGACTCGTGATTTAGAACCGTTTCTAAACATATCGTCCGTTGATATAGTTGGAAAGTTGAAGCTGAACGATAAGGTCGTCACATCGGAAGTGTGGATAACGATCGTTAACGATCATGCCTAGAGTGTAGCGGTGTTGTCTACTGGTCAGTTACGAGTAGTGATGTACCGATGATGCCGAGCTTTTCGATGCCGAGCCGAGACTTTGATTATCGATACCGATCTGAGATTTTCATTTTCGGAAAAAAAACGAACGCGAGCCGAGATAAGACTCTAACCGAACGAGGCCGAGCCGAGTTGTAACTTTAGGTAACTAAGGTAGCAGTCTCAGTCTTAACGCCCTTAAAGGATTTTTGGGCCGAGCTGCATTTCGCCATTCATCGAATTATGATTAATATTGCGTTATTTATTTATATCCTATATCGTAATCGTAATTGTAGCGTAATTTATTAAAACACGACTTTGTGTGTTTTTTAAAGACTGAGACTGCCTCATGGTTTAGATTTGAGCATCATTTACCGCAACACTAGTTACGAGTCACATCGTGCAATAACGCGAGCTTTACATACAACAGATGCGAACGCGGTGTTCAATATGTTTTAAGGGTTTTAAGGGTTAATTCATTTAATGCGGTTTAATGCGGTTTAATGCGGTTTAATATATTTCAGGTGATAGTTTTACTCGCGGATATTACACATATGTGCGTATACAGATAATCTAAATAACATCACAGCAAGCATACACAAAACACACACACACACACACACGTACACACCCACACCTACATACAGCTACACACCCACAGACACACACAGATACACACACAGATACACACCCACACCTACATACAGCTACACACCCACAGACACACACAGATACACACACAGATACACACACAGATACACACACGAACATACACACACTATATCAGTAACACTAGCGAACCGAGTTCTAAATCGCCGATACAGGAAGCTTAATTAACGAAATCACTGACACTATTATCCTTCGCATCTGGGCCCAATACCGGTATATCATATAGTATACTACTTTAATATAACAGTGATACCTGGTATTTTTCACGTGTATATATATATATATATAGAATTATATGATACACTATTGACCTTGACCTCAGTATAACGTTCACAATCACCTTCACCTTAACGCTAGTACATTCATTATAATGTGTATATTATAAATATCATTTATGTTAGTGCTTACAATTCAATGAGAGTTGTCCACTATGTAATAGTATATACGTACGAATTGAAATATAAATTGTATATTTTGAACCTCTCTTAGATATGGTCATAAAAAGCCCTTCAGAACTTTGTTAGAGTTTCGGTTATGCGCAGAAAAAATACTTTGTTAGTGCGTTCTATCTCTCTCTCTCGATAGCATGACTCGCTAGCTAAGATGATAAGTTACAATGTTCCGTCGAAGGTGTACGAGAAAGAGAGGATGTCCGCAGAGAGACTGGTCGTACTGGGCATTTGGGACTGGGAGTTACGCAATAACTACCGATCACGTGATTACGACAGTAATTTATTACGTAATCGGCATTACGAACGCGATTATTACGTAATCTATGGAATGTTCCAGAATTCCTATTCTCAACGCGGTGACCTAGATTAGAACGGTGATACCGGATAAAGGACACATGTCCTCTAAGTAGCACAGCAATATCCACGTGTTATATTAAGTAATCTTGAAATGTACACGTTTCATTTATATATTTATTAATTATACAAAATAAATTAATTTTCTCATTACAAAAAATATAGAAATGTGTATATAATAAGAATAATATGTATTCATTAAATCACGTATATATATATTGAATATAATAACAGATTCAATTGGACCCCTCAAGAAGGCATAGCCTTGTACATGTTATAAATAACTGTGAGAGGCCCCGGAGAATACAAAACAAATAGTAATATTTCTGTTCTTATGTTTTGATATATAGTTTATTAAGCTCTTGATAAACACGAGAGCAAAAACAAGAACTGCTTGGAGTCGAACCCGGGACCTCTGGCTTACTGCGGATTTTGACTGAAGTACCACTAAGTCAATTCCCTTCTAAGCCATACAGATACAGGTATACAAATAACACCATATACCTAGTATACAATTAACTAGATAACATTATAGTATACGAATGTAAACTAAAGTGTCGGTATTATTCGTAACCAGACGTATGTCCTCGCCTATGTCCCGTCCGATGTCATGTCCTCGTACACTCCATCATCATTACCGTCCCTATTGTTCTCGCTCATTAGTTATGCAATAGAGGGCTATTTTTAGCGCGGCCAACTTTTGACGACACACGCACCGCACCTATGCTAATTTCAACATAGCATGAATAAATCATCACGTGGTTCGTTATGATCATCGCATGTGACAACAGCACGTGGGCGCGTATACACATACGTACATTGCATTGCACGTATGTCCCACGGACACGTACACTGTACGTCGTGCATACTTACATGCGGTATATATATATATGTATATATGTATATATGTATATATATATATATGTATATATATATATATATGTATATATGTATATATATATATATATATATGTATATATATATATATATATATATATATATATGTATATATATATATATATATATATATATATATATATGTATACACGTATTATATAATGAGTATATATACTTATATATATACATATATCGAAATTAATTATAAATAGTGACTGTGCAACATTAATGCAGTGATATGTTCACTAATCCGTTATCTTTACCATAATTAGCGCGGTGTGACGTAATGATTCCGCTCGTTACGTCGTCTGACGCAATAACGTAATTATTACGTAAGTTACGATGATTACGATGTATCCCCCATGACGTAATTGTAGCGTAGAGTGAAGCTGACTATGAAACGTGAGCGTTGATTATGGCGATACCACCGATACGGATGTCGGTGATATGATTCCAATGGAAATGAGATATGTAGGTCAAGTGAGCGGTGTATATTTAACGATGGGTTTGTTACGTTAGGAAGTGTGAAGTATACTTCCATCCACAGATCTAGAGAGAAATTCTCTCTAGATAGTAGGAAGCAGTGGGCAGTAGGCAGCAGTGGGCAGTGGGCAGTAGGAAGTGGGCAATAGGAAGTTGGTAATAGCACAAATACTACATCGGTTTCTCAATAAGCTAGGGTTCTTCGCAATAATTCATGACCTATATATGGAGATTGAGGGAACGGGGGAACGAGGGAACGAGGGAACGGGTAATAAGGAAACATGTAATCACTGAAGTGTAAACTGTACAATGTACACGGTACACAAGGTCACTAGAGTAATGAGTACTCCGTATACAGTGTACAGTATGAATTATATACTGTATACGGCAGCTGTATACGGCAGCAATCATTACCCTAGTGACCTTACGTAGTACATTATGTTCTCTCTCTCTCATCTCTATTCGCACACCGCACACCGCACACACACACACGTATAATGCACTGTGTACACACATGTGTGCGTGTGCGTGTGTGCGTTATTGATATCGGTATTGATCTTATATTATCCAGTATATAGGTAGCACTACACACACTCGCACACAATTATAGCATGTATATACATGTATATACATGTATATTTATATATGCTATAATTGTATATAATTATATATATATATATATATATATATAATATTTATATAATATGCAATAAAATAATATAACAATAAACACTTTCAAATAAAAACATATTATAACATATAGCAACTAGAGTAACATTACATTATATCTTGTAAGCATAACACATATATCGGAACAATATTCATACAATGTAAACGTTTCCATATATACAGTATACATTGTACAATACACAACTTACTTATTATACACTGTATTATGCATAGTACTGTATAGGGATGTAAATGATGCTCAAATCTAAAGCATGATGCAGTCTCAGTCTCGGTTACCCAAATCATCGATTCAATCTCAATGTAAATAACAATAGCATCGTTTAAGTCTCAGAATGGGTAACCTAAAGCATCGATGCAGTCTCAGTCCTTATAAAATGCATTGCTATTAAATCATGCTTATTAAAGGCATCATTCAAGTGTTAGTCTCAGTTTTCATAAGCTTAATATAGTTTCAGTGTCAGTTACCAGAATCATTGTTATATATCAAACGAAATTTCATTATAATACAAACTATCAGATAAGTATCATAAATAAATACCAGGAGTGTTAATTGATAAAAATCTTAATATGTTCATAAACACAAAAAGTCAAATCAGCCAACTATCAATTGCATAATATTATAATTATAAGAACAAATATAAATTGTAATAAATGTAAATTGCTAAATCAAATCTTTATTGGACTATTGTAAGTTACAATTTGTAACATAATTTGTATTAATTTACCTCCTTATCTGTTAATTCCATTAAATAACATAATTCGATCGTCAAATTACTGATAATACATATTTTGAATATCATCACAAAACATCAACATACCTCGCGAAATTAATAAAGCCATATTCAAGTCATAGAGTACAGAAAACACATAATCTACATCAAATTAAAAGCAACAAAACAAAAGAATCGGCACAAACAGCAGATAATTTAGTATAGCAGCACCTATCAAGTGAACAAGCTCGATATTGATTTAAGAACTTGTTCATCAACATCATCATTCAAGACATTATTAAAAACTAATTAATTTATAATTGCTTTTTTATTTTCCATTGTATTAAATAAAACTATTTAATATTTATTATAGATTTACAATTATATTTTGTAATTTTTAAAATATTCCTGTACTAAACGAACATTTGAGTATATTATAAACAAAATAGCCACCTATCGATACATATAATAATATTATGTCACATGAAATAGGAAACATTAATAAAAATATGGATAAATATATAAAAATTATGTTTAAAATGTAACTTCCAAAAAGCATCATTTCGGCTCGATTATGTTTTGTAAGAGTCTCATCTCGGCTCGGGATCGTTTGACTATAGTCTCTGCTCGGCTTGAGCTCGTTTAGCTAAAGTCTCGGTTCGGCTCGTACTCGTTTGGCTAGAGTCTCGGCTCGGCATGGGCTCGTTTTTTTTTCCGAAAATGAAAGTCTCGGCTCGGCATCAAACACCAATAGTCTCGGCTCGGCATCAAAAGCTCGGCATCATTTACATCCCTAGTATATAAATCACTAAGTATACTGTATACAGTGTAAAATGTACAGTGTATATACATTGTATAATGTACACTGTATACACACACATGTGAATTATATTATTGTAGACTATTATTTAATATGCGCATTTATTTTTTATTTCTATAGAAATATATAAATGTATGCATAATACATGCATAATACATGCATATATATATATATATATGTCTGTTATGTTAGTGTCTGTGAATATATTTGTTTTAATTAATTTATTATTGTTATTTATTCGTGTTCGTATCTATGTAATTATATATATATATTATATCATATATTAACTGCCTGTGTGGCTCAGTGGCTAAGGCATTATAATGGATACACAAGCAGAAGAACGCGGGTTCGAGCCTCGTTCGGACCATTTAAATAGGTCTTAAACAAATATTTAGAAGTGACTATATAATTGTCTAAAATAAATGATCGGCTCTCGTTAAAACTATGGATGCCTTAACATGATAGCAGCTTCGAAGGGACATCAGAGCCATATATGGTTATAAGTGAAACTTCATCTAAGTTTTTGGATGGTATGAAAGAACTCCACCATATAAAATAATAATAATAACAATAATAATATATATATATATATGATATAATTTAGAATTCTAAGGTGTATATTCCACCCTTGTCCCTACATACGTATTATGGTATACATTACCGCATATCCTATACACCTTATACATATGTGAATTATGCCATATTTCTCTAACCATTTATTTGTCTATATATATACATATATATATATATATATATATATATATGTGTGTATATATTTGTAAATGTGTATGTTTATTTATTTGAGTGTATATTTGTGTACGCATGTATCCGTGTATCCGTGTATACGTGTGTGTATATTAGCATAACTAATTATGGACATGACCTTATAAGGTGACACGTCACGTGAGTGGCCGTCACGTGATTTTATTAAGTAATTATCATATTGAATTACTTACACTCGAAATAGTATAATATATATATAGTACAATAGTTTACTATATTGTATTATAGTATACTATAGTATAACGTTACACTATAGCGAATGCAGTGTACACACTATAGTATACTATAGTACAACGGACGTGGACTTACCGATTTGTATTCTGTACACAGCTTACAGGACGATGTATACAAATAATACAGCAATACTTATCGATTAATTATCGATTTAACACTCGAGAGTGTGTGTGCTTTGTGGTACGTACGGTTGGATACAGTTAGATACATGGTCGTGGAACACCGGTGTAGCTACGTTACATACATACCGGCTATCTGACTAACTGTCCTGGTATATAGGATAGGATAGGATGGTTTATTTATACACCGAATACGGTAAAGAAAGATTACCCTCACTGGTGTTGTGAACGAACAAACAAAACGAAACAATAACATTAAATAAGGTAGCAATATAATATATAAAAATAGAGATGGAACCAGATCAACATCAAGGAGAGGGCTACTTTAAGTTTAAATTTAAATTAATAGCTATAGTGTACTATCGTTAGACTCTCGTGGTTAGCAATAGTCGTACTACCCTATGCGATACACGACGTGCCTCGATCTATATTTTATTTTATTATATATAAGAATCAGGAATCAGGAATATCTATAGCTATTAATTATATATAATTAGTTACAAAGAAACAATCAAAAACCGAGCAACGCCGGGTCGGGTTGGCTAGTGTATATATATATATATATATATATATATATATATACATATATTAATATGGCTAATACTAATACAAATATGATGACAAATTTAAATTTGTTCAATTCTCTCAAAGATTATATCAAAGTACATGCTGATAACACTATTTAAACTATACGAAATCATAGCACTAACATTATAATGAAGTCAAATGAACAATTTAAAATCAAAATAGAATAAGAAAAAATCAATAAGAGTAAAACTGGTGAATACATGTATTGTTTCGATATATTTAGAAATGAAATGAAATCAATTATCATATATAATTCTAGATAATTGATAATTTATGATAGAAAAACATATTGATAGGCAATTTATTAATATAATTTTCAAGTCCCTTATACACTGTACGAAGACGACTGTATAAAGTATATTGTATAAAGCTTATCGTACTACTTAAAGTATGACGTATACCGTATACACTGTATACATACTTTACGTAGACTGTACGATGTACAATGATCACCCTTGTACGTCGCACACTATGTATAGTACGAGCAACGTACAATGTACGTCGTACATTGTACGTTGCTCGTACTATTGTCGTACATTCTATAGCGAGTGTTTAATGCTGTATATACGATTATACAGTGTATATATATATATATATATATATATATATATATATATATATATATATTTATATATATATATATTTATATATATATATATATATATATATATATATATATATATATATATATATATACATATACACATATAAGTATGAGTCACCACAACTATAGTAGTGCTGTAATCAATGTGTATAAGTAAGTGGGTTACAGTGCAACGCCTGTCACACACACACACACACGGACCGACTACTGCCGATGGCTACACATACCACGTGACCACATCATCCTCCTCACGTGACCGGACCCTCCTCCTCACGTGACCACATCCTCCTCCTCACGTGGCCGGACCCTCCTCCTCACGTGACCACATCCTCCTCCTCACGTGACCACCTCCTCCTCACGTGACCAGAACCTCGTCTTCCACGTGAAGCTATTACGCAATAATGCACTACCGGAAACAATTGATTTATTGCGTAGTGGCCGCTCACGCTGTAATGTGCGCCGCACGTGTGCGTGAGTGTATGTGTGAGTGTGCGCCGCACGTGTGCGTGAGTGTATGTGTGAGTGTGCGTGTACACGTATGTGTGAGTGTGTGTGTGAGTATATTTGTATCGGTATTTGTGTGTATATCTGCATGCACTGTGAATATACGTGCTTACGTATATACAACGATTTTTTAAATGAATGTTTCGCAAAATCTATGGAGTGTATCTGTGCGTGTGGGTGTGCGCATGTCGAGTACACATTACTCTCGTCATGTATGTACATGTATACAGATACATACATGTATGCATATGGGCGCATATATATATATATATATATATATATATATATATATGAAAAACAACCGCACAATGTGGAGTGTGGATTTAATTGTGAATAATATAATATGTTACGCCATCTGATGTATATAATCTGGTATACCTAGCCACAAACACGTACACAAACACACACACACACACACACACACACACATATATATATATATATATATATATACTATAGTTCATAAGCCAAATATCCATTTTTTATCTCCCACTGGACTTCTCTTAGATTAAACATGACGTCACATCTATAAATAACTTTAGTTAATATAACAATATACTCCTGTTTATTGATTGGTTTCATTATAGACTAATCATTTGAAACATGCATATAGAAACAATAGATTAATTTAGATATAACTGTAGTTATAGTGTATATTATATAATATATATATTATAGTATTCATGTATGATAATAACAAATAAATTAATAATTATATTAATAATTAATATTATACATTAATAACGATAACAATAAAGCCGGAGAACGCCTAGTATCAGCATGCTAAGCACACACAATACCTAGGCTATTGTGGGACACTGCATCTCAAGTGGATGGATGTATAATACCAGTGAACATCAAGTATATGTGTTTGCTGTTTTATAAATATTATCAATGCTAAGTCATTATATTGTATTCAGTAATATGTCAATCATATAATATCTTTAACGTGATAACAATAATATATTCCGTAAAGATTCCCGATATAATTATTATGCTTATTTTAAACCATAATGTAAAACAATTAGAATACATATTTGTGCAAGTCAGAGTCATGTGTATTACCAGTTGTGTATATGGTATAGAGGAATTGGTTCATATGGTGAATAGAGAATTTAGCAGTGATAATAAGATTATAGATTTCAATATTCGTTAGGTAGTGAATACTATGTATTATGACAGTGTATAAACTGCCAGTGTATACACTGTCAAATGGAGTGTATGTATAAGTGAATCAGTAATAAAGGTTGTACATGTGAGTGTATTGTACTGGTTGGAATCAAATTAATATTTAAAACAATGAAACACACGTGAATAAAATAAAATGTTAACCTCGATGTTAAATAATCAAACAATAGAGATATCAATTGTTAACCATAATCAGAGGTACCAGGTTCCCTCTCATATCGCTAATTGTTATGTAATATAATAATATTGTACGCACGTGTATACGTATCTTATGTTATTAACAATAGTATTAGGTTACGTAATGCTACTACTGTATTGCATAACAATAGTATTAGGTTACATAACAATGAGCGATGTGAACGTGAACCTGCCTCTTCTAATCATTGGTAGCAGTTGATGGGGTAATTGTTGTATTACGTAATATCGTTAACTTAAACATGTTGTCACGTGACGTGTCATTTAAATGCCAGTAATAGCGGCTACATACTTCAGGGTAATATATTACCCACGTGAGTATACTTATTGTCATACGATCATTTATGTAAACACGATTATATAAGAGAACTTCTAAATATTATTTTAAGACCTACCCAGCAAACAGTAAGAGCAGCATAATAGCAGCATAATAGACATTTAAAATTAATAGCAGCATAATATCAGCATAATAGCAGCATAACAGCAGCATAACAGCAGCATAATATCATTACAAATTAATAGCAGCATAATAGCACAATGTAAACATTTGAGGCTCTAGCATTTGCTATTAGGCTGCTATTATGCTGCTCTTACTGTTTGCTAGGTATTTTAATGGTTCGGACGAGGCTTGATCCAGCGTCTTACTTCTATATATATATGAAATAAATGTATGATATTTATAATTGTTGTAATACTTTACTGCAGTTATTAAAGTAATTAGTAATTACAAATTACCTCTGGAATATCGGATTTCTTGTCTTAGTTGTGAATGATGTATAATGTACGAATATACAATAATATGGATATGGATATAAATAGTAATAATATAAATTAATTAGTAATTTTTAAATAATATATATATATATATATACTCATTTACCTATATAGATACCTCGTATACCGTATTATCTATGATATCAACCGTGTCGGGTATTCATAGCTATTATGTATAGAGTGTAACTATTGGGTATTGATTTAATATAATATATACACTTATTATCGTTATTATATGTATATATATATATATATATATGTATATATATATAATACTGACTCATGTAACGTTATTATCTGTACACTATTACATTAAACTTAATATATATTCACGAGTATAACGTTATATAATAACATTGGATAATTGTAATAGATGTATAGGCTTTTTTATGTATAAACATTTTATTTATTGTAATAACACAGATAATATTCATATCTATTACTATAGTAATAGAGTCTATAGACTATAGCCTATAGTCTATATAGTCTATAGACACTGACAATTTTCATATGTCAAGTATAAGTTAATAACAATTAAATATATATATACATATATATATTTGATGATGATGATAATAAGGTTTATTTTCACTTATCATAGGTGTGATTACCCCTCGTAGGGGCATATAACATTATAGTACTAAATAGATAAATAAAATAAATGAGATAAATAAATAAATAAATAAACAAAATGATAAAACAATATAATTTATAAAAATATTAATGTTGAATAATTAAAATAAGTGAATATATTACATCGATGATATGTAAGCTTTGAGGTGTGTAATAAAGGACGGGTGTGAATGGATTGATCTAATAGAGGCAGGGAGGGAATTCCATAAGGATAGAACAGTATAACTGAAGGCGCGTTTATGGTATTTCAGGTATGAGACATTAGGGTAAATGTCGGCATTTGAACGTAAAGAAGTTAGTGGGCCTCTTAGTATTAGTAGGGAAGTGAAATAAGGAGGAGAAGTATAATATATTGCTTTATGAGCGAGTGATACAAAGTTTAGGAGACATCGATGACAACAGAAGGAACATAATGATATTTAGATGGGATATTTAGGAGTGCAGATTTTGAAGAGTTAAGTATAAGATTGTTAGAGAGAAGCCATGATCTGATAATTGATTAACATTTACATAATTGGGATATATATATATATATTATTACTACTATTTATTTATTTATGTTTTGTATTAAGTAATATAAAGTTGAAAGTACATTTTACATATTTGTTAACGATAACATACGTTATAGTACTAAACAAAGAATAATACGGAATCACTGAATAATGTCAACTTTTATAGTAAAAATAAACGAACATAATCGAAAATAGAAATATAATATATTGATTATTATCATCACGATTAACCTATACATAACCCTCACCCTCATATATCTAAACCCCACCCTCCTATACCTAACCCCTACCCTCCTATACCTAACCCCTCCCCTTCTATACCTAACCCCTAACCTCCTATACGTAACCCCTACCCTCCTATACCTAACCCCTACCCTCCTATACCTAACCCCTCCCCTTCTATACCTAACCCCTAACCTCCTATACCTAACCCCTACCCTCCTATACCTAACCCTTCCCCTTCTATACATAACCCTCACCCTCCTATATCTAAACCCCACCCTCCTATACCTAACCCCTACCCTCCTATACCTAACCCCTCCCCTTCTATACCTAACCCCTAACCTCCTATACGTAACCCCTACCCTCCTATACCTAACCCCTACCCTCCTATACCTAACCCCTCCCCTTCTATACCTAACCCCTAACCTCCTATACCTAACCCCTACCCTCATATACCTAACCCTTCCCCTTCTATACATAACCCTCACCCTCCTATATCTAAACCCCACCCTCCTATACCTAACCCCTACCCTCCTATACCTAACCCCTCCCCTTCTATACCTAACCCCTAACCTCCTATACCTAACCCCTACCCTCCTATACCTAACCCCTACCCTCCTAGACCTAACCCCTCCCCTTCTATACCTAACCCCTAACCTCCTATACCTAACCCCTACCCTCCTATACATAACCCCTCCCCTTCTATACATAACCCTCACCCTCCTATATCTAAACCCCACCCTCCTATACCTAAACCTTAACCTCCTATACCTAACCCCTACCCTCCTATACCTAACCCCTCCCCTTCTATACCTAACCCCTAACCTCCTATACCTAACACCTACCCTCTTATACCTAACCCCATACTCTCCAATACCTAACCCCACCATCCTATACCTCACCCTCCTATACCCTAACCTCCTATACCTAACCCCTAACACCCACCCTCAGGTTAGGAGTTCTATACATAGCGGCCTATGTCGCTAATGGATCGGTCATACGTAAGTCTAATGGTTGGTATGATCGCGAGGTACAGCGATATCTGCAGACGGTACACTGTAATGCACTACAGTGCAGGTGATGTAGTGATGTACCGTGTATCGTGTGTATGATACCGACTTATGACTTAACGTCATCTTAATAATACGTACTATTTACGTAAGTAAATTAACTTAAGTTATATATATATAACAAAGGGCAAATAGTATATATTCGCCATTATTTGAAAAATAATGTATTTATCCTAATGTTATGACAGAAGTTATTCATATTATCCATTATTTTAATACTTTAATAATAATAGAATAATAATAATGCATTTAATCGCCATTTCATAAATATTTATTGTTAATCTGCCATTTATTAAATAATAAATTCTTCAATATTTTAATACTTTAATAATACATTTAATCGCCATTTTACAAAATATTCATTGGGAAACTGACATTTATTAAATAATATATTCCTGTAATTAGGGATATGACACTTTTAATTCATGATATTACAATTATATTAATAAGAACTTAATAATTAAACTTAATCCATATAATCATATATTTAGGGCAGCTACCCACAATATTAGGGCACTTCCCAATTTGGGTATCTGGGTAGCTCTAGAATGAACACTGATATATATATATATATATATATATATATATATATATATATATATACACACTATTGTTACCATTATAGTATCATATATTTGGTTTTGTAAGCTTAACATTCACCAATACAATGATTAATAATATTTTATTGCGGTTATATAGAACATCACCCAGTTAATTAATTAATTAATATATATTTATTATAATTATATATATATATATATATATATATATATTCAATAAATACATATATAATCATGTACAATCACATGTGCACATATCTATATATTCATTAAATATACATATATATATACGACCACCTGTAGCTATACAAACACATACACACCCATACCTACAAACACACACACTCACACTGTGCGCCGCACAGTGTACATAACATAGGCAGCTCCTACGTAAACATCTCGACGGGGTTGCGCCGCACAGTGTCGCGTACACATAATCGCGTACACATAACTACACTAGTATTGCGTAACTACACGTAATCTTACGTAACGCAGATGACAAAAGAGACGCCGAAGTCGTGGTTTACGGAAATCAACAAAATGGCGGACCGGAAATTCCTACTAAATTCCTAACATCCGGTTTATTAATAACACACTAGTTTTTATACGCAAACATACACATGTCATACACACTGACGAATACTCATATACATATTTATATATATATATATATAAATATATATATATATATATATATTATATCTAAAAATAACCAATTATTTAATATTATTTTTCTCTATCTATATATTAATATTATTATATATATATATATATATATATATATATATATATATATATATATATATATATTTACATTGTACATTATACATAATTGTACGTTACATATTTATACAGTAATCAAAAAGCGTCACGAAGTCCGATACTCCAGAGGTTAGCCCTAGCCCCGATGACACGTGTTATAGGGTGTTCACATCAATTCCGTTTTAAAAAAACGTACGTGTAACTGCAACTCCAAATGATTCATTCACGGCAAATTTGAAGTTATGAGTCACATTCCTATTTATTTGAAGTTGAACTACACGTTTTCTGAACGTTTTCTGAAATAGGATTAATCCTATTTTCTGTACGTAACAACACACATAATTAGAGAGAACAGCTAGAATGAACACACAAAATTAGAGAGAACAGCTAGAATTCCACTTGATTCCAATTGATATATATATAAAGTATATTATTACATATAACTTATCGAATAACTATTTATTAAATATATATATATATATATATATATATTAAATATACTATTTATTAAATATATATATATATATATATATATATATATATATATATATTGATATATATATATAAAGTATATTAACAAATGTTTATTATTACATATAACTTATCGAATAACTATTTATTAAATATATATATATATATATATATATATATTATAAAAATGTTATATAAGATGGTATACAACTATATATATATTTTAATAATATATATCAACTATACAATAGTAATATATAATATATATTTCAATAATTTATTAAATATTTATTTAAATTATATATATTTCATAAGTTTAGATATAATTATAAGGATTTATGTATTATATAATAATATAGTATTTGTTATATTAGTTAAAAATATTAAATTAATAAATATAATGTATGTAGTATTTATGTATTAGTGTATTTAAAGAAATATATAATACTACTATTTATACATTGAATTTAGCTATATCCCACAATTAGATTTGTTACAATTGATTTTATTTGTACATATTTAAATATAGGTGGCGATATATGTCTACCCTTACGACAAACTAAAACACACGGAATTGATGTGAACACTTACAAATCTGTTACTTCAAATTTGCTGTGAATGAATCATTTGAAGTTGCAGTTACACGTACGTTTTTTAAAACGGAATTGATGTGAACACCCTATTACACATGTCACGTGGTAATACTGGGATTTAAATGAACGCGTCACGTGACAAAAGTTAAAGTTAACGATATTACGTAATACAACAATTAATCCATCAACTACTACCACTGATTAGAAGAGACATATCTACGTTCACATCGCTCATTGTAACGTAACCTAATACTATTGTTATGCAATAAGATGCATATATAAACGTGCGTACAATAGTATTATATTACATAACAATGAGCGATATGAGAGGGATCCTTACACCTCTGATTATGGTAAACAATTGATATCTCAATTGTTTGATTATTTAACATCGCGGTTAACCTTTTATTTTATTCACGTGTGTTTCATGGTTTTAAATATTAATTTGATTCCAACCAGTACAATACACACACACACGCGCGTAACCTTTATTACATACTCACCTGTACATTAAACCCCTACAAGCACCCCACAATACACTTCCATACTAACAACTTGTACATTACCTAAGAACACTGCGATCTAAAATCGAATCATCATTTATAAATACTCATCAATACGTAGTGGCGATTTTGTATGTAGAGTGGGGGACCAACCAATCAAAATACATTTTGTAGTACAAGTGGGGGGGGGGGGTGGCAATACATAGGAGGTACCCCTAGATTTTAAAGTGGGGGGGGGGGGCATATCCCCCCGTTCCCCATTATTGCAGCGCTCATATCAACTCGCCAAACAATTCCCATACTAATAACCAAACTGTGTCAAACTCTCTGATTCTAACTTACAGATATGTAATCGATGATTCACTTATTACATATACTATTCCACTATGTAGCTGAACACTATATGCTAACGATAATATATGCGCAGTAACTATTCCAATAATAATGTGTTAAATAATAATTATAATTATAATTTAGAAACCTAGCCTTAACGTATCAGCATAATATAATTACTAACCAATATCTCAATTACCCAGGGTAATGTAACCTCTATATTTGCTACCATCATATATATATATATATATATAGAATAAAAGATAAAACTCTAAACTGGTTTTCTAATTTTATTAATTAATTATTTTGAAATAGACATTATTGTTATAAACATTAAAGATAACGTGCCTCTAACTCTTATATCATATACTATGTGATCGATACAATCCCCCATTATATTATCTATATATCGCATTCCATTAGAATCACGTGATTGTATATTATAATAAACATTTTATTACTGTAATTATAACAAAAAAATTAATAATTTATAATGCTAATTTATATTATATTGTTATCTATATTATGGCTAGAAGTAATCTATATATCAGTTTTATGTAAGCGAACATATAATTTCGTGTATATAATAGATCTATAATATATTATACTTATATATCACGGAACGTTACCAATAATCAATTCGTTGAACAAAATACACCCTTACATCACGATATCAACACTATTCATTGTACATTTATCGAGAAATTAAAAAAATTCGTATCGAACGAAATTGTTTCGCACGTGATTATTTCTGTTCGAATTATATTTTACTTAATATCTTTATTCGTAGCTATATTTATATCAATATAATATATATATAGCATATATTATATATTATATATATATATATAGTGTGTATACACACGTATACATACATATAAAATAACAATAAAAATAACACATACAAACACACATACATATACATATACATAGGGGCGTCGGAAGGGGGGGGCGGGGGATATCGGACCCCCCCATTCAAAAATATGGGGTGGGCGAAGTATGTTTTGCCCCCCCCATGAAATATGTATTAATACATTTTATATATATTAAATGTAGTATATTGTCTTTGTTAATACAATTTTTTTTCTAAAGAATGTTACCAAACATATGGGGGGGGGCTAAGTATTGTTTGCCCCCCCCATCCATGCAATATGGTAATATTCATGAGAATAATCTCTGAGAGATACTTGTTATCTGGTGATATTAAGAATGAAATTATTCAACTTATTTGATTGAAAGATATTAATGGGACTTTCTCAATTCAATGTGATGGAATTCAAGATATATTGTTCATTATTTGACATAAAAACTAGAAATTAAAGAAATATGCATAGGAATATGCAATATGACTGAGGATACAACTTAGAAAATATAGCAAATTTAATGTTATCTGAACTTTAATATCTTAACTTGCCTATTTCTAAATTAAGAGGACAGTCATATGACGATGAAGCTAATATGTCTGGTCAATATAATGTTGTAAATACTGTAATAATGAATAGACATCCTTTACATTTTGATACACAATGTGGAGCTCATCGCATAAACTTAATAGCATAATAATTAGATAATAATATAAATATAAGAAAAGCCTTGAAAGTGGTTTATGATTTGGGATTATTATATGAACAAACTATCAAATTACGGATTGTATATAATACTAATAATAACAAAGAAAATACATTGAAACCATTATGCCCAATAAGATGGACTGGAAAATCATGTATTAAAAACACATTAGATCAATATAGTGGTATAAATGATGCACTGAAATAATATAAAAAATTAGATTATATTACCAATGACCACAAATATATTGCAAATTTATTATTAAAAAATATGAATAAGTACAATATTTATTATATGAATATTTCAAGTTTGATATTTGAAAGCTTGGATATGAAGGTGAAAGCTTTCATGATACCAACAAATACTATTGAAGGTAACATTTATAAAAATATACTTGAAAGCATATATTATTATAATTATATATAATCATAATAATACTCAATAATAAATAAACCTAAAGGATTATATAATAGTAAAGATGATTCTAATTAAATTGAATAATGATAGACATAATTTGCACAGATTTATTGAAGATATAGAAACAAAAGTATTTTATATTTTATATATACAAGTTTTTATATTGATTCAAGGTTAATATCCTACTTTTATAAAAATATTATATAAAATACAAAATAGCTTATAATAAATGTTTATTATAAAATATTATAATAATTTATTTTTATTTTAAATATATCTAATTTAATTTTATAATTATATCTAATTCAGAGAATAATAATAAGACATATAATATAAATTATTATAAATATTTATGAGATGAATAGTAATACAAATTCGAAAGATATACATCTTATCTAGATAACATAATACAACATTATTAATGTTATGTTAATATAAGAATGTGATTAGATATGATAAATTAATATGTTAATATACTTTATCATTAATATTTACAGAATAAAATATACTGAGTTGTTCGATTCCATAATGATGAAAATTAAAACCAAATGTTATACCAAGGAAACTTCATTTATAGATTCTTATAAATTAAAGGAATCATTATTACAAATAATATAATTTATGAAAAAAAAGGTTGTTTTTTTAGATAAATCTTATTAATCCTATTAATTGTCTACACTAAACATTAATAAAAAATGTATGAAGAATTAATGATTGAAAGATCGAATTTACATATGTTCAAATCAATTAATAAGTTCAATACATCTGACGAGGATAAACATATATATGATGGAAAAATCTCCTAAAATTCAAAAAATATTTTCCGGCATAATATATTTGATTACACTTTTATTGGTTTGCCCTCAAGTTCTGTGTCATGTTAGGGTGGATTTAGTAAGCTACGAATAATAAAGACGTTGTTACGGTCTACTATGCTAGATAGTAGATTAAATGAATTAGTATTGGCAAATATCAATCAAAAAATAATTCACACAATTGATATGGATATATTTATAAATAAAAATCTATATTTATATAATAATAAATTATTTAATGTTTATTATTTATTTTCTAATATATTCCTACTTAATACGATATTAATAAGATATAATTAGTAATTATATTAGTAATACATAATAGGATATAGAATATAAAATATAAATAAATAGCCCCCCCCCCCCATACAAAATATCGTTCCGACGCCCCTACATATACACATATGCACTCATATACACATGTGATTATCTCACACTTAAACGCATATTCTCTCGCATAACCTAGCATAAACTAGCGTACACATATAACAACAGATACCCATATATATATAGATTCGTATATGTACACACGCGCATACGAATGCATGTATACACGCGTGCATGTACACACCGAAGTCAATATATGTATATACTGAATAACTATATGTATATATCCAATAAATAGTAATATATTTGATTATCTCGTAGCGTGCAGATGTTACTTCGTGTCATTATTATATATCGATATACGCGACTTCATTCGGCATATATACGTATATATATATATATATATATATATATATATATATATATATATATATATATTTATATATATATATGTACATATAAGAATACGTACAAGCATATGTATACATACGAAAATGTATACATTATGCATATATAATAATAATAATAATAATAATAATAATAATAATAATAATAATAATAATAATAATAATAATAATAATAATAATAATAATAATAATAATAATAATAATAATAATAATAATAATAATAATAATAATAATAATAATAATAATAATAATAATAATAATAATAATAATAATAATAATAATAATAATAATTATAATAATAATAATAATAATAATAATAATAATATTAATAATAATAATAATAATAATAATAATATTTATTAATACATTTATTGAAAATACAATGACGGATAAAAAATATATATTTATATGTAATATATACATTTGTATGATACGTTCGAGCACCGCTCGCGTGCGCTTCCTATACTAAATGTGTATTGGTGTCAGCGTGTGTGTGTGTATGTGTGTGAATGTGAGTGTGAGTGAATGTGTGTGTATGTGTGTATCGGTGTATGTATGTGTTCGAGTGTATATATAGTTAGCACGTGATCTCTACCTCGTTATATCTGAATACTACTTATGTCGCTTACCTCATTTAGGTCTCCTCTATTTGTCACGTATTATCTCGTATTATCACGCACGATCGCTAGTTACGTATGTCCTTATCGTGTCCAACGTATGTCCTCGTATCAGCACAACAATATACATGCTTCGATATATTTATAGTATTATTATATACGATATATAGTATAGTGTACACATAATATGCATTGCATATACTATATTTCTATCGATTATAAGTATATAATGATAACATATAATTTCCTATCCGTATGATAATTTAGTTTCAGTTATAATCTATCATCGTTACTAATGAATGAATCATAATTACGCAGGCATTCTATACTAATTATAAATAAGTATAGAACTATTATAATATAGTAGATATATCTACATATTATAGTATTAGCGAAGACCTTTTGTATTAGTTATATGTTAATCTATATTTGAGATATATGTTTAAATGTGTATTTAGTCGTATGTTAGTCACACACACATACACACATACACACACATGCGCACAAACATACACATACACACACATACATTGCATTATAGTGAAGACATACACTGTATACTATACTATACTATACATTGTATAGTGGTCAGTAGTGTACATCGTACGTTGTACAGTGTACGACGTATTATTTGTCATCGATATAAGAAAAACTTTCTTTATATCGATGATTATTTGTACATAGTGAAGTATCATATAATTAATACACAATTTACATTGTGTCTATTCGATTACATCACAGATTTGGATACAATAGTTGTATAGTCCTTAAAACTAATATGTTATGCTGTAATAACTATGACTACCCTTATGCCTATCAAATATGTTACATGCATGACCTCATAACACTTGTGTATATTGAAACAATTATTTATTTAGATTTTTTTTAATTTATATACCTATTTACAATTATTTGTGATTTGTGTATTACTTTATAGTATCGCAAGTATTTGGAATGTTTATATTTACCTATCTATATATATATATATAATATATATATATATATATATATATATATATATATTATATATATATATATAATATATATTATATATGTATAATTTATAGTTATACATACATGTATATACGTATTCATACATAAATGTAAGTGTCTATTTGTGTATATGAATATTTATTATAAATGCTATTAGATATATTATGATATTTATTAAATTATATTAAAAAAAAGCTAACTATTTATTTGTACGCTCTATCGATTTTCTAAACAATTGAATAAACTTTATACTAATTTATATTTGTATTTAATTGTATCTATGATATATATTTGATATATATATATATATATATATATATATATATGTTTGCAATGGCATGTTTCTATATTAAATGTACCCTTTTATTCTACACATACATACACATACATACATATACAGTGTGTATTACATATTCACACACAAACACACACAAACACATACATATTAATATATATATATATATATTTATATATTACATTTATAATTAGTTATGTAATAGTCAGTGATTTCTAACGTTTAGATATATAGTATAATACACACAGTATATATTCTATAATTAGTAAAGCTACTACTAATATATATTAATCGTGATTTTATAATGGTATCACTAGTAGTGATATACTACCATAGAACTGCTTAACTACAGCGATATATATATATATATATATTGTTATTTTTATTGTTATTTTTATTTGGTGGAGTCCTTTCATCCAGGAACTTAGATGACGTTTTCACTTATAACCATATATGGCTCTAATGTCCCTTCGAAGCCGCTCTATGTTAAGGCATCCATGGTTTTAACGAGAGCCGATCATTTATTTATACACAATTATATAAGATCACTTCTAAATAATATGTTAAGACCCATTTTATAAAATTAATTAATGGTCCGGACGAGGCTCGAACATGTGTCCTACTGCTTGTGTGTCTGACGCCTTAGCCACTGAGCCACACAGGCAGTTAATATATATATATATATATATATAAATATATATATATATATATATTTATATTTATATATTTAACGACGGTAGAGGGGAATTTACTTATCGAATAATGCGTAATGAATTAACGCCGACAGCTATTACGTCATTATTGCATCATCGGCCGTAAGCGGATTATTGCGTAATGCATTGTTCTCTATCGATCGATTGCTCGTCAACCTATAGTCTCTATGGGCTACTACTATTGTGGTCTAGTAGTGCACGTTAAGTCTGCAGACTTGATTATAATCTACTTCATTACGTGATTCACTATTCTATTTATAACTAACTTCTGATATATATATATTAGAAGTTAGTTATATATATATAGACACATATATTACTTATTTCATATACAAATATATCGATTTAATAATCGTTAAATTATGTATATTTAATTAATCATTTACTTTTAGTTATATATTTATACGAACTTATATACATATGTTCATACATAAATGTATATATATATATATATATATATATATATAAATAGATAGATAGATTAAAAGTTTATTGAATTACTGGTTATAGGTATACCTATATAAAGAAAGTTATAATTATATATAAACATATAATTATATAACATATAAACAAAATATATAAATGTGATAATAGTAATACAAAACGACACGATACAAAAAAACAAGAAATAAACTGAGAAGTAAAATAAAAATAAAACATTGGATTATACGAGCCGTTGAATCAATATATAGTATCTTATAGTGAACGTTGTCAAACAGGAGAGGTAACCAAACCGAAGGTCTCGGGTTGGCAAGGCCCATATGGGATGGATCAATTCCCAAGGGTGGATGAGTCCCTAGTAAGTAATTTGGTTGACGTCTCCTGGCGTTAAGCTACCGTAAACTGCTGACAGCAAGCATAATATCAGATACTATATATTGGTACAATTAATACGGAATAACAATAAAATGATTGATACATTTGGTGTGGATTAATTTTTCACGGAAAAGTGTTACGGTTTTACAAGATGTAATTGTAAAGGGTAACGCGTTCCAGGAAGAGCAAACTCTATTTCCAAAATAATTCAGATGGGCGTTTGTTCTACACTTTTTCTTTCGTATCTTCACTTTAGGGCTTCTGCAATTGTTGCTATATAGATCAAATATATCAGTTGCATCCACATCGACAGGTCCGTTCAGTATCTTATATGTCAGGGTAAGATCAGCTAATAACCTGCGATGAAATAAAGTTTTAATGTTGAGAAAAATAATTCTATCTTCATAAGACCGTTTAGTAAGGTTACATCTATAAAAAAGTATTTTAGTGAAATAGATTTGAATATTTTCTATATTGTTAGAATTGCATATGAAATTGTCTGGATTCCAGACAGATGAATCCGATTCCACAATAGGGTGAACGTATGATATATAGGCTTTAAGCAAGTATATATAATCATTGGTGATGAAACATCTAAATAATCTATTAATAATTAAGTGTGCTTTAGTACATATAGTATTAATATGAGTATTAAACCTCATATTATCATTAAATGTTATGCCTAAATCCTTGAATGAGGTGTGTATAGGCAGTTCAAAATCATTAATGAAATATGAATGAACAGGGTTTTTATTACCAATTCGCATGACAACACATTTAGTAGGAGCAATTTCTAGTTCCCACCATATATATATAAATATATTATATATTATGATATCATTTACTGATTCAACACATTTATTATTTTTCAAAAGACTAAATAGTTAATCGTAAATGATCTTTGTAGATATACCTATACCTATTCACGTATATATATATATATATATATATATATATATATACATGTTTACAGGTTAACCTATAACATTCAATTGAATACTCGTTATCATCATATTACTGCAGTCTCGTGGTGATCTAGAATAATCTAGAATTAACTGTACGTAATGATATCCGCCGTGATTAGAACATCGGAACACGGGCTTACCCTTAGTATACTCTTTAGAATTTAGAATAGAGATGATTCATTGATATTGAGTTGAATGATTCTCAAATCTAAATCATCGATGGTTCATCAGTCACAGTAACAACGGTATCGATGTAGTATCTAATAAATACAGACAAATCGTAATATATAGTTAATAATTTGTATTTATTAATCATATTAATATTACAAATTGAAACTATTTCTTCTTCGATGCAGTACTTATTAATTAGCGTTAACATATTAATATTGTGAGATGTTTTATTTAGAAGAAATTTATAATTCTAGAATTAATAGAACTATATTGTTGTTATAGTCTTCGGTATGAGATGATGTAATACGTTAATGACGTCACTAAACTCGCGTGCATCGTATACAGATGCTATTAATAAATACTTAGATCCATATTCTATAGACTTCCATATATAGTATGCTATATATATCATCTATATAATCTATAGATGTATATATGACTATTTATATATATATATATATATAGAATATGGATCTATGTATTTATTCAATATCATTTGTATATAATTTATGTGAGTTTATTGACATCATTGGCGTATATATTAATAGTATTAATTTAATACATATTTAGATCCATATTCTATAGACTTCTATATATAGTATGTTATATATATAGCATCTATAGCATCTATAGATGTATATAAGAATATATATACATATATATATATATATATATATATATATATATATATATATAGAATATGGATCTAAGTATTTGTTTAATATCATTTGTATACGATGTAAGTGAGTTTATTGACGTTATTGATGTATTACATCATATCATTGTTATGTGACTTATATGCATACCTATTTATTTATATATATATATATATATATATATATATACGCAAGCTTACATGCAGACACAGTATAATAATATACATCATAATGAAATAAAGCTTGTAATAGTATAATCAGGTACACGGCGTCTGCTAATTCCGCTTATTCTGTGAACTTTGTATTATCCGCTTGCATGAGTGTATCAGATGGTCTAGAGCAGGGGTTCCCAACCTTTGTTCACAATGAACCTTTTTTGATAATCCTTAATTTATAAATATACCCCGATCCAATGACACATTGTATTTTGTATAAAACGTTAGTAATAAATGCATAATATAAACTATAATATATATATATATATACATATTTTTAGAAATTGGTTCATGATCTAATAACAAAACCCAATGACCCAAATATGGGTTATGACCCATAGGTTGGGAACCACTGTTCTAGGAGTACAAATTTCAATTTGATACAAAAGTCAATGCAAAACTTGTTTTTAAATCAATGATTTCACTATTATTATATTAAATCATAATATAATTTAATTCACATTATACCATTTGGAATGTTGACATAAATAATATAAAAATACATTGTTCAATTCGAACCTAATTTATAAATAAATTCGTAATTTTAATCATTCGTAATCAAAAACAACACATTTATAAAACGGAACATAAACGAAAAAAAAAACTAATAATAACGAACAATATGAATATAGAAAGTACTCAACATTAATATATGATTATAAATATTGATAACAATATTGATTAAAATAGAGATCAGGGAAATACGGTGGTAAATAGATAAGTTTTTAATAGAAATTTAGTGGATTGAGTAGAGAGTAGTTTATTCCATATCTATATAGAGGCCGATATATGTCATGCACGAATATTAGTGGAAGAAGATTAAGTTTAGATATACAATGTAAGAAGTAGTAGAACGGAAAGAGAAATTATGAGTGGGAATAGCAATAAAGGAAGATATTAAGGTCAGTTGTTGTGAAGAGAGTTGTTAGTATCATAACTTTAATTATGACTCGTAGTTTAATTGGTAGCCAATCTCTTTACATATGGAGAAATATGTATTTGTGATCAGTTTTAAAAATTCATCGTACTAACGCATTCTGTAGTATTTATAATTTTTAATTTGATGGCAAGGTGGGGAGAAAAAAAGAATATGACAGTAATCAAACAGTGGTAATATAAAAGAATAGGATCGAGTTTTAAATACACTTAAGTATATGGAGTTACAGATATATGTAACTCTATATCCTTAAGTGTATATAAAACTCCCGTATCTCTCTGTATCTAATATTATACGGAAATAGTGAAGATGAAGTTAATAGAATGATAAATATTTGAGATTTAGCGAAGAAAATAAACACCAATATATTAAAAATTATAAGAATATACGATATTATGATTGTTAACCGTGATGACAGATGGGAAGTGTTAATGGGCGTTTGGAAGAAAGGTGATGAACAAATATGGTTTCTGTTTTATTTGGATTCAATGATAGAGAGTTGTTTGAAAGCCAATCGTAGATAGATTTAATACAGTTAGACATACGAATTGGAGAAACATAGGAAGTCCATTTTACGTTAAGTTGTATATCATCTACGCACGAGTAAACTGAGATAGGAGGAAATTGCGAAATAATAAATAGGAAGTAAATAAATATTAAAAAGAATCGGTCCTAATACAGACCCTTGCAAGGAGTATATATCCTAATAATATCCCTTACGTAGACCCTATAGGGTATATAACTCAATAAAGGATATTTCGAAGATAAGATATAAGCCCTTAGATAATAATAGAAGAAATACGGTCAGCAATATATGACGTAACCATTGCAGTGCATTACCTGCGATACCAACAGTAGCCAAGCGTGTGTGTATAAATACGTA
The DNA here is from genome assembly GCA_964019155.1 of Osedax fenrisi. Taxonomy (NCBI): domain Eukaryota; kingdom Metazoa; phylum Annelida; class Polychaeta; order Sabellida; family Siboglinidae; genus Osedax; species Osedax fenrisi. Next base: position 18,391,746 of record OZ025245.1, read on the forward strand.
CCTCTGCCATTATGTTTTAGTATTTGTTAAATACATTATAACGACTGCCATGTAGTGGATATAGAGTTGTAGTTGGATATACGCATCTAAAATATATATATATATATATATATATATATATATATATATAAACAGTGATGGACAGTGTCCATTGGGCACCAATCATTTTTGTCCTGGATCGGCTATCCCGATCCTCTATTTATTTTCATCTTCGACCCTTTACCAGATCCCAGTCCTCCATTCGTTACCCGATCCAGATCCCGATCAATGATCGTGACCCTGCCCATCACTGTATATATATATATATATATATATATACCTACTAATGTATGTGTCATCAACACTCGAATGTGTGCGTGTGAGATATATCAGATACACGTATACGTTATAGCGATATACGCGCACAAGCACGCGTGTGTGTGCGCGTGCGTTAATTACATTATAATCGTATTTTATTGAACGTATACACTATAGACGTAACGACATTTAAAGCTTTCACCCACCAGGGTGCATCACTATATCCGTGCCTACCACCACTACAACAACCGGTATTATATGTAATGTTAGGTCGCGATCACAAACACTCTATAGTGTAACGTTAACACCTATCTACGGCTGATATCGGATCCAATCGTTATAAACAAGCACATTATAATTATCGAGTCATTTTATTTTATATTTATAAATAATAATATAATACGCAGTCTAATAATTGAATACGTATTTATAGTGAACTATTATCGAATGATTATATAATTATGATTACTTAATAATTAATTAGTATAAGCTATATCTCAAACTAAATTAGACAGACATATATCGGCTAGTTCATATGATTCATTCAATATTATAATTTCTTCAAAAGTTTAGCCGGATATTTAATATTAATTATAAAACGAATATTTTGAAGCGGACGATATATGGCTAGGCTATGCGATTCCGGCTCAATATAGGACAGATTTACTGTGTGGATACTGTTAACGAGCAACTTTACACACGCTATTAATAGTATTAACATTACACATGACATTAATAGTATTCAGAGTGTTGACATCGCTTTAACACTCTTGATTGGCTACAAAACCTGGATATTTATGTAGATAGCGCTATCAATAAATACAATTAAATGTAAGATACAATACATTAGAAATAATACAACGTAATAAAATAAATTACAATACACTGAAATACATTTCAATATAATATATTATAATTACAATATATTGTATTAGTATTATTATTATCAGATTTAAGTATGAGTACCTGGGTAATTGTATACAATTACTCTATAGAAGTTTCAAAGCAGTAATTAGTAATTACTAATTACTGCTCGTCGTGAATATTACCCGTAACTTAACTCGTTGACAGAAATCAAATAATTTAAATATAATGGAATAGGAATATTTTAGAATATAAAATATACATATATATATATATATATAATAATACGGTTCGCTTCCTTTTTACACCGAGATAAATATAATATGATAAATCAGTGAAATATTTCATTTACGTGATTACATCATTACATCATTACACACTATTACGTAATAACGATACCTACGCCATGATTACGCAACACAGACGGAGGCGGCGGCGGAGGAACCCCTAGCGACTACTTCGAGAACCGTTATCAGAGGGAGGCTGCGCAGGACAGGGATGACATCATCGCGTCTCTGAAACGAGGTTCACTATCACCGGGTATAGAGAGAGTGTGTGTGCGTGTGCGTGTGTGTACGTGTGTGTGCGTGTGCGTGTGTGTACGTGTGTGTAATAGTGACGGTCTATAGACCGTAATTATAATTAGTCATGTATGCCGTATATACTAAATAAATATATTAATATATTATATATACATTCATATATTAACAATAATTATGATTTATTTCATTTCGATACCACTACAACGAGAGAGAGAGAGAGAGAGAGAGTGTGTATGCGCGTCGCACACTGTGCGCGTATGTAATACGAGAGTGCGAGCGGGTTTCGCACACCGGAAGTACGCTCCGTCGTCATAACCGGCGCTAATAATCAATAATAAGTGGCACGGTACACGCGCGTCACAGCACTATCGTTCGTGCGTAATTATGCGATTGACACGATTCTCTAATCGCTGATTGGTCCCCGGATGGCACTTAGGTTATGATCGTTATAGCGTGTAAAGTTGGACACACTACCATTAACTCTACATAAGGTATCAACTATCCATCTGACTAACTGTCCATCTGACCAACTGTTCATCTGACTAACTGTCCATCTGACTAACTGTCCATCTGATCAACTGTCCATCTGATCAACCGTCAATCTTACCAACTGTCCATCTGATCAACTATCCATCTGACCAACTGTCCATCTGACTAACTGTACACCTGACCAACTGTCCATCTGGCCAACTGTCCATCTGACTAACTGTACACCTGACCAACTTTCCATCTGACTAACTGTCCATCTAACTGACTAACTGTCCATCTGACTAACTTTCCATCTGACTAACTGACCATATGACTAACTGTCCGCTTGACTAACTGTCCATCTAACTGACTAACTGTCCATCTTACTAACTGTCCATCTGACCAACTGTCCATCTGAATAACTGACCATCTGACTAACTGTCCATCTGACTAACTGTCCATCTGACTAACTGTCTAACTGACTAACTGTCCATTTGACTAACTGTTCATCTGACCAACTGTCCATCTGAAAACGCGTCTGAAAAAGCGTATACGCTACACATATCTATACTAGGTGTTTACATTGACAATATGCGATGTTATAACACTATAGTGTGTGTGTGTGTGTAGTTGCAGCGCACTGTAACGGGGGTGTATAATTATAGGTGACCTTTACGTATACAGACTTCTTAGTGGAAACTAACTATAATTAATATTATAAATTGATATTATAATTGTATATATATATATATATATATATATAAATACGTATTATTGGTGATCAACTATAGGTGTTATAAAGTATACTTTATATATATATATATATATATATATATGTTTTATAAATTATACTTTATAATATATTTAGTGATATTAGTATATATATATAATAGACTATACTTAGTGGTAAGGTATAGGTTTTATTATTTATAATTAATGTATTTAGTATATCGTAAGTTATGTTATTCATAATATCTACTTTCTTCTAATAGGTAACTAATTAGTGATTAAAGGGTGCTTTTATGGATTACAAGGTAGAGATATAGATTTTTCATGTTTCGTGATGTTAACTTTTAGATATTTAAATAAATTAATGTTGAATACAAATATTATGATAAAATAACAAAGAGCTGATTTGAAATAGTTTAATTTTAAATGTTATTGTTACTAATATTACACTTATGCATTGTCTAGTATATTTTTCTTCGTAATAATTAAATTGATAAACTAACAAATATAGCCTATATGGTAAACATAATCTCTAGTAACTATAGTATACTATAGTAATCTATATAACTTAATGCACTGAACTTTATATATTCCATACTCTATATAGGAACCCTATCTCTGAACCCCTCAACAGTGAATTACAATAGAGCATTATTAGAAATGCGTATTTAGATGTGTACCTATGTAAATACGCATGTGAGAATAATTCGATATCTCATAAACTCGATATCTCAGAAACATTCATTCGGTACCTAGAATTCTGATATATCGAGAGTTAATTTTTTTAAATTTTGTCTGGGGTCTATGAATCAGTGATACAACCAAACGCTATAGCTTTTACTATAGTTAGCTAGAAGTCCCGGGTTCGACTTCAGGTAGTTATTTTTTGTTTTTTATGTATCCAGAACTTAATAAAACGATAAATCAAAACACAAGAACAAAAATGTAGCTATTTGTTTTGTATTGTCCGGGGCCCCTCGCAGTTAGTTATAATATGTACAAGTCTACGACTTCTCGAGGTGTCTGTTTATATCCGATAGTATTATATGTGTGATTCGATAATTAAGTATTATTACTAAAAGTGTACTCGGAACGATAAACTAAAAACATAACAAATGACTTATCACAACAACATCGTCCTCTTCTAGAACTGAACGACGCGATAGACGAGAACGCCATGAGGTCATCGAGGACAGGACACGACGAAGACGACTTCGAGAAGGTTCTCATGCTAGCCAATCAGCGCCACAAACAACTCACAGGTACGCCGGCGCGCGTTGCTAATGTTAACTTTATGTGCGAATGTACTTGTCTATAACGTGTATGTGTGTATGTAGCATTTAAAAATATAGCTATATTAATATCTAGATATTAATAATAATAATAATAATATATATATTAATAATAATAATAATAACAATATAGATATTAATAATACTAATAATAATAATAATATATATATATTAATAATACTAATAATAACAATATAGATATTAATAATACTAATATAGATATTAATAATACTAATAATAACAATACTAATATTAATATATATATATATATATATATATATATTTATTTATTTACTTATTTATTTAAATCAGACATGAAATACAAAGGTCCATAGTATATAAACGAAAATTATAAGAGAATAAACTAAACAAAACAATTAATCTAAGAAACGAAATTTAAAATACTATATAAATAATGAGTTATATATATATATATGATGATGATGATGATATTAAGTTTATTAGCACTAAAATAAGGTCATGTAGACCCCTTCGCTCGTGCGGGAAGAAAATAATATTAAAATAATAGTAATACGATAATAATTTAATAATAATATACATTCAATATACCACGGACAACAATACTAAAAAATATAAAGGACTATAATATACTACAGTCTGCATTGATATGGTGTAGTGTTATATACTACAGACTGCATTGATATAGTATAGTGTTATATAATAATAAGATAATAATAATACAATAACAATTTAATAATGATATACATGTAATATAACATGGATACAAATAATAAGTTGGATGATTTAATGATTATGAGTAGAGAGAAAAGAAGAAGTAAGATTTATAATTTTTTTGTGGGATCTAATAGAACGAATGGTAGGAGGGAGGGAATTCCATAGGGTTGGACCGGAATTTTTAAAAGCTCTAGAATTTAAGGAAATTTTACTAGAGTTATGGGAGATAAGTAGAGGAGCATTTTTGTAACGAAGAGAAGATAATATAGTACGTTTTTTAATTAGATCAGAAATATAGCTAGGGGTGAAAGAATATATTGATTTATAGATTATAGATAGTATACGTAATTTACACCTGAGGGAGAAGGGTAGCCACATACGAGATGATTGATGAGATGTTGTAGTAGAGTGATCCAGTCGATTTAAATAGTAAGTAGTACGTATTTAGGAACGGATAATCCGATTAAGTGGTGCATTAGATTTAGCAGGAAGTAAATTCAGTAGGGAAGAACAGTAGTCAATTCGGGAAAGTACAAGAGCATTAATTAGAGTTTTAGTAAGGTTTCTGGAAAGTGATGTCCGTATTTTTTTAATTCTGAAGAGATGAAAGTTGGAGGATTTTGTAATGGATGATATATGATTCTTAAATGATAATTTGTCATCAAATACTAATCCTAGGTTTTTGGAGGAATGAGAAGGAGAAATAATGATGTTATTTAGAGTAAAGTTTGGAAAGGAAGTTTCAGAAGTATATATGTTGAGTACAGTAGTCTTAGAGGAATTAATTAGTAGTTTATTGGAGAGGAGCTATAATCTTATGGAGTTAGCACACTCGATTAATTCAGAGTTAATGGTATTATGAGAATTTACAGGGAAAAAAGTAAATAGTTGAATATCATCAGCAAAAATATGATAGTGAATATTTGGAAATTTCTTAATTAGATCAGCTATAGGGCGGATATAAATAGAAGAGAGGGATGGACCTAGAACGGATCCTTGGGGAATACCGTAGTTAAGAGGAGAAAGAGGCGAGTAAGATTTGTCAATCATAATAGAGATATTTCTGTTAGTCAGATATGAAGTAAACCATTTTAATGCTAAGCCAGATATACCCTTTAAAGTAAGTCGCGAGATTAATATGTTATGGTCCAGGGTATCAAAAGCAGATGAGAGATCAAGTAGGATTAGCTGGCAACACGTGTTGCTATTTAAGGTAGATAATATTGTGTCAGTAATACGGAGAGAGCTGTTTCGGTTGAATGACCCTTACGAAAAGTGCTTTGAAACGGGTCGAAAAGATTATTTGTATTTACATGGGCGATGAGTTGTTTGGATACAATTCTTTCTAATATTTTACTTAATAAGGGTAGGTGGGAGATCGGGCGATAATTGCTAAATGAGTTTGGGTCTAAGTTTTGTTTTTTTAGAATAGGGGATATTATGGCAGTCTTGAGACAGGGTGAAACTTGGCCAGAGTTTAGTGAGTTCGCAATAATATCCATGAAAATAGGAGAAAATAAGGGTGAAAGTTTGTGATATAATGATAAAGGTAGGGGATCAGTGGGGGAGGTACAGTGAGATTTCATGAGTAGGTCATTTACTTCATACAGTGAAGGGATAGTGAATGTGCTTAATGAGTCAATATGATGGGTAATATATATGGTAGGATTGAGTATGGATTGAGTAGATGTGCAAATAATATTATTAATGCTTGCAATTTTATTTTTAAAGACATTTTCAAAAAGAGAACACAGTTGAAAATGTGACGTGTTTGGTATATTTTGAGGATTTTTTCATCTGGAGGAGAGAGAATTTTATTTGCTATTTTAAATAATTTGCGAGGATTGGAGGAGATCAATGCTATCTTTTTATTATAATAGATAGATTTTGAACGAGATATAGTAGATTTGTAATTTTGTCTAGCTAGTGATAGAGCTAATTTAGTTTCAGTAGAAGGATTTTTAAGAAATTTCTTCTCAAATTTGCTAACACTCTTCTTGAAAATGAAAAGTTCGTGGGAGAACCAGGGAGAAAAAGGGCGGTCGATAATTAATGTAGTTTTTGTAGGTGCATGTATATTGATAATATTTAGGAGAGTGGAGTTTAGGAATACCGGAGAGAGGTAAGTTGAAGAATAGATCTCAGTTTTGATATTGTTTACAAATCTTGGTAGGTCGATAGACATAAAATCTCTATATGTAATACGTTTTCGTTTAATCTTTGAGAATTTTAGATTTATAGAGAACTAAATAATAAAATGATCAGTTAGTAGTTCAATTTTTTGGAAGGAGTTAGGGTTTATACATCTAACAAGAGGACTGGATAGGGGTGTAAATATCATATCAAGTGTATTACCATTAGAATGGGTAGGAAATGATATATGTTGGCATAAGGAAAGAGACTCAGTTAGGAGTTTAAAGTCACCATGGGGATAGATGGGAGAATTATAGTGATAGTTTAAGTCACCAAGAACTATTGGTAGATAGGATGTAGATGAAGGAAGTTTATGGATAAAATCATGAAATTCATTAAAGAATAAAATGGTTTCAGGTTTTGGGGGACGATAGATAACGGTGAGATGTAGAGTTAAGTTAGGAAGCTTGAGGTTCAGCGAAAGACAATCACTATATGAAAAGGGGGGGGGGAATGAAATGGATGGAGATAGGTAAAAATCATTACGTATCATAAATCCTACCCCACCACCACGGCCCGTTTGTCGTGGAGCGAGATAGAGTGTATATCCAAAGTCTAAGATGGAGGCAAATATATCAGAGTCATCATTAGAAATCCAGATCTTAGTCAATGCGATTATAATAAATTTTTGTAATTTAAGGTATGGGAACAGAAGGGATATATTTGATCTCAAAGAGCGAATATTGATCAAGGCTATATTAGAGGATAGTCAGGCTTGAGAGGAAGAATTATTTATAAATGATTTCTTATAGTGATCAAAAAAATCAGACCATTTTGTTAGATCAGATTCAGGGATGAGAAAAGGGGGATAAGAAATAGGATTTTTGTTATCCCTTAGTTCAAATGTTTGGGAACGATTATCAAAAAATACTTTATACAAAATGGACGTGAGTTTTTGTTTTAGGGAATGATATAGTACCTTACCAAGAAGTCTAGTAGAGTCAGGTAAATAATAACGAATAAATATATGCTTAACATTACTATGTGGTGAGATTTTTAGAAGGGAGGAGAAACATATATCACGAGCAGAAATATTAGTGAAACGGTAGCAGTACTGGTATGAGGCAGAAGTAATATAAGAATGGGGAAGTTTATATAGTCAATTAATGATACTATGAAATTATAGTTAACAGAAGGTAGAAGGTGTTCAAGTACTAGTGTGAGGGAATTATCTATGGAGCGTATGGATGAAGACTTTGAGCAAGTTGAACTAGATAATATAGGGGTTGGTGTGTGATATGAGGAAAATTTTAAGTCCATTAGCTTTGGAATGTTTCTAGGAGTATTAGCATTGGGCTGATGCTTGGGATGGATATTAATAGTCGTAGTAGAAGTATATATATCAGAAGTTAAATTTGGCGGTACCTTGGCACAAGTATTATGTATAGATTTGGCAGTTAAAGTAGAAGGTGAATATGATATAGTAATCGGTGGAGTAGTTGTATGATTAGTCGAATGAAACTTATTTAAGGCTAGGCATGAGGAACATGAGAAGGAAAAGTTAGGTGAATTAAATATAACAATAGCATAAGCGGGAGAGGGGTTTTTAGAATGAAACCAGGATTTAGAAATAATAGCTGCGGGTATAAACAATTATAATGTAATATTGATGGACATGTTTTACATTTGAGATAATATTCGCATGCGGGAAGGTTACAATGTGAACAATTTGAGGACATGGTATAATTGAGATTGTGGGATTAAATTGATTGAAATAAATAATAATAAATATAATAATAAATGTATAAAAACTGGTCGTTAATGGGATATTTTTGAAGAAGTTTGGTATTCAGTCCGTTTTGCTATATGACGAGATGACTTGATAAGCATATTGACTTTAGTAGGCTCCTGGTATGCTTGGTGGTAGCCGGGCAATGATTGTCAGAGATTTAAGGCAGTGTATCGTCCGAGATAGAATTTATTGATCTGTATGTAAGTAAGTACAGCAGTAGACTATCTAGGTGTAATTTGGTAGCTAACCTCAAATGAAGGTTGGTAGATCCGACTACCTTTATGACTTTATATATATATATATATATATATTTATAGGTTATAAGTTCGTTTCACATGTATAACATATATCATATATCATATATGTTATATAATGTAATATATTATCATATGTTGGTATACTTATACATATATAATACTATATCGTAAGTTAATATACCTAATGTATATATTATTTCTGCTGTAATTGCATACGATGTCACTCGCGTGAAAACGCAACACTTTAATTGATAATGCGATTGATTCTTCATTAAAATCCCAACCCAACTTGGCTTGTGCTTTACTTTTAAATCTGTGTTCGTATTCAAGATCTACGTAGATACAAGTTCTTGTGTAATTATTTTAGGAAAAATCGATTCATATTATCGAATTATATTTCAATAGATTACATACGTTCAATTGGCAACGACGACAGAAAATAATCGTGTTATTTTGAAGCCATTTAGAAGAAAACATTATATAAATATTATTGTAAATTTTCAGAAAAAAACATATTAATTTAAATTCTTCTAATAAATATTATTATTATTATAATGATACTTTTATAATATCGATTAAAGTCGGCTATTCACTGATATTGTATTTATCGTGATCTAAAATAAAGAATAATATAAATTTTGTAATGAATGATGCACACATTAATAACGTTGTGGTGTAAGTTAGGTATTCTATATTATTGATAACTTGTTGATGATATATGTTTAACAATTATTATCATAGTAATTTATTAACCTAATATTAATTACTTATTCTATATTATTATATGTAATATATGTTATTGATATATATTATATATATATATATATATATATATATACGTATTCCTACATACATATATTTCTATATTCTAATTATATTACAATTGTTGATATTAGTGTAGATATTACACGTGAACACACATGTAAACACAGATGTAAATACATATGTAAATACAGATGAAAATACATAACATTCTATTGTTATTATATACATTATTAGCTTTATCAGGAAATAAATAATCTAAATATAAGTATCAAAAGTTTTATTTCAATTTTGTTTACATTTTATATAATTGAACGGTGGACATATGTCCATACGGACAATGTCCGTCGGACATACTACCGTTATATTTATACACCCATTATAGGTATATTCAAAGTATCAACTTGATATGACCATATTAACGACTGATACAGTCCTGCTACAAACATTACTAGTACTAACCATAGGAGTTAGTAACAGCTGTTACTCGTACTAACTTGTACTTCTAACTTTTGCAGATAAACAAAGGCCCCGGAGGAGGATGGCATGAAAAGTAAAGTAAACTATGGACTACTTTATGAACATCGCCATGTCTACATTTATATATGATAATATTTATTATATAATTTATATATAGATATATATAATTGTATGTATATATATATATATATATAGATATTAATATAAATTTAAAAAAAACGAATAAAACAAATATATATTAATTATTTATTCAATATGATTTACCATAATAATAAGCTTCATATCGGTCACACGATAAAGGTAAACTAATAAACTATATAATATATAGTCCATATTTGACAAAAAAAGAAATTAAAATAAGGATACTTAAATGTACTTAACTAGTTAATATTCATTATAATCAAATTAGATGTATGCATATATATTTAACAATTATTAAATACACACGTAGTTACATATAGAACTATAATATACACACGACATGGCGTACGCACGCGTAGTGTGTAGTAGGGTAGGCCAGTTTATTATATATTATATATATATAATATATGTTATAAATTAAAATGTTACCTTCATTTTGTCTTCTCATATTTTGCAATTTTATAGATTTGTTTTACTTAACATCAATAATTATAAAAATTGATATATATATATATATATATATATATATATATATATTTATATATATATATAAATAAAATTACAATAAATAAATAGTAAATATACAATAAATAATTGATCAAAATAAGATATACATATATATTATATATTATATACAAATATAAATGGTAAAACATATATAATTAAATCAAAGTAAGAATAATATATATATATATATATATAGTAATTTATTGAATCAGACATGCATACCAAAGGTCCATAGAGATTACAATAATTAAGACGAACAACAATTAAACAAAACGAAATCTAAAATATTATCTCAATATAGATGTATACCATAAGGTAAATAGTTGCGAAGGGTACATGACATTATAATAATACAGTTGAACAAATAGCGAATTACGAGAATTTCGTATCCGTTGGTGAATTATAATATTTACGTAATTGAATTGTTAAATTATTAACATTATCATATAAAAACATCAATGCCGCGCTATTTCGACGCTTATATTTCATCAATATACGATAAGCGTTATGGTATCTTATTCGGTAAATAAATACTACTAAGGTAGATATTTAAAATAAACTATTTAAATACAATACTCTTAGTAGCTTTAGAGAAATGGCTAACATTATTCGCTATCATATAGATTTGTATGTATAGCTGCTTGATATTACTATATATATATATATATATATATATATATATATATATATCAATATCATCAAACAAGTACACTGATATTCAATGTCCAAGATATGTATACACTTTAACAACATTTAGAAGTGTATTACTTATTTATAACTTTACTGGATTATGTCTAGATGAACTATAATATATAGGCTAAATGACATATTTATCAATATTATAAGTTATTAAGTTATGGCCATCAAATTATTCACAACAATTTATTAATAATTACAGGCCCTTCAGTGATGGTGAGAATAAAGCTGTATCGTCAGCATAGCATAGATTATTAATTATATTACTATTTAATAATAAAACAATATACTTACTTTATTTGATTTAATTTCTCAATCATAGGTATACTATTAATATTGGTATACATATTTAATAACAAAGATGAAATGACGGACACCATTTGAAACTGCGTATATATCTGATGTTAAAACCCCACTTAATATATATTCTCTGATTTATGTACCAATAATTTAAAAAATGTATTATATAAGATGGAACATTATAATCTTTTAATCTATGAAATAAAATATTGTGATTAAGTTTATTAAAAGTTTTAGATGCAACTAGAAAAGCTACACATTTATTAGTATTATTATTATTATAATCTTTTAAGTATTGCTTAAAGAGTATTGCTCAAGTGCAAAAACACACATTTCGGTTCCAAGTTTTTTTTAGAATCCAAATTGACTATCAAGAGTAACTAATAAAGAAGATATTCTATTATATATCACCTTTTCTATTATCTTACAAATACAATTGGATATACATATAGGACGATAGTTATACGAGTCATCCGATATTTATTTTTGTTTTTAATTATTGGTAGAATATAATATAGTATTAACTTTTTTGATAAAGTAGGACTGACGTAACATGTTAGTAATGAGTAATACCAAAGATTTTGCGAAGTAAAGATATAATACTCCCTATGCATGCAAAGTAATTTAGTAATATCCCCTGCCGTTGCTAGCAGTAGTATCGAAATCACTGAAATAGATTTAGGTTCGGCTCTGTTTGCATACAACAATGTTTTCATTGCTCTATTAAATTACATGCAATATAAATTAGCTTTTACTTACTAAATATATACTTATAGCATTTAAAACATAAATATCATAGTTGTTTGTTATATATTAGTAATGAACACTTAGTTTTCATCATATAAATATTAATTTAAAGAATATTATTTAACATTTTAAAAGTGTATAGTTAAATACGAATTTACATTATAAACAACACATAGTTCCTAAAAGTAACCCGCTATAGGTGGCACTGGGGTATTTTGTATACAAATTCGAATTACACGATTTCGCGTAAGTGTTATATCTTTCCTTCGGAAAATCTTTGGTAATACTATGACTTGAATAATAATATTAAATAATATTTAGAAGTGATCTTCTATAAGTATGTATAAATAAATGATCTGCTCTAATTACAAACATGAATGCCTTAATATTAGAGCGGCTTCTAAGGGACCTTAGAGCCATATATAAGTGCAAACTTCATCTAAGTTCCTGGATGGGATGAAAGGACTCCACCAAATAAAAATAACAATAACAAAAAAAAAGTATAAAACCAAATAAATGTAAAAAATCCAGTTTAAAATTTTTTTAAATTGTGATTATATTATATATAAAATATTATATAACATTTTATATTAGTTTTGAATGTAGATTTCAAAATAAATAATTTAAAAAATGTATGTTTAAGTATAAAAGATGATTTTTATGCTATTTCTAAACTTATTTCATAGATAATTTCTTCAGTTACTAAATAACATATCTTTAATCAATAGTAGGGGAAAGTAACTGAATACGGACACTTTAACAATACATGTTCTTAACGTTTTATGACTCATTATTTGTATTCAAAAATTACAATATATTAATATTATATGATTATAGATATTATTAGAATTTAAAATTTTATTTAATATTTTAATTCCATAGATAACGGGGCTGTCCGTATTCGGTACCCGTGTCCGAATACGGACACCATGTGTTAGAATACGGACACCCTATATACCACTAGATTAACTATATATTATTGATGCATCAATCAGACAAATTACAATTACATTATTTATAATTAATTTTATGAAAAATGTATTCTAATTTAATTAGTTAATAATTTATTTATTGTTATTATTTTTTAATTAATAATACAATTTAAGTATCTAAATATTAAAGTTTTATATTTAGCTTTATTGGTGGTATTAATATTATAATGCACGCGATATTTATGAATATAAGAATAGTTCATACGCTGCGCCCCGATTAGTTATAGGGTCTCCGTATTAAGATATCTAGAGTGTACGTATCAGGAACTTATATGACCTCTAGATATATGCTTATAACTTAATTAATATTTTATAAAAAATATATAAATTATGTATATAATGTTTAGAATGCATTAGTTTTTAATAATACATTTTTATGTTTTATATCGATACATTTGTATTTTCTTGAGATGGTTTTAAGTTGACATTTTTTTTCTCGTAAATTTAAAAACGTAATAAAAAAATCAGTTTATTGGATATATCAGCAATATTTTGAATAATTAAAAAATAAAAAATACTTGTTTAGACTATTTATATAATTAAGAATATTTTATTCATAACACATTTTTTTGTAGAATTTATAGTTACTGTCCGTATTCGGTTACTTTCCCATACATAATACACATTTTTTTAACGATTTTTACAAATAAGAAAAACCAGAATCACATAGCGTATATTTATTACACATTAAAGTCAGTAAATCCATAATTAGTCTCAATTCATAGTAAATAATTATCATATTAAAGAGCATTTATTATCAATAATTAATTTGGATTTATATAAAAAATTCAAATAATTTCTCCTTATTTAGATAAGTTAGAAGTTATTTATATGAATTACTCTAAGAACATGGCATAAGAGAAGAGTGATTATGTGAATAATAAATTATCAAGGACGTATGGATCAGTATTATAATATTATAATATTGTAATGGGAATTTATGGTGAGTCATAGTATTATGATTAAGTTATATGAAAGTAAACAGTAATTTGATATAATTAAGATTTATATTACAGATTTTAAACTATTTTAACCATGTATATACATATATAATACAATAATTATATTTCATAAAAGTATAAGATCACGAACTTGATTTAGGGAGTGATATAGATTTTAGGATTTATTCGAAGGTAGAGTTATTAACTATAATGTATTTAAGGACATCAGAAAAGAAAGTTATGGCTGGTGATGATGTAATATAATAGGATCAAAATTAGCAGTGGACTATTGGAAAACTTAAAATCATTAGAATTCAATTTATTATTTATTTTAATAATGGTATTTGAAAAATTAGTTACAGTAATTTCTAGATTATATAGTATATTATGATAAATAGATAGCATACATATATAATAAACGTAATCAATTTCAAGTGCTTTGAAGCTATATCTTCTATAGAAGATACATAATTATGAATTAGAATACTGTATAGTTTCTACTTTAAAGTTCCTCGTGCTAATCAATCACAAGGAACTTTAAAAGCAGAAATGTTATACAGATGAAGAAGAAATACGTATAGTATTTCAGACTCTCATTATTAATAATCCTAAGATATTTCTAAAACGAAAACTGAAACTTTAACATTCTCCGTAATGTTAAATTCTGTCCTAGATTAATCATATAGGATAGTTTATTTTATCAGAACAACTATCTTCTGGTCTCACTAAAGGATTGAATCCCGGTCACATGGGAATTTAATTTGACCATTACTAAAACTGAAGGACAGGACGTATGTTAACGCATATTATATGACAATTGTATTTTCCGCTGGAGTGATTTTATCGTATCGCATAATGCACATGAGTACACATTTTAAATTGATACAAAAATCAATGCAAAATTCGTTTTTAAATCAACGATTTCAATATGATCAATGTAATCAATATAATCGAACATATTTAATTCATAATATAATTTAATATACATTATATTATTTTGAATGTCGATATACAAAACATCGTTCAATTCAAACCTAATTTATAAATAAAACGTATGCTTTAATAGGATATTTATATAAAAATACAAAACTAAATATATAAATGCACTTTATTTAATAAATATACAATATATGTGATATATATGATTCAAAGATATCAGATATATTGGAATCACTATCAACTAAGTATATATACCACTAACATTATCTATTTCTGAATACTGAAAAGTGTTTATTGTAGAGATAGCGAGCTGATGTTCTGATCTTACTAAAGTGTACTATTCACCTTAATAATTAACGTTTTAATATTTACTTACATGTTCCGTATTTAAATTACGAGAAATAAATCTAAATGTATAATATACATATATATATAATAATAATAATAATATTAATAATAATAATAATAATAATAGTAATAATAATATCAGAGTTTGGACTATAATTAAAACTATATATATATATATATATATATATATATATAAATGAAGAAGCATAGCGTATTTAGCATTTTCATATTTATAGATATAGAGAAGAAACATAAATAATTAAAATAAATATAAATTAACATAAAATAATGATATAATAAATATAAATAATAATAATTATAAATATATATTAATATAACCAAAATATAATTTCTACATTTTATAAGTAGACATATACTGGTATTTAATTATCGAAGAGCAATAGTGTCTCAACTTGCATAGTGTGTATCCACCAAGTTTAATAACGTTTGGATTATACTTTTTCCATGTAGAAGAAGAAGAAATTTTATTTAGACATCGTTTAAACAATTAAGTTAACAATAATGTATAATGAAATAATAAGAAAGTTATAGTGTAAATAAATATGTTTTTAAATTCTTTTTGAACTTTTCTGAGTTTCTTTCAGCACGGAGTGTTGCAGGTAGTGAGTTCCAGGCTATCGGTGCTTGTGACGAGAAGGCGCGTGAACAGGCAGCAGTAGAATGTATTATCGATCTAGGTCGTATACGATTAACATGACACGGCCTGAGACTTCTGTCTGGTCGATTCTCTCTATCAATTCATATAAATATGACGGCGTTTCAAATTCCATGTATACATTTAATGTTAACACATTGAAAAATAAATGATTTGTATGCTATTTCAAAATGGATTTAATTTAATTTTTTTTACATAAACTAAATATCACTACATTAATTAATATTCCATAATACAATGTTTTCTGTTTTTTTTTGTTTTTAACATATTTTACTATGAGGTATCCCCTTAACATTAAGTCATGTGGTTATAAGTGATTACTTCATCTACGATCATGGATGGGATGAAAGGACTCCACTGAATTTAAATAATAATAATAATAACAATAATAATTATATAATATATATTATACGATTATATAAAATAAATATAATAGTATGCACACCATACAATATATATCATATATATTTATATCGCATATATCATAATAATCAATACATAACACATAGTAACTATAGGTACTGATAATATACATATTCTACAATATACTATATAATATAATTTAAAATATAATGTACATTATAATAAAGATAATAGCTAAACTAAAAAAATATTAATTTTTTTTATATAATTAAAAATATATATAAATTTTAATAATTTCATATAATAAAATAAAATAAATATCATTTGTATGATTATTATAAATTTGTTTTTTTTTTAAATTATTTAATTGTTGTCAAATATCATTTATTAATATTTAATATATTAAATTATAGTTTAATAATACAAAATAAATTTAGAAATGGTTAACTTTTAACTCTCTGTTAATTTTATCATAAAAACTTATCAAAACCTTTTTATAATTAATATTAAATGCATATATTCTATTTTTTATTATTAGATATTTTATTAAGTTGTTATATAACTACCCAATAAACAATTTATTCGGAACTTTTAAGAACTATTGGAACTATTAAGAACTTTTTGGAACTTTTTGGAACTTTAGTTCTCAATAAGTATAATGAGAAATTTTTTAGAACTTTTGAGAACTTTAGTTCCAATAATATTTTATATTGAGAACTTTTTAGAACTTTTGGGAACTTTAGTTCCAATAATATTTTATATTGAGAACTTTTTAGAACTTTTGGGAAGTTTAGTTCCAATAATTATAATTGGAACTTTTGAGAACTTTTGAGAACTTTAGTTCCAATAATATTATAATATAATTCTAAAATTAGTGATATCACCCATTAAAATCATAGATTTTATAGATGTATAGTTTTGTAAAATTAAAATCTAAGATTACAGTGTAAACAAATATATGTAAATATATATTTATATTTAAATATTTAATTTATAATTATACACATACATTTCAATTAATTATATTACAATATATAAAAACAAGAATGTCTTCTCAAAATAGTTAGTAAATAATTATTTAGATTATAATATATATTTATCAGTTTAATGGTATATACCATATAATATTATAATAATAAGATATTTTAAATAAAATAAAATATATTTGATGATTGATAAATTATAATTATCAATGATAATATAGTTTTATATATACATATTTAGGAATATAATATGCTAATTTTAAAAATAAAATGTTATTAACCTTCAATGATTAACATTAATATCTTATTGTATATTAATTAAATAATGTAATTAGTTTATATATATTATTATATATTATTGACTTTTTATTACTTATAAATTAAATTAGTATACATATATTATATATTAATTACACTTATTACTAATTAATTTCATTAATTAATTAAATTATCAATTGAATTAATTAATTCATTTAATTATAAATATTAAAAAATGATCATAATCACTTTCATATATATATATATATATATATATATATATATATAATAGATACATTTAAAATATAATTAGGTTAGTTATAATTATATTAGCTAATATAAGTGTTAGTTATATATAGTGCACATATAAATATACTGGTTTGGTTAATTATGTGTTATTGTATTTAGATATATTATAGCAAGGAAAGTGTGAGGAGTCGTATACATTAATTGCATCTGGGTTGAAGGTATACCTATAAAGATGTAAATAATGCTCAAATCTAAAGCATGATGCAGTCTCAGTCTCAGTTACTTAAAGTCTCAACTCGGCTCTGGCTCTTTTTGTTAGAGTCTCGGCTCGGTTCGGCCTCGCTTGGCTAGAGTCTCGGCTCGGCTCGGGCTCGTTTTTTTTTTCCGAAAATGAAAGTCTCGGCTCGGCATCAATAACCAAAAGTCTCGGCTCGGCATCAAAAAGTTCGGTATAATTTACACCACTAGATGAAAATTACATTATTATTCACTGAATCGCGAAGTTGGCTCAGATTATTTTTTTTAAATTGATGTAAATGTGAAATATATAAAAATTAATATTAAAATGTAATTTAAAAAAAGCATCATTTCGACTTGGTAATGTTTTGTAAAAGTCTCAACTCGGTTCGGGCTCATTTGGCTAGAATCTCGGTTCATCTCGGGCTCGTTTGGCTAGAGTCTCGGCCTGGGCTCGTTTTTTTTTTCCGAAAATGAAAGTCTCGGCTCGGAATCAAAAACCAATAGTCTCGGCTCGGCATCAAAAGCTCGGCATCATTTACATCCCTAGTTGAAGGCGATATAATGGAAATTAAAAAAAGAAAAATACTTTATAAAGGTACGATTATATATATATATATATATATATCTATAATAATATATTATCATTACTATTATTTTACAGCTAGGATATACCTACAGATACAGATACAACTAGAAATTATTATTATTGTATAAATGTATTCACGTATAATACTTATATACCGTTTCAATGTTTACATTAGCTATCACATATTCATTCTAAGCATGTAACTTATAAATGTTAACATAATTTGTATTATATTGAATAAAATAGTATCCTTTTTTATTTTTATATTATATTATTTATTAAATAAACCTTTATGACATATAAATTAACAATAAATAATAATATAAAATCATCAAATAAACATCATTATAATAGAATACAAAAAATAGATAATGTACAAAATAAATAATGTAGCAATGGAATAAGTGTAATAAGATTATATGTAACAAAAGTATACTCTATATATAGTAACGATTGTATACAATATTTCCTAGTTCATTTCCATTATTTGATCAACCAAATATTACGCGATGATAAATAATGCCTTAAAATAATCCTTCTCTTGGTCTCTGATTTATTTGCCTCTAATTTTCTTTTAAATAACCGAATTTAATTAGTATTTCTAATAAATTCTCCCAGATTTTATAAATAATTTTATAAAGAAAAGAGTTGCAGTAATTTAGTTTAGAAATAATTAGTGAATAGATAATATTTTAGCTGTATTTAGTGAAATGAAAGGGCGAATTTTTTTTAAATTGTAAACATTATATGATGCAGACTTAAGTATATCTTTTACATGTATTTCAGTCGATAGATTTTGTGAAATAGTTATTCCAAGATACTTTGTACTAGTAATAGGAGTAATATTATCTGTACCGATATAGATATTTGGAAATGCAGTGCGAGTTCTAGAAATATTAATTAGTTTAGTTTTATTTGAATTTATTAGTAAGTTATTATTAGTAAGCCAGTTAGTAGTATAATTAATACAGTCTTGAAAATAATTATTTTGTTGAGAGTTAGTTGCAAATGTGTGTAATACAATATCATCCGCATATATATTATATTTTAGTAAAATATATGATTGGAGTAATTTTGATAAAGGTCGTAGATATATAGAAAATAGAATTGGAGAAAGGACAGCACCTAGTGGGACACCGAAATTTAGTGGATAGGGTTGAGAAAATGAAGAATTAATTTTAACAGAGTATGTTCTAGTAGTAATGAAAGATTTAAACCAATTGAAAGCAGTTCCAGTAATACCAATATTGGAAAGTCTAGATAGTAATATAGTAAAGGCAATGGTAACAAATGCAGCAGTCATATCCATAAATAATAATTGCAAAGATTTGTGGTTGTCAAGTGAATGGTGAAGGCTATCATTAAGTGCAATAATGGAAGTTTCAGTACTATGATGTTTACGGTATGCATTCTGGTAATTATTAAATAAATCATTATAGTCAAGATAAGAGATGAGCTGTTTATAGATTACTTTTTCTAGAATCTTTGAGAGTAATGGTAATTGAGATAGAGGTCGATAATTAGATAAAATAGAATCATCTAAAGATGCATTTTTTAAAATAGGAGTAAGTATAGCATGTGTTAATTCAGGTGGTATAATACCAGTATTTAGTGAAATATTAATAATTTTATGATATAGAGGTGTTAAAGTGTTAATAATTTTTTTAGTGATAGAGAGAGGTAATGGATCATTTGGTGAAGTACATTTGGCGGTAATTATCAAATTATATATTTCAGTATGTGTTGGAGTTATGAAATTATTAAAATTATTATTGGGAAATGAACATATATCAAAACAATTTATATTGATAGATTTATTTACAGATTTACTTTTAGAGATATTATCACATATGTTGGAAATTTTACTATCAAAGAAATTTGAGAATTTATTAACTAGTAGATTATTTTTTTGAGGAGGAAAAGATTTTCTTTTGTTCCTTCCCATTAATTGATTAGTAAGTTTAAAAAGTTTTTTAGAATCATTTTTATATAAATTAATTTTATTATTATAGTATATTGTTTTTTGAGATTTCATTTATTTACGGTATTTAGATCTAGCAAATAAAAAATTATCATGATTAATTGTATTTTTATTTTTATTATATATTTATATTATATGTTTAATATGTTAGTATTTTTTTTATAAGTATGACATATATGATTAAACCATGGTGTTATAGAGTATATTTTAATTGTTCGGTTATTAAGTGGTGCATATGTGTCTAGAAGATTAGAAAGTGTTTTATTAAGTGCAGTTATAGTAACATTATTTATGTCAAGATTAGATAGAATATCAAGAGAAAATTTAGTTAAGTCTATATTACGTAAATTTCGATAGGATAATAATTTAGAACTTATATTTTTTTTTATATTTAATGTACATTTAATAGCATAATGATCAGTTAATAGTGTAGAATTAGTTGGTTGGTTAGCTAATAGAATAGAATTATTATGAGTAAAAATAAGATAGAGTACATTTCCTGAAATATGTGTAGTTTCAGTAAAATGTTGAGATAAACATAAATCATTACAGATATCTTTGAATTTATTATGGGGATATGATGTAGAATTAAAATGAAAATTAAAATCACCAAGAATTATAAGGAAAGGGCTAATGTGTTGATATATTAGATCCGAAAATTCTTTAAAAAATATTATATGGTTATTATTTGGAGGTCTATATA
This sequence comes from Osedax fenrisi, assembly GCA_964019155.1. Classification (NCBI taxonomy): domain Eukaryota; kingdom Metazoa; phylum Annelida; class Polychaeta; order Sabellida; family Siboglinidae; genus Osedax; species Osedax fenrisi. The sequence goes on from OZ025245.1 coordinate 18,413,708, forward strand.
GTGAGAACAGTTATTATTTGAGAGTGAGATGTTTTAAATTTGACAAGAAGTACATCACATAGAGTCATATTAATTCGAATTTGAGAAAGTATAGTATAGTTATTATTTAAAAGTAAAGCAACACCACCACCATTTCTACCATCACATCTAGGACTATGTATAAAATTAAAATGTAATGGTTCAAAATAAGAAGTAGTAACATCATCTAATATATGGAGCCAATTTTCTGTGAGTGCGATTATTGATGATTTAGATTCTATTATATATTGTGTGATGATATCAATATTAGCAACTAATGAACGATAATTAATGAGGGAAGTAATGTTTTCATTGCTACATACCGATAGTCAATCAGATTTATTATTTGGTTTATTTTTTATTGATGTGATATATGTATCGTATGATTTACTCCATGTGTTCAATTCATTTATGGACGGTAAATATGGAGAACATTTCCAATCAAGTTTATTTTTATCATTATATGGTCTTAGTTCATAAGTATTAGTTTTTAAATTTAATGTACATTTATAGTTTAAAATTAGCTTAGATTTAATAGCATGATAAAATATATTATCATGTCTTCTAACATCAGCGGATAAATTGTCATGAATAAATAATTTATTAAATTTATTATCTAAAGTTTTAATAGTCGAGTTAAGATTTAAAAATTCTGATTTTGCAAACAAAGTAGTGAAATAAATTATACATACTTTATTATTAAAGTGTACTTTAGAAATGTTATTTAAATCAATGTTTAATATTTTTAATAAATCCTTAATGTAGTTAGTATTTAGATTACTACTATCAATTTGTTTAATAATGGCCGAAAATAAAGGAATATTTAATGCATCCCTATTATAAACAACAGCATTCGAACTACTTATATTTCTACTTGTCACATTAGCATAGGTTATGGTGTTATCGTTTTCTAAGCAGCTTTTGGCATTATCATTATTTTCTACTACTACTACTACTACTACTACTACTACTACTGCCGTGCTACAACTCGCATTCTCCCAGACATTCCATTACAATCAATGCCTATACATTTCGACACCTACTTCAATAACAAGATAACTAACATAATCAATTCTCTTCCATCTCTAACGCTACCACAGATAACAATCTCCATATATAAATTTAACACTTTTAACACCCCAACTTTGACAACTATCGACTCGCTCCTACAGGCTGTCAAATCTGCATGCAAACTTGATCCAATACCAACTCCATTACTGCATATACTATCTACCCGACTTACACCCCACTATAAAACTATAATCGATAGATCCCTCACATCAGGTATCGTTCCTACCTCAATGAAACTGGCACTCGATTATATTTTATACTATATATCATATATTTTTTATACACATTAAATTCATATATGGTTAATGGATTTATAAAGTTTTTACGAAATAAGATTAAGAATATTTATATGTTTTATTAAAAATATATACTATGTACATGATATGATATTTGTATTTAGTGTCTAATAATATGTACACTTCATTATCGATTACAACATTATTCGATAAATCGTTATTTGAGATAATAACAATAATAATAATAATAATAATAATAATAATAATAATAATAATAATAATAATAATAATAATAATAATAATAATAATAATAATAATAATAATAATAATAATAATAATAATAATAATAATAATAATAATAATAATAATAATAATAATAATAATAATAATAATAATAATAATAATAATAATAATAATAATAATAATAATAATAATAATAATAATAATAATAATAATAATAATGAATTAATAAATAGTAAAATAATATTACGCATCTTGGCTATATGTATTATATAATATAGATTATATATAATATGTAATTGTACAGATAACATGTATATAATGAATACATGTTTATATTATATACACACAAGCAACGATATTTATGTATACATGTAATCTAATGCACAGCTATGATTATGGTATACAATATGATCAGTTATCGAATATCCCACATACACACACACATATATATAATATTAGTTTATAGATTATTATAAATTTGAGGAAAGGAATTATTTTACACGAGTTGAATCTTTTCTGGAATTGAGGTAGTTTCCATTTTCCTGTGTGATTAAAAATAGTTGTATCAGATATATAAATCAAATAAATAAATATACCAAGAAATATATATATATATATATATATATATATATATTTGTATAGTTAATCAACATTATTATTAAATGTATAATTACTAATCATTGAATTATAATAGAAAATGAAAACAAAAATTTCAAACTTTCTAAATCAATGTATTTAAATAAGTCTCGAATTTATTTCATAAGTAAAATTAAATTTTAAAATTTAATAATATATGGTACCAGTGTACACTGTACAAGGGCAATACACATATTATTTTTTGTTAACCAGAAAAATAGAATATATACTTATAATATAAAATTGTTGATAGTTCCGATACAAAATATCTCTTTATATTGATAGCGTATAGAATTAAATATTTTCTCTTATGAGTGTGATTTAGTAGCATGAAAGAGTTTGAGTTTATATGTAAAGATGGATAAATTACCGTTATATCTATATATATATATATATATATATATATATATATATATATATATATAATATAAGCAACATTTCAACCGAATGTCCACGCGACTATATGAACAACTGTTACATAAAAAATCACATCCTTAGTGACACGTTTCACTTCCGGTACACATGTTTATTAACGAGACACAACGCAAGTACCGGCTACGTACTATGTAACTAACCTAGACCGGAAGTCGTATTTGCGGTAGATGACGAACACGAACAGCGACACGCCCACTAGTATCAACAGAGAATTTACTAGGAACGAGGCTGCAAAAGTTGTAACACGTTTTATTATAGTATATATATATATATATATATATATATATATATATATATATATATATATATTAATATCAGAAACTTGTGAAGATTATAATAACAATAATTATAAAATATAAAATAAAAATATGGAAACTAATAATAAATACAATCAATAATTTCTATGCATTGCAATATGTACCTACAATTACGATATGAACTTACCGGATACACAAGAATGATGTTCCGGCTGATAATCTTCACTGGCGTATTCCGTACGATGTAGATGATGATGTTGTGTGCGGATTGTGTCACGCGTAGCATCATCAACATCAGCATCAACATCAGCATCAGTATCGACATCAGCATCATCGGTAGCAGCATATGTAGTAGCATAAGTGTTCGCTTGTTTCGCTGTAGTCGCGCGTTTGCGGATATCTTCGCTCCTGGTTACATAATCGTTGACCGCAGTGGTCTTAGCGGTGGTCTTAGCAGTGGTCTTAGCGGTGGTCTTAGCAGTGGTCTTAGCGGTGGTCTTAGCAGTGGTCATACCACGTGACGAGCTATAAGTTACAGCGGTGGGAGTAGTGGCGATAGTGGTAGTCGTAGTGGTGGTACTAGTGTGTACAGTAGTACGTGCTGATTCGGTAGTGAAGACCCGTACGGACGTAGTCTGTTCGTCACCTCTAGAACCGGAGTGGTCAAGTACGCCGACCGCTGATAAATCAGCTCTCCTGTTAGCCAATGTGCTTATAACGAGAGTTTGCGTAGAGGACGGTGTAGAGGACGGTGTAGTGACCACGTGTTGCACCGTTGACTTCCGGTTTGACCGCTGTTCGTGGCTAGGGGTCACGACCTCGACACACGCTGACAGTGGACTGTGGCGTATTCCGCACACGGCAGGACTTAGGAAACACCTCACTCGTAATTCTGTTCGATGTTCATTATGTAGTAATATTAGTATCAGATTTAGGTATAAGTATCTGCAGGTGCCCATTGGTAATTTTAGAAGTATTATATATATATATATATATATATAATTATAGTTTATTTATAATCTTAAATAATAGTAGAAATACGTCTCTATATATATAGAAAGTTAATTGTATATAGATATATTCATAGTTTAATTGCAATTTTTTTGAATTATAATCTTTAAGTTAATAAAAAGTAGAAATGAAATAATAAGTAATACACAATGATAATAAATATATATATATATATATATACGACACAAGAAACACTAGAAAACACTCACATAAATAAAGGATTATAATTGATGAACATACCTCTACCGTTCGCTGCAAACAAATTCGTACATTTATTGAGATCAGTTTTCAAGAGGAAACTAGGATGTTTGTTTAACCATTTCATGCGGCAGTCGCATATCAGCGGATTTCTCTGAGTAATCGTAATATTAGTGTTAACATTATTCGGAATAGGATACACATATACAATTATATTTAATATTATTTGTAGAATATTTTAATATATTTATATTTATAATTAATTTAGTACCACAATATATTTTGAATATATATATATATATATAATTATTTGAGTTATATCAGCAACTTTTAAAACGTCTTTGATTATAAAAAATGTAATAATCTTTATTTTATCATTAGCATAAAACGTATAAATATATATTTGTGTATTGCATACAATAATAATAATACAATACAATACAATACAATAGTACGTTAACAATAGAATAGTCATCAGTGTATGCGTACTAGTGCTAGGTATTTGATTACGTAATACCAGTGTTACATAACAACGATACGCTTGTCTCGTGATTAACCCCAGAGTCGTAACACAGTGATCTTAAGGTGTAATATAATGACCTTGAGGCGTATCTATTGCATAATATAATGACATTGATGCGTATCTATTATGTATTATAATGGCGTTAAGTAGTATTTATAATTACTATAGTAACTATTGCGTATTATAATTACATTAAGGAGTATCTATTGCGAAATAGAATGACCTTGAGACCTCATACACCGATGTATATATTGCGTAATGTAATAACCATTAGGTGTATATATAATGCGTAATATAATAACCTCGAAGCGTATCTATTGCGTAATGTATACATATATAATATAATATATAATACATAATGATAATAATGATAATAACCCTGAGGCGTATCGACGTGATGTTCGGTAGGACGGAAAACTCGCGTTCGTCCACATGTGTGAAGTTATTGTAGTTAAGGCTGATCTTCAGTAGAGATAAAGGTCGGTTAGTGTCCTTGAACTCCCCTATCGAACTTAGCTCATTCCTGTATAATATCAGCGTCTTCAAACCTAATAGAGCAATTAATTTTTGTTATTATATGTATCTATATTTATATATATATATATATATATATTTTGATTTTCAATAATTAATTATATTATTGAGTATAATTAAATAGAATACTCGTTCCTACATTATTCATATATGAATAAATATATTAAGTATATATAATGATATTTATTAACATATATATATATATATATATATATATATATAATAATACTAATTAGTTATATTTAAATATCATGTTAAGTATAGTAATCGTGTATAACCTTTTAGAACCTGGAACGATTGCACGTTTATTGTCTTTAGATGATTGTCATGCAACTGCATTGTCATCAAGGACGCTTCCTAATCATAATGCAATGTTATCATGTATATATATATATGAATGATGAATGAATGAATGCATTTTTATTTAGATACACATAATAACGTTAAACATTGTCTATTGTGTAACAAAATATAAAAATAAAAAAATATATCAGTTGAAAATAATAAAATTAATTTTTACGAATTAATAATAATACATCATATTTAAACGAATAATAATAATATATATATATATATATAATTTATAATATAAAGATTATATATTTTTTTATAAAGATCATTATTTTTAAATAATATCATCATTATTTTATATTATTCATTATGAAATCAGTTATTATATTCAAATTGAATACACAAATTAATATATAATGGTTACATTAGTATAAATTTACAGTCGACGATAAATTAATATTCCAGTGCTTATAGATTAAAGCAGTGCATTGCGTGTTACTATATATAGTACTATATGTATACATAGAATAATTATTAAAGTAAATACATGCATGTATATAAGTATACGTGGGTATGTAAGTATACGTGGGTATATTACTAAATATCTAAGAAATAGTGATGTAAATGATGTCAGTCAAATCTAAATCATCAATGCATCTCAGTATTAGTTACTTAAAATCTGAACTCGGCTCGGGTTTGTTTGGCTAGAATCTCGACTCGGGCTCGTTTTTTCTTCCGAAAATGAAAGTCTAAGCTAATCAATAACCAAAGTGTCGGCTATCATTAATAAACTCGGCATCATTTACATCACTACTAAGTACCTATAGTTATACCTAGGTATAGCTAGCCCAGTAATAGAGTACATATGTATTTAGTAACTAACTTGAACGGATGTACGGTTATTGTTCGACGTCCAGAATGCCTTCAGACTGAACTGTTCGAGGGGCGTGTCAGTTATCACTAACCCCGTGAACTCTGACATGGCGGAGAACGCGTAGTCCTGCACCCGGATGAGATTCGGACAACCCATGAAAATAGCCTGCGAAGTGGACCACGTTTAGAACATCAATAATAATAATAATAATAACAACTCTATTAATAATAATAAATACAAATACTAATATCAACATAAACAATAACTGTTAGTGTCGTAACAGCTCAAAATGTTCTACTATATATAGTATACTATTATATATATATAAGTCTATAGATTTAAACTCATATATATATATATATATATATATATATTTCATAAAGATTACGAGCATTCTTAAACGTAATTAACAATAGAAAATATAGTACATCAATCAGTATGCAATTAAATCTTAAAATAATTATTGATACATTCGATTTGTCATGTCTTACGAATTGTTATATATATCAACAATTCGTATATATATATACGCATTATCATCAATAAACTAAGTATAGCCAGTGATAGAGTAGTAGTTGTGGTAGTAGTATTAACGTTATAGTATATGTGATTAATTGCATTATGGGTAACCATTTGAAATAGCGCATACGTAAACAAACAAACTTAACCACTTAGCTTAGCGCAGATATAATTAAACAATGGACTTTCGTATCGTAAGTGTTCACTCTATATCCATTATAATTGTTACCATGTCTTCGTAATATATCACATACACATATATATATATACATATATATATATATATATATATATATATGTATCGAAAGCGATATGCGCATTAGAATAATGCCCGAGTGTATGTTTGTTATGTAATCTAATATATTGTGAAAGAGGTTTACGTGCGACACGACATAATAATTATATATATATATACATATATATATGCAATAAATAGAAGGTCAATGCCGGTAGTTAGACTACTTGTAAGTGATGTGTACGGAATGGTAATACTTAATAAGTATTATAATACTTCTACGAAAGTTATCTTTCTATAAATCTTATAAAGGAGGTATCCCATTAGAAATATTGTCACTTTAAAATAATTTTCTATCAAGATATAATGGGATACCCCTATAAAGATACTATATTTCCGGCAAGTTACCGGAAAGTAAGGGGGTTTCCCACTATAATTGTAGTTAACTTGATAGAAAATCATTTTAAAGTTACAATATTTCCGGCAAATTGTCGGAATTACTTGTAGTGGGATACCCCTTAAGATCGAAATAAATGTATCTATATATTTCGATCTTAATATTTAATATTTAAGTATTACCATTTCGTAGAAAACACTTAAAAAAACAATTAAAACCTACCGATATTGACCTTCTATTGAATATAATTATACTTGAATTAACTTAAATTCTATTCAAATATATCTACGCCAACTTTCTATATATATATTATAGATAATATTAGAATATATATTGTATATAACATTTGAAACATCGAAATTAACAAAATATATATATATATATATATATAATTTATTCTAACTGCATTAATAATTAATATTTCATAACTAATATTGTATAAAAAAGACTATTAAATAATAATAATAATAATAATAATAATAATAATAATAATAATAATAATAATAATAATAATAATACACTAATATTAATAATACTAATATTATTTCTGCATAGTTTGCAGATACATTTGTTTAGTCGTAATTTGTAATGTGCGCGCACTTCGCACTTCGCACTTCGCACCGGACCCGTCACTCCGCTGTGTCTGCAGACACACTCGCGCACACGTGATAAGACGAGATCACCTTCACTCTCCAGGGGTCAGATTTCACTAACGGTTAACACACATGATACACGTACACACGTTTGACCTACTATATAGTACTATGTGAATATAGTACTATAATATATAAAGTATATAGTATAGTATACTATAGTATAACGCTCTCTATAACTCATTGTCACGTGCGAATAGTGTAACCCAGTCGTATATATATATATCGGTATACATTTACTACTATAGTTGTATCACAGTAGTAATACTGTAGTAATACTGTAGTAGTTGTAGTAGCGGTATCATGTGATGCTGTTGCGGTTATCTATATACTGTGATGATCAGTGCGAGTGTACTATATATATACGGCGGTATATATAGTGTTAGATCCACATTACTATATGATCTTAATTATTTTTAAGTGCAAACGGCTGATATCAATGAGACTAAAAATGTGCGAATACGATTAAATATTGTATGCCGAAATGCGAGTATTTTTTACATAGTACACACATAGAGATAGAGAGAGAGATAGAGAGAGAGAGAGAAGAGCTAGCGCGAGTGCAGATTTGATTTAATAGTCGGCCCGGGCACCGTATTCAGATCACGTGTGAACGCTTCCGAGGTAAACATTCCGTTGATATAGCAGTACACTATAGTATAACGGTATATTGTAGAAGTATAGCTATATATACTATAGTATAGAAATATAGCTATATTAAAATATATTATGGTTATATATATATATATAGTATATATTATATACTATGTTGAAATAATGTACAAGTAACGTAGATATATTTATATATAGCAATGATGCGGCTGGATACAGTAACGGTGATATCGAAGTAACGTATATGTTGTACGGCTGCGGCCAGTTATTAACTTAGATCACGTGTCAGCGGGACCGGAAGTACACGTGTCGTATATAGATAGCAGTATAATATAGTACGGAAGAGTAGTATAACAGTATACTATACTATATATATAAACCACAGATTATGCGAAGCATCTTTAGACAAATCTGTATATATATATATAGTATTTACTTTCCCGTCAACACGTGATCTAGATAGCAGCAGTGACTTACAACTTATCTACAGTATACTCGTATACTATATTTTTACATATTATATATACTATAATACGCAAATATAGTATAGGATATACATATAACTATAGTTGTACGTTACTACCGCTGATGTCTATAGATCACGTGTGAACGGGGAAGTACAGGTGATAACGTGACCTAGGTGTAAACAAACAGTGAGCTACATAGGAAGTGAGCGACATCAGTAACACTCGTGCACTGTTTGTGTACGGCGGGTCGTAACGTATACACGGTGTGGGATACACTCCGTTAGATGTATATCTGTCTGTCTGTATACACACACACATACACATACACACACACACGCGAGTATACCCAGTCCGCCATCAAAATAAACAAACGTTGCTTGTTTATCCGGCGAGTATTGGCTTGTCGTTATTTGTTTATACCCGACTATATCGCGGATGTAGTAGTAATTATACACCCATAAAAGAAAATATGTATATATATATATATATATGCAATATCTGGTTTGTATTCGTTTTTTAGTATCCATTGATATTAAATTAATATATAATAAGGTATTTGTTTACTATTGATCTGCAAACTCCAAACTGCAGACAGGATATAATAATCTATATTTTGGATACTATAGTAATTATTGCATATATGTATATATATATATATATATATATATATATATATACACTCATACATATTTTCATTTTTGGGTGTAAAATACTATATATATATACAATATTTAATATCAATGATCTCCCGAACATATACAATTTACTTAAGCCTGTATTATTTGCTGATGACACTAATATGATTTTTCCGATAAATTAATTACTGATCTAAAAACTAATATACAATATCATTTAAATAAACTCTTTGATTGGTTGAATATCTATATATGTCTCTTAATGATAGTAAATCTAGTTTAGTATTTTTTAATATTTTATATAAAAATAATAATGTTAAATTGAATGTCATTATTAATAATATTAAAATCAAACAAGTAACACATTTATAATATTTAGGAATAATAATTGATGACAAATTAGATTGGAAATCACAAATTAACAATGTATCTACGAAATTATCTAGAGCTATTGGACTTTTTTTAAATAAAGTGAAATTTAAATTGAATATGAAATCTTTAGTATTGGTATATAATTCATTTTTTTATTCTCACCTTACATACTGTTGTCATATTTGGAATAATATTATTTTAAAATTTAAATAAAATATCTATACTACAAAAAATATCGGTGAAAGTTATAAATAATGATTTTAATTATTCAACTTTTTATATTATTCCCAAGTAATTACAATTTTATGATATCGTCAAAATGAATACCACGAAGTTTATGTTTAGGGATAGGAATAATCTATTACCTTTTTATTTGCAAAAATTATATTCAATTAAATTACATAATACATATTTATTTAATAGATTTAAAGTTTGGACAGATAAAAAAGCTTTATCTATCATAGGTGTGGCTCAGTTAACTAAGGCGTCAGACAAACAATCAGTAGAACGCGAGTTTAAGCCCCGTCCGAACCATTAAAAAAGGTCTTAAAATAATAGTTAGAAGTGATCTTAATAATTGTGTATAAATAAATGATCGGCTCTCGTTAAAACATGGATGAATTAACATGAAAGTGACTTCGAAGGGACATTAGAGCCTTATGGTTATAAGTTAAAACTTCATCTAAGTTCTTGGATGGGATGAAAGGACTCTACCAAAATAACAATAACAATAACAATATATATATATATATATATATATATATATATATGATAATATTTAGAATTCTAAGAATTCTTAAGGAGTATATTCCAAACTCGTCCCTATATGTATACATACATACTAAGGTACACATTACGATTATACCCCATACACCTTATACACGTATATCCTGCCATAGATCTCTAACCATGTACTTGTCACCGGACACCATGGACATCTTGCTGAACTCGGGAATCTGTTCACCGATGTAGTCTTTTTCGCAACTTAATTATTACGTCATAGTTAATTAAGGATAAGGATAAGGATAAGGATAAGGATAAGGATAAAGATAAGGATAATTTATTATTGCAAACAAATTAATTTTTAACAATAAATGGCTAAACAAAATACTCAAATTGACTTTCGAGGTGTTTGGCGAGAGTAAATAATAATGCAATTAAATATTATACATTCAAACATGTATACATGTATACATATATGTGTATAGAAGGATAATAAAAGGGAATATATAAGTATTAATTACATCATCATAGAAATCCATAGTTAATATAGTCAGTTATATATATAGTTTTAACTATGAGTAATATAAGTAATACATTACATAATGACAAGTATATGCGTGTATCTATTGTATTGTATACGAAAACTATAATGTAAATATAATATATACACATTTCATATTAAATATAAATATAAATAACTATTGCACACATGCGTAACACTGGTTTATTGAAGTCATCGCGTACTTTAATAATATCACATTAATATTATATTACTATCACATTAATATTACCCTTTACTAATGAACAACCCATAGGATGTATAACATGTATAAGATGGCTATATATCGTAGGTCTTACCCGGCATATATGCCGTGCTTATAAGTAACTAACTATACGCGCAGATTATCTATCATTAGGAGGCGTATAAAAACCTGAACGCGTTGGCCGAACATTCACATCCGGGTACGTCTATCACGGGACAGTTTTCCATCGTTGCTACGTAACACCGACACGTGATCACCAGTAGAGATAAGATGACCGATATACTGAACAAGTGATTCATTCTAACGGGAGTGCAAGTATGTAACGATGACATCATCACAAACATAATTACTTTTGTATTACTATACTGTTTATTCTTTCTACTTTTAAATTAAATATATATATATATATATATATATCAAGGTACTGTTTTCATGTATATATAAATATAAATATATATATATATTGTTATTGTTGTTATTGTTGTTGTTATTTGTATTTGGTGGAGTCCTTTCATCCCATCCAGGAACTTAGATGAAGTTTTATCTCATAACCATATATGGCTCTAATGTCCTTCGACGCCGCTCTCGTGTTAAAGCTTTACGTGCTTTTAACGAAAGCCTATCATTTATATATACACAATTATATAAGATCACTTCTAGATGTACTATTCGATACGTTATGTTACACACTACATTTTTAACAAGCGCATGTATAGCGCTAAAAATAGCACCTTATCAAATATAATATATGTGAGTGTATACACTTATAATTATCATTATTAAATACTATCTTAGAGTATATATATATATATATATAATGTAAATTATAATAATATTAGAATAGATATACCGGATTAATCTGGTAACTTAATTAAGCATATATCGCGTAGTGTATATAGGTATACGTATACATAGGTAAACTAAATACCGTGTGCGGTAAACTGAATATATACCGAATTAAGAACAGGTTCGGAATCACGTGACACCGCTCTTCCACGGTTCATAGGTCGCGTTAACTATCGCAGCGTTATCTCGCGAGATAGGGAGACGTTATCGCGCAAGTGTTAATACCGTTAACCCCGTATACGGGTAGTAAGGGTCAGCTATTAACTTAACCCCATGGGGTCTAGTACGCTAAATCATTACCGATAGTTTAGAATAATGGTAGTTCATTAAAGATTACGCAACACCTACATCGATGAGGTGTGATAGGTGTGAAGTATAGGTGTGATAATCTGAAGCCGTTCGAGTCACGTGCTGATATATCAGAATATATCAGATTTTATTGAATACTATATTATAACACAATAAATAAATTAAGTGAAAGTATAAATAATTATTATAGGAATTCTATTTGTTCTGATATTGATTTAAATTCAATATTTAATACTTTCACTATAGTATTTATACATAAATTCTGTTACTAATTATAGTTTATCAAAATTGTATTTAAACTATAGTTTTATCCGATTATAATGTATAAATACATAACAAACATATGTATTTATATTATATATAGCGTATCGTAAACTCAATCCAAATGCTAACTTCAATTTAATTCGATAATATACCAGCAATTGTGTTTATGATTATTGTTAACGCCTTAACAAGAGATCTCTTAGAATACGCTCGCGCGTCTTCGAAGGGACATTAGAGCCATATATGGTTATAAGTGAAAACTTCATCTAAGTTCTTGGATGGGATGAAAGGACTCTACCAAAATAACAATAACAATAACATACAAATATTGACCATTCGAGTGGTACATATTGTATGATCCAATTTGTAGTTCGTATTACAATATTCTACTAGTAATACAAATATTATCATCTATAGATTACGGCTTACTATAGTTCGTACGGATTAAATGTACCTCCACTATAGTGGAGGTATAACTCGTCATTAGTATCATTATTAGTATTAACGTGATCGATTATAGATATACAATAGGTTATTGTATATATTCTAAACGATGGGTAGCAATACATAATAATGTAATATAAACTCAAGTTGTGCGCACGCACACCGGAAGTAAATGAAATAATAATAGAGGCAATATTTCGGATGTTGAACAAACGAGCTGAATCATCGAATAAGCATGCAAGGGGTATCGGGTTATTAGATATGCCCTTGTTTACGGATGCTGACGTGTTGTCATATTTCATTATTGAATAGATTTAGTGTTAATTTTGAATATTATTCTTGAACATATATGTTCTCATTATATATGTATATATTATAATTATTAAACATGTTATATAAACTATATATAATTAATTTTTCATAGGTAGGCAATGCAATTATTTTATATTGCATATTTATTATATATATATATATATATATATATATGTATTTTAATTTTTTAACTTAATATAACTACTAATACATTTATCATTTAATAACTACTAGTAACATTATATGTATGGCGTATACTCACATTATGTTATATTATTAATATTTTATATTAATTCCAATACCAATGTAATATATATATATATTACATACATTCAAATGTATTCTAATATATATACAATATTGAGTAATATTTCAGCCAATCAGCATCGAGACAAAGAGGATAGTAATATACAGACGGCATTCTGTGTATATATAATACTATGATGTAGTTATCACTATTGGCACTGCTGGTGTGGCCCTATTGTAGTGTGTTTGTTTATGTAGACACACGTGTGAAGCATCACTAGTGATATTTGTGATATATGTATATATATGTATTATATATATATATAATACAATTAGTTAAGGATATATGAATACATATTATAATATTTATAGAAGTAATTATTTAGCATTTAAATGTTAGGGATGTATATCTAATAATATATATATATAAGTAATTATTTCTGGAGTTCATTCCTTTTATCAACGCTATTATCAGAGAAAATAACTTGATACTCGAGGCGTTATCCCATGAAACTTGAAGAGGCTCGAAATTCACAGAGGTTTTCTGGATTTCTGATATTTCGATATATCGAACAATATCTGGAACATGTGTGGAACAATCTACATCTGGCGATAAAAAGAACTCCATCTATTTTAATATTCCGCAAAAGACTATAGAAACATATTTTATTATAATTTTTTTCACATTATTTGATTACACTTTGAAAATTGTTTCTACCATTAGTATTATTATTATTATTATATATGACTTACTTACTTGACTTAAATGCGTAGGATTATCGTCCCTTTGCTTTCCACATGAATACATAGTTTCCGAAGGCATCTCGTCGTTTGGCTCGTCTCTCTATATTTAAGACTGGCTCACCGCACTATTCCCTTATGCCATCAGATCATCTTTTTGGCGGGCGTCCTATTGGTCTCTTTTTTTGAAATCCAGCTTGTAGCTGGAATTTAGTGTTGACGTATTCCTGACAACATGACCAAACTAGCGAAGTATTCTTTTAAGAACGATGTTTTCTATCGTATCGCTTATGTTTAGTTTCTTTCGTATCATGGTGTTTCTGAGTCTGTCAGACCTAGTAATCCGGAGTATAGCTCTAAGGCATTTCATTTCAAACACTAGTAGCGCATCTATTTCTTTTCGTCTTGTAGTCCATGATTCTGAACCGTATGTGGCAATCGGCAGAATGAGTGCCCCGTAAAGTCTAGTCTTAAGATGTATTGACACGTCTTTTGATGACCATAGCGTTCTCAGTCGACCGAAAGCTTGTGATGCCATTGATATTCGGTGTTGAACATCTGAGGAGCAGTCTGGAACAAGACTACCCAGAAATTTGAACTTGGAAACTTTGGGAACCACGTTGTTGTCGATTTCAATTTCAGCATTGCTATCTGGTGTCATTATTGCGCATTTTAGAGGATTTATCTTCAAACCCCATTTTTGACAAGCTTGTTCAAGTTCCAATGTAGATAGTTGCAGTTTTTCGAATACAGCAGATATTAGTGTCGTATCGTCTGCGTATCTCATATCAACAGACATATTTTCGTTTAATTGAAAGTCACGGTTCAAACTTTTAACACCCTTCATTACATATTCCAGGAATATGTTGAATAAACTTGGTGACATAATACAGCCTTGTCTCACGCCAATATTAACTGGGAACCAGTCAGATAGTTCTCCTCCAGCTATTATGGAGCATTCCGTTTTATCATATAGATTTTTTATTATTTCGACATGTTTATTTGGGATACCTATCTTAAGCAGCATCTTCCAAAGTGCATCTCTCCAAATAGTGTCAAATGCTGCTTTAAAGTCAATAAAATGGAAATGGAGCGGTATTTGGTGCTCTTTTGCTTTCTCTATCAACTGCCTTTTAATAAATATTGCATCCGTGGTTCCTCTACCAGGCCTAAAACCGAATTGAGAGTCACTCATTGATGATTCAATTATGTGCGAGCATCTGTTCATCAATATTTTGCAGAATATTTTACCTGGTATTGGTAATAGTGCAATGGCTCTATAGTTTGCGGCATTCAGTTTGTCACCTTTTTTGTGGATTGGTGTTATTATCATCTTAGACCAGTCATTTGGTGGATTCTCTGTCACAATTATTTTATTAAACAGGTTTGTTAATGTTTTAGTCATAATTTCACCTCCAGCTTTTATCAATTCAGAAGTTATTCCATCAACCCCAGGTGACTTTCTGTTGGATAGCTGTTTTATTGAGTACTTAACTTCTTGTTCAGTTATTGGCAGTATGTTTTCATTATTAACATCTACTGAGTCAAATTCTTGCAGAGCATTTTCGTCGTGTTTGAATTGTGTGTTTAGGTGTTTCTCAAAGTGAGTTTTCCAGATATGCAATACATCTTGCTTTTTCGTCTTTAGATTACCTTGGGAGTCTTTCATATCACATATAGATCTGTATCTCTTTCCTTCTAGTTCACGAACTTGTTTGAATAGTTTATGTGTATTATTCTTTTTAAAATTTTCTTCCATTTCAGATATTTTGTCACTTAAATTATTATTCTTTTGTTTTATTACTTCTGCTTTTACTCTTTTATTTAATTCTCTATAGTTATTTGTATACTCTTCATTAAACTGGTTTTGTAACATCATTATTTTAGCGCTTCTTCGTTTTGCACATAAGTCTTTTACCTCGCTTGAGAGACCGGGGATTTCGTTATGTCGTTTATGTCCGATTTCTTTTTCAGCTGTTGTATGTACGATTTTTTTGAATTTAATGTAAAATTCATCTGGAGTCATCTCATCGTCTAATAGGTTAGCAAATCCTTCTCCTATTATCTAAGCAAACTTTTTGGATGTTTCCTTGCTTTGCAGTTTATCGGTGTCATAACGTTTTAGTGGTTTTTTTGCTATATGTTCATTTTTTTTGGTTTTTTCATAACTAAGTTTGCTATGACAAGTGAGTGATCTGACCCTATTTCGGCAGAGTTATAGGTTCTGCAGTTTTTAAGAGTAGATTTTAGTTTCTTAGACATTATAATAAAATCAATTTGCATCTCTGTCTGTTTTGGTGAAGTCCATGTGTATCTTCGCCTTTCTTTGTGCTTAAATATTGTGTTTGCTATAAATAGATTGTTTATTGCACCGAATTGAAGTAGTTTAACACCTCGTTCATTGTGTTTTCCTGCACCATATCTCCCAACTACTTCTGGCCAGATGTCTTGCATTTGGCTTCCTACTGATGCGTTAAAATCACCTAGTAGTACAATATGTTCACTTGGCGGAAGGGTGTTAATCTCATCTTGTAATGTTCCAAAAAATTCTTCTACATGTGTATCTTCGTAGCTAGAGTCTGGAGCGTACACAACAAAGTATGTTATTCTATCTGATCTAATCTCTATGGTAACCTTCAATAATCTGCTTGATATACACTCATAGTTAATCATGTGCTCACTTAGTTTTTTATTCAGTATTAAAGCGACACCTTGCCTGTGTATGCCGTATTGTCGTGGCGAGTGAATGATGACGTGTTCATCTTTCTCCCATATCGTAGGTATATCTGTTGTCCAGTGGGTCTCAGTTATGCCAATTATATCAATTTCCATTCGTTCAATTTCATTTATTAATAAGTCAATAGTATCATTATCAATTAGTGTTCTAGTGTTCCATGTAGCCGTCCTAACCGGGAGATTATTCGCACCCTCTATTTGCCCGGGACTGAGGGCCATTCTTGTATTTGTATTCATGTGTTTTTTGTTGAGGCAGTTTAACCTAGACACTTGCTCAAGGACATTCTAGGTGAAAGGCGCCGGCTACTAAACTATATATTATATATATATATATATATATATATATATATATATATATATATATATACTTAGTAGTTCATAAATATCGTAGCGATACGGAAATATTACATTAAAGTTATACAATAATATATAAACAATATACAATTAACAATCGATTCGGATATTATAATTACCCATTAAACGTATTACTACAGAGATATTATTAAATTAAAAACCACATATATTTATCTGCGAATGATTTACATTAAACATTACTATATACTATATGCGACGTGTATACACATGTGTACATATTACCATGGTAATGTGTATCGCTATATCTATACCAAAGATATTGTGAAGTACAGATATTGCACTCCCTATCTATCTCTAGTACCTCAAAATTTAAAATAATCTGACTATTAACACTAGATGGCGATATAGTATATGAAATTTTATATCATGTGATATTTTTATTTAAATTTCTTGTTTTCTAATTATATACATACATTTAAAATCATTAAAATATAATACAAATTATAATACAATACATGTAGTTTTTTTTAATATTATAATTTATAACAATATATTTATCATTTATTTTATTTGTTTATATTAAATATAACTATTCAGTGTATTCTATTGTTATATAATTATATTATCATTTTAAAATCATGTCAATACATATTATAATACAATATACATGTATATTGTATATAATTTATTATTTACAATTACAATAAATATAGAAAATTATTATTATAAAACTATTAACACTAGATGGCTATATCAAATTATTAGGTTACACAAATTTACACAAGTGCAATATCTTTCCTTTGGAAAATCTTTGTCTATACTATATATATATATATATATATATATATATATATATAGTTGTACGGGTTATATCGCAGTGGTTAACTATTTTTAATGTTAATGGAAATCAATTGAATTAAATAAAAGTATACTATATATATATATATACTTTTGTTTATATTTACGTGTGTATAAATATACGTACATATATATATATATATATATATAAACACATGTGTTTATGTTTACGAATTCAACTAATATAAGATATTACAGGAGATATCAGTAATGCCTATTATGGTGTAAATAATCAATAAGTAAAACACACTATCATATATTACGTAAACAATAACATCCCTACTGCACTTCATCGTAGATCGTCATTAATTTTCGTGTACGTGCAATGTATTACAAATCTATCTATTTCATAACTTTTTGTATTCATGTGAACCTATTTAATATATATTAACTACATTTAAATTATATTATATATATTAATCTTTAAAATGTATATATATATATAAATATATCGCATACGGTATACTGATTAACTAATCGTTAACAAATAAATTACATATTGTAAAATAATCGAGATATTAATCAAATTGAAATGCAAATAAAATTGCGTGTATGTGCATATACATTATAGTGTATTTATATTAATAAATAATAATGTATACGTTATCAATGCATATATATATATATATATATATATATATATATTAAAAAATGCATAAGTGATCAGGTTGGCTAAGGTGTCAGACACACAAGCAGTAGGGCGCGGATCAAACCTCGTCCGGACCATAACAATGGGTCTTAAAATATTATTTAGAAGTGATCTTATATAATTGTGTATACATAAATGATCAGCTCTCATTAAAACCATGGATGCATTAACATGATAGTGGCTTCGAAGGGATATTAAAACCATATATGGTTATAAGTGAAAACTTCATCTAAGTTCCTAGATGGGATGAAAGGACTAACCAAAATAAAATAATAATAACAATAACAATATATATATGTATATATATATATATATATATATATATATATATATATATATATATATTTGTATGTGTATGTATACATTTTATGTATGAACCCAGTAGGTAAATTAATCAGTGATAGTGGTTAGATTGTAGTTTGATCATCGTCATGATTTGTGATTAACTGCAGTTTAATTACAGTTTAATTACAATCATATTACTATCAATGATTGTAATATGATTATAATCATATTCCAATCATTGATAAGAAAATATGTTTTGATTACCAACTATAGTTTGTACACTTATAAATCATTGATAGTAATATTATTGTAAATTAATGATAGTTAACTGATCACTAAAATTGATTTACGTCAGTTAGTAATCATTGATCATCAACTTTACAGAAAAAATTTCATCAATGACATTAATATGATTATAATCAATGCTAGTTAAATGATCACAAATTTAAATCAATATTCGTAATTAAATTAATATCAATGATTGTAATCGAATTGAAATTTATGATCGTAATCAACCTTAGTAATCAAAGATCGTAATCAGATTATAATTCAACAAGTAATCTGATTACAATCATGTGGCTATGTATTTATTATGATCACAAATTTTCGATTACAATCATTCGATTACAATCGTATTACAATCAATGATTACCAACTGATAGTGAAGCAATGTTAGTGATCAGTTAACAATCATTGATTACAATCATATTAAAATCAATGATTTAGAAGTATAGTAATCAAAGCATAGTTGCTTATCAATACTATTTTAATTTTAAGCAATATTTAAATTTATCTAAATATGTAATTGGTTGCAAATGATTACCATATATGAGATATACTATCGAACGTGAAATATTGTTTCGTTACTTATTTTGAATTGAATATTGTTTATTGAGTAGAAATAAAATATAATGCAGTAGGATTACCTATATACGATTTATGCTCAAAGGAGAGTACCAGAGATTATCTTGTAATCTATACTCACAACGAGGGTACCCTCCAATTATAACATTAAGTAGTAAGAGGTTGCAACCATTAATAAGTTATGCGAATAAACTATTACTGTGTTGTTCAATATATATGTGCGTTGCATCTAGGGGTGCTGCAACATAGGGGTCGGGGAGATATATCCCCCAACTTTAAAAGCTAGGGGTACCTCCTATGTATTGGCCCCCCCACTTTTACTACAACATTTTTGTTATTTGATTGGTCCCCCTTACATACAACATATTTCCAGCGACCCAGGTTGCAACCCGTAGAAATAACGTATAATATGAATATGGGTTGGTTTCTAGTACAATTAGTTGTAAGATATTGTAATACATTACAATATTATGAAAATAATCTCTTACTGTATATCGATTAATATATTCTAACGATATTTACTGGATGCGAAATATGTTTCAACCTATAGGTTAATATATTACCTGAAAATAGTTGTTTGTCGACAATAATTTCTAATTTCGTATTAAATGTGTTTCTTTATATAACGTATGTTATCGTTAGAAAATATGTATACTTTATACTTTAGATTATATATTTAGACAATATTTGAAGTTCTACAATTAGTCACAAGTTATAACTAACATCCCATATCCCACCTAAACATATCGATATATATCGACATATCGAAGATCTTCAACCTAAAGTAATATATTACCATAATACAAAGTATATCGTTAATTGTGTCGCAACCCTAACTATCGGAACTTTAGAGATATATCTCTCTACATATCTGTACATATCTGTAAATATCCATATATTGTGTTAAAACTTGTGACGAGGGGTTACCGATGTAAAGGTCAAGGTTAACTTTGTATTAATAATTAATAACTAGAGAACTAAAGGTAGTACTTTGTATGCAAACTATAGACTTAATAACTAGAGAACTAAAGGTAATACTTTGTATGCAGAATATAATAATAGACTTAATAACTAGAGAACTAAAGGTAATACTTTGTATGCAGAATATAGACTTAATAACTAGAGAACTAAAGGTAATACTTTGTATGTAGGATTTTGAATGTAGGGCGGACCAATCAAATCAAAATAAATATGGTGGTAAAAGTAGGGGGGGGATCAATACATAGGAGTTCCCCTAGATTTTAAGTGGGGGGGGGGGGACATACCCCCGTCCCCCTGTTGCAAAGCCCCTAATAGTGTACAAACTCGAGACGAGGTTGACGATGTTAAGATAGTACTATGTATGCAGACTAAACAGACTTAATAACTAGAGAACTAAAGGTAATACTTTGTATGCAAGCTATACAGACTTAATAAGTTACTATTGTTACATGTATAATACGACTATCTCGCTATCTCTCCGTTGTTGACTAACGCAAATCTTTCGATAGATTACTAGGAAGCGTATTCACTGATTATTCCTACTGATGGTTATTTATCATTACAAATATAATTCCACATCAATTATTATGCGCTATATTAGTGCATAGTTATTATTAGTTAATGCGATATCGCATAATATATGTTTACCTTATCGAAAATACACAGTATATATATATATACATATATTTGTTTAACGAGACTTTGTATTATAAAATAAACATTACTTAGTATATTTTAAAGTACATTAGAATAATCAATATTTCATCATCGCGATAAAAGTGTATATACGTAAGAATGTGACAACTTAAAAAGAAGGATATCAATTTTTATTTTATAATTTTATTTATATTATATTTATTTATTAGAATGTATGTATTTAGGTCATAGACCTTATAGAGAGGATCCAATTCAGTATTTATGATTTTATAAATATTTTCTACTATTATGGTAAATATTAAAAATAAATTTTAATGATTTAATTGTAATTAATTAATAGTTACCCTATCATCAGACAACAACAAAAAACTATTTAGTTTTCTAACTAAAATAGGAGCAGAAAAATTAATAGATCACATAATAGCAGTAACATAATTAAATATCCACCAACCAACCCCAAACCCAAACAATAGCACTACAAAATATGAAAAAAATAAATTTAAATTATCGTCCATCTAATTTCGAAAATTGTTGTCCTAAAATTACAAGTGGTAGAGCACCCGGAACATCTTTTGGACATACAATAAGATGATTTACCGATAATATGTATATATATATATATACAAAATAAAGCAAATTTAATTTATAACCATTTATAGATGATAGTACTTTCACAGTAAGTGGTTACTAGAATTAGAATTCAGCAATGGAAAAATAAAATGGGTTGATACATGGTCCCAATCATGTGATTCCATCTATAAATCGCATAAAAAAGATTCAACTGTTGATTGAATACAGGTGAACTCTTCTAAAAAGTATTCTTTGCAACTCCTCAATGCTAGATCAGTATGAAATAAAGTTGATTTGATTACTCAATTATTTATTTATTCTAATTGTTCTATATCTACTATTACTGAGACTTGGATTAATTATTGATGAATCTTATCTATATTCCCAACTGACCCCTGATGGTTTTAAAGTATTGCTTGGTAATAGGTCTACATCACATCATCGTGGTGGCCTAGCTCTGTTATTCTCATCGGAACTTAAGCTTATTTCGTCATCTACCCCAAGTTTCTTTACATATGAAATTATGATCTGTAATATTCAGTTTCCTTCATTATTTAACATGTTAATTATATGTATCTACCATCCACCTTTATATAGTCTATTGAGTTTCTTAGCTGACCTATATTCTATTTTAGAATCTTTCACATCAGTTAACACGGTTATTCTTGGTGATTTAAATATTCAACTTAACAATGAAAATCATGCTTCCTATCTCTAAAACTTATATTTTAGTATTCCCGACGCAACATGTTTCTTTACTACCAACACTAATATGATTACTAACCTAATACCACTAATACCACTAATACCTAATAACAAATAATACTAACCTAATACTATTGATTATTATTCTATTTAGCTGATTCTAAATTAATTTCATATCTCACTCAAAGTTCTCTAATATCTGATATTATTTGATTTGATCTTGCCGGTGATACAAATTAATTGACCTCATAGATCGTTTCAGAAAATATCCTCTATTGATAAACCAATGTGTGTTAACTCTGTATTTCATCAACTTAACAACAGTATAACTTCTGAATTGTCTACACTTTTTGAATATTTTAATTTAGCATTATCTTATTCGCTTGATATTTTTGTACCCTCCATTACTTTTATTAACCGAACTTATTCTAATTTCCCTGCTTTAATATTGAGCTTGTTAACCTGGGGCAATTACTTCGTAGACTACAACGTATATATGCATCCTCTACATTTGAATATGATCTTATTGCCTTTAAAGTTTTCGATCACTTTACAAGAAAAACTTCTCACTACAAAATCTTCATATTTCATAGATATGCTCGGTAGTTATAAAATATTTTATAAGAAAGCTTATAAATTATCTTTTATCTTCGTAGGTAAAACCCAAACCAATCACATGATTGATCTGGGTTTTACCTACTAAGATATCTTCCTGACTAAACTGATTCATTTATTTGTTCCTTGTTTGCCAATTTATTTCAACAACAAATTTAAAGCATTATCAATATACTTCCATATATCAACTCGGCAAGACTCAATCTCAATTTAATACCCACTCAGAATCACTGTACATATTTTTCGCTTCTAACAAATGATATTTTACTCTCTTTGATGACCATCTTGAATACTGATCGCCCCTTGATACTATTCCGTTCAATCTACTTCGTTCATTATCACCATATTTTATTGGAATTATCACTGAAATCATTTATAGATCTATTATATTATCTATTGTTCCACTGAATATTCATATATTACATTATGTGCAATGCTATTGTTGATAATTATCAAAGTGCGTATCTTCCTCATCGTAGTACTGTAAATGCCCTTACTTTGATTATTAATAATAATCTCATATCTCTTGATAATAAAGCCCCATGATATATCGTACTACTTGACTTATATAGTGCTTTTGATAAATTCGATCACAATATTCTTTCTATTGGACTTAATGAAATTGGTATACACAGTCAAGTCTACAGTTGGTTTATGTATTTTGTTTCATCTAGAACATCTTCGGTAAATATTAACTCATCGTTGTCTCATCCTTATTTTAACATACATGGTGTTCCACAATGCTATGTTCTTGGCTCTATATTGTTCATTTTTTATATTCTTCCTATAAAATTAATTGCTCACAAATATCCTAATATTAACTATCATCTTTATGCCGATGATCTTCAGATAAATAGCCACTTTATAGTTCTATTGACTCTGGTCTGATTCAAATGTCTATGTTTAATTGTATTACTGATCTCACTCATTTGTTCTCTCATAACTCACATGGGATAACTCCATTTATTTAAATATGACTAATACCGATACTATCATATTTTCAAGACCCAATTCTCCTCTACCAATCACTCATCCTTTTCTACTATGTCTGTCAACTTCTCAATCTATATCTATCTTTGGTTTCACTATAACCTCTCACCTAGACTAATTTCTACACATTAATAATATGATACGCACTGCTAACTATTTTCTATATAATATTTGAAAATATCGTTATAATTATAAGCTTACATTTGCCATTAAATGTTTAATTCACTCGATAGTATTCAATAAACATATATATTGCTGTTCATTATTGTATACTTTACCTGATAACATGATGTATAAACTCGAGCATATTCAATGTTGTCCTATACGTGTATTATATAAACTAAACTTTACCTCAATAGTTGCTATATCTGCTTTAATGAGATCAATAGGCTGGATTAAGTTTATATATATTTGTAAACATATGATATTGTGTATTAGGCGCTCAGCATATTTACCCTTTTAAAATCAGCTTTCTTGGTTATTGCTCCGAAAATCTTGAATTTACTGCCATATGATATTCATTGTACAACATCGTTTAAACGTTAACTGTATGTATCCTATGTCAATTTTAAATCATTGTAATTCCTCTATTTTGTTATTATTGTTTTTATTTATTTTTGTTTTTTTTTTATTATCTAGTGATGCCTATAAATACCATGTGTTTTGAAGTCATAATAAACTATATTTAATTTAATTTATTTTATTATATGCATATAAAGTTATGTTTTTATAGTGTATAATATACACACAAAGTGTATTTTTATTTATTCTTTACATATACACTGTGTAATTCATATTGTGCGTCAATATAAGTATAATTAAGGGGACGCGATACCATCGTTTGGTTTACATGTAAAAGATACGAAAAAATGCTATTTTTAGAAATCTATTAACTCAACAAATATTCACTTTTTTTTTTTTAATCTATTAATAATATTCCATATTTTTATATTATATGTTATAATTTATAGATGTTTACACATCTTTATGTTATACGTTTCTAAAAAAAATAATTGAAATATCTGATAAAAAATGTTAATTTTCCAACTAATTGCTAATTAAACTTTGTTAAATAAATATTTTTTAATTTTGACAAAATACTTTAATCTTACAGGTTTTATCTAGTTATATTGAAAAAATGAAGAAAAAATATTCAATTGTACAAAAGTTAATACTAGTTATTTCAGCATGATTGGTCACAAATAATTATTCGAGTAAATCAAGTTTCAAATATAATATATGAATATAAACAATATGATTATACAGTTACAAATAATATAATTTAAACAAAATGAATAATATAATGAACATAATTTAAACACCATTTAAAGATAATATTTGAAATATTATAATTTTACATTAAAAAAAAATTTGAAATTCAATTTTTCCTATAACCCTGAGGTTATAGTAGGTCTTTCTTATATACTCTATTTATAAATTACTATTAGAGATATTATTACTAGCATACTAGTTATATTCATTACACTTTAGTCTTAAAATTGTGTGAGGCCTTGCCCCCCCTTGGTATAAATTTCTGGCTACGGGCGTGTAGTCGACTATAAGCTATCTATGCATAAACCACATAGACTATAGTGTATGTCGTATATGCATAGAACTATATCATTATATCGTATATAAATATGTATATATGCCTATAGGCTATAATAATATATACGTTGTTGACCTTGGCTATCATTTGTGTATAGCTTGTTTAGTGGGTTCAACGATAGCCACTTATGTTACGATTAATATTATGTACTGCCAGATAAGTATAACTAGCACGAGGTTAATGCTTGATCACTTATATTGGATAGTATATATATATATATATATATATATATATATATATATATATATATATATAATAATAATAATAATAATAATAATAATACTAATAATTATAATAATAATAATAATAATAATAATAATAATAATAATAATAATAATAATAATAATAATAATAATAATAATAATAATAATAATAATAATAATAATAATAATAATAATAATAATAATAATAATAATAATAATAATAATAATAATAATAATAATAATAATAATAATAATAATAATAATAATAATAATAATAATAATAATAACAATAATAATAATAATAATAATAATAATAATAATAATAATAATAATAATAATAATAATAATAATAATAATAATAATAATAATAATAATAATAATATCAGATTCAGTTGATGACCGAAATCAAAAACCCAGGTACAGTATAGAAGTTCTATTGAACTTATCGAAATACCGACCTGTTCTTGGTAATGAGAGAATTAATACAAAAACGAGTAAAGATAAATAAATATTTTACAATTCTATATTGTTCATTCGTGTTCTGTCTCATACAAAAATCAATACAATAAAATTAAATATATCTCTCATATATATATATATGGATACATCATGTATGATATATGTTATACATAACAGTCTGATACGATAATTCACTGTAATAATGTGTAAAAATAAGGTCTCCCTTTAGACTTTCAAGGTTATAAATCTATTTAATATAATAACCTCTCCGTGTATGAAGATTACTTCACAATATATGTACATACCAATGATGATAATATAGTGTTACTATAATCGGATGGGAAATGTTTCACGATACCATTACAATGTATATAAATTAATCGATATTCTTTATGAATCATCATGAATCATCACCTATTAATACTACTAATTTTATACAAAATAAACTTACTATAGATTATATTATAGAAATTATACAATGTAAAAAAATTAAAATTCTTTCATTAAATATTCAATGGTCTAAAAAAATGTGTTTATGCTGATAACTGTATAACCTATTATAAATTAGTTCTAATTTACAAAATCAATTCATTTACTACCATATCGAAATGGAATCACAATAATTGTATATTATATTTTGATATATTTTAAATTATATTTTATATATATTCTTATATTTACTTTTAAGAAATTTCATTATACTAAATATATTTGTTTTAATATATTTTTAATTCATATCTATTATGTATATGTATATGTATATATATATATATATATATATATATATATCCTATAGGATCTCGTGAACGCGATAAATTATTACGACAACGTAAACATCTGTGGAGTATGTATCGAGATATGAACTTGTGTATTGGCTATTGTTTTGAGAATACAATCTCGCGATAACAATTATCTTGAACAGCTTTATTGTTATCTACATTTAAATTATAAACACGATACGTGTGAATTTGGAAGTGAAATATTGAAGCTTGTAAACATATATGTAAATGGTGTAAAAGTGTGTATAGAATGTGGCAACGAATATAGTAAGGGGACCGCTATTTTAAAATGTATTAGTAACATGTATGATTTTCAAAATAAATCGAAATTTAAATTTGGATTATAAATCATAACAAATTTTATTTAAGTTTTATCGAACATATTTTGTAAAAATAACATTTTATTGGGATAATAATACGATACGATTACAATGCGAATAAAGTGTACGTTATTGCGAATTCCTTCTTCGGGGTGATATATCCAAATACAAATAATTGCATCGGTTACTTCGTATATGAATTTTTTATACTTTATTTTTTATTACTTTATTTTTACTTCACTGATGAGTAAAATTGAGTTATTATTCAAATTTTGTAATTCAATATTATATGCATTGTCGGGTAAAGAGAGTAAATATCCAATTCCAGTAGAGTTATTTGACTATATATGAATGTATTATCTTTAAATTTACAGTATATTAATTTATGTAATTTTAATTAAAATTATATATACAATTATATGTACTACTATTTTAGCTGATGATTTTCACACACTATTTCTCCACTTTACTCTGTCGTTTGTCGCTCGCATTTATTCACAAGGAGTGATGCCGGTCCAGTATTGTGTATTATCGGACCATTTCATCCTTGGACGTCCTCTTCTTCTTTATAAGTTTACGGTACCTTGAAATGTGACTTTCGAGATCGAATTGTTGTTGCGACATACATATCCATACCATCGTAACTTTCTCTCCTTAACTTTCGTTAGTATGAACTTATGTGGCCCGATAGCTCGGAGTATTCTGTTTCTCACTCCAATATTGGTAATTCTATATTTATATGTGATCTTTAGATTTATCTAAGGCGTGCCTATAGTCAAACTATCGCTGATATTCGTCATTGAAATTATTTTCTAGTGATTCCCCATGTATCACATATTAATAAATATAATGTTAATAACAATTTTACTATTAGTATAATTATGTATCATTTTAAATTAGCTAATCATTTCGTAATTATATATCTATTAAATAATTTTCAATATTTTATATGATGTGAATAAATTCGTATGTAAAATACATGGGCTTTGTTTGGCTTTAGAAGAAATTTTATTAAGTAGATACTATCAAGGAATCATTTCGTAGCTAACAAATTGAACTATCTTGGTTTATTTTCTATGGATTAAAGTATGTTTTTTTTATGAGAAAATCACATACATCCTATGAGATTTTACTATGTTAATACGTTATAATAAACTATATATTGTATTTAACCATATATAGTTTAATTTTGATAAATACACCATTGAAACTATTCTAGTTGGCTAGATAAATATAATATAATGTATTATAATTAATGTTATTATATATATATATATATATATATACATTTAAGTAATTTTATACATACAGTAAAATATCTCTATAAGAAACTATTATATTCAGTACTTTTTTTCTTATAGAGAGGTTTTCTTATAAAGAGGTTTTTACTTTTCCAATGTTTTTAAGAATTAATTTATAATTGAAAATGCATTATATAACATATAGGTTATATATATAGTATATTTATTTATTTATATTTATTTAAAAGTATTAATGAAAAGAATAGTTTAGAAATTCGATTTATTTAAAATAGTTTTTAATAATTTTTCGTTTTAAAATAATTTTATCTGTACAATGTATATATTACAATATTATAACATTTATTAATTCATTTTAATAAATTTTAATAAATGTATGGATATACAATAACAATTATTAATTAATTTTAATTCATTTCGAGCTATTTATGTAATATAAAATATTTGTAAAGGAAATTTAATTTAATTTAAATTTAAAGGAAATTTTTTAAGAAAAAAAAATATTTTATATAATAATTAATTTCTATAATTTTATCAATATACGATACTTCTATTTACATATAATTATTTTTTATATTTTGTATACAATAAGTTTCTTATAAAGAGGTTTTTCTTATACTTTTCATATAAGATTTTCTTATAAAGAGGTTTTTTAATGTGTAAAAGGTTGAATTCCAACCAAATGTGTGAACAATTTTCTTATAAAGAGGTTTTTCTTATAAAGAGGTTTCTTATAGAGAGGTTTTACTGTATATATAATTATATAATAATTAGCATTGTATAATTTGTGTTATTAAAATCGATAATTAAAATAATAATAATAATAATAAATACTTTATAAAAAAAGAATACCTATAGGTATAAGATACATCGTATCGGACATGTTTATTAGACAACGGTCATTCGATATGCTGTTATACAATCGTTGTACACGCGTAAAGAACGACAGCTTAGATACACATGAATACACACGTATGTCTAAACGCATACGTACACCTACGCGTCCACGAGGGAAACTGTACAAAGATGGATATTATCTAGGTAGGAATATCTCACGGGAGGATGTTGTCGTCTTGTTCATGTTGTCCGGTAGTATTTATCTGATAGTATATATATATATGTAATTATTAGAATTTGCATAATATATATATTTACTTATTGATTTTTGAATAATATATAATACTCAATGAATAATTAATGTATACATTATATGTATGTATCCGGTATACGATCTCAAAGATGAATACATTCTCATTAATAGGCTAATACATGCTTGTATATGTATTACAAGATTATATATAAACTGAAATATATATATGTTATGTTATTTTTATTTGGTGGAGTCCTTTCATCCCATTCAGGAATTTAGATGAAGTTTTCATTTATAACCATATATGGCTCTAATTCCCCTTCGAATCCGCTCACGTGTTAATGCATGAATGATTTTAACGAGAGCCGATTATGTATACTAAAATATATAATATCATTTCAAAATATTATTTGACACCTATTTTAAAGGTACGGACGAGGCTCGAACTCGAGTCCTATTGCTTATGTTTCTGACGCCTTAACCATCTGAGCCACATAGGCAGTTATAGTGTTATATATATATATATATATATCCAAATAAACTAATTAATTATAATAAAGTAAATCAATAATTAGGTATACAGGACATTAGCTATAGTAAACAAACTTAGATTCCGATTCATTTGGTCTGCGGAGGAGAAGAACCAAACATAACGTTACTGCCATCAATATTAGCACCGTAGCCAAAACTAAATACTCTGTAAATACGGTTATTGTATGTTATCATGCGTATTTATAATGTGATTTTATAGTTATAAAGATATCGTATGCATACACTATGAATAGATAATAGTCAATAATATTATAATATCAATAATAGTCAAGTATATAACATATTGAGTGTGACGAGTTTTACGGTTTAACTATGGTAAAATAGAAATGTGCTATCGCGGCATAGTAATATATGTCCGTCACGCATCAAAACCTTAGCTAGAATATGCTACAATAATATGGTTAATTCATGGACACATTACAAATATGAATTGCGCCATAGTAAATTGATATGTAAACAAATTGAAGCTGATCAATGATCGTAATAATTTTTGGAAATTAATTTGAAAAATAATTTGAAAAAAAAATCTTCTATTCCTAATAATATTGAGAAGGCACATGGTATAACTGATTTTACTAAAATCTGGTTAGATAATTGTAATGATATTTTTAACAGTACTAACTCTATTCCGTACCCTTATAATCAAATTAATGTTAATGATATTGTGTATACAAATTCGGTTGAGATTTCATCTATTATAGATTCCATTACATGTGGTAAATCTTTAGGTCCGGATGGAATTTCCCTAGAACACATTTTATATTCATATATTCCTATTATTCAAGTCATAGAATTACTCATTAATAACATGTTACGTCACTCCTATTTTCCTAAAAAAGTTAATACTATCTTATATTCTACCAATAATTAAAAACAAAAATAAAAGATCGAATGACTCTTCTAACTATTGTCCTATATGTATATCCAATATTATCTGTAAGATAATTGAAAAGGTAATATAAGATAGAATATCTTGTTTGTTATTTACTCTTGATAATCAATTTTGATTCAAAAAAAAACCTTGCAACCGAAATGTGTGTTTTTGCACTTAAGCAATACTTTAAAAATTATAATAATAATAATACTAATATATATGTAGCTTTTCTAGATGCATCTAAAGTTTTTGATAAACTTAATCACACTATTGTTTTCATAGATTAAAAGATAATAATGTTCCATCTTATATAATACATTTTTATAATTATTGGTAAAGAAATCATTGAATATAAATTAATTGGGGTGGTAAATACATTAGATAGCTTCCCAGTTTCAAATGGTGTCCGTCAAGGTTTACGTCATTTAACCTTTGTTGCAATATTTATATCAATCCTATGATTGTGAAATTAAATAAAGTCAGTATATTGTTTAGGAAATGGGATATAATTAATAATCTATGCTATGCTGACGATACAGCTTTATTTTCACTATCACTGAAGGGTCTGTAATTTTTAATACATTGTTGTGAAGAGTTTGCTAACCATAACTTCATAAAATATAACATCGATAAATCTGTTATTTTGCCTAACTATTAAAGTTCATCTAGACATAATCCAGTAAATTTATACATAGGTAATCAACTTTTAATTGTTGTTAAAGCGTATACATATCTTGGGCATTGATTATCAGAGGACTTATCTGATGATATTGATATATATATATATATATATATATATATATATATTATATATATATAGTAATATCAAACAGTTATACATACAAATCTAAATGATAGGGAATAATTTTAGGCATTGCTCTAAAGCTACTAAGATTATTCTATTTAAATCGTTTATTTCAAATATCTACCTCAGTATTATTTGGTTACCGAATAGGTCCAACATGCGAAAAATTAAGATAGCATATAATAACGCTTATCGTATATTGATGAAATATAAGCATCGAAATAGCACGTCATTGATATTTTTATAGGATAATATTAATAATTTAACAATTAAATTATTAAAATCTTAAAATTCACTTTATCAACGGATAATATAAATTTCATTACAATTAAATAAATAAATAAATATATATATATATATATATATATATATATATATATATATAAATATACGTATATAAGTATATCATCTAACTTGACTGATGAGAATAAACATTTTTTATATATTCGGGGAAACTAAAATTCGGAACCGGTTTCTCCGTAGTGGGTTTAGCTGTTGAAATTCTATCGAGATGACTAGCTGGACTGGTTACGGAGCTTTCGGTAGTAGTAGTAGTAATAGTGATGGTGGTATCATTGGTGGGAAGACTATCTGGGATATCACGTGACGAATTATAATCTTTCTCCGCAGTAGTGATGGGGGAATTGTCACGTGATATGTTGAGATCAGTAGTAGTAGTAGATGTAGTGGTGATGGTGGTATCACTGGTGGGCAGACTATCTGGGATATCACGTGAGGAATTATAATCTTGCTCCGCAGTAGTGGTGGGGGGATTGTTATACGACATAGTAGTAGTGGTAGTAGTTATAGTGGGGCTCGGACTCGTTCGTTCCTGTTCAGTAGATGTGTCTACTTCGGGCGTTGTCTGTTTGCCACTACTTCCTAGACCGTCACTAGAATGGTTTATAGTTACGGCCGATGTCACGGTCACTGCTACCGGAATAGTTGTCGTGTGGTCAACTACCGAGTCGGTGCTATCAGATGTCGAGGTCAGGGACGACCGCTGTCCGTAGGTAGTTGTGGTCAACTCCGCTGTAGTAACGGACCAAGTAGTAGTAACACATTCATCTAATGCACTGGATTTTAAAAATTTCTTCGCAGCTAATTCTGTGAAAATGATGATATGTTCATATATATATATATATAGTTTATTGAATTACTGAAAAGTAATAATAAAAACTTAGAAAACTTAGAAAAAAAATACAATAAGTGAATAAATAATTATGATAATACAATTAAAAATATAATTAATAATAGATCAGTTAATATATGGAATTCATTAAATAATGATATAATAAAATCTGTATCTGTTTCATCTTTTAAAAATAAAATTATAATTTTATATTGATTTATGTTTCATTTTGTATCTTAATTATTGCATTATCTCTTCTGCTTTTTTTTTTAATGTGTTTTTGTTATAGAAAATTTGGGTTTTTATATCTATATTTAAATATATTATAATATAAAATTAATAATTCATTATTATTACAGATAAAGTGGGAAGTATTATTTTATTTTTGTTTGTTCTGTATTATATTTTATTATACATTTATTTTTGTTATACAAATTCGGGTTTTTTATATCTATATTTCAAATATACTATAATATAAAATTAATAATTCATTATTATTACAGATAAAGTGGGAAGTATTATTTTATTTTTGTTTGTTCGGTATTATATGTTTGTTTTATATATATTTTGTAAATATGTTTCAAATGTATTATATTACTAAACTACAATATTAATAATTTTCTATTATTTCAGATTATAGTGATAAGTATTATATTGTTTGTTTCGTAATATTATTGATAGGTTTGTATTCCTATGTTTTGTTATTAACTGTTTTTGTATAGGTATATTGGTTTATTTTATTTATAACTTGTTTTGTTTATATATATATGTTTTAAATTTATTATAGGTACAATTAAAATATAAAATTAATAAAGTACTACCTACTATTATTACAAATTTTGGTAAATATTACATTATTTGTTTGTTTTATTCTAGTATTTGTTTTATTCTAGTATTGGTTTATTTGATTTTTAACATGTTCTGTTTATAATATATTTAAATATTAAACTATATAACTAATAATTTATTACTAAAACAGGGTACAAAGATAAGAAGAATTCTATAAAGTTAAAGTAGAAATAGAATATTTCGATGCCACTTACAAAATAATGTATTTTATTTCTATTTTCGATTATTTTTACGCTATCTTTTATTTCTATTTTGATAATTTTTCGTTTATTTTTACTATATGATTTATTTCTACTTTCGATTGTTTTTCGTTTATTTTTACGGTAACTGTAAAACGTTATAATTTCTTTAATTTTTTAATTTCGTATTATTCTTTGTTTATTTCTATAACGTATGTTATCGTTAGCAAATATTTATACTTTATACTTTCGATTATATTTTCGGCTATGTATTTTCTTAAATAAATTATCAATCAATCAATCAATTAGATATGAAATAAAGAAATATCTGAAATAGATAAAAGATTGAATCAAAATTGATTTACACCTGTTTTCAGTATAGGTGTTAACAATAGACCGCAATGCCATTATTAATGATACACAATAATATTTTAAGTATACTTGGTCAATTATTAATAATTTAATTAATTCTAATATAGGTAAAAAAAGATAATAATTCTAATTATCTGAATTCTAATGAATTTAACAAATTATTTAAGTAACATATATGTTATAATTATATATAATTATAATATATATAATATTATATATAATTAACTTATCTGAAGAAATATCTGCACCATCTCTAGATAATTATGTAAGGTATAATACAAATTCATTATTTTGTACACAAATTTCAATTTATGAAATTTTGAATGAGGTTAGAAATTCGCGAAGTAAATCTAATACAGTTTTACCGATTCAACAATGTTTACCATTAAGGAAATAATTTGAGAAATTAGTACTTTATTAAAAATGTATTCAATAGATCACTAGCTTAAGGTATTTTCCCTAATGTTTAAAAAAATCTAAAGTATTCCACTTTTCAAATCTGGAGACAAATCATTAGCTGATAATTATAGACCTATATCCTTACTGCCACAAATTTCAAAAATATTTGAGAAACTAATTAAACGCAGGATTTCAAATTTTTTAAATACATGTAATATATTAAATGATAATCAATATAGTTTCATAAAGAATTTGTCTACATATGATGCATTGTCTAGTGTATTATAATCAGTTAATACACATTTAGAACATTTAGATAACTGTGCTATTGTTTCAATAGATTTACGCAAAACCTTTGATAAAAATAATCCCTTGATCATGACATTTTAATCAATAAGCTTTATTTTTATGGAATCAGATGTATAGCGCTAAAATTAATAAAATCTTATTTATCAGATCGTCTTCAATTTGTTAAATATAATAATACTCAAATTATAATTATATAAAATGTGGTGTACCACAGAGATCTGTACTCGGTCAGTTATTATTTATTTTATATATTAATGACCTTCCGAATATATCAGATTTTAAATAAGTTTTATTTGTCGATGATACAACATTAATTTTCCAAATACATCTATTTTAGAATTAACAAACAATATTCAATTTAATATTAAAAAACTATACGATTGGTTGAATGTAAATAAATTTTCACTTAATATTAGTAAGATTAATGTATTATTTTTATATAAGAAATAAAAATAGAAATATTAATCTGGACTTGAATATTAATAACATTATATAGAGTTATAAACATCATATAAAGTTAAACAAGTCAGTGAAATAAAATTCTTAGGTGTAATTATAGAATGTAAATTGAATTGGAAATTGCAAATCAATTATTTTTTAAGAAAACTTTCTAGAACAATTGCAATTTTACACAAAGTAAATAGATTATATAGATTACATATGCAATTTTTAATTTTATTATATAATGCTTAAGTTATTGTTCAAATATTTGGATATTTCTGATACAGATTAAAAAATATTTTCATTTTACAAAAAATAGAATAAAATGTATTAGTAATAATCATTCTATGTATAACATATTCTATATTATTACTAATTCTCTTAAATTTGACGATATTGTAAAAATGAATAGTATAAATGTATGTTTCGAGCTAGGAATAATATTTTACCTAAGAATTTACAATTATTATATAAAGCTAAAACTTATAATGGAAATCTGTTTCATAGAATAAAAGTACGAATTGACCGAAAAGCATTTTTTTTATCGAATGCAAATACAATGCTGTGGAAATGATTACCACAAAAAATAAGAAACATTAAAAAATTAATACTTTAATAATAATATCGTCTTATTAGTGTTATGTAGGTTTACATTTTTAATTTTACATATTATACAATTATACATTTTTTGCAATTTTATTTTTGTATTTTATATTAAATTGTACATATTTTATATAACTTAATTACTTATATATTACATTTTATTTAAATTGTATCTAACATACTATTAGTATTATTTTATATTCAGGAAGGTAATTTTTATTTTTAATATTTATAATAAGATATTCACTAGTATCATGCATTGATTCTTTATGTGGACTGTAATGGTTCGTATAGGAGAAGAGGATGCAATTGTTGTGAGGGGGTAATTATTGACAGTTATATTATTCTACGCGAAATAAGTTCCTTAAGGCATTGGATATAGATAGCCCAAATCCTTCAAGTTGATACAACTTTATTGACTTTCATTAGGAATTTGTATAAAGTATTCGAGGTAGATTTTTTTTTAAACTATTTTTTTTACTGATATCATGGATAGAATTTATAATAAATATTTTATTTAATATTATTTTAATTTTATATCTGATGTTTCCCCCACAATAATATTTTGAACGTATTGATAAGCTCTGCTTTTTTGTTCATCCAGGCTAATGCCTAAACTTTTATTATTATTATATGTATGTTTCTATAAACATATATGTTTATTTATTTTTTAAAGCATTTAAAAAAAAATTATAATTTACATAATTGTAATGTATAATTTATAATTTAATATATTCATTCATAAAACGTATTGATCCTACAGCTATCGACCACATCTCTCATCATAAACACGTACAATATGTACAGGTAATATATAGATGAACTTCACGAAGTCAAGCGTGTGATGAATGATAGATATATACACTAGATATCACATACCTTTAACACTATCGGTAAACAAATTCGTACATTTATTGATGTCTCTCGGTACTAAATAGCTGGCGTGTGTTCTTAGCCATGCCATTCTGCAGTCACAAATAAACGGATTTTTCTGAGAAATCATAACATAAAATTAATATTAGTGTTACTATCATTATTAATATTATTAAGATTATGAAATATTAATAAATTATTATTATTATTAATGATAGAATATCTTGAGAATATCGATATTTATAATTAATTTAGCACATAAATATTTGTGAAAGTATAACTTCATCTATTATATATAAATATATAAATTTTACCATATATTTCTTAAACGCGTTTGAATGTATAACATTTTATAATCTTGATTATAATCATTAACATTTACATTTATAAATTAATATTTGTTTTTAATCTAATATTACAATAATATAGGTCGTAATCTACTAGATATATAATATAGGTCGCTAATGTCAGTAGATATAGCATTACGTAATTATTTACCGGTATTGCGTAACAATGGGATCACGTGTATGCGGTTTGATCACGTGTCATATAATTAATAATAGGATACAATAATCAAATTATAAATTATTATTTGTAGAATAATTATATATATATATATGTAACATTTTATTGTAAAACAACAATTTTAAAAACTCCTTAATTTTAATTAAAAGTAATAACCATGTAATATAATATTAAATTTCATAAATTTATCTTTTTATCGATTTAATGTAATAATATTTAATACGTTAATAATAAAAAATCGTTACCTCGGAAGCCGGACTTTTGATACCCCAGTATTCAAAACTCGTGTTTAACTTGGATTTATCTCGAGTTTAAAACTCGTGTTTAGCTCGGTAATTTGGTAAAACTTTAAACACCAGCTAGATCCAAGTTTAACTCGAGATTACTCGAGTTAACTCGAGTTAAATCCAAGTTTAACACCAGCTAGATCCAAGTTTACTCGAGTTAACTCGAGCTAAATCCCAGTTAAATCCAAGTTAACTCGAGCTAAATCCCAGTTAAATCCAAGTTTACTCGAGTTAAATGCAGCTTACATCGATCTAAATCCAAGTTCAACTCGAGACAAATGAAGTTCAATCCAAGTTCAGCTCGAGATTAATCCAAATTAAATAAGTTAGCAAAATTAAAATAACTATAATATAATTAATTATAGCTTATATCAAGAAGAATAGAGGATAATACAAATTCATGACCGGTTAAATCCAAGGAAGTTTTCAGAAATCAGTTTATTTATTTATAAGTTAGCATAACGTTCAAAGAATATATACATAAAATAAATATTTATGTTTATAAATTAAAATATATTTCAATATATATTATAATAATAATACTATACTAATATTTATTATTTTACTACTAAATATGAATATATTATATTTAATTTGAGTTAAATTAATATAATTGTTAATAAATACAAAATTATGTAAAACATGTAATTTATTTTTTAACTCTTTTATTATTTTTTAAAAAATTTTCTATAATATTAGTTATTTCCGTCGTAGTAGCTTCCTTATGTATTTGGGATACAGCTTCTGTAAGTTGAATTAAATTAATAAATATGAGAATATGTAAAACAAATATAGGAATGTAAAATTAATATACAGAATATATATATATATATATATATATATATATATATATATATATATATATATTGATATCTTATATTAGTTTTATAGACATTGTTGTGCCATATAAAAAATAAATACACTTCGAAGGTTTGAAATAGTATTATTTTTATTAAATTATTAATTTTGAAGGTTTGAAATAGTAAATAAATACACTTCAAAGGTTTTAAATAATATTATGTGTATTAAATCATGTATTCAAAGTTTTCAAATAGTTATATTATTCATTTCTAATGTGTAAAATACACTTCGAAGGTTATAAATAGTATTATTTGTATTAAATCGTGTATTCAAAGTTTTCTAATAGTTAAATTATTCATTTTGAAGGTTTGAAATAGTAAATAAATACACTTCGAAGGTTATAAATAATATTATTTGTATTACATTTAGTATTCAAAGTTTTCTAATAGTTAAATTATTCATTTCTAATGTGTAAAATACACTTCGAATGTTATAAATAGTATTATTTGTATTAAATCGTGTATTCAAAGTTTTCATATAGTTACATTAAGTATTTGAAGGTTTTGAATAGTAAATAAATACACTTCGAAGGTTTGAAATAGTAAATAAATACACTTCGAAGGTTATAAATAATATTATTTGTATTACATTTAGTATTCAAAGTTTTCTAATAGTTAAATTATTCATTTTGAAGGTTTAAAATAGTAAATAAATACACTTCGAAGGTTTTAAATAATATTATGTGTATTAAATTTAGTATTCAAAGTTTTCTAATAGTTAAATTATTCATTTTGAAGGTTTGAAATAGTAAATAAATACACTTCGAAGGTTATAAATAATATTATTTGTATTAAATCGTGTATTCAAAGTTTTCATATAGTTAAATTAAGTATTTGAAGGTTTTAAATAGTAAATAAATACACTTCGAAGGTTATAAATAATATTATTTGTATTAAATTAAGTATTCAAAGTTTTCAAATAATTATATTAATCATTTCTAATGTGTAAAATATACTTCGAAGGTTATAAATAGTAAACAAAATATAACCAAAGTTCAAGTTAGGCGTTGACTATATGAGTATATCAAATGCAACCTTTACGCTCTATTGCACAATCAAATATATTCTAAACGATTAACATCTATATAAATATAATATATATATATATATATATTTATATATATATATATATATATATATATATATATATATACCTATAAATAAATAATCATGAAAATACGGGTATGTGTGTGTGTGTGTTCTCGCGTATGTAAGTATGTATGTACATTGTACATGTATGAGTGTGTATATGTGTGTTTTAATTAACAAAACTTAAATGTGTGTGTATGTGTATGTGTGTTGTGTGTGAATACACGTGCGTGTTTGTATATATATATATATATATATATATATATATAGATTTGAAACACTATTGTTTTACACTTTACACTATAAAAATATACATCCTATATCACATGTGTGATAGGTAAAAATTTAAGAATCATGCATTGACACGTTGCAGTGGTAATGTATGTGTGTGTGTGTGTGTGTGTGTGTGTGTGTGTTTGTATATGTATATGTGTGTATGTAGGTAATAGAGCACTACAATAATTGTTTTTTTTGTATAGGGAATTTAATAATTGAAAAACTATTGTTCTATTCAATTATAATATTTATTTATTTATTGATTATTAATTTATTATTTAGAATGAATTAAAATTTAACAGTACATGGAATGTACCATATATATTATAAAACAGTTTATAACTTGTAACCCTTATTACATTGCATTACATTCTTGTAAACAGTTCATTTTCTATAATATTATTAAAAATTACTTATATAAAATGGATATTAGATCATTTTAAAATAAAAACACTAAAGATAATGATAATATTTATGAAAGGTTGGAAATTATAATCACACATATTTGATATTTAATTAATATAATATAATACCAAAGATTTTCCGAAGGAAAGATATAACACTTACGCGAAATCGTGTAATTTGAATTTGTATACAAAATACCCCAGTGCCACCTATAGCGGGTTACTTTTAGGAACTATGTGTTGTTTATAATGTAAATTCGTATTCACTTTTAAAATGTTAAATAATATTCTTTAAATTAATATTTATATGGTGAAAACTAAGTGTTCATTACTAATATATAACAAACAAATATGATATGTATATTTTAAATGCTATAAGTATATATTTAGTGTAAAAAAATATATAAGTAAGTATATAAAAGCTAATTTATAATGCATGTAATTTAATAGAGCAATGAAAACATTGTTGTATGCAAACAGAGCCGAACCTAAATCTATTTCAGTGATTTCGATACTACTGCTAGCAGCGGTTGGGGATATTACTAAATTACGCATCATGCATAGGGAGTGTTATATATTTGCTTCGCAAAATTGTTGCTACTACTGTGTACACATATCGCATACGATTTAATCGTGATCGCATGTGTGTAATTATGGGATATCGACTTTCCTACAGTGTATACACTGAGGTATACTCATAACTATATCGTCGATATCGGCTCCTACAATATTGTATATAAAATGTCGTACGACACGTATGTAAACGTGTTTAACTGCCATACTTCAACCAGTTATATATGTATCATTATAAACATATATATATATATATATATATATATATATATATATATAATATAAGATATATAAATTATTATAACAAACCATCGATTTATAGTTTATAATATACAAATCTATGCGATAAACAAACACATACAGATATACACACACAATTACACACACGAATATACAAACTTTTGATAATATTCAAAACAATAATATACAAGTATATTTGTATACTGAGTGTAACATACCATTTACGACGTGTGTACATATATACACATAACACATAAATGCACGTGAATATATTACATTTGTATGTGTATATATGTATGGATTTAGTTGAATATGTTTTATAAGAAACTATATATTGTACCCTGTTAAAATCAGTAAAATATACTTCTTCTATCTAATAATACACTAGTATTTGTAGTTGTATTTATATATATATATATATATATATATATATATATATATATATAATTAATTTTAATACTAATACTTTACACTAGATTTTAATAGTATTGAATTTCATTGATGATTATTTATAACTTTATAATGATAATAATATAAGTTATAATTGAAAATTATAATATTTAAAAATAATCATAATAATAATTATATAGAGTTACCTCTTAAACATTAAGATATTCTTACGGCGTATATATGGCAAAACTGATAGACTAACTCTTTAGTAGCTCTGCACAGTAGGCAAACTCTTTAGAAGATTGACATGATAGGTGACCTCTAGCAGCTTTATACGGCAGGTGAACTCTTTAGATGGCACGAATCTG
Source organism: Osedax fenrisi (assembly GCA_964019155.1). Lineage (NCBI taxonomy): Eukaryota > Metazoa > Annelida > Polychaeta > Sabellida > Siboglinidae > Osedax > Osedax fenrisi. The sequence goes on from OZ025245.1 coordinate 18,456,918, forward strand.
TTGTGATAATAGATTTTTTGAATATGAAAAAAGTTATTATACAAGGATTTTTTTTAATTTAACTAAGAATACTCTACACGAGATTTTAATATTATTGAATTACATTGAGGATTTTTTAATAAAATTATAATTGATATTAACATTTAATAATAATCATAATAATAATTATATAGAGTTACCTCTTAAACATTAAAATATTCTTACACGCCGTAATACGTAACACGGCGTATACATGGCAAAGCTGGTAGAATTCTATTACGGCTCGACATAGTATGTGAACACTTTAGAAATTCGATATGGCAGGTGAACTCTATAGCATATTGACACAAAAGACGACCTCTTTAGCAACTTGACACCACATATGACCTCTTTAGCAGCTCAATACGGCAAGCGAACTCTTTAGATTGGCACGGATCTGTTGTGATAATAGATTTTTCGAATATGATTATTATACAAATGTGTTTTTTAATTTAAATAAGAATACGTACATATACAGCTATATTAAGTCTCGACATGGTAGGTGAATTCTTTAGCAACTTGACATGGCATACGACCTCTTTAGAAACTCGACACGGAAACCGAACTATTTAGATTGACGCAGATATGTTGTGATAATAGATTTTTTGAATATGATAAAAGATTAGTATACACATTTTTTTTTTAATTTAAATAAGAATACGTACATAAGATTTTAATATTAATGAATTTCGTTGTGGATTATTTAATAAGTAATAATTTATAATGGCAATTCTTTATGGTCGTCATGTCGTGATTTTAATAAATCACTAAAAAATTCACGCAAACTTTCTACATTAAATATATTACTTAAACTATGGATACGTTATACAGATTTATAATATTTATTATAATTTGATACAGACATTATCAAATTTAACTTTTAAATGTTAATAAAATATTTGTAAAGTATTATATAAGTATAAACAAAATTATGTACAATATATAATGATTTTATAGTTACAATAATATTGTAAAGTTTTATTTAATTAATTAAAAACGTATACATTTAGTAATTTTTCATTTACCTAATAAAAATTAATAATCATTATAATTTACATATATTAAAAAAGTAGGATCAAGAGAACTTTACGATCAATGGACAAATTCGATGGACATCGATATTATTCATAGATTTCCACATCTATGAATATATAGATATATAATGTATATAATAATAAGTATATCATATATTAAATTCGTTATTTATATTTAATATATTATATTCGCTATTATATTATATGTATAATAAATATACAATGTAGGTACCTTTTACGCGTAATATAGAGTTTAAATTATATAAATTTAGTGAAACCAATTATGAATTCAATATTATATTGAATATATGTAATACATAATGTATACTAAATAATATTTAGTTATTTAAAATATACAATTTAAGTACCTTTGACGTGGAATATAGAGTTTCAATCATATATATTTAGTCTTATAAATTACGAATTCAATATTATGATATAATTATTATAATAATATAATATTTAAGGTACATTTACGCGGAATAGACTATATAATAGAGTTTCAATTATAGTAATACAAATTACGAATTAAATATTATATTGAATTATTCAATGAATATATGTTACATATAATATAATATTTAATTCGTTACATTTAATACACATATAATTATTATATTAATATATGGGGAATACGGACGGTAGGCAAAAATTAAATAACTATAAATAGCAAAGTTCATTTTATAACTTACGCAAATTTATGATACACTCTGAATGCTCACGAAAATAAAATCTAAATGAAAACATGTATAAATGAATAATGATTTTATAAAAATATACATATACACCATTCATTTTAATTGATTAATTAATATTTGCATATTGATATTTTGGGTTGTTTGATTTATTTGGTTTAGCTGCTTTATATACCGAAGTGAGCGTATACAAAGTAATTAGTAACTACGAATATTATATTAGCGCGACGCATGCATTGTAAGACATGCATGAACTTTGTTATTTATAGTTATTTAATGTTTGCCTACCGTCCGTACTATCCTTAATATGTGATATATTTAAATAATATAATATTAAATAATTATTATATTACATATTATTATAATATCATATTACATATTAAATATGTAATTTAAATATTATTATTATAATTATATGTAAAATAAATATACAATTTATGTACCTTTTACTCGTGATATAGAGTTCCAATTATATAAATGTATGATACAAATTATGAATTCAAAAATATGTATAATAAATATACCATATAGGTAACTTTTACGTATAATATAGAGTTTTAATTATTTAAATTTATATAAAATAAATAATTTTAATTCAGGAAGTAAACAATGTTTATTATCATTATAATCCGGATTATAACGACATAATAATCATATTATAAACGATTATAATGTTATTATTATTATAATAAAATAAATTTAAAATTGTGTTCTTATCTAATTAGTTTTAAATTGTTATCATAATTTATTCAAATAGTGTAACCAAAGTAAAACTTGTAATTGAATATCAATTGACTATGAAAAAATATATTTTTAATTTATATTTGTATAAAGTATATATTTTATCTGTATACCAGTCTTTATATTATTTTCTTATATTTTTACACTTATTTATTTATAATTTAATAGTATATTTCGTAATAATTATTATTATTTATTTTATACACTATTTTTTACACTATTAATTTTAATTTGAAAACAATATTATTAATTTTATTTAGTTTATAAATCTAAAGATATAAGCTTATGAATAAATTATAACTTTGAATAATATGTGATAATATAATAAGTTTAACTTAGTTATTTATTATTTTATAATTTAATACTATATTTTACAACTTATGATATACAAATTAATATTATTTATGTAGAGAATATCGAATATGGCCCCGATATGTATTGATACATTTATGGGGTCAAGTTTATATATTACATGTATTGCTATAGTATATATATATATATATATATATATATATATATATATATATATGCTATATGCTAAAGCTAAACATATATATTTTAATTGTATAATAATATACATACTTTTATTTTAATTTTTTCACAGATTTTACAAAATGCTATACATCATAATTATATTTGAGAATATTGTCTATCTTGAATTGGGCATACATATGTTATTTATATATAGCAAAATAAATTAGGTTGATCGCGTCAGTACTTTTTATCTAAACACTCATTTATATACTCAAACATAGCAAACAAATTATTCTGAGAGAAAAGCATATATATGTATAATTTATTTATATTTGGGTATATAACTGAGTTAGGTATTATTATAATAATTATAATAACTATAATAATTAAACAACGTTTGAATTCAATTTTATCAGTTGAACATTTTGGTGGATCACTTCAGTACTATTATCTAAACACTCATTTATAAACACAAATATAGCAAACAAATTATTCTGAGAAAAAAGCATATATATATATATATATATTATATGAATATATATATATGTATAATTTATTTATATTTGAGTGTATAACTGAATTAGGTATTATTATAATAATTATAATAACTATATTAATTAGAGGGGACAGTATGACATGATATAACGTGACAGTACGGTGGTCTGAAAGTATGATATGATGTAACGTGACATTACAATATGATATAACATGACAATACGGTGTGCTGAAAGTATGATAAGATGTAACGTGATAGTACATTTTGCTAGAGGGGACAGTATGAAATGATATAACGTGACAGTACAGTGGTCTGAAAGTATGATATGATTTAACGTGACATTACAATATGATATAACGTGACAGTACGGAGTGCTGAAAGTATGATATGATGTAACGTGATATTACGTTGTGCTAGAGGATTAGTTACTAGGTTATTTTTCATTTCTAATGTGTAAAATACACTTCGAAGGTTATAAATAGTATTATTTGTATTAAATCGTGTATTCAAAGTTTTCATATAGTTAAATTATTCATTTCTAATGTGTAAAATACACTTCAAAGGTTATAAATAGTATTATGTGTATTAAATCGTGTATTCAAAGTTTTCTAATAGTTAAATTATTCATTTTGAAGGTTTGAAATAGTAAATAAATACACTTCGAAGGTTATAAATAATATTATTTGTATTACATTTAGTATTCAAAGTTTTCTAATAGTTAAATTATTCATTTTGAAGGTTTAAAATAGTAAATAAATACACTTCGAAGGTTTTAAATAATATTATGTGTATTAAATTTAGTATTCAAAGTTTTCTAATAGTTAAATTATTCATTTCTAATGTGTAAAATACACTTCGAAGGTTATAAATAGTATTATTTGTATTAAATCGTGTATTCAAAGTTTTCTAATAGTTATTATTCATTTTGAAGGTTTAAAATAGTAAATAAATACACTTCGAAGGTTTTAAATAATATTATGTGTATTAAATTAAGTATTCAAAGTTTTCAAATAGTTATATTATTCATTTCTAATGTGTAAAATACACTTCGAAGGTTATAAATAGTATTATTTGTATTAAATCGTGTATTCAAAGTTTTCATATAGTTAAATTAAGTATTTGAAGGTTTTGAATAGTAAATAAATACACTTCAAAGGTTTGAAATAGTAAATAAATACACTTCGAAGGTTTTAAATAATATTATGTGTATTAAATTTAGTATTCAAAGTTTTATAATAGTTAAATTATTCATTTCTAATGTGTAAAATACACTTCGAAGGTTATAAATAATATTATTTGTATTAAATTAAGTATACAAAGTTTTCTAATATTTAAATTATTCATTTTAAAGGTTTGAAATAGTAAATAAATACGCTTCTAAGGTTTCAAATAATATTAGGTGTATTAAATTTAGTATTCAAAGTTTTATAATAGTTATATTATTCAATTCTAATGTGTAAAATATACTTCGAAGGTTATAAATAGTATTATTTGTATTAAATCATGTATTCAAAGTTTTCATGTAGTTAAATTAAGTATTTGAAGGTTTTGAATAGTAAATAAATACACTTCGAAGGTTTGAAATAGTAAATAAATACACTTCGAAGGTTTTAAATAATATTATGTGTATTAAATTTAGTATTCAAAGTTTTATAATAGTTAAATTATTCATTTCTAATGTGTAAAATACACTTCGAAGGTTATAAATAGTATTATTTGTATTAAATTAAGTATACAAAGTTTTCTAATATTTAAATTATTCATTTCTAATGTGTAAAATACACTTCGAAGGTTATAAATAGTATTATTTGTATTAAATCGTGTATTCAAAGTTTTCATATAGTTAAATTAAGTATTTGAAGGTTTTGAATAGTAAATAAATACACTTCAAAGGTTTGAAATAGTAAATAAATACACTTCGAAGGTTTTAAATAATATTATGTGTATTAAATTTAGTATTCAAAGTTTTCAAATAGTTAAATTATTCATTTCTAATGTGTAAAATACACTTCGAAGGTTATAAATAGTATTATTTGTATTAAATTAAGTATACAAAGTTTTCTAATATTTAAATTATTCATTTTAAAGGTTTGAAATAGTAAATAAATACGCTTCTAAGGTTTCAAATAATATTAGGTGTATTAAATTTAGTATTCAAAGTTTTATAATAGTTATATTATTCAATTCTAATGTGTAAAATATACTTCGAAGGTTATAAATAGTATTATTTGTATTAAATCATGTATTCAAAGTTTTCATGTAGTTAAATTAAGTATTTGAAGGTTTTGAATAGTAAATAAATACACTTCGAAGGTTTGAAATAGTAAATAAATACACTTCGAAGGTTTTAAATAATATTATGTGTATTAAATTTAGTATTCAAAGTTTTCAAATAGTTAAATTATTCATTTCTAATGTGTAAAATACACTTCGAAGGTTATAAATAGTATTATTTGTATTAATTCATGTATTCAAAGTTTTCATATAGTTAAATTAAGTATTTGAAGGTTTTGAATAGTAAATAAATACACTTCGAAGGTTTGAAATAGTAAATAAATACACTTCGAAGGTTATAATTAGTATTATTTGTATTAAATTTGTATTATTTATATGATATGATGTAACGTGACATTACAATATGATATAACATGACAGTACGGTATGCTGAAAGTATGATATGATGTAACGTGACATTACAATATGATATAACATGACAGTACGATGGTCTGAAAGTATGATATGATGTAACGTGACAATACAATATTATATAACGTGATAGTACGGTGGTCTGAAAGTATAATATGATGTAACGTGACAGTACATTGTGCTAGAGGACGAAATGGCTCATAAACTTGTCCTTTGGGAACCGACAAATGGTAGTACAAGAAGAGGTCGCAAAACCATCACTTTTGTAGATAATCTAAGAGAAGACATAGGACTAGACGATATACATGAGATAAAGACGATGACCCAGCAAACAGTAAGAGAAGCATAATAGCAGCATAACAGCAAATTCTAGAGCCTCAAATGTTTACATTGTGCTATTATGCTGCTATTAAATGTCTATTATGCTGCTATTATGCTGCTATTAATTTGTAATGATATTATGCTGCTGTTATGCTGCTGTTATAGCAGCATAATATACATTTAAAATTAACAGCAGCATAACATTAGCATAATATCATTACAAATTAATAGCAGCATAATAGCAGCATAATAGACATTTAATAGCCACATAATAGCACAATGTAAACATTTGAGGCTCTAGAATTTGCTGTTATGCTGCTATTATGCTGCTCTTACTGTTTGCTGGGGAAGTTGGACAGAGATGTTTGGAGTATAAAGGAAAAGAAAATTCGAGCGAGAGCTCAACATAAGTAAGTAAGTAAGTAAACTGTGATATAATGATCCAAGTTTCAACTAGTTAAATATGGATCAGCAATATCCAAGTTTACACCAGTTTAAAAAAATAACTTGGATCAAACTGTGGTATAATGATCCAAGTTTTAACTAGTTAAATATGGATCAGCTAAATCCAAGTTTACACCAGTTTAAAAAAATAAATTGGATCAAACTGTGGTATAATGATCCAAGTTTCAACTAGTTAAATATGGATCAGCTAAATCCAAGTTTACACCAGTTTAAAAAAAGAACTTGGATCAAACTGTTGTATAATGATCCACGTTTCAACTAGTTAAATATGATCCAAGTTTACACCACCTAGATCCAAGTTTGGACCAGATTCCCCCAGTTTCCCCCAGTTTACACCTGTTTAAAAAAATAACTTGGATCAAACTGTGGTATAATGATCCAAGTTTCAACTAGTTAAATATGGATCAGCTAAATCCAAGTTTACACCAGTTTAAAAAAATAACTTGGATCAAACTGTTGTATAATGATCCAAGTTTCAACTAGTTAAATATGATCCAAGTTTACACCACCTAGATCCAAGTTTGGACCAGATTCCCCCAGTTTCCCCCAGTTTACACCAGTTTAAAAAAATAACTTGGATCAAACTGTTGTATAATGATCCAAGTTTCAACTAGTTAAATATGATCCAAGTTTACACCACCTAGATCCAAGTTTGGACCAGATTCCCCCAGTTTCACCCAGTTTACACCAGTTTAAAAAAATAACTTGGATCAAACTGTGGTATAATGATCCAAGTTTCAACTAGTTAAATATGGATCAGCTAAATCCAAGTTTACACCAGTTTAAAAAAATAACTTGGATCAAACTGTTGTATAATGATCCAAGTTTCAACTAGTTAAATATGATCCAAGTTTACACCACCTAGATCCAAGTTGGGACCAGATTCCCCCAGTTTCCCCCAGTTTACACCAGTTTAAAAAAATAACTTGGATCAAACTTTTGTATAATGATCCAAGTTTCAACTAGTTAAATATGGATCAGCTAAATCCAAGTTTACACCAGTTTAAAAAAATAACTTGGATCAAACTGTTGTATAATGATCCAAGTTTCAACTAGTTAAATATGATCCAAGTTTACACCACCTAGATCCAAGTTTGGACCAGATTCCCCCAGTTTCCCCCAGTTTACACCAGTTTAAAAAAATAACTTGGATCAAACTGTAGTATAATGATCCAAGTTTCAACTAGTTAAATATGGATCAGCTAAATCCAAGTTTACACCAGTTTAAAAAAAATAACTTGGATCAAACTGTTGTATAATGATCCAAGTTTCAACTAGTTAAATATGATCCAAGTTTACACCACCTAGATCCAAGTTTGGACCAGATTCCCCCAGTTTCCCCCAGTTTACACCAGTTTAAAAAAATAACTTGGATCAAAATTTTGTATAATGATCCAAGTTTCAACTAGTTACATATGATCCAAGTGTACACCACCTAGATCCAAGTTTGGACCAGATTCCCCCAGTTTCCCCCAGTTTCCCCCAGTTTCCCAGTTTGATCCAAGTTAAACACGAGTTTTGAATACTGGGACATCACTATTATAATATGAATAGAGGGTTAAGTATCGCGTAACGATTCTACGATTCTTTGTCACGTGACAAGATCATATTCGTATCGCGATGACGAAACACACAGTATGACCTCTAGGCGTATCTATTGCGTAATTTAATGACCTTGAAGCGTAACAATTGCGTAATATATTGACCTTGAGGCGTATCTATTGCGTAATACAATAATCGTGAGTCGATGTATATGTAATAGTGTTACGTACTTGATTACGTAATACTAGTGTTACATAACAATGATACGCGTGTCATGTGCTTAACTCCGGAGTCGTAAAACAGTAATCTTTAGGTGTAATATAATGACCTTGAGGTGTATATATTACGTAATATAATAACCCTGAGACGTATCGATGTGATGTTCGGTAGGACGGAAAACTCGCGTTCGTCCACGTATGTGAAGTTGTTGTATCTAAGGCTTAGTTTCTTTACGGACAGCGCTAGATTAGACTCCGCCCACTTTCCTATTGAACTTAGTTCATTATGTTCCAATCTAAGGTTAATCAAACCTAAGTTGTTCGGTGCGCGTGTTAGTTTATGTATAGTTATAGTAATAATAATCTATATGATAGAGTAGTAGTAATCGTCTTGCCCACCCACCCTTACGGTCGATATCTTGTGATTTACATTTTCCATCGAATTATATCGAGCACTAATCGATGCAAGCTTAAGAGTTAACTTAATTATTGATTATTTGAGAAATTCTATTTATATCTTATTGCATCTTAATTTTTAACACTTTAATTTTGTTAATATCAAAGTGAAATTGCAAGTATTTCCGATTATTTCCATATATTAGCATTAATATAATATAAATTCAAGTCGAAATACTGGAATTTCGGTGAAAATACTAAAAAAAATAGTAAAAATGGTAGAAAAAGGTACAAAATGCTAATTTTTACTAACTTTTTGGCGTATTCTATACTCGATCCGAGTATTTTAAGACATTCGGTGAAACACTCGCTTCGTTATTAGTGGGGAAACCCGCCCTTATAGTATAACAATAAAAACACGTCTAGCGTTTGCTAGTTGCATTACATCGAATTATATGTCGAATAATAGTAATGTGAAAACACGCACAATCTATCTATATGTTGATTTGTTAATTATTAATTATATTTTTTAAGACATAACATTCTTAAATTTAAAGATGTAATAAATATATCTATTTATAGATATGAGTTTAGAATATATAACAAGCATTATTTGCATAGTTCAATTTGTAAGTTATTTACCCATAATTGCTACTTTTATACTTTTCGGTTATAAAATATTTATTTTTAAATATTAAAAAAAAAATGTCCATTTAATGACTAAATATTAATTTGTCTACATAATGATTATTACACAATTTTAAATTTATATATATATATATATATATATATATATTTAATAAACAAATAATGTTATATATTAAATTATATCTAATTCAATTTTCAGACCGAAATATTATTTCAACAACATAGAATAATCGTATAATATAAATAGTCTTTAAATCTAGTTAAGTCGTATTCATAACAAATTGGGCTCAACTTTTGCCATGATTTTGTAGACAGATATCGGATTTTTCAACAACAAAATTTGTTGAACATTTACTATATATTTGGTATTAAATTGAAGAAAATTATAATAATACGAAATAAATAATTAGAAGCTGATAATATCTGCAGGCTATAACAATCGAAGGCATAATTATTTGTTGTGAACAAACTTTATAGCGATCATTATAGTTTCTAATATATACTTATATTAATATTACGTGTTGTAGAAATGATATTACAGTCTGAAATTTGAAAATAATATGCGTATAAATATGTATATGTAAGAATAACTTTTTAGAACAGCAAAACTTTGCACGTTTATCGTCTTTAGCTGATTTTCCATTAACTGTACCACTTTCATAGAGTCTTGCTATTCATTAGTAATGCAACGATTATAATATAAAGATAATTTATTACTAAATACGTATATATATATATATATATATATATAATTAATTGTATTTATTTTGTTTATAATTAATGTCTATTGATATATTTTCTAAAATTTAAACCAGTTTTCTTATTATTTTTATTTTTATTTTTATGAATTACAATACTAAACATATGATACCTATTTAATTATAGCAGATTTCTTGTTAAATTATTTATTATAGTTAATATTAATAATATATATAGACTATAGGGTCATATATATAACGAATAAACAAAACATAACAACACAAATATATCTAACGATAAAAGAATTATACACAAATTAGGCTAGAAATTTAAGAATATGAAGATATTGTTGAGATTTTAATCTTTTTTAATATATTAGTTCTATAAATGGAATATATATCCTTTGGAAGTTTATTCCATAGGCAGAGATATTTCCTATTATCAGATATTAGTTGAATATATATATATATATATATTGTATTGGTAAGTATAGTAAGTTAATATTAAACATCGAACTTGAATAGGGGAATAAACATAGGTGAATATTTAGTGCTAACTTGAACGGAAGTACTATTATTCTCTGAAGTCCAGAACGCCTTTAGACTGATGTATTCGAGGGGCGTGTTACTTATTGATACCTGGTAGAATGGCGGCAGACCGGCGAATGCGAAGTCCTGAATTCGGACCAGATTCGGACACGTGGTGAATAACGCCTGTTACATAAATAGGATGCATACATTAATAGGATGCGGTTAAATAGGCTGAATACAACCACTTATAAGGTTGTGCTTTGTTTAGCAGGGATGTTGGTCAGATGTATATATATATATATATATATATATATATATATGTCTGTGTGAATCTGTATATATGTAATATTGTATGTGTATGAATGTGATATCAAGCAACTAAATACACATTAAGGGGATATATCTATGGGACGGCTATTTTGTTGATTTTACATGTATATATATATAGGGAACGCATTTCCTCCGTTTATTGAGTGTTTCGAAAAACCTCTTCATTACATTTAAAAATTAGTATTGTGCATACATATGTTATTTATATAAAGCACATGAAATTAGGTCGATCGCTTCAGTACTTTTATCAAAACACATTTGAAAAGTAAACAATAAATAAATTCAATAAAATTCAAATAAATTATAAAGTAATAAAATTATACATTCAGCTAATATATAATAAATATTAAAAAATAATAAGGTTATGTTTTCTTATCAATATATAAATGTTATATTTATAATTTATATATTTACATATTATATGTAATATACTAATTGTAGTACTTATATACATTTTATTTTGTATTATATCAGAGTATAATAATCTTATGTATTTAGATAATATAAAATAAATATTATAAAGTAATAGATATGTTTTCTTATCTATATATAAATGTTATATTTATAGAATTTATATATTAGATATAAAACATTATATAACAAAATTAAAAAAAAAATTATCAATACAATTTTAATTATTTAGTTTTCTATTAGAATAATACATTTATAAAAAATCAGAGATATTAAATTATTAAATTTATATCCAGAATAGCAAAGAATAATTGAAAATAATGAGGATAGATTGTGTATCAACTTCGGGGATATGGGTGCGTCATGTCCAATGCCGTGGAGATAATATTTGTTCCAAGAATAAGAACACTGGCAATACTTGCCTCTCACTACAAGTATATCCTTTTCCTCGATATGTACCATACCAACATTAACACAAAATAATCTCCACTCCGTCATCACAAAATACAATATAAAATATAGTTAACGTTATCAAATGTGTTATTCTAATAGATTACTTTTTATAATGGTAATATTTTATTATAAATATAATACAATATTAAAATAGATAGAATAATTTGTTATGGTATTCATCATGTAATAACTAAAAATTTAAGGTAAGACATATAAAAATAAAATAACTAAAATAAAATAAAATAAATTAATAATTAGATAAAATATAAATTAATATATAGTTTAATATACACATAATAAATACAATTAATACACAATAATAATACAATACGTAATAACAAGTATTTGTATACTCCAAATTAAATTTAATTAGTATAAACATATATTTTCAATTATTTTATAATAATTCGAAATTTCAAATTTTCATATTATATTATGTCAAATGAATGTAAAGTATGTGTTGTTATAAATTGTCATGAATTTAAAAAGAGTAAAATATGTTTGGTAATTTATTTATGTCAAAAAATAAAAAAAATTAATTAGAAGGTAATTAATTTTGTATATTAATATTTTTTATAATGTGTCAAGAGTGTAATTTTATAGTATGTCAAAAGAACATGAAAATGTTAATAATGATAAACAAAAAAGTTTTCATTGGGTTCTAATTGTAATTCTATGAAAGAGAAGATTATCGTTAACCTTAACCTTGAATAGATTTTGTAAGTTTGATGGCAGAGAATGATTTCTTGCTCTAAACATACATTTTACAGTATTTAATTTAACACTATCAGTAAACTTTAAAGAAATATATTGTGTATAACATTTTCTGTACATTTTATCTCCATTATATATACTTTTTAGTGCTCTTTTTTTGTCAAATGTTAATTTTATTGAGTTTTGTAATAAAAGTATTACCCTAAAATTAATAGCAGTAATTTAACTGAGAATAAAATAATCATTATACAGTTAATGATACAGACTAATGATTTATTATTTAATTTGAATTTTACTTTGTTTAAAATAGCAATAGTTCTTGATAATTTTGAACATAAATAATCTATTTGGCTGTTCTAGTCTAATTTATTACGAATAATTATTCCCAAAAATTTAAATTTGTTAAATATTTTAATATCTGTATTATCTGTATTATCTAATTTTTAACTTAAATTTAACATTTTCATTTGTATTTCCGATATTAAATAATAAAATGTTAGTTTTATTAATATTTAATGATAATTTATTAATATTTAACAAGCTATATACTTTATAAATGCCATGTTTTATTTTATTTTCAAGATTTATAATAGATTTATCATTACAAATTAAAATTGTATCGTCAGCAAATAAAAATAGCTTAAAAACAGGAGATATATTTGGTAGATCATTTATATACAATAAAAAAAAATCAGACCCAATACAGATAATTATGTATTAACTCCACATTGAATCTTATTTAGACTAGACCTACCATTATGAATAACATATTTATTAACATATATATATATATATGCGTATACACATATGTATGTATGCAATGCACAATGTGCATATATGTGAATGTGTATAAAATGAAAAATGTAAAATCGTGTCATCGCGCGAATAATCCTTTTAAATAAATCATAACTGTATAAATATTCTAATAGATAGCCTATGAGCTATATATAAGATTTATATATAAGAATTATATATGAGATGCTACCCGTTAAGGGTGATATCTTTGATTTGTTGGCGATGGATTTTGCTTGATCGATGAAAATAAATAAATGATAGTATAATAACCAGTCAATAAAAACCCTATAGGGTTATACATACAATATTTAACTTAGGAAATAAAAAAAACAGATTGATCAACTTAACATTTTTTTTGCAACAAGAAATGTTAACACCCAAGATAATAGGTAATTACTTCAATGATTACATATATAAAATATTTTTAATAATGTGTTCCTAAAATTTTCCTGGAAATTAATATTATTTATAGAATGTTGCTGTACTTTAAAATGAATGTTGAAATGTATAATATTTTTTTTGATACTATTTATAAGGGTATCTATATTAGATAGAAGAAATTAAAAAAAAATTCCAAATAATTTTATAATTATTGTCTTTTGCTATATATTTTGATAAAATAAAAATTATATTCGACGTTCTCAAAAACATGAATGGTAAAAAAAAAACTAAAATGTTTATGATATTTTCTCGAAATAAAATACCATATCTGAAAGATTTTTAGCTAGCGAAAAAAACAAATTACGAACACAAATTTCAGAGCATTTTTTTTTTAAATTAGTAAAATATTATTTTTGACTATAATTTTTTTAATTTTATAAATTAGTTAAAACTAAAATACAACTTATATTATAAAATTTAAAGAGCTTTCAAAAATATTAATTATTAATTATTTTAATTTTGGATAATTAAAATAAAATTATTTAATACAAAATACCAATATTTCCTCAATGGGTTATTAATTATTTGTTTAATATTTATATACATATACATATATTAAAGATATGTACTTAATTTCATTAAAAAACATACATTATTATATTAGTTGTGGTCAAATAAGTATTATAAATAAATTATAAAATACATAATATCTATGTAATTCTATCAATTTTATTCGTATATTTTTGACAAGATATTTTGCAAAGATATAACACCCCCTATGCATGCAACGTAGTTTACTAATATCCCCTACCGCTGCTAGCAGTAGTATCGAAATCACTGAAATAGATTTAGGTTCAGCTCTGTTTGCATACAACAATGTTTTCATTTCTCTATTAAATTACATGCAATATAAATTAGCTTTTACTTACTAAATATATACTTATAGCATTTAAAAAATAAATATCATATTTGTTTGTTATATATTAATAATGAACACTTAGTTTACATCATATAAATATTAATTTAAAGCATATTATTTAACATTTTAAAAGTGTATAGTTAAATACGAATTTACATTATAAACAACACATAGATCCTAAAAGTAACCCACTATAGGTGGCACTGGGGTATTTTGTATACAAATTCGAATTACACGATTTCGCGTAAGTGTTATATCTTTCCTTCGGAAAATATTTGGTACTACCAAAGCCCAAGATACACGGTCGCCTATTAAGCCTATGTAAATAGTAGTATGTCATCCAGCACATTGTTAGGGGAACATGGGTATTTAATTATATCACAGATAATAATAATATGTTAATATCTTTGGTAAATAGAAACAAGATCAAATTAATTTTAAAATCATTTGATTATTTTATATATTTATTACAATAGGAATATCAAATATATGCATGCATTTATTAATATTATTTAGAAGTATGTGTACTATTAATTTAGTAAACATTTAATAAGCATATTTTTTGTTATGATACATTCTATTTTTCATATTAATTATAAAAATTCATAACAAAATAAATTTAAGCAATAATATTATTATGTATTGCGAGTGTTTATTACGTAGTATAACGATATACTTACGTATAAATATCAATATAATATAAATATCAAATGAATATAATCATTTATTAATAATAATAATATTAATATTATTTAGAAATATGTGCATTATTAATTTAGTAAATATTTAATAAGCATATATCTTGTTATAATAAATTATATTTTTCATAATATTATTGATATTTAATTTAAATATAAAATATAATACTCAAGCCCTTTGGTATTATCAATAATATCGTATCTTAAGTTTATTAGCATGCATAGTACTATAATTATCAAATGAATATAATGTGTTAATACTAATATCAAGTCATATTTTATGTTATAATTATATTATTAATTCAAAGTCAATATTAATAATTAAATTCAAATTCTAAGTCTCTTGAATATAATTATTATAAATACATATTATTATAATATTAATAATTATAGGATAATATGATTTAGTATATAAATCATTATTACATTGTTAAATAATGTTCAATCATTCTAGATAAATAATTATTTATATATATATATATATATATATATATGTATACATAAAAGTTATATATATATAACTTTTGTATATATATTAATAAATAAACAAAATAAGTAGTTAACCTATTTATATTATTATATTTATTGAAATATTAAAATTTTCTAATTACATGTATAGGTAAATATTCACACACTCTCTCTTACTTTCTCATTCTCACTATCACACTATCTCTCTCACTCTCTCACACATATGCACTCTCTCACTCACACTCTCTCCCTCTCATTCTCTCACTCCTTCTATCTCTCAATCTCCCTCTCACTCACTATCACTTTCACTCTCTCTCACTCTTAATATATCTCTCCCTCTCTCACTCAAACTCACTCTCATTATCTCACTCCCTCTCCCACTCTCTCTCTCTCTCTACCTCTCCCTCACTCTTACAATCACTCTCTCCCTCACTTACTCTCACTCACTCATACTCTCCCTCATTTACTCTTTCTCACTCTCTAACTATCACACTCACTCACTCTACCTACCTCTCCCTCACTCTTACTCTCACACTCACTCACTCACTTACTCTTACACTCATTTACTCTTACTCACTCTTACACTCACTCACTCTCATTCTCTAACTATCACACTCACTCACTCACTCTCTATCCTCTCCCCCACCATCCCCTCCATCTCAATATTTATATATCAAAAAGTACTAAAGGTGCAAAGTATATTGATATTATAAAGCCTAGATATTAGAATATTTCTATAGGAATTTGATATTTGAAAAGCCATTTTAATTTGATATAAGCAATTATTAAATATGGAAAGAACTTTTATATTGGTAAAGATTTGATATTAAAAACTCATATTGGCTTTTATATTAGTATAACATTAGTATTAGGATTACTATAATTCTACATACAACAACTTTTGATAGATGTATAGATTTACTATTAGCAGAGAACGTTACTATTTTTTTAGATTTACTTCGTAGGAGCTCTGATGATTTCCTCACAATATTTTCCCCTTCTTCTTGTGCCATTTACAGTAGCTTGAAATATTAATTTCGACATCAAATTAGTGTTGCGATATACATGTTCATACCACAGTAACTTCTTTGTTGCTATAAACATTATTATATATTAATATATATATATATATATATATATATATATAATATTAAAATATACCTTTTTTTATATAATGTTGTGCTATTAAATTAATATCATATATATATATATATATATATATATATATTAATGTATATTACATAAATGTTTTATATAATATATTTATTTATTTATATATATATATATATATATATATAATAATAATTAAGTTTAATGATATAATTTAATTAAAAATAAACTAAATGTTATATATAAATATATATATATTTAAATGTATATTACATATATTATAATATATATATATATATATATATATATATATATATATATATATATATATATATATATATATATATATATATAATTTACCTACATTACATATTACATTTTTATAAAATACATTAGGTTTATTGTTTACCTATTCATTGATTTGTATATATATATATATTGTATATATATATAATTTTATCACATTTTTGCTCATATCTTTTGTTTTAATGAAAATTAATAAAAACTAAAATATGAACATTATAATATAATTTAATAAGCTTTCCAATTATACTAATTTTATTATAATTACATCAATATAAAAAATGAAATTATTGTAGCGATTAGCAAATTTTTACCACATTTTTGCTCATAACTTTTGTTTTAATAAAAATTAATAAAAACTAAAATATGAACATTATAATAGAATTTAATAAGCTTTCCAATTATACTAATTTTATTATAATTACATCAATATAAAATATCGCATTATTGTAGATATTATCAAAACCCGCTTTGCTATTAGTTGATCATAATAAAAAATGCCCTTATCTAATATTTCATAAATCATATAATTTGTTATACTTATGCATATAATTATATAAATATATAATTATATATATATTATTATATATATATTCATAAAAATATACTAACAATTTATATAAATCGTGTTGTATTTGAATGTTTAATTTGAAAATATTTTTCAAATAATATTAAAATATTTAGGATATAATACACTATTTTACGTATTTAACATTATACAAATCTAAAAGTAATTATTGTATCTATTAAATATTAAAAATATTCAACCTTACATTTATTAACTTTGTCTCGAGGTTCAGTAATTATATGTTAAAATTGATATTATATGAAAAATTAAAATAATTTACATGTAAACTAATACAAATATTATATTTCTGACCAATTGACGATGGGCGTGTCTTAAATAAATCATTGAACCGTGAAAAAAAAATTTGACATATATTGATTGACCGTGTATCTTGGGCTTTGGTACTACTATAAAATACCGATCTAGCTTATTTAATATTGTATTATAAAAATAGGCAGTATATCTGTATTCCATATATTAAAAATGCAATCAACTTTATGATATAATTAAGCTATTTTATTATCTATAAATAATGATTTTTATATATAAATGAAGATTGTATTTTATAAATGATATATTTATAAGTTTATAATAATCTGGTAAAATGATCTATTCATAAATTCATATTTGATATAAAGATATAATGTTAATAAATATGTTTGAATTTAATATTAAAATAAAATATATATAGGTCGCCTTTCATGCGCTTTATCATAAAGTAAATTGGAAATTATTTCTCTCAATAATTTCTTGTCTATTTTAACTGATATGTATAAGCCTATAATTAAAAAAATTAAAAAAAATCTTATGTATGTGTTTTATTTCATCTAGATGTAACCTATAATAAATCAAGAATGTAATTTTGAAAATAAGTAAAAGTAATCACCCTTACCGACCAACAATATGTATTTGTATTATAAGTAGGATTATTCCTATATGGATACTATACTATTACACATTCTCTCTAGTGCACATTATACCAGGTACAACTTTTACACAACCCAGTATCCTTACACACGCATTATTTGCACCGATATATATATATATATATATATATATATATATATATATCCAAATAAACTAATTAATTATAATAAAGTAAATCAATAATTTGGTATACCGAGAGTATCTATCGTAATCAAAATATCTATGTATATATATATATATATGTAATAATGAGTGGTCGAATTAGGTATTAGCAATATTACACAACTTCAAAATGATAGAGGACCGTTGTATTTACATTAATTTGTATTTAACAATCAAAACAAAAACATACACTAATGCTGTTAAATATATATACAACATTACAAATAGAATATTACAATATAACTTTATACAAACCGACACATGTCAAGGCATAATTAAAATGAAATAATATTATTAAATCTAATATAATTCAGATTATATACAAACCACCACATGTCAAGGCATAATTAAAAATGAAATAATATTATTAAATCTAATATAATTCAGATTATATTACTACTACGCGACAGTTCATTGGTCCAACCAATTATATTAAAATAAACTAAATAACATTAAATAAAAAAAACACAAAAATCAATATATACGAAATCAACATTTATACTTAAGTATATTATAAATTTATAATTATTACATAACACAAAAAAAAATAACTAACTAAAAATATATAATAAACTAAATAACATTAACTATATATAGTTATAAAAAACTCAAAAATCAATATATATATATACGAAATCAACATTTATACTTTTATAATTATTATATAATATACAACAACAAAATAACTACTTAAAAGTTTATAATATACACTTAAAAATAACTACATTAAAAATATAGAATACGTTAGTCTGCTACATATATATATATATATATATATATATATATATATAGAATATAGTATGATGATATATAAGCATATCATATATGGTATTCATTAGATGGGATACATTCACCCCTTATCCATACGTAATACCCTGCCATTACACACCATATATCTTATACATGTTAATCCTGCCATATATCTCTAACCATGTATTTTTCTCCGGAGACCATGGACATCTTGCTGAATTCGGGAATCTGTTCACCGATGTAGTCTTTATCGCAACTTAATAATGACTTCATATTTAATTACATCATCATAGCCATCCATAGTTAATATAGTCAGTTATATATATATATATATATATATATTATTAACTATGAGTAATATAAGTAATAACTAAATTATGGCAAGTATATTTGTATATGATAACTATAATGTAAATAGAATATATTAATATTTCATATTAAACATAAATATAAATATAAATAATGATTGCTCACATGCGTAACACTGGAGTATTGAAGTACACTATATATTATTAAATAATATAGTATAGTATATCTGACTAATAAACATACTATAGAATCTATCATCCGTTCTAATCAACTAAATATATATATATATATATATATATATATATATATGAATATGTGAATTACGTGGCGTATAAAAACCTAAAACCGAAATGTGTTTTTAAACACTCACATCCGGGTACATCGATGACGGGGCAGTTTTCTGATGACGTGTAACAAATACATACGATTACCAGTAGCGATAAACTGACCGATATACTGGACAGACGATTCATTTTGACTAGGTAATGTATATATTTACACACACAAATATATATATATATATTTGATTGTGAGTAAATGTGAATTCATATCAATATTCTGTTAAATTAATGACTTCGCTAACTTTGTATTGACATAAACTATTTGTTATTATTGTTTATAATATCAGGGAGCTCCATGATAATATCTAACTATAAATATGTACGGCCGTCGGCCGGTCATAAAATATACAAATCAAGATGTCAGCTAATGTTGACAAAAATATATGTTTTTAATGTCTTTATTTATATTAAGTTTGAAATAATCAGTATAGATTTTATAGTGCATATAATTTTAAATAGTCACACATTTAGACAATATTAATAAGTTATATAATAATTAATTTATTAGTAATTTGCATTAATAATAATAACTGACAACGATACTAGTTTGACGTACTATAATATTAATTAATTCTTAATAGTATACATATATATTTATAAATATACTTTAACAATCAAATATGATATAGATCAGTGATTCCAATCTATTAGTCATTTTCCAAACTTGGGTCATTATATTTTTGTTGGGCCACTTTAATATATATATATATATATATATATATATAGTATAGCTAATATTATTCGTTAATTATTAAAGTATAATAATAGAAAAGTTAAATATGTTTTTGGGTTATGGTATATTTGTACATTAACAATTATCAAAAAAGGTCATGGTCAAAAAAGATTGGAAACCACTGTTAATAGATAATCAACAAAGCTACCGACATTTTTAATATATTATCATTATCATCATATATCGTATACGGTAATAAACTATCAATGCAAACGAATGGCTACGAATCAAGATATAATACCACTGAAATCAAATATAGCATAAGCACGAACGATACGTGTGTTAGTGTGTGCAAGTGTGCGTGAATGCATACTCGATTGTAAGCATATAGATATACCTAGTATGTGATGATATAGCATATATGGTTGCGTACGGGTGTGTGTATGTATGTGTCATCGATATAAAGAAAGATGGTTTCTTTATATCGATGTTATGTGTATGTATGTGTGTGTGTGAGATGCGTTGCATTATTACTCGTATTATATGATGGACTGTGTGAGCTATCATGATGTGCATATAAATGTAAACTGTATAAATATAAATATATATATATATATATTAAATTATGTACTTACCTAATTTTATAATTGCGAATAATAACGAACCAAAAAAACTAAAACGAAATAAAGTCACGTAAACATTAAATTATTCCTATAATTTTAAAATTCTAAATTGAAAATAATATAAAAACAAATTGTTTTAACTATAACTCACTCACCGAACGCATAGGTCGGGAGGTCGTGAGGGACATGCCGCCATGTGGTCATAGGAGATATACCACCAGGTGGCAGCATAATACGTATTACTTCGTCTAAGTAATCTACAGCTCTTCAAAAAGTCGTCGAATGTGTAGGCAGTATTGGTTATCCAGTTATCCAGTTATCCAGTAGTCCAGTTATCCAGTTATCCAATTCACGAGTGAGCCACAATTCATCCTCTAAAGTTACCTCTTATAACACAATAGAAACCCGTGTACGTAAGAGTGTACCGCTACTTGTATGTTCGCATTATGCATATCGTGTTGTACCACGGCGATGTATCCTATAACGTATAAGTTATGTTAAACAGTTGTAGTTAAGAGCAACACGACTTGTAGATATACTTAAAGTCGTGTCGCTCTTACCTACAACTGTTTAACACACATATATATATATATATATATATATATATATATATATATTCAATACATTCAATACATATTATTTATTGTCATGAACATTCGTGTGTCAGGAGGGTAACAACGCTCGTCCGGGCCGCCTTTTTCGTCTTCCGGGTTACCGGCCATCTCTTCTTTTCGTCGTTACCATGAAAGTATATATATATACTTTCATTAAATATATTTAATATTGAAGTTGAAATACCATTCCAATATATACTCATCGTCGTATTTAAATCTAACCGGAAGTTGATTAATTATGAGTATAAAGATGAGGTATTCGTACAGCGACGGATTTTTATTTTGAAAGCTTCTGCATTTTACACATTTTAATTATTTGTAAGTATGATTTCGGATTTAATCGCATTTATCGAATTCATATATATCGTACGAAAATTGTGCGACTTACGTCGAAACATTTACTTCATTATTCGTTAATTAAGGCTATTTAATATAGTACATTTTATTGGCCGGGATATTTAATTCATAGGGGTGGGTTAGAAATTCGTATATAACTCCGTAATTATAAACTCGTATATAGTTACATTATTATTTCCTATTCGTATTATATATATTTACATTATTCCGTTTACGGCTAATGATATAGAACAATATTCGAAAAATTATCTCACATATAATAGGTGAAATATATGAAATAATCTATAAATAATTATTATTTCATATGTTTAAATATAAAATTCATATTAGTGTAAATATATATATATATATATATATATATATATTAATAGAGATATTTTTCTTAATACATTATATTGGTTTTCGAACGCTGATTCCGATGAGATAAAAGATGCAAATATTACCGGAAGTTGGATAATTATTCGTTAAATACCACGCCTTAATCGCATATATACGAAATATCAATATTAAAATGGCATATGTATATACGTATTAATTATGTATACGTAGGATTTCAAATTAAAACGTATTTATCGAAATCATTTACACTGTTAAAAATTAGGGTACATCGAGTGCCTTTTTTAGTGTGTAAGTAATATGACCATAGCCGTATCCTCATTAGGGTACAATTTTAATATATACGATATGTACCCTAAAAATTAAAAACTGTACCCTAAAGAATATTAGATGATTGTACCCTAATTATATGATAACGTATACCCTAATGCAATTGTATGATATATAACGTAATTGAATTGCGTGAAATGTAAATTTAATAGTCACGTACATTAATATTACCATAGATGTACCCTAATAAGTATATATATAGAATATACCCTAGTGCATTTAAGATATATATATCCTAATAAATATGTATATTGTACCCTAGTGAGTTTAAAAGTCATTCCTATCTAGGGTACATGGACAATATTGGTTATATTTTAACGATCTGAATTCGCTGTACCTTAATTTTTAACAGTCGATATTTACGAATATGTTGCTACTAAATTTACTACTGATTTTGTGATTACATAATACGATGGCGTATTACATATGTATGCATGCATACAATAATTGTAATATATGTTAATTATTATTTGATTATTATACATAATAATAAAGGCGCTGATATCATGTTTATGTAAATTATGTATGCATATATATTTACATATACAATTACTTGTATAGTCGTATATGACTTACACATAACAATACACACACACGCATGCACATATGTGCACACACACACATTCACAAACTCTCACACACATATATACACATATATACATAGATACAACTTCTCTCTTTTATGCGCGTATGAATTCACGGTTAACGTATCACTATAGACATTAGAATTAGGTAAACTGCTATTGGAGATAAAGTTTGTTCACCAATGTGAATGACAATCCGCCATTATGTTTGTAATGGTTGTATTTGTACATCATATTTTCAATACAAATTAAAATTCACTTACATTACTATAATGCTTAGAAATTACATTAATAATTATGATACATCTATTAAAATAAGCAACATGATTACAATTATAAAAATAAATACCTATCATATATAATATTTTAAAATAATGTTACAAAACCTAGTAAAAAATGAAGTTATATAATATTTATTTTTAAATATTTTAAAATAATATTTTCATTTAATGACTAAATATCAATTTACTAAATAATTAGCTTAAATTATATAAAATGGATATTACATAATTTTATATTAATATATAATTAATATATAAGTCATTTAATATATGAAAACTTTCAATGTAATGTATATTATAATTAGATATTTACAACTACTAATTTCATATTTTTCATATCAATTGACAAATTATATATAATTTACCTCTTTATAAAGAATATCACTGAATTATATTTGAATCAATAAATTTAATTCAATGAATTCTCTTTGTATGCAGATTATTCAAATGGTGAAAACAATACATTGCAGATTTATATAAACGCAGTCTACCTAATTATATGTCTATGGTATCCACTCATAGCACAGAACATACAAATAAACATAGTATACTGATAAACGAAGTCGCTATAAAATTTAAAATTATAATCTAAAATTATTATAAAAAAAAACATAATATATAAATATTGTAAATCATTATATATGTTTCTATTTCAATATATTTAGTATAATTAAAACCACTTAGGTAGCTTTGTATGAGAACAATGGTGAAATATAAAAATATATACATTTGCCCTTGTATGGTTTATATTTTACAGTAGTTCTTGTACGGTTTATATATTTCACGGTTTTTCTTATAAGGTTGTTCTTGTCGGATTGTATTTCACTGTTGTTCTTATACGGTTAGTATATTGCATGGTTTTTCTTATACGGTTATTCTTGTCGGTTTGTATTTCACTGTTGTTCTAATACGGTTAGTATATTGCATGGTTTTTCTTGTCGGTTTGTATATTCCATGGTTTTTCTTACACGGTTGATCTTGTCGGTTTGTATTTCACTGTTGTTCTGATACGGTTTGTATATTTCATGGTTTTTCTTATACGGTTCATCTTGTCTGTTTGTATATTGCATTGTTTTTCTAATACGGTTAGTATATTGCATGATTTTTCTTGTCGGTTTGTATATTCCATGGTTTTTCTTACACGGTTGATCTTGTCGGTTTGTATTTCACTGTTGGTCTGATATGGTTTGTATATTTCATGGTTTTTCTTATACGGTTGTTCTTGTCGGTTTGTATATTGCATTGTTTTTCTTGTCGGTTTGTATATTCCATGGTTTTTCTTATACGGTTCATCTTGTCGGTTTGTATATTGCATTATTTTTCTTGTCGGTTTGTATATTCCATGGTTTTTCTTACACGGTTGATCTTGTCGGTTTGTATTTCACTGTTGGTCTGATATGGTTTGTATATTTCATGGTTTTTCTTATACGGTTGTTCTTGTCGGTTTGTATATTGCATTGTTTTTCTTGTCGGTTTGTATATTCCATGGTTTTTCTTATACGGTTCATCTTGTCGGTTTTTATATTGCATAATTTTTCTTGTCGGTTTGTATATTCCATGGTTTTTCTTACACGGTTCATCTTGTAGGTTTGTATTTCACTGTTGTTCTGATATGGTTTGTATATTTCATGGTTTTTCTTATACGGTTGTTCTTGTCGGTTTGTATATTGCATTGTTTTTCTTGTCGGTTTGTATATTCCATGGTTTTTCTTATACGGTACATCTTGTCGGTTTGTATTTCACTGTTGTTCTGATACGGTTTGTATATTTCATGGTTTTTCTTATACGGTTGTTCTTGTCGGTTTGTATATTGCATTGTTTTTATTGTCGGTTTGTATATTCCATGGTTCATCTTGTAGGTTTGTATTTCACTGTTGTTCTGATACGGTTAATAAATCATTATAAATATAATATATTCCAAATCACTATAATTTAATATTATGTATTTGATATATAGTTTTATATTTTAAATCCTAGTTAATTGCTATTTTTTCTTGTTTCATACCATTGTATTACTAATTTTGTCTTTACTTATTAGTAATTATTTTATATCATTCCATTATTTTTGTAATCAATAAACTATCTATATACATACACACATATATTTAAATGTGTTATTAAAATAAAAATAAAATATGTAAAAAAATTAATTTTGAGAATATTGATAAAAATAATTTTTTTTTCAAATTAAAATTCACTTTAAAAATATAAATAATTATCAGATTTGAAAAAAAATTGTTGGGCATATGTAACATAGGGTATATTTATTGTAATAAAATAAAAAAATGAAAATTATAAGCGATATTTTTTTTTTTCAAATTTCGCAATTTTTCCTAGAAATATACATTTATTTGAATTTATTAGCACATTTCTAGAATTTTTGTAAAACTATTTTCTTAACACATGTATAAATATATGTTAAACATATAGCATTATTCATTTTTAAAACCTAAAATTATTTTTTTCATAATTCAATTTTTAATGAAAATTACAAAATTTAAAGTTCTCCACGAAATCTCCAAGAACTTTTAAATTTTATATTTAAATTTCATAATAAGAATAAATTAATAAAGTAATTAAGTTGTTTTATAAATACAAAAAACAAAAATTTAGAATTTAAGCATATATGTGAATTTATGATAATTTCAATTTGTGTTATATACCTACCATGTTAAATTTCCTATCTCCTACATGTTAATCTTAAAGTTGAAAGCGGCTGGCCCCATCAAAAAAAAAAAAAAAAAAAATTATACTATGATATTTTTTAGGTATATTTCTATATATATAGTTTTGTGGATTTAAATTTTAATACAATTGTATATATTAAAAGCCACCTTAGTGTACGTGCACGTTAAGAGTGACCATTCAGCTGAATATGGGTCCTCCAATACTTGTCAACTCGGAACTTATAAAATAATGTATACAAATAAGTCAAAACATTTTTTTAATTGTTGACCATCCTAGGGTCAAAAATATAAAATTATGTAACGTCGTTTCTAGGTAAATTACATATTGTTTTTAGCAAATAAATCTAAAAAAAGACTCTCCGTAATTTATTTTATATTTTACTTTATTTTTTTTATTTTCGAAAAATAAATTTTTTAACAAATTTTTAAATTTTAAAACAACCTATGTTTATTGATTTTTTATAAAATGTATTTTATTTAATTTGTATGTATTATAACTAATATATAAATAAATTTAAATTGAAAAAAAAATTATTTTGTGAAATATAGTCGATATAATTGTATTGGTTTTTTAGATAACTCAACGACTAATTTTTAATTTCATTGTAAATATTGAACTTTTTTTAATATAGCGTTGAAATGCTATAAATTACCCTTTGTTGTCATTACAATAATTTATATCGAAAAATATAATATTCACGGGTGTTCAAGTCAAATTTATTTTCAAAAATTAAAATATTTTACTATTTATATTTATGATACCAATTGTATACACATTTACATAATTATAATATATATAAGTATACATCATTATATTTATTTTCTTATTTGAAAATATTATTTTAAATATAAATAATATGATTACATTTTTTTAAACTTTTTTTAAATTAATTAAAATGTTTTACTTATAAAACACTTCGACCAAAAATTAGGAAAATATATATTTTATTGTCAAATAAAAATTACGCTTTGATGACAATTATGGAAAATATATATTGCATTGAATAGTAATAATGTATATATGTTATAAAATATTAATAAGGATATATAAAAACTGTACAATAAAATAATGCTTCAATGAAAAGTTAAGAAAATAAATTGTATTGTACAATAAAATAATGTTTCAATGAAAAATTAGGAAAATATATTTTGTAATAATGTATACATGTTTTAAAGGTATAATAATTAAATACAATTAACAAATATTTACCTATAGATATATATATTTATATGTTATATGATATAATATACATATCTATATAATTTATATTTATATACTATATATATTGGATATAATTATAATGTATTTGTATCTACTAAAATAATTTTGTATTTGTAATTGTATCTACTATAATTTTTTTTAAAGTAATCGTAGTAGTATCTATTATAAGAACAATGTGTGTAATTGTATATAATATACATTTGTTGAGTACCGTGCCACGCTCTGTATAGCTCTACATATCTTATATATATTTATATTTCCTTATGTATATATTTTTAAATTTTATTTCATTACCATAATAATAACAATGTATAAATATTATAATAGAATAATAATGAAATAAATATTAAAAATATACACATAAGGATATATAAAAACTATATATATATATATATATATATATATATATATATATATATATATATATATATATTAATGTACAATAAAATAACATATTGAGTAAAATGTAAGAAAATATATATTGTATTATATAGTAATAATATATATCATCAATGTAGGCTTTACTGAGGGATGGTAACGATGTACGAATCCAAATATAACTCATTTTATCGTAATTTTCTTCGACATTTCATAATATGGTTTTGGAGATAATAAATGCTTATAAATGTCTACAAATGTAGGTAACTTGGGTTATTAAATTATTATCAGTATATATTATACATTCATATATTATCATGATATCAAAGCCATAATATATTATGAATTAAGTAAAAGTATAACGTAAAAGTATAAGTAAGAGTATAAATGTATTAAAATATAAATATCAATAATTCAAATTGAAAACAATAACAATGCGTTGCTCATGCACATGACATGATCAGAAGGCGTATTTTAAATGGCGGTATCATAATTTTTGTGAATAAAAATAATTATTAAAACATCAAACAGCTTATTTAATATAACTTATAACATTCTGAAACTTAAGTATTGTTCTTATATTAATATATAATTTAAAATTGAAGATGTTTAATTTGTATTAATTAACATCGATCTCACACTCTGCATTTCGTGTCGAGCTTTTATTACTTAAGTCTTAATATGCAATACATATCCTTACATATATAGGGTATAACATATATTATATATATAGCCTGGTATATATGGCCAGTGGAACAGTCAACAGCTAGTAATCTATATTTCCGGGTTTGACTATAAGTAGTTCTTGTTTTTATCTTATATTTATCAATAACTTACGTTTAATAAAAACGAAAGAAAAAAAATAGATATTATTTGTGGTATATTATCCGGGGCTTCGTAGTTATTTATAACATGTACAAGTCTATGACTTCTCGAAGGGTCCATTTGTATCCTATATTATTATACATAATTTAATAATTAAATAGTATTATTATTATACTTACCTTACCTTACCAGGTCGAGCTTGCCCGGCATTTCTTGACACGTTCCATCCATCCTTTTCTATCGTTCATCGCGGTTGGAATCTCATCTATATTGCATCCGGTATCCTCCAGTAGTTGATCGATGTACGTCTTGGCAGGTCGTCCTCGTGGCCGTTTGCTGTGAGTTGGTTGCCAGAGAAGTACATCACTTGCTAGCTCATCTTTGCTTCGCCAACAATGGCCTGCACATCGTAGGCGTTGTTTCCGAATAGAGGCTGATATTCTTGGGATTTCAAGATAGAGGTCTTTGTTAGAGATGTGATCTTTCCAGGATTTATTGAGTGCAGCACGGAGCATGCGAGTATATGCTCCATCCAGTCTTTTTTCCAACGTTGCTGTTAGAGTCCAAGTCGTCGCACCATACACTAGTACTGATTCCACCGCAGCTCGGAAAAAGCTTCTTTTGAGATTTTCTGATAGATTTGATTTCCACAGTATAATCATACTATTCAGTGCTGCCCAGGCTTTTGCTATTCTTGTATTGATATCATTTTCAGTATTTGCAATGTAGCTGCCGAGATATTTGAAATTGTCTACGTTTTTGATAGAATTTCCATTTCTGCTTATCATGTTGTCACTCTTTGAATTTAGGCTCATATACTCAGTTTTATCTGAGTTTATTTTCAGTCCAATGTCTTCTGCAGCTTCTTCGATTTGATGTAGCATTTTCTCAGCATCTTTTATTGTATCTGCAGTAACTGCAATATCGTCTGCGTAGTCAATGTCGGTAATATGTATAGCTGGATGTCAACTGCTTCTTTTTTGTGAAAGTGTAAAGCCTAGATTAATATTATCATCTATGGAGTGTTTTAGTATATAGTCAAGGCAGATTATGAATAAATACGGAGCCAATGTATCTCCTTGTAGGACACCGGTCGTAATTTCAAAATAAGGAGTATCTCCGTCAGGTGATCTGACCATAGCGCTTGTATTCCTATATAGCATCATTATTGCATTGACTATGTCCTTTGGTATTCCATATATTATTAATATATTTTCCATTTTAAGTCTGTCTATAGAATCGAAAGCCTTTGCAAAGTCAATAAAAAGCAGCGTTATAGGTAGCTTTTTGGCTTTCACGCCTTCTAATATGCGCCGAATTGTTAATATTTGTCCAGGTGTGGATCGGTTTGTCCTGAATCCATTTTGATTTTTCCTTAGGATAGGGTCGATCACAGGTCTTATCCTGTTTAGTAACATCAGGTTGTATATCTTGGCAGCAATTGGTGTGAGTGTGATTCCTCTATAGTTTTTCGTTATTGATAGATTACCTTTTTTGGGGAAAGGGAGAATGCACCCTTCTCTCCATCTTCTAATACTTTCTTGGTTGTATACACAATTACAGGATTCTAGAAGAAATTCTTGAAAATCGTCTATTTTCCATACTTCAGCAGGAATTTCATCGAGGCCAACCGCTTTTCCATTCTGGATACTTTTGGTGGCTTTTGATAATTCAGGTGCAGTAAAAGGTCCAGTTTCTATATTTAGATGCTTATTGGTATTTACGATGCATTCATTTCCGCTGTTTGTTGAAGTTTGTATCGGTTTGCCGAGTAGTTCTTTGAAGTGTTGGTGCCATAGTTGTATGCGTTCTTTTTCGCTATTTGCTTTAATCTTGGCTTTTTCTGTATTCTTTCGTCCGCTGACTTCGTTGACTGTTTTCCATGCAAGTGCTGATTTTTTAAAACTGATTGCGTTTTTTATTACATCAATCTTGCGAGTAACATATTCGGTTTGTTCATTTTCATACATTTTGGTGAGCACATTTTGAGCATCTGTAAACTTTTTGATATTTTCTGAAGTTGGATCGCTGTTTTTGATCTCTGCCGCTTGATGGAGTATTTCACGCTTTTGACATATATACGGTGTTTCCCATGGTAATCTCTTTATCATTTTCGGTTTCAACGGGATTTCTTTTGTAGCTGCTTCCTTGCAGGCTTTTTTAAAATTGTTATATCTAGAGTTTGCAGTTGATTCGTTTTGTTCACTTTCTTGGAGGACTGTATATCCGTTTTTCACTTCAGTAATGAAACTTTTTCGGACATCGCTATCGTCTTTCAGTGTGGACCAATTAAAGGGCTTATTTTGACATAATTTCTTTTTATTGGCTCTCAGACAAAGACATATTTTAGCTGAAATTATACGATGGTCAGATGCTACACTAATAAACGAATTGAATGCTCTACAGTTTTTGGCGCTATTTTTCCACTTCTTGTTGATGATTAAAAAATCAATCTGAGATTTAAAACCATTTGGTGAGGTATGTGTCCATTTCTGTCCTAATCTTTTCTGGAAATGAGTATTTAGGCATAATAGATTATTTTCTTGAAGATAACTTTGTAACATATTACCGTATATACATATATATATATACACATATTACCATATATACATATATATATATATATATATATATATATATATATATTATATCCTCTATTATTATACGTGATTGAATAAATAAATAGTATTATTATTTGATATATATATATATATATATAAATATGAATCAGTTTTATTATTTCATGTTGTAAATCATGAAATAATGGAGAAGTTAATAAACAAATGTATTTGGTTTTTTTGCGAGAACTTCCACAATCATCATATTCTAGATAAGTTAGATTCTCATGAGTATACTTTGTATACAAAATGTAAATATAAATAATTAAGATGTAAAGAGTAAAAATATGTATCAACAAGTCAAATTAAAAATAAATTATGTAAATAATTCTTTATTAATAAAAAATAAGTATTAATAAGTAAAGTTTAAAAATAAAAGATGTAAAGTTATATACAAAATCACAGAATGTATATATATATATATATATATATATACATATATATATATATATATACATTGAACAGTTGGCGAAGGGTTAACCTTTAACCTTAAATGGGATCATCCGTTAAATCAAAATCCACCTGCAGGTATTCAACATATTCTGCTCCGATGTGTTTCCCCGTTACCCTAGTAGGGTGGCTAAAGAGTACTAGTACTTACCAAAGGTCCACTCAGACATTTGGTTCGAGACTACTTATTTAACATTCACAGCCCTCCTCTTTATCTGGAGGATATTCCCCTAACCACCATCTGGGGACCCGTTGTATGAGAGTTAATTAAATGTATTAATACATCCACACCAGTATATTAATATAAGTAAAATTTTACTCAGGCAATCCGACCGATCCAGTAAGTGAGTAAGTATGACTGCGTGTTGTTAACTTCCTCGCGCACGAATGTTTATCAATAAATAATATTTATTGAATATACCTACATGTCGTGTCACTATTAAATACAACTATTTAACAGAACGTATCGCAATGGAACAACACGATAAGCATAATGCGAATATAAAAGTAGCAGTACACTTTTACTGTATACTAATACCGAATACACGCGTTTCGCTATTACTGTTATAAGATGTGATAGTTGAGTATGAGGTGGCTCACTTGTGAACTGGATAACTGGATAACTGGATAAAAAATGCTGGTCAGTAGCCTAAACTTTCGGCTACTTTTAAGAGCTACATTTAGACCACCGCGACAAATTAACACGTAGTATTCTGCCACCTGGCGACAGGTACCACGCGACCAGCCTATGCACTAGGTAAGTAAGCTATTTTGTTGGACAATTTTGTATTTGTTTTTTTATTATTTCATATTTAGAATTTTAAAATTATATCTATAATTAATTAAAAATATAATGTTTACATAACTAATTATTTCGTTTTAGGTTTATTTTCATGTTATTGTTTGTAATTATAAAATTAAGTAAGTACACATAATATATACACACTACTTATCATCACTATTTACTATTTAACATCACTATAATAGCACTAAACACGCGAATGAGTATGCGTACATTCACGTCCAGATATATATATATATATATATATATATATATACGTATATATATATATATATATATACGTATATATATATATATATATACCTATACAGTGTACGGTGTACACGTATACGTAGTTACATACTCCATCATATACTAGGATAAATAATACACCTCACTACACACACACATATATGTATACACACACCCGTATGCAACAGGTATCATCACTCACTAGGTGTAACAAGTTGCTTACGCGCATGAATGCATACGCGCAGGTATGCATTCACGCATACTTGAATATACTGACATGCGCGACGGTAGTGCTTATGCCATACTTGATTTCAGTAATATTATATCTTGATTTTATTCGTAACCAATCGTTTACGTTGCTAGTTTATTAGTAATATTAACGGTTAATGTAATGTAAATATAATACGGTAATGCACTTTATTACCGTATACGACATAGTATGATAATGATAATATATTATAAAATGTCGGTAACTTTGTTGATTATCTACTTTATATATTGTTAAAGAGAATTAATAAATATATATTATTAAAAATTACTTAGTATTCTAATGCGTCGATCTTTCATCGTTGCAAATGTGTATTCATGCGTTAAATGTGTATAAATAAATTATTATTAAATTACGTGTAATAATATTATTATTATTAACGCAAATATAGTAATAGTGATAACGTATTAATAATTCGTAAATGTGTGACTATTTTTAATAATACGCTTTATAAAATCTATTCTGATTATTTCAAATATAGATGAAAACGTTAATGTATGTAAATTAAAATAATAATATTTATTTCATATATGATATATATATCACTTTGTTTACATAGCAACCAAATTATAGTCGCGTTATTCACATATTAGCTTTTAAATATCGCTTAATTATATTATACTTATAAAGATGAGTATTTACGTATTTATTTATTTTTATATTATTTATATTATTAATATTATTCAAATATTAATATTCACCAAGATCGAAATACATTGATTTTGAAATTATATTCATTTCTTATTTAGATATATTTACATTGAGTATTTGTTTACATTTTATGATTAACAAAATAAAATTCCATAAAAAATAAATAATAATCACAAAATAATAGAATTATAAATTCGATTAATTAATATAATTCAATCATATATTTACTGTTTATGTATATTTATATTTAGATTCATTATTTATTGCTTGTAAAATTTATAAATTATTAGTTTATAATAATATCTATAACTGATATTCTCCCGTGGATCTCCCTTGGGAATTTACTTTTAGTAGTCGGATATATCAACCTTCATTTGAGGTTGAACACCTTCCTCCTTCTGAAGTTAACTATACATTAATAGTATAATTAATTGACTTTATAAAACTTACCCATTCTTATATTACTTATGCCTCAATTCTTACCAGTACTGCTATCTTGCGTTACAATAATATGTCTGCTCATGATATATGTTTCTCCTTCATTCTATAGATTCCATCATATAGTAATTATAAGCAGATATTTATTCGTCATTATTTACCTGACTCTACTAGACTTCTTGGTAAAGTATTATAGCATGTCCTAAAACAAAAACTCACGCCTATTTCCTATAAAGTATTTTTTCAATAATCGTTCTCAAACATTTTAACTAAGGGATAAACATAATCCTCTTTATATACCCCTTTTCTCATCACTGAATTTGATCTAACAAAAAGGTTTGATTATTTTGATCACTATAGGAAATCATTTATAAAAAGTTATCTTCTCAAGCCTGACTAGCCTTCAATATAGCATTGATCAATATTCGCTACTTAAGATCAAATATATCCCTTCTGTTCCCATACCTTAAATTAAAAAAATATATTATAATCGCATTGACTGAAACATGGATTTATAATGATGACTCTGACATATTTGCCATCATTTTAGATATACCCTCTATCTTTCTCCACGATAAACGAGACGTGGTATTGGGGTAGGATTTATTATACGTAATGATTTTTACCTCTCTCCATTCATTTCATTCCTTCCCTTTTCATATACTGATTGTATTTCGATGATACTCAAGCTACCTAGCTTTACTACATTTCACCATAATCTATCGTCCCCAAAACCTGAAACCATTTTATTCTTTGATGAATTGCATTATTTCTACAATATTCCTTCATATTCATCCTATTTACTAATAATTCTTGATGACCTAAACTATCACTTTAATTCTCCCATCTATCGATAGAAGGGATCCCATAAAAGATTTATAAAACTTACTTCTTCTTTTCTCTCTACCTCTAATCATTAAATCAACCGATTTATTATTTTTGTCCGTGTTATATTCAACGTATATTAATATTAAATTGTTATCGTATTATTATTATCTTAATATTATGTTATTATCATACGAGAAAAGGGAAGATGGCATGACCATATTTTAGTGCTTAATAAACCGATTATCATCATCATATATACCTACGCAGTACATATTATGCATTACACTACATATTCAGAATGAATCGTCTGTCCAGTATATCGGTCAGTTTATCGCTACTGGTAATCGTATGTCATTGTTACATAACATCAGAGAACTGTCCCGTCATCGATGTACCCGGGTGTGAGTGTTCGAAAACACAATTCAGTTTTAGGTTATATATGCCACGTAATTCATATATTCGTATATATATATATATATATATATATATATATATATATATATATATATATATATATATATATATATATGTATGTGTGTGTGTGATATATGCACATATATTTAGTTGATTAGTACTGATGATAGATACTCATAGATGTAAAGTGTACATATATCGGTAGTCACGTGGTTTTTCTTAAACATACATGGTGTCTGGATTAGGGATTTTGGATTTTTAATTTTTGTAAACTTAAGATGATATATCATAACAAATATTTAAATAAATAATATTTTTTTTTACATACATTTGGTTTATATATACGCTTATAAAATGCATTTCGTTTAAATCAAAATAAACAATTATATTATATATTTATATTGCAATATAATTGCAACATTTAATTTTATAAATGATACTTTATATAGGTAATTTTAAATTACAATTTATCGGTGATATTTTGAAATCTTAGATCGTTTAAATTTTTTTATAAATTTTATTTAAATTATATAAAAATAAACATTTATATTAAATTGTATTAAATATAAATTATATAAATTATAAATTACAGTATAATAAAAAACTTTAATTACATAAAATAATACTTTATATGAGTAATTTAAAATTAAAATGTATTAGTGAAATTTTAAATTAGTAAATATCACTATATAGGTTAATGTTATTACTAATTTTTAAATGTTACAACTGAATTAGATAAATAAACATTTATATTAATTTATATTATTTATATTATATACTGAAATATAATTATAACATTTAAGTTGATTAAATAATACATTAATTCTAAATTACGACAACTATAAGAACGCTACTATTTTAAAATATTTAAAAATGCCTAATTTATCGATGAATGTTGCTCTAATAGTACACTTAATTGTCCAGAAGGAAAACTCTCTACAAGTTTGTATTATATAAATACTTTTAAATATTATTTTGAAATTAATACAATTATTTAATTAAACATGTAGATGTTATATCTAATTATGTATGAAGTCAATAAATTAATACCCGTTATTAATACCTATATAACATCTTAAGATAAGGTAGAAAAAAAATATAACATTTGTAAACATTTGTAAAAACTGCACATAAAAAATGGTAATTTATTGATGATTTTTAACAATATTAAAGAAATAGTTATAATTTTGTAAGCCAACTTGTAATAAATAGTGGTTAATGACATTTTTTTTTATTATATAAAATATAAATTTATTAAATATAATGATTCTGTAAAATATTATGAGAGGCAAAAAAGAAAATTAATTTTATAATTTTGATATTATTCATTGAAACTATACACATTACACATATTCTGAAAATGTCATGGATTTAGCTTAAGTATAAATATGATAAATATACATATTTATTTTTTTTTTGTATTTTCATATCTATTCCCATGTTAAATTTTGTTAAATTTTGCAAATATTAGTATATACAATATTGACCTAAATTACAAAAAAATATTTGGGTATTCTCAATATCCATATTTAATTATTCAAAAAGTCGTGGTCGAATCCATAATCAACACCATGTTTAAAATAACTCTTAAAGTACGTATGTACTTCAATAAACTAGTGTTTCGAGGTCTGCATTGCAAATTGTGCAATCATTATTTATATTTTAATACGAAATATTTATATATTATATTTACATTGTAATTATCGTATGCAATACAATACATACACACATATACTTGCCATTATTTAATGTGTTATTTATATTAATTATAGTTAATAATGTATATATATATATATAACTGACTATATTAACTATGGATGGCTATAATGATGTAACTAACTATGACGTCATCATTAAGTTGCGATAAAGACTACACCGGTGACAGGATTCCCGAGTTCAGCAAGATGTCCATGGTGTCCGGTGAAAACTACATAGTTAGAGAGCCAGTAAACAACAACAATATACAAATATGAACATATTATGAATATAAACTTATGTACATATTATGAACATATGTTGGCTATCATATTATACACATTCACATATAACATTATATGCACATAAAATTATGAGCATAATATGATCATAGAATGTTAAAAATAATTTGAATTATGTACATTGATATTTATATTATATATATATATATATATATATATATATATATATATATATATATATTATGTATACCTATTAATATATTATTATAATAATACGATATAATAATAATATATATACCTGCTAAAGCTCGTGTATATTTATATGATATGTTGCAAATATTATAGCTAGCTAAATATTATATATATATATATATATATTAATTTTGTATCAGTTTTATATTGGCGAAACTATAGATCTATATTATACTTATATGTTCCATAATGCATGATATAATTTCTATAAATATCCCCTATAAGTATGAAACCTAAATACGTATACGTAAATATATATATATATATATATATATATATATATATATATATATATATATATAAATATCGGTGCAAATTATGCGTGTGTATGGATGCTGGGTTGTGTAATACTTATACTAGGGAGAATGTGTATTATGGGATAATGTGTACTGGGAGAATGTGTACCAGGGATATTACTCCTTAGTATACCATAACCGTAGTCACATATCAACGGACGGAATTGTAGACGCTCTTTAGTAGAATATTTATATATATATATATATATATATAAATTTACGATTTATTTAAAATGATTTCTCACTCGAGACACCGATTTTACGTTTTATTCGCATTCATTTACATGCACACGTACGTACTTATATACGCAAATGTATCGGGTATATATCATCGGGTTCTAGTCCCAATACTATTCGGAAGTGATCTTATACAAGTGTGTATACATAAATAAACGGCTCTCGTTAAAACCATCGATGCCTTAACATGAGAGCGGCTTCGAAGGGACATAAGAACCACATAGTTATAATTTATAATTATTAACTTATAAGTTAAAACTTCATATAAGGTCCTGGATGGTATGAAATTACTCCACCACATCATTACCATACATATTCATCTGACTAATACCTATGCTATATAAAGCACCACCTTACAACCCCACATATAATGGCGTCCTATTTACAGGCGATATTTATGATGTGTCCGAATCTGGTCCGAATTCAGGACTTCGCATTCGCCGGTCTGCCGCCATTCTATCAGGTATCAATAAGTAACACACCCCTCGAATACATCAGTCTAAAGGCGTTCTGGACTTCCGAGCATAATAGTACCTC
Organism: Osedax fenrisi; assembly: GCA_964019155.1. Classification (NCBI taxonomy): domain Eukaryota; kingdom Metazoa; phylum Annelida; class Polychaeta; order Sabellida; family Siboglinidae; genus Osedax; species Osedax fenrisi. The sequence continues at coordinate 18,496,349 of OZ025245.1, forward strand.
CGTTCAAGTTAGCGCTATATATTCACCTATGTTTATTCCCCTATATCATATAGGTGTCATATATCATATATCATGTTCTGTCATTATTCATATATATATATATATATATATATATATATATTAGTGAAATATACAATTAGAAATTCACATTTTGTATAGATGAAATAATCGCATATATGCGATTCCTTCAACATCTTTACGATGGTGTTAACGATTCCGCTTGATCGGCTTAACCAATCAAACAACGCCCTTCAGACTGTTATTAATACGGCTTTTAATCAATAGTAAATTGATTGAATCAGTCGTTAACGTGTGGTCGTCGGAAAATCATTAAAACCACAGCCCTATTAGTAATTATAGTTATTTAAATAATTAGTAACCCTCCAATGTATTTACTTTATATATCACTTAATTTATTTTAACATATATCCCAGTATTCAATACTCGTGTTTAACTTGGATTTATCTCGAGTTTAAACTCGTGTTTAGCCTGCTAATTTTGTAACACTATTAACACCAGCTAGATCCAAGTTTATCTCGAGATTAATCCCAGATAAATCCAAGTTTAAAAATAATTAAAATTATTCATATTGATATTTATATTATATCTATATATTATTTATACCTATTAATATATTACACCTGTTAATTTATATTATATTTTTATCTATATATCTATATATTATGGCTAGATTAGTAATTTACATATTGATTTTATATCAGTTTTATTTTGGCGAAACTATAGATCTATAATATTATACTTATATGTTACATCATGTATGATATATATCCCATATACCCCTATATATTTATCATTATATATATATATATATATATATATATATATATATAAATATGATCCTAAATACTTATATGATCTTAATTATTTTATAATTATTTATAAATATATGGTATTTTATATATATATATATATATATATATATTATATATTATAGATATACATTGTTATATATAGTTTAAATAAATTGTTTTTAAAAAAAAAACATTTTTTTAATATGATAAATTTATCAAAAAACATTCAATATTTTTTATTTATTTTTATTAATTTAGATTCAATAGATTTACCTAAATTTAATAAAATAATAAATAATTAAATAATTGGTAATATTTATAGATAAATATTTTGGACTACAAAATAACTTGGATTAAACTGTGATATAATGATCCAAGTTACAACTAGTTAAATATGGATCAGCTAAATCCAAGTTGATCTCAGTTTTTAAAAATAACTTGGATTAAACTGTGATATAATGATCCAAGTTTCAACTAGTTAAATATGGATCAGATAAATCCAAGTTTACACCACCTAGATACAAGTTTGGACCAGATTCCCCCAGTTTCCCAGTTAGATCCAATTTAACACGAGTATTATCAAATGGGATACTATTGTTATATTCAAATAACACTCAATTTAGATATTAAATACTATTGTATTCTTACCAATACATTATATATATATATTCAACTAATATCAGATAATAGGAAATATCTCTTCCTACGATCTATGGAATAAACTTCCAAAGGATATATATTCCATTTCTAGAACTAATATATTAAAAAAAAATTAAAATCTCAACAATATCTTCATATTCTTAAATTTCTAGCTTCATTTGTGTATAATTATATTATCGTTAGTTCTATTTGTGTTGTTACGTTTTGTTTATACATTATATATTAGGCCCTATAGTCTATATATATATATATATATATATATATATATATATATATATATATATATTATTAATATTAACTATAATGAATAATTTAACAAGAAATCAGCTATAATCAAATAGTTATCATATGTTAAGTAATGTAATTCATAAACATAACAATAATAAGAAAACTGGTTTAAAGTTTAGAAAATATATCAATAGACATTAATTATAAACAAAATAAATAAAATTAATTATATATATATAAGTATTTAGTAATAAATTATCTTTATATTATAATCGTTGCATTACTAATGAATAGCAAGACTCTATGAAAGTGGTACAGTTAATGGAAAATCAGCTAAAGACGATAAACGTGCAAAGTTTTGCTGTTCTAAAAAGTTATTCTTACATATACATATTTATACGCATATTATTTTCAAATTTCAGACTGTAATATCATTTCTACAACACGTAATATTAATATAAGTATATATTAGAAACTATAATGATCGCTATAAAGTTTGTTCACAACAAATAATTATGCCTTCGATTGTTATAGCCTGCAGATATTATCAGCTTCTAATTATTTATTTCGTATTATTATAATTTTCTTCAATTTAATACCAAATATATAGTAAATGTTCAACAAATTTTGTTGTTGAAAAATCCGATATCTGTCTACAAAATCATGGCAAAAGTTGAGCCCAATTTGTTATGAATACGACTTAACTAGATTTAAAGACTATTTATATTATACGATTATTCTATGTTGTTGAAATAATATTTCGGTCTGAAAATTGAATTAGATATAATTTAATATATAACATTATTTGTTTATTAAATATATATATATATATATATATATATATATATAAATTTAAAATTGTGTAATAATCATTATGTAGACAAATTAATATTTAGTCATTAAATGGACATTTTTTTTTTAATATTTAAAAATAAATATTTTATAACCGAAAAGTATAAAAGTAGCAATTATGGGTAAATAACTTACAAATTGAACTATGCAAATAATGCTTGTTATATATTCAAAACTCATATCTATAAATAGATATATTTATTACATCTTTAAATTTAAGAATGTTATGTCTTAAAAAATATAATTAATAATTAACAAATCAACATATAGATAGATTGTGCGTGTTTTCACATTACTATTATTCGACATATAATTCGATGTAATGCAACTAGCAAACGCTAGACGTGTTTTTATTGTTATACTATAAGGGCGGGTTTCCCCACTAATAACGAAGCGAGTGTTTCACCGAATGTCTTAAAATACTCGGATCGAGTATAGAATACGCCAAAAAGTTAGTAAAAATTAGCATTTTGTACCTTTTTCTACCATTTTTACTATTTTTTTTAGTATTTTCACCGAAATTCCAGTATTTCGACTTGAATTTATATTATATTAATGCTAATATATGGAAATAATCGGAAATACTTGCAATTTCACTTTGATATTAACAAAATTAAAGTGTTAAAAATTAAGATGCAATAAGATATAAATATAATTTCTCAAATAATCAATAATTAAGTTAACTCTTAAGCTTGCATCGATTAGTGCTCGATATAATTCGATGGAAAATGTAAATCACAAGATATCGACCGTAAGGGTGGGTGGGCAAGACGATTACTACTACTCTATCATATAGATTATTATTACTATAACTATACATAAACTAACACGCGCACCGAACAACTTAGGTTTGATTAACCTTAGTTTGGAACATAATGAACTAAGTTCAATAGGAAAGTGGGCGGAGTCTAATCTAGCGCTGTCCGTAAAGAAACTAAGCCTTAGATACAACAACTTCACATACGTGGACGAACGCGAGTTTTCCGTCCTACCGAACATCACGTCGATACGCCTCAAGGTCATTATATTACGTAAAAGATATGCTTCGAGGTCATTATATTACGCAATAGATACGCCTAGAGGTCATACTGTATGTTACGTCATCGCGATACGAATATGATCTCGTCACGTGACAAATATTTCGCATATAATCGTTACGCGATACTTAACTTAACCCTCTATACATATTACAATAATGATGTATCAAAAGTCAGGTTTCCGAGGTAACGATTTTGTATTATTAACGTATTAAATATTATTACATTAAATCGATAAAAAGATAAATTTATGAAATTTAATATTATATTCATGGTTATTACTTTTAATTAAAATTAATGAGTTTTTAAAATTGTTGTTATATAATAAAAATGTTACATATATATATATAATTATTCTACAAATCATAATTTATAATTTGATTATTGTATCCTATTATTAATTATATGACACGTAATCAAACCTCATTCACGTGATTCCATTGTTACGCTATACTGGTAAATAATTCCGTAATGCTATATCTACTGACATTAACGACCTATATTATATATGTAGTATATTATTGTAATATTAGATTAAAAACAAATATTAATTTATAAATGTAAATGTTAATGATTATAATGAAGATTATTAAATGTTATAAATTCAAACGCGTTTAAGAAATATCTGGTAAAATTTATATATTTATATATAAAAGATGAAGTTATACTTTCACAAATATGTATGTGCTAAATTAATTATAAATATCAATATTCTATATTCTATAATTAATAATAATAATAATAATTTATTAATATTTCATAATCTTAATAGTATTAATAATGATAGTAACACTAATATTAATTTTATGTTACGATTTCTCAGAAAAATCCGTTTATTTGTGACTGCAAAATGGCATGGCTAAGAACACACTCCAGCTATTTAGTACCGAGAGACATCAATAAATGTACGAATTTGTTAACCGATAGTGGTAAAGGTATGTGATATCTAGTGTATATATCTAGCGTTCATCACACGCTTGATTTCGTGAAGGTCAGCTATATATGACCTCTACATAGTGTACGTATTTATGATGAGAGATGTGGTCGATAGCTTTAGTATCAATACGTTTAATGAATGAATATATTCAATTATAAATTATACATTAACATTATGTAAATTATATATTTTTTTAAAATGGTTTAAAAAAAAAAATAAACTTATATATATATTTATAGAAACATACATATAATAATAATCAAAGTGTTGGCATTAGCCTGGATGAACGAAAAAGCAGAGCTTATCAATACGTTCACAGTGTTATTGTCGGGGGAAAATCAGATATAAAATTAAAATAATATTAAATAAAATATTTGATTATATAATTTCTATCCATGATATCAGTAAAAAAATAGAAATAAAACAAAATATACCTCGAATAATTTATACCAATTGCTAATGAAAGTCGATAAAGGTGTATCAACTTGGATCATTTGGACTATCTATATCCAATGCATTAAGGAACTTATTTCGCGTAGAGTAAGAGAACTGTCAATAATTGCCCCCTCACAACAATTGGATATTCATCCAAGAAACGAACCATTACAGGCCATATAAAAAATCAATGCATGATACTCTTGAATATCTTATAATAATATTTAAAATACAAATTTGAATTCCTGAATATAAAATAATACTGATAGAATGTTAAATAAAATTTAAATAAAATGTAATATGTAAGTAATTAAGTTATATAAAATATGTACAATTTAATACAAAATACAAAAATATAATTGCAAAAAAAACCTTCCAATCATACTCATCATGTATTTAAAATAAATAATTGTATAATATATAAAATAAAAAATGTAAACCAATAAAACACTAATAAGACGATATTATTAAATTATTAATTTTTTAATGTTACTTATTTTTCGTGGTAATCTGTTCCACAGCATTGGACCAGTATTCGATAAACAAAATATTTTCTGTCAGTTCGTACCGTTCTATGAAATAGATTTCCATTATATAGCTTTATATGATATAGCTTTATATAATAATTGTAAATTCTTAGGTAAAAAATTATTCCTAACTCGAAACATACATTTTATACTATTCATTTTTACGATATCGTCAAATTTAAGAGAATTAGTAATAGTATGGAATTGTGTATACATAGAATGATTATTAATAATATATTTTATTCTATTTTTTTGTAAAATGAAAATATATTTTAAACTAGATCTGATGGTATTCCCCCAAATATTTGAATAATAACTATGATGTGATAAAAATAAAGCATTATAGAATAAAATTAAAAATTTCATATTTAATCTATTTTTTACTTTGTGTAAAATTGCAATTGTTCTAGAAATTTTTCTTAAAAAATAATTGAGTTGCAATTTCCAATTAAATTTAAATTCTATAATTACACCTAAGAATTTTATTTTACTGACTTGTTTAAATTTAATGTCATAATATTCAAATCCAGATTAATATTTCTATTTGTATTTCTTATATACTAATAATACATTCATCTTACTAATATTAAGTGACAATTTATTTACATTCAACCAAGCGTATAGTTTTTTATTATAAAATTGTATATTGTTTTTAATTCTAAAATATATTTATTTGAAAAATTAATGTTGTATCATCGGTAAATAATACTTATTTAAAATTATCTGATATATTCGAAAGGTCATTAATATATAAAATGAATAATAACGGACCGAGTACAGATCCCTGTGGTACACTAAATTTTAAATAATTATAATTTTAGTCAGTATTATTATATCTAACAAATTGAAGACGATCTGTTAAAAATATTTTCTTAATTTTAGCGCTATACCATAAATATAAAGCTTATGGATTAAAATTTCATGATCAAGGGTATTAAAGGATTTGCGTAAATCTATTGAAACAATAGCACATTTATCTACATTTTCTAAATGTGTATTAGCTGATTCTAAAACACCAGAAAATGCATCATATGTAGAAATTTTTTTTCTGAAACCATATTGATTATCATTTAATATATTAAATTTATTTACAAAATTTGAAATAATGCGTTTGATTAGTTTCTCAAATATTTTTGAAATGTATGGCAATAGCGATATATGTCTGTAATTATCAGCTAATGATTTGTCTCCAGATTTGAAAATTTGAATACTTTAGATATTTTTAAACATTAGGGAAAATACCTTAAGCTAGTGACCTATTGAATACATTTTTTAATAAAGTACTAATTTCTCAAATTATTTCCTTAATGGTAAACATTGTTGAATCGGTAAAACTGTATTAGATTTACTTCGCGAATTTCTAACCTCATTCAAAATTTCATAAATTGAAATTTGTGTACAAAATAATGAATTTATATTATACCTACATAATTATCTAGAGATGGTGCATATATTTCTTCAGATAAATTAATACTATGTTAATTAAAGAATTTGTTAAATTCATTATAATTCGGATAATTATATTTATTATCTTTTTTACCTAGATTAGGATAAATTAAATTTGTAAATTAATAATTGACCATGCTTAATATTATTTTGTATCATTAATAATAGTATTGCGATATATTGTTAACACCTATACTGAAAACAGGTGTAAATCAATTTAATACAATATTGTATCTATTTCAGATATATCTAGTTTCATATCTTATTGTATTTTTTTGTCTAAGATTTTATTATTACTTTTCAGTAATTCAATAAACTATATATATATATATTATAAATATATATATATATATATATATATATATATATATATATATATATATATATATATATATATATATATATATATATATGAACATATCATTGTTTTCACAGAATTAGCTGCGAAGAAATTTTTAAAATCCAGTGTATTAGATGAATGTGTTAATACTACTTGGTCCGTTACTACAGCGGAGTTGACCACTACCTACGGACAGCGATCATCCCTGACCTCGACATCTGATAGCACCGACTCGGTAGTTGACCACCCGACCACTATTCCGGTATCAGTGACCGTGACATCAGTCGTAACTATAAACGTATCTAGTGAGGCTCTAGCAAGTAGTGACGCACAGACAACGCTCGAAGTAGACACTTCTACTGAACAGGAACGAACGAGATCCCGCCCCACTATCACTACTACCACTACTACTATGTCGTATAACAATCCCCCCACCACTACTGCGGAGCAAGATTATAATTCCTCACGTGATATCCGAGATAGTTTGCCCATCAGTGATACTACCATCAATACTACTACTACTACCGGAAGCTCCGCAACCAGTCCAACTAGTCATCTCGATAGAACTTCAACAGCTAAACCTACTACGGAGAAACCATTTCTGGATTTTGGAATCCCCAAATATATGTCAAATTTTCATTCTTATATGTCAAGTTAGATGATATACTTATATACTTATACATATATACATATATATATATATATGAATGAATGAGTGAAATCAGTTTATAGAAATACGACATACTATGTATATCATACGTCTATGTAGGATCAGTGAAAGGCTTTATTTGGTCGATACCTCCAATATGTTCATGTACAGATTAAAATATAATAATATAATATATAATGAGTTATGTATTAGCACTCGTTCTAATAAACGCGTCGCGCGTGTGTGTTAACATCCTATAACCACATTTACAGAGTATTTATTCGTGTACACTGTGCTGATAGTGATGGGAGTTACGGTGTTCGTGTATAGCTTACCCCGCAGACAGGGTAACTCCGAATCCGGGTTTGTTTACGATAGTCAAATTCCGGTATATTTAATTAATATACTAATTGGTATATCGATGTCCTTTATTATAATTAATGAGTTTATCTGGACATATATGTATAACTCTTTTTGATAACGCGATATTGTAATACATATATATATATATTTATATATATATATGTATATATATATATATATATATTTCAGTTTATATATAATCTTATAATAAATATACAAGCATTATTAGCCTATTAGTGAGAATGTTTTTATCTTTAAGATAGTATACCGAATACATAATATAATGTATACATTTATTATTTATAAAGTATTATATATTATTCAAAAATCAATAAGTATACATATATTTATATATACAATATTATAAAAATATATATATATATATTTATATATATATATATTATGCAAATACTAATAAGTATACAAATATATAATAGTAGGTGAATACTACCCGGAAAACATGAACAAGACAACAACATCATACCATAAGATATTCATACCGAGTACAGTTTTTCTCGGGGTTGTCTGTACGCATGTGTCTATGCAGATGATAGATTGATACATTGATGACATGTGTCTAACCTATCTATGCAGATATACGTGTGTATTCCGGTGTCGATGTTGTCTGCTACTCTGTTTGAACAACGATTGTACGTGACGGTATGTCTGATGACTATTACCTAATAAAAATATGCGATTCGATTGTTATTATAGTTTTATTTTTTATTTTAGTATTATCATTATTATTTTAAATAGCGATTTTAATGATTTATTTTTAAACCTTCAAACAAAGCTTACATATATATATATAATTAATAATAATAATATATATATATATATGATGATGATATATATACGTATACTGTTTATTATGCACTAAAACAGGGTCGTATAAGACACGGGTCTTATAAGGGCCCTTTGCTCATGCGGGATGAAAATAATAATAAGTTGTAGATAACATGACAAAATAATAATAAGTTGGATGATTTAATGATTAGAAAAAGAAGAAGTAAGTTTTATAAATATTTTGTGGGAAATAACAGATCGAATGGTAGGAGGAAAGGAATTCCTTAAGTGGTGATCACACCGGACTTATGTCGACATATATGTCGACATTTTTGCCGGAATAAGTCATATATACCGTCAAATTGGTGTGAACTGCATATATTATGTCGACACAAATACCTGCATAATAAATAGAATTATTCCTAATTTTTCTGATTTATGTCGGCAAAAAGGTGTGTCCTATGTGTCAATCACAGAGGAGCTTAATATAATATAATTATAAAGTAACCTATATAACTGTATATATCTATATAAAATTATATGTTAAATATAATAATATCATATATAAAATATATATACTATATTATATATTAAATTATATTAAATATATGAACTTATAATATATAATATAGGCTATATTATATATTAAATATGATAAACTTTAAATTATAATAAATGTATTAATACATTGATGGTGTGTCCTACACGGTTATATGTGTCAATCACAGATGAGCTTAATAAAAAATATATTAAAATATATTAAAAATTATTTTGAAAATTAATATGTCTAAAGAAGAAGTAAACACAAAATTCGTGAGAGAAATTTAGAAGAGATCGGTTTTCTGGGATGCGTATAGTATAGATAACAAATATATCTATGAATAATCTCCGTGATGCCCCAGTATGTACACCCTCTCTACGTTTTTGTTGTAATAACTTTTTTAATAATAAATACTTTAATATTTTCATTGTTTTCTCTGTTTAGTTATGTATATAAATAAATTAATACTACGTTATAATGCCAAATAACTATAACTATAACAATCTACTACGCTGTAAGTTTTTAAGTTGTTTATAATACAATCTATTAATACATTGATTGACACATATTAGACACACCTATATGTGTCAATCACAGAGGATTTATTATATTCTCTATTTTTTAAACTGTAGATATGTCGACATAATATGGCGGTATATTTTGCCGCCATTTTTGGTGTGATCACCGCTTTAGGTTGGGATCGGAATTTTTTAAATCTCTAGAATTAAGGGAAGTTCTACAAGAGTTCCGAGTATATAATAATATAATAATAATAATAATAATAATAATAATAATAATAATAATAATAATAATAATAATAAAAATAATAATAATAATAATAATAATAATAATAATAATAATAATAATAATAATAATAATAATAATAATAATAATAATAATAATAATAATAATTATAATAATAATAATAATAATAATAATAATAGTAATTTGCTTTGACGTCAAATTGTGCCCTTAAATAGTAAATAATAAACTTTAATGTAATCGTATATAGTCATAATAATTAAAAAAATATGTATAATTAAAGATGTTTCTTCGGTGTTTTGCGTAAGATTGAAAGGAGCCCATATTATTGCCTACGTAACTTATTTTTCATCTGTGCACCATACATCTCCTGCAACACCTTTTCGAGATGTACAGTCTACATCGACCCTCTTCTAGTTCTATATCATGTACTCCAGATATCATTGAATAACTTTATAATAAAACATAAAAAACTGTAATTAATTCTGGAAGATACTCTAAATTACTCCTAAATATTTTAATTTACATAAAGATATTTTAATTCGATTAACTAAACTGAAAACCATTTATAGTGTGATATATATATAATATATAATTTGTATATATATATATATATATGAATGCATATATAATTGTTTTTAATATATAAATGGAGCACCAATTAAAATTAAATAGCCATAATATAATCTCGATAAAACCAAACTTTCAATAATTTTTAAAATTTTACTTGATTGAAAGATAATTTTAAATAATATATATATATATTAATGGTAGGTGCGACCTCTGAAATTGAGAAAACTGTATTGTTTCAACAAACAAAATTATATAATTTTATTAAAATATTAAATATTATCTTTAAAATGATATATAGATCATATTTATATGTAAAATATATATATATATAAAATAAACACTATTAATATATAATTAGTACATAATTTAAATAAATTATAATAATAATTAAAAAAAAATTAATTAAATATAATAATCGTCTTAATTTAATAAATATAATTTTAGAATTTTAAATAGGAAATAAAAAATATTATATATTCAATATGCCTAGATGGCACTTTATTCATAACAAATAATGTGGTATACTTATAAGTTATCGTCTGTATATATATATATATATAAATATATATATATATATATATATATATATATATATATTGCATACCATTTCAAAATTATATTGTAAATCTGTAGTATCAATTTACCTAGAATACTTATTTTTATTAATTGTACTCATTCAATAATTCTATAAATTAATTTAAATGTTTAGACAATTTAGAATATTTATAATTACACAATATTTGCATTTTTTTTAAATTTAATAAATAGTATAATTTAAAATATTCATAATTTTATCTTTTATTTTCAAAATAATGATAATTTATTAATAAATTATTAAGTTAAACATGATTTATTTATAATATTTTCTTTTATATTCTATAAATAATTCAATAATTTTAGACCTATGTAATATCTATCATTAGATTAAATTATATTGAATCAATAAATTAAAAAAAAAGTTAATAACATTTTAGCACTTATTTGTACTATAGTACAAATAAGTGCTAAAATGTTATTAACTTTCTTTTTAATTTATTATATTAAATTCATGTAAAAATCAATTTAAAACAGAGGTTCCACCTACCCTTAATTAATAATTTGTTCTGATTTGATGCATATTATATATGAACTGACTGATAAATTACATAAAAAAATATTCCAAGGAATTTCATTTTATATGAAGGAGTAATACAATTATTATAAAATATAATATAAATTATATTTGATAATCATGTTATTACTCCTTAATTATATTTGTATTATATAATATAAATATAATATCTAGAAATGCAAAATCAGAAAGAGAAATATGTATGCTCATATATGAAAACTATAGTTTTACTACTATTTATGAGTACATTATTATCTACATAATAGCAATTTATGAATACAATCAAATAAAATATCAATATTTAACCATATATTATTTTATTTTATCATTTATTTAAATTTACGCAACTTTTCTATTTTTAAAATTAGCTTATAAATATAATTATATTTATAATTTAACTTGTCCAAGTTATGTGTTATTCCGATATTTAACTACAAATTTACTTTATCACTTAACCCTGTGAATATTAAGTATTTCCCTTGTATAATTAAGTAAATCTAGAAATATTATTTTGAACCATTTTTGTATATACTATAGCTTTAATATTGTAAGTCACTATTCATATAAATCGCTTCAACTATAACTACATAAATATTGTACGTTGTTATTAGGTAGTCCGATTTGATTAATCCCTTTTAAGTAATAATCATAATGAGAAATATGATATTTTAAAGACGGGCGTAAAATGATTAGACAATATGATCGATCACCCAAAACTGACGCTTCTGATTGGTCGCGTAACTAATCAACGAGTTTGTTCACCGATAATAGGCTAATCTAATTATCGGATTTATATAATTTCGAGTGGTTACAATAGGAAGACTTAGTAAAGAAGGCGAGGACAGCGTAGCCAGGGCTGGATTAATTGTATCATGGGCCCGGGGGAGGGGAATGATGGATGATATTATATCAATATGGTCAATCTCATAATAAATATAGTTATTATTATATAACTTATCTATAACTATTGAAATTTTATATATATATATATATATATAATAATAATAATAAAATCAGATTAGGCAATTTAATGGTTAAGAAAGAAGCAGAGCTTATCGAGTCTTTCACCCATTTAAGATTACGAGAAGAAAACTCGAAGGGAATATAATTAAAAAAAATAAATAGTAAAATAATAAATAGAGTTAAACACAATTAAAATAATAAAATAAATCATAAATCATATATCCATAGTATATCAAATTTCCGTGTGTTGGTTCATTAAGTCAAAAACCTTAGGGAATATACTTTCGCCAAGAGTATATACATTGGTAACATTTGGAGTCAGAAAATGCATCCATACTATCGGATATAAAATTTATGAATTAATAATCAACGAAATATAAAAAAAAAAAAATTCCATCAATTCTACTACCTATCGATATATTAAATTTCTACTTTAACTTATTTATATTTAATATATTTAATATATTAAATATAAATAAGTTAAAGTAGAAATTGAATATTTACATAATATCGTTATATATAAAGTATATTATCGTTAGAAAATGTTTATATTTTATACTTTCTATTATATATTTCGACTATGTTTACGACTACTGATTAAATAAATTATCAATTAATAAATAATATTATAACAAATTAGTCAGTTAACATTTTTAATAAGTCATTTTTAAAGTAAATTATATTATAAGTCGGATAAAAGTTATTTCATGAGTCAGATAATAGTTAATTAATAGTTGAATAAGTTAATTTAAAAATTAATAATATCCATATTTTTATAAGTCAAATTAAAAATTAAAAATATAAATTTAAAAGGAAAATTAAAAATGTAATAGTAATTATTCAATAAATATTTTGTTACAGTTCTTTTAAATAAATTGAAATTTGAAATCTTTCTTATGGAATTATCTAGTTATTCCATAGTCTAGGACTAGTGATAGATAAACAAAAAACTTTTCCATCTGTTCTAACTTTAAATCTATGAAACAAATATGTATTATGTAATTTAATTTAATATCATTTTTGCAAATTAAAATGTATTAGATTATTCCATTATAGTATAATGTTTTGCGATGTTTTCTAAATATAAAATGTAGAATGTGTTTAGAATGTATTTAGGATCATCTCGTTTAATAATGAATTTCTAATGAAAACGGGATACGTATTTAATAAATACTATTTATCATGTTTGCACTATTATGCTTTAAGTCGTATACACTTATATGTTCTTTTTGTATGTTATATATACGTGTATGCATAGACTGCAGTATATATATATACGAACAATGTGTTGATATAGGTTGGAGTATACCTAGTTATTGGAGAATCAAAAGAATGTTTCCCAACAACATTTAAGATAGTAGTGATTCAAGGAATCCATATTGCCAATGGAATATTCTAGCCAGTGGACTTTTAGCTGTGGTTTCTTATGATAATTTGTATTCTGTTAAATCTTACAGATATATGGTTTACATTATCATATATACGGCCAGTGTTAGATAATGTTGTATAAATTTGTAAATATTGTTACACGGAAAACTCCATATATGTATCTATCTATATATATATATATATATATATATATATATATATATATATATATATATATATATATATATTAAACTAGAAAAAATTATATGTCAGTACTACCCATTAAAGTGAACTACTAGTGGTGAATGGTAGATGTAGACTATTAGAATACAGAATAATGGAAGCGATGTTATAATTCTATTTGTATATCTACATTAATTTATCATAATATTTCAGTGCGATATTTTTATATTATATAAGAAAAGTATTCAACAAATTAAATATAAGATAATATGGTTTATGTGATTGCAGTGTTTCGAGGCAGACATTAAACAGTATGATTACTCGCAGATTACCGATTGGTCGACTAAAGAAAAATAAGAAACCAAACAACTATTATAGTTATGTTACTATAATCAAATACATTCCATAAATACATATGTATCTATCTATCTGTTTATCTATATTTAATACTAATTATTTATATAATTTCATTATAATCAGTACTAAACTAATAATGTTTACAACAGTTAATAAATAAGATATATAGAATAGATAATGTTTATTTGTAGAATGTAAACTCGGCGTTAGTATCGGTATTTACATGAAAGGAGGTTCTAGAGTCCGTGTGTGTACTTGTAACTGTAAATATCGAGTATCGTGGTATTAGAGGTTATCGTGTATCGGTGTTATACGTGGATATATCATGTTCACTATTGTTAGATAATTCTAAAGTATACTATAAATGTTGTCGTTTTTCGTAATATCACCGATATCTATAATTTAATTAATAACTGATTTTTATTTAAGCAACATTTAAGATCAAATCTAAATCATAAAGTTGAACTATATTCAAACGAATAAAGTCGTTATTTTAAACAATGGTTATTTCATTAATTAAATTATCACTATAACTATTATCATTATTTAACATATTAACGAACTTAGACCAATTAATTATGTTATTAAATTCAGTTTTAAATTCGGTTTACATCAAAGTCGCGCACACGTACACATACTATCACACACACACACATACACACATACGGTCAGTAAGTCTGACGACAGCCTACAACGAGAGCGTCGACTAACCTCCGAAATGCTTCCCTTGAAGTAGCCCTTGTTTATACCGTCCATACATTCACACATGGATACGGTCATCGGGTTTTGTGTGTTCATGATAGAACCTACGGGGGGTCGAGAGGTCAATAGGGCAAGATGGCATGGATTATAATAATGTCCGCATATTACATTATTATAGTCGTCTCACTATCTATATTAGGTTTGGTTATAACGAAACCAAGTTAATATGGGGCAATCCAAAAATAAAAACTAAAATACTAAAATAAGAATTTTGAATGGCACAATATAAGCTAATTTGGTCGTGGACCCATATTAAATTGGTCCGGTTATAGTGCGTTTACGACACCGCTGAGAGTACGTGTGCACTTACCGGTGGATACCGTTGTACTTTGAAGCACGTCGTTCAAGTACAGCCTAACGTGACTTCCATCATAGGTCAGGGCTACGTGGTTCCAAACGAACTGGTTGATAACCTACGTGAGGGGTTATTAATATTAGTGTAACGTACTGTGGGAGTATTACCTTAGGTTAGGATGAGTATTGAAGTAAGTAATTGTGTATAAGGGGTGGGGATAACTAATAGTTGAATGGGCGTGGCTAACTAACAGTGTAAGGGGCGTGACTAACTAAAAGTGGAAGGGGTGTAGCTAACTAACAGTATAATGGGCATGGCTAACTAACAGTGGAAGGGGCTTGTCTAACTAACAGTGGAAGGGATATATCTAACTAACAGTTGAAAGGGCGTGGCTAATTAACAGTGGAAGGGGTGTATCTAACTAACAGTATAATGGGCATGGCTAATAACAGTGGAAGGGGTGTAGACAACTAACAGTGGAAGGGGGCGTGGCTAACTAACAGTGGAAAGGGTGTTTACGGTGTTGATACCGCCGTTAACGCTGGGGGTGGCAGAGGTCGCGGTTGACTGGTCACCGTGTATTCTGAAAGTCGACGAGTCAACACAGTCTCCGTTATCCACCAAACCGAACTCGCTGAAGTTACCTATAGGTGACGATGTGTAGAATGTAAATATATATATATATATATATATATATATTTATTTTATTATCTTTACACATATATATATATATATATATATATATATATGTAAAGATAATTTTCTCTAAGCTATGAACTTATAATATTATTATTTCTATTATTTACTGATTATTGAGCCACTATTTTACACCTGGCTAATAGGATGACACTTATTGTATGACTACATTATCTCATCGGTACACTAAACTATACTATAATACATACGAATATCTCGTTTTATATTACTAAATCTCTTATATACACTAATATGTTAATATGCGATATCTCTATACATAGATTTGTATGTTACTAAACTAACACATTTAGGTAAACTATCAGAATATATGGCTCTATGACAAAAGAGACGATGGAGTAGTCAATTTTAATAACGTGTGATATGTTACTGTATAACACATAGACGGTGGTAGCTTAGCGTAATAATGGGCGTGTTATAATGACTACCTGTCTCTTGTTTGAAGTACATCATCACGGTCCAGTTCTTCACGCTTTGATCCTTGAACCAGTTCCTAATGAAGCGTACCTGTCAAGCATCGAGTACAAACACTGATTAATACACACGAATATACACATATAATGAAGGTTCATATATATATATATATATATATATATATATATATATATATAGATTATCATTGTTATACCATTGATAAACTTCTAGAACATTGAGCCTATATTAATAACGGGTTAAATTATTATCGTCATATTAAATTAAACTATATATATATAAAGAAAAGTATAAATCTTGTATAAAAGTATTAAAATAATAGCTTTTAACGCGCGGGTCAACTACGGTTATGTGGTGATACTGTTATGTGTAATACACGTACAATGTATGTCGTACGTGTATGTATAGTGTACGCATTGTGCGTACGACAAGTGATACGATTACAGTCACTGAGACGCGGTGCTAGTGAATACGGACGTAGCTAGATATGTGTTTTGCGGTGGTCACGCATGACTGACCTCCAGTCTGTGATGTCCGTTGAAGTAGGCGACGGTCTTGTTAAGGTCGGCATCGAAAACTATCTCGGCGTAACCTGTATATATGATGATGATGATTATGATGATGATGATGATAATCTATTTAAACACTAATGCAATTATAAAATTATTATAGTGTGACAATAATACATAAAATACAATGACTAAAAGTAATAATCAGTACAGACGAGTGTATAACATGGCGAAAACGAATATATGTGAAGTCCAGATATCATGAACGAGTAGGTACGTATTTAGTGTATGTGTGAATGTGGTCGTTGAGAACATGCGAGTGTGTTCGAAAAACTAAATTAAATATCTCATTTAAATAAAAATTAAAAAAGTATTCACCAATGAAGTGGAATAATATTCAAATAATACATCGATACCAGTCAACTGATGATATTATATATGGATGCAAACTTCATATGTAGAGTATTGTTATTTAAATAACTTATTTATAACTTAGAATATACTATATTATCGATGGGGCGTGTCCAGAGGGGCGTGTTTAGCTAACCTTCACCGTGTAGCTCTCCGTGAGCTTTCTTGCAGGTAACGTCATTGAAATGATCGGTGAAAGGGAAATGAAGCAACATATCGTTTTTGCAGTCGGTTTCTGTGTATGAGTGAGTGTGTGTTTGTGTTGGTGTGTGTGCGTGCGTGTGCTGGTATGTATGTGGTTAATAATATATTACGTAATACTTGTATTATATGACGTGATCACGTATGACGTATGTTATCTCTGATACCAATCTCCGAACGATTGTATTGCATTGTTATCACTACTGAAAAAGTACCACTAAATGTTAGTCATAGTTGTTGTTATTGGTATTAATTGTTATCACATTTTAGTGTCCTTTCATCACATCCAGAAACTTAGACGAAGTATTCACATAAGACCAGTTATGATGTGTATTAGATACAGGTACATGGTTTTAATGAGAGCGGAACATTTATTTATGCACAAATATATAAGATAGTTAACTTAATATATACATGTATGTGTGACACGATTGCCACACACTGATATACTAGACAAACTGCAATGTAATCAATCAGTATTTATATCAAAAATGTATCAGTACTAAATCAGAATTTAAATAAGAATTTTAATCAGATTTAAATCAGAATTTAAACTTTCTTAATCAGATTTAAATCAGAATTTAAACTTTCTTAATCAGATTTAAATCAGAATTTAAACTTTCTTAATCTGATTTAAATCAGAATTTAAACTGTCTTAATCAAATTTAAATCAGAATTTAAACTTTCTTAATCAGATTTAAAATATAATTTAAACTTTCTTAATCAGATTTAAAACATAATTTAAACTTTCTAAAGCAGATTTAAAACGTGTTCCCCGTTTAAACGTATCAGAATTTAATCAGATTTAAATCAGTAGTATTAAAGCAAATTTTAAATCAGAATGTTCGAAAATCTGATTAAAAAGTACCGCTTTAATAAGTATATAAGTCTGCTATTATTGTTTGCTGGGTGGTACCTGATACTTGTAAGCAGGTACAGACGTCGTTCACGAAGATGAATCCGGTACCGCAGCTCATGGGGCTATCTCCGCTGCTACCATCAGTGTACTCGTAGTACTGCTCCGAGGTGGAGCTAACACGGAACGGACATGGGGCTGTGTGTGGGCGGAGCAGGGGGCGTGTGTAGGCGAGGCGTGGCGGGGGGCGTGACATTGTGAACACGACAAACGTCGTAGCGCAGTTAACCATCGCTGCGCCCTATATCGGCATACGTGTACTGACGGTATGTACATTGTATACTATACAATATATAGGGTATAATGTACATTTTATAGCGTATAATGTACATCGTACACTGTATTGGGCTGTATAGTGATAGTATACTCGATGTTTGACTTTATAGTACGAGTGCTGAATATAGTTCGCGAGTGCTAAATACGGCTATAAGTGTGCGATTGCTGAATTAAATGGCGTACGAAGGCCACATTGTGTGCACTGCACATTGTACTTATATGTAACATATAGTTACGAGTTAGATTATATGCGCGCGCTCGCGTGTGCGTATGGTTGTGACGTAATATAACTAGATACGCACGCAATGGCTTCTACCTCTTGTTGTAGTTCCGTCCATTACGTAGGTGTTGTTGCCTACCACTTCACACATGGCGTGCGCTGGCTTTTGTTCTACGCAGGTTAGTCTGTGAAAGTGGTGGT
Source organism: Osedax fenrisi (assembly GCA_964019155.1). NCBI lineage: Eukaryota > Metazoa > Annelida > Polychaeta > Sabellida > Siboglinidae > Osedax > Osedax fenrisi. The sequence goes on from OZ025245.1 coordinate 18,516,216, forward strand.
GATGTTGATGATAATGCTGATGTTGATGTTGATGATGATGAAGATGGTTATGATGTTGATATTGATGATGTTGAAGATGGTTATGATTCTGATGATGCTGATGATGATGGTGAAGGTAATGATGATGACGATGATGTTTATGATGGTGATGATGATGATTATAACCATACAACTATGTATATATTTTTAAATCTCCTAATCGTCTCCATAATTTTATGGAGGTTAATCTTTAAACTTTAAATTTAAGGTTAACCTTTCTACGCTATGTATTTGTCACACTCGTATGTTACATTCTATTGATTATGTATACTATTGTGAATAATGATTATATTCAATATTGATTTACAGATTAATATAATATATTATAAACTTACTAAAATAAAGCGTAACTTGTAATAGACAAACTTCAATATAAAATATAAATATTCGTTTTTTACGAACGTGAGTATTATTTTTATAAATATACATCTCGGGCATTACTCGTGCAGTTTCGTTTATTTATGATGGTATTTAAATAGTTATGACGATACACAGTTTGACTATACACATATCTAATAAGTATACATATATATATATATATATATATATATATATATATATATATATATATATATATACAGATTCGTATATAAAACACATGGTATACTAGCCTCTCTTGGTCCCAGAACATATATCCGCACAGCATTCTGAAGTGTTCGTATTTGTATTGCCCGGTGGTGACGCTATAAGGCAACGACACATACGATTATACATACGGTTATGCGTACGACTATGCGCATGGTTACACGTATAACGATACGTACACTGATATACGCAGTGATTGTACGGTAAGGTGAGCCGGTAGTCTCAGAATAGCATGTCTCACTTAATCAATGAAACTACATAGAATTTGAAACATAGTACAATTTTTTTTTTTTTGATTTGATTATGTTTAGGCATTTCCCTGGCCATTTGAAAAATGATCAAAAATTGACCAAAAAAAAAAAAATTCTACTATTACCTATATGAAACTCACGTTAGGTGTCGCTACTTTTTATACTATATTTTAAATTAATTAAATTAAATAATATTTAATTTAGATCTAAAATGCAACTTCGTGATACATCAACGTTCTCAACATTATTTAAATACGAACGTATGAAAATAAATAAGTTGCCCACGTATATTGATATTGATAAACATTATTTTTATATTACGTCATTCTCCCAAAAATCTGTAAATGATCGAATTTATTTAGTCGTCGACGAAATCATTTCAATTGGCTTCAGTACCATATATTTCTCGTCATTCTATATATAATAAACTTAAGCGCCATATTCCGATATTACTTAAGTTTAAAAAAAATATAAATAAACAATCATTTAATGATTCTTTAAAGAAATACTATCTAAAATTTAATAAATTATTTGATATTTGTCCCTGCAGTTGCGATTTGCGATCTCATAGAATTAAGCGTGTATGTAATTGTATTAGAATTAATCGTATCCCAGAAGCTGAGATAACATTTATGATTGATATGAGATCAGTTAGAAACATGACAATAGATATTAGTAGAAGATGCTCAACATCATATCAGAGCCGTCCCAACAAACATTAACAGCTTCATAACAGACTCATAACAACATAACATCCTCATAACAGCCTTAAAACAGCATATTCTAAAATTACAGCCTCATATCTGCTTCATAACAGGATCTTATGAAAAAAAACAGCCTAATATCAGACTCATAACAGCATTATGGTAATATCCTCATAACAGCCTACATAAATTCTATAAAAACAGCCTCATAACAGACTCATAACAGCATTATGATAATATCCTCATAAATTATATATAAAACAGACTAATATCAGACTCATAACAGCATTATGGTAATATCCTCATAACAGCCTACATAAATTCTATAAAAACAGCCTCATAACAGACTCATAACAGCATTATGATAATATCCTCATAAATTATATATAAAACAGCCTCATAACAGACTCATAACAGTAATATGATAATATCCTCATAACAGTCTACATAAATTCTATAAAAACAGCTTCATAACAGACTCATAACAGAATTATGATAATATCCTCATAAATTATATAAAAACAGCCTCATATCAGACTCATAACAGCAATATGGTAATATCCTCATAATAGCCTACATTAATTCTATAAAAACAGCCTCATAACAGACTCATAACAGAATTATGATAATATCCTCATAAATTATATAAAAACAGCCTCATAACAGACGCACAATAGCATTATGGTAATATCCTCATAATAGCCTACATTAATTCTATAAAAGCAGCCTCATAACAGATTCATAACAGAATTATGGTAATATCCTCATAAATTATATAAAAACAGCTTCATAACAGACTCATAACAGCAATATGATAATATCCTTATAATAGCCTACATAAATTATATAAAAAACAGCCTCATAACAGAATCATAACAGCATTATGATAATATCCTCATAATAACCTACATACATTTCATAAAAACAGTCGGGTAAGGCTATATCACAGAACTAGAGAGAAATTTCAGAAATTTCTCTCTAGCTATATGGGCTATATACATATATTTTTAAACTATAAACTATAAATCTATGGATATATATATATATATATATATATATATATATATATATATATATATGGATAGAATAAAGATTTGTTTCACCATAGATTTATAGTTTACAATGTAAAATACAGATCTATGCATTTAAATAATTAAAGTAAATATAAGTCCACAACATATCTTTAACATGATACAATGGATAAAAGAAATGAATTCTGATGAAATAAAAAATGTATGTTTCAGAACTATATCTCAAAATGCATATTCATTGCATACTGAGAATATTCTACTAGCTATGATATCAGATCCAAGACCATCGATACGTTGTGAGGGCATTAATCGGATTATTCATGCGAGGACGACTAATAATAATGTTGGAAATGGTATCAGAAAGTTTATAAAGCCGAACATAAATTTTGATGCCGAGGACTATTATCAACTCGTAGACTATAATAATTCATGGCTTGAATCAATTCTGACTGAAAAGTTGACCCTAAATCAATTATTACACGCGAAAGAAACCTTTGAAATATTAGAATTACCTAATTATCCTTCACATACACAAGCTGTGGAAAGGGTTATTAGGTTAATTTCTGAGACATCGACTATGTCGTCATGTAAAAATCAGAGAGATGCTAGAATACGTATTACACTTGAAACAAGAAAAATAATGCCGTGTTTTAATTCGAAACAAGATTTTAAATAATATCATTTATTCATATACTAATTAAATATTGTTCATATGCTGTACTTCTTTTTATATAATAAATATATATTTTATTATTACATTTTAGGTTCATATTGTTTACATATTTTTATACAAAAATATATATTTTGTTATTACATTTTTCAATGTAATGTTAAATTAATACATACTGAATTCATTAGAATACAAGTACTTACTTTTTATCAGACAGTAATCTTATAATATTTATTAGATATAAAAGTAATAGTTATTTGTCTTGATTAGGTAATAATTTAAAATAATCAAATACAAAATTATTTATATCTAAAATGTATTAATGTAATCAAGAAATTATATTTTTTTAATTATTAACAATTATCAATATTAAAAATCATTTAATTATGATAAAATATTTTTTTGAAAATAAATATATTTGTAAAATTTTAATTTTGAAAATAAAAAATTTTCTTTGGTAGCATTGGTGTAACATATATTAGGTATGAAGATTTTATAAAAATTTTGAAAAAAAATCATCGGCAAAAATTGTTATTGATGATTTAAAAATTAAAATTATTTCATCAATTATTTCATCAACATTTTAATTTTGAAAATAAAAAATTTTCTTTGGTAGCATTGGTGAAACATATATTAGGTATGAAGATTTTATAAACATTTTGAAAAAAAATCATCGGCAAAAATTTTTATTGATGATTTAAAAATTAAAATTATTTCATCAAAATAATCAATAAAATCTGATTTTTATTGTTTCATTTGATTTTTAATTTAATAAAATAAATAAAATATGTGTATATATATATATGTAAATATATACTTATACATAATATAATGAATTTTAAATAGAAGTTTGAAAATTTTGTACTTTTGAAAAAAAAATCTAAAAATAGATATTATTATCAGGAATTCTAGGGAAAATTTTTTTTAAATTTAAAAACACTTTTTTATAATAAGGTGATATATAAGTAATAACATGTTAAATTTTTTTTTTAATTAAATAAATATAACTACTATTAATATGGATTTATATAATTCTATTAATAGCCCATGTTAAATCTGTATCTCTGCAATGTTAAATTTAAATCTTCATGTGAAGCAACTAAAAATTAAAAAAAAAAAAAAAAAATGTTTAATTTAACTTTATTGAATATATAGGTAGATATATCTTTTGAGACAGCTTTCATTTCCAAAAAACATATCATAGCGGCCCACCTTATTGTACGGTGATCAAAACACAATACTATAGTTGTGTATGTATACGGCTGTGCATAGGCGTGGGTTTGCATGTGAATGTGTTTAGATGAGCGTATATGCGTATGTGTATGCGTATATAGATGCACGCGTATGCATACGTGTGTATGTGCTACGCACGCAATGCGCCGTGCGTGTACACGAATTAACATATAACCTTGATTATATTTGTTATTTAACGATAATAGATACGATTAATTGTTAAACATATTACGTATACTTAATATACTTAATATAATTATAAATATTATCATTAAATATAATTAATCATTAAATATAATCATAACTATTATCGCTATAGCGGCTGCGTATCGACCACGCGATTATTATTATAATTATTATCAGATGTAGTCGATACTAGGGTAATTATAGAAGTAGTGTCGCTTATCGAGACGATTACCCCACGCGATTAGAACACGGAGGCTGGCCGGGGCTAACTTTAGGTAACGGTTACAGATGTAGAACTTCTGGCAGTCGAGGGGGTCGGGTCTCCAGATCTGACCGCGGGTGAAGTCACACCTCTCGCAATCTGTACACGGGTAATAATGTTGCGACGTGGGTAATACACACGGGGGTAGGGTATACGCTAAGCTGGGCCAGGGAAATGCCAAAACATAATCTAATCAAAAACAACAACAAATACCCTATGTTTTAAATATATATGTGATGTGTTTGCAGAGTGAGACGTGCACTATTCTGAGACAACCGGCCCACCGTACACTGTACGCACTAGTAACGCGTATCGCAATAAACCGCTCGTTACGGGTGATAATTAGGCATCGAAAGAACGAACTGATACGTTTCATTGAACTCGTGTGCACTGGCGTACATAACGAATGGGCGTGAAATAAGCATATATTAAATACGGCTAAATAATAAGTTAACAAAAGCGGCCTTTAATAGCGGGATGCTTTCGAGAAAGGATACCGCGTTATGGGTAATACGTTCATTATCGGTGATCATTTATCACCGAATAGTATACTGTAGTATACTATTAATGCACGCCGCTATTATAAATATTATCGCGTTTTTTTCGCTTTTTATTCGCGTTTATTCGCGTTTAAACGCGTTTCTTATTCACTCTCGCCGCTAGATGTCGCGTTACGAAGAGTGACCAGTCACGTGATTATTAATTACGTTATTATAGTATCGACTAGTACAAATACGCACAATTATAAATAGAAAATAACTCTATTACGGTTGGTCATTTATAATGAATCATTAATAACGAATCATTATACATATTTGTTTACAAATGTATCCACTACATTTAGTGTTATAAACATATTAACATTTTATACTTATAAAACGTATTTTAAATAGTATTCATTCGGGACCCACACAATATTGTATATTATTGTCTACTTTACACATTGTTTATCTACTAACCAATTTCTTGTGGGGTAGTAGTAGAAAGAGTAGGAGTAGTTGTAGTAGGAGTAGGAGTAGTAGTGGTTAATTTAGTAGTAGTTGTAGCTTTAGTAGTAGTAGTAGGAGTAGGAGTAGTAGTGGTTGCTTTAGTAGTAGTGGTTGCTTTAGTAGTAGTAGTAGGAGTAGGAGTAGTAGTGGTTGCTTTAGTAGTAGTGGTTGCTTTAGTAGTAGTGGTAGCTTTAGTAGTAGTAGTAGGAGTAGGAGTAGTAGTGGTTGCTTTAGTAGTAGTGGTTGCTTTAGTAGTAGTGGTAGCTTTAGTAGTAGTAGTAGTAGGAGTAGGAGTAGTAGTGGTTGCTTTAGTAGTAGTGGTAGCTTTAGTAGTAGTTGTAGTAGGAGTAGGAGTAGTAGTGGTTGCTTTAGTAGTAGTGGTTGCTTTAGTTGTTGTAGTTGGCTCTTTAGTTGTAGTCTGTATAAGAAAGTATAAATGTTATTTAATTATATACAATTATATATATATGATAATATTTAAAAAATAAAATTAGCATATAATGTAATGTAAAATTTATAATAAATATTATATATTATAGTATGCATTATTTATATAGTTAGTTTGATGATTCAGTATAATACTTAAACAAGATAAATATAATAATATGTATATATATATATATATAAACTTTATTGAATATTATTATGAATTTAATTTAATAATATTGAATTACATTTTTTTAGATTTTAACCATTCATTAATTATATATTATATATATAGGTATATATAGTAGATAAAGATATAAGATAAATTCAAATATGCATTAAAATAAGTATACTCATATTAGTGATCTAAATGAGCCAATATTTCCTGCTTCGAAACAACTGAAACATCCTAAATGTATGTTTCGAAACATCTGAAACATCTGAAATATCTTAAATGGTCGCTCCGAAAAACATCAAAAAATATGTTTCATAACATATATAAGCCAATTATTCAAATTCTATTCATCGTATTTGATTGTCGAACTTGTTTTCAGGATTATATTTGTTTAATTAGATTCACATACTCGATTCTATTGTTCGTAGTCAATTGTCGAAATTGATTGTAAAATTAGATCGTGTTATCATACTTAATCTTCAAACTAGTTTATCTGATTATATTGTCGAACACGAGTGCGACTCTAGATTTTTATATTTGATTCGATTTATTGTACTAGATTGTCGAATTTGTTCATACGATTATATTTTTGAAATTCACTGCGAACTAGATTGTCATACTTGATTCGATTTGTAGCACTTGATTTCAAACTTAGATTGTCCTTGTATACCTGATTGTCATAATAGATTACATTTTATTCCTTTCCTATCCTATCGAATTAAATGAGCGTACTTGATTTTCGAATTTGTTTATCTGATTAGATTTTCGATCTTGATTGCAAAGTAGATTTTAATACTCGATTCGATTTGTCGTACTCGATTATTAATATTCATTGTAAAATTAGAATGTCGTATCATACATGATTTTCAAACTAGTTTAACTGATTACATTGTTGAACATATGTGTGACTCTAGATTTTTATTTATAATTATATCAATTGAAATCAATTGTATTTTAAAATTAAATAAGACATTTTTTTAATTACAATATTATAATATTAAATTTTGATTTTAAATATTTATTTCAACAGTAATTTTTATAACTAATAATGTATTATATACGAAATTGTATCGCTTAGTATGTAAACAAGTTATACATATAACATATTATTAATTACCATCTTCTGTAATAATAATTTTTGCATCCATTTGATAAACATTTTTTTAATTTAAATAAAATTAATTTTAGTTTTTTTAATTTAAAATTTCAAAGATAATAAACTCGATCGAGCCATGTGACCGGTTCGATTCGTTCGAGCCGTTCACTAACCCGGGTCGGCTCGAACAACTCGGCTCGTTTTAGATCAATAACTCATATACTATAATATAATATTAAGACGTTCTATTAAAATGATATATGAAAACCTTTAAATTTATCATTTTACATAATCATCGTTTACGCCGAAAATTGTACTGAAAACTATTGAATATAATAATATAGATGTGGTGGGTATCCTGGTGGGTATACTATAGAAGTACTGTTATATTATGTTTGTATGCGTGTTTGTGCGTCTGCGTGTGCTCGCTTTTATATGCGTAAATATACTAACGGAAGGACATGGCACTCTGCATGGTTCATTATTTACGTTTATTGCTGTCTCCTTACCGGAAGTACATGTTTCGATTTTTGATTTTATTCCCTGTGGTCGGCGGAGTATAGTGAATTAGGTCGCTATATCGATGCTTAGTATTCTTTACTATCATTATTATTATTATTATTATATATATATATTGAGCCTTACGGTTGTACGATAATTGTGACTGGATATAAGAAATATATATATATATATATAATCAATAATTATTAACAAACGTATTAAGTATATGTAATATATATATTACATACTTAGATAGCGATGATTTAGCATATTAAAAGTGTACCCATATATGGGTATATGCATATGTATAACGTTAGCATACTCATAGGTATCAATGTTTCTGGTCCCCGGAAATTGACACTATATATATATATGTATATAAAGTATATTTTAATAATTATAATCAATATATATATATATATATATATATATATATATATATCGTAAGTTGCTGGTGGCCATTATAAAAATACACGATTATTATTAATATTATTATATCAACAATTTTGTTTATGATAACAACTTTGTATTTATTTAAATGTCAATATATATATATATATATTCAATTAAATATATCAGTATTATTAGTAACTTTTATCTTTCCGCAAGTCGAGCATTCAGTCCACTCGGTATAGGTACAATTGAGTTCTGTGATGATGGTACCGAGTTAAATATGGATGGCAATACCATCTAAATTGCGCTTTATTTATTCATTTATTTTATTATACCGTGTACATTTTCCTATACTATATATCTATATAAGTATCGGCTATTATATGTTATACAGTATTATTGACTTGTAATCTATGAGGATTTTATAAGTTTCATATTATTTAAATAAACTTTATATATATATATATATATATATATATTTATTTTATATAGTACTTATTGTTTATTTTGGTTATTTATTTATAAATATTTAAATGATGATTTTATGGCAAGTTCAAACAATATATATATATATATATATATATATATATATATATATATTAGTTTCTATTTTATTCATCGTAATGTATCTATATAAACAGGAAGTCAAATCATATTTTATTATCTTTTTTAAATATATATAGTTTATTTTGTCTTGCTCTAAAATTAAGGGTAATTATCTCGATAATATTTAGCTTCTACAAAAACCCGGGTGTGAACATAATCTGACAATATTATAATAATCTATTAGTAATATATACACATATATATATATATATATATATATATATATATATATATGTGTATATATATATACATACGTATATATACATATATATATATATATATATATATATATATATATATCGTGCAGTAAATTAAGTGTATACGTGTTTAATTATCGCGTGTATATAGTACACACTACTTAATACTTGCACTAGTTGCTACTCGTATATCTCTATTGCCTAGTATTTGTTATTGCGCTGTACATTGTACGGTTGTGTTGTGTACGGTTTTGTTGTGTACGGTTGTGTTGTGTACGGTTGTGTTGTGTACGGTTGTGTTGTGTACGGTTATGTCGTGTACGGTTTTGTCGTGTACGGTTATGTTGTGTACGGTTTTATTGTGTACGGTTATATTGTATATACGTGTGAGCCCATCGATACTTTACTAACTAGATTCGCCTTGCATCGGTAACAAGATTCTATTCTGAAATTCTGTGTTCTGAGGGATGAGTAGTTCGAGCTCACCTACGTGGGGAGGAGGGGGTTAGGGGTTGAGGGAGGTTAGGATGACGAGTATGGTGATGTGGAAGAGTATCAGTATGAGGTTGTGGAAGGGAGGAAGGGAGGAGTAGTGGTAGTATAATAATGTCGAGGAGGAATAGACTGAAGAGGAGGAGGAGGAGGAGGAAGATGGATAGTACGATGACGAGAAAGAGGAGACTGAAGAGGATGGGGAGGAGCGCTAACCTCCGCAAACAAGCTTAGTGAAACTCTTTAGTAGTTGCATAGCGGCTCCTATGGAACTAGAATACACAACGGTTTCAGCGAATGGTTCAGAGGCGAATATGTTTACGTCTTCATTTCCGCCCAAATCTGCGGGAGAGGGGGTTATGTCGGTGTTACGGAGAATACATCGGATAAGTGTGATACATATAGCTGTATAGGTACGCTATAACATGTTTTCTACTATAGTAGATTATAAGTATACTTATAATCTACAACATATCAATCATATATATATATATATATATATAATAATAATAATATATATTAGAAGAATTTATTCATATCTGTTTCGTTTTCTCGTTGATAATATTAATATGCTTTAAAATATCAATCTGCTTTTAAATTCTACAAAATAATACAACGTATTCGACAGTTGTTTTCGCCCGTGTATATGTGTATACTGTACTGTCAGCTATTATATACATGTGTATGCTATAGAGTATTGGTATGACATACGTGGGTGGGTGTAAAGGGGAAGTAGGTAACTTGAAAATGTTAATTTAAAACAAAATTAAAATAAATAGTATATAGAAAATAATTCTATAATCGTGTATGTGTAATTTCGTGTAAAGATTATACCTAAATTCTCTAAAGTGAGGTAGGATGTAAAGTTAGTTTAAAGATGTTAAAGTTAGGTAGGAGTTAAAGTTAGGTTAAAGATCCTAAATGAGGTAGGAGTTAAAGTTAGGTTAAAGATGCTAAATGAGGTAGGAGTTAAAGTTAGGTAAAAGATGCTACAGTTTAAAGTTAAAGTTAGGTAGGATGTACTAACTGATAACGAAGTTCGTAGTTCGACCTTCGCCGTGTAGGGCACTGAAAGCGGCTTCTGCGTTGCGCGAGTCCATACCAACACGATCGGTGACCATGATCACTACCTGAGAGTACGTGTGTGCGTGCGTGTGTGTGTGCGTGTATTTGTGCGAATATGTATTCGCGTGTGTATGTAATGTATCCGGTAACGTAAACAATATGTGTTTATGCGTGTGTGATCGGCGTCATAAATGTCAGTTTAATAGATGTTGTTAATGTATATATATATATATATATATATATATATATATATGTTATATATATATTGAATATGTTAATAGGACAAAGTACAGTCTACTAAAATCGTAATAATGTCTTCAATATTTATTTATGCAATACAATATTTCGCATATGAAATATATATTATAATTTTGTATATATATTCATATTCTGTTTACATTTAATACAACAAATTCCACATTAACTATGTCTTAGTAATCAATAATGATGATTATAAGCGCGTCGTGCGTGAGTTGTGGGCGGAGGGCGGGTGGCGGGGGGCGTAGTTTAGAATGGAGTGGAACCTTTTTTCTAGTGTTCATGTGATCCGATAGGTTGAGGAGAAAGGATGTAGCCTCTACTATCGGAGAGGCGAAAGATAAGCCACCGTTAAACCTGAGAATTTCACACACACAGTTAGAGGGAGGTTACGCAAGGCAACACAGAGTTAGAGATAGGTTATGCTGGGGAACACAGAATTAGATATGGGAGAGGATGCAAGGAGATCTAAGGAGGGTCGATGCCGAATATATATAGAGTCACGTATGCTAAATCAATGACTGCATATTATGTATAATGAACATATAATTAACATATGTTTAACATATAATTAACATATAATGAATATATAATGAATATAAAATGAACATATAATGAATATATAATGAAATAAAATGAATATATAATGAACATATAATATAGAATATTGTGGTGTTATCGTAAGTAAAGATGATTAACATGATTCAACTCGACCGAATGGCCTAGATTGATAGATATCAGTTATATCGTACTAGATTAATTCGTACAAAGTAATTTCGTACCAAGATAAAACATCACTTAGTGCGACAACAGTTAAATCGTAAATTAAATCGTAAGTTAAATCGTACTATATATATATATGCATATATGCATTAGAGTAAATAACTATTTACGATACGAAATGACCGTTATTCTAGATCGACTACTAACACCAGTAATCAACTATTTACTATACGAAATGACCGTTATCCTAGATCGACTACTAACACTAGTAATCAACTATTTACGATACGAAATGACCGTTATCCTAGATCGACTACTAACACCAGTAGTCAACTATTTACGATACGAAATTACCGTTATCCTAGATCGACTACTAACACCATTAATCAACTATTTACGATACGAAATGACCGTTATCCTAGATCGACTACTAACACCAATAGTCAACTATTTACGATACGAAATTACCGTTATCCTAGATCGACTACTATCACCAGTAATCAACTATTTACGATACGGAATGACCGGTATTCTAGATCGACTACTAACACCAGTAATCAACTATTTACGATACGAAATGACCGTTATCCTAGATCGACTACTAACACCAGTAATCAACTATTTACGATACGAAATGACCGTTATCCTAGATCGACTACTAAAACCAGTAATCAACTATTTACGATACGAAATGACCGGTATTCTAGATCGACTACTAACACCAGTAATCAACTATTTACGATACGAAATGACCGGTATTCTAGATCGACTACTAACACCAGTAATCAACTATTTACGATACGAAATGATGGCATCCTAGATCGACTACTAACACCAGCGAGTCCAGGACGGATGGGAATTGGGCCGAGTTGACGAACGACGAAGTTTGGCTGATCCTCTCCGCATAGGTGACAGCGCGAATCTTGATATCGCTAGTGGGAAGGTACTGCGTGTGTGCGTGTGTGTGTATGTGTGTGAGTGTGTGTATGTGTGTGTGTCGGAGGTCAAACGATGTATAATCATGCAGTAACTAATTAATGATAATATAATGTATAATATATCATAATAATATATCGTATAATGAATATAATGAAATGAATATAATACATAAATGGCGATTTGGTAGTTTTAATTTACAAACAATACAACACAGCTTCGACTACATTGGTATGAATAACTGAAACCGTTAATATAATGCGTTATGTATAGTAATATTTAGATCTATGCTTATATATGATTATGATCATTGATAAACCACTTTTATATATATACATATTCCTTCTAAATCATGTTAATTTTTATATATAAATTATATAAATATCTGGGATCAGATAAAAACATTCATATCTTCCTCGATAACACTCCGGTCTGGATTACCCCATAATAAGTAATGTAGTGATGGCTTAATTGGACGATTACATAACAGAGGGGGTGATAACATACATCATATTATTAGTATTATTATATTTGTATATAGGGGAAAATAACCTAATACGGACACTTTAACAATATATGGTCTTAATATTTTAAGACTCAATATGTTTATTCAAAAATTACAAAATATTAATATTTTATGATAATAAATATTATTGTGATTTTATAATTTTATTTAAACTCTTAATATCTATAAACTCTTCCATAGATAACGTTGGTGTCGGTATTCGGTATCCATGTCCTAAAACGGATACCCTGTGTTATAATACGGACACCCTATATACCACTTAATAAACTATATATTATTGATGAATAAATCTGACAAATTATAATTATATTATTTATAATTAATTTGATGAATATTTTATTCTAATTTGATTAGTTAATATTTTTTTTATTTTTATTATTTTTTTAATTAATAATACAATTTAGTATCTGAATAATAACAATTTTAGATTTAGCTTTATTGGTGGTATTAATTTTATAACGCACGCGATTTTTATGAAAATCAGACAAGTTCATACGCTGCTTGCTGATTGGTTATTGGGTGTCCGTATTAAGACATATATAGTGTCCGTATTAGAGACTTATATGACCTTATATGTGATTTCAATAAATAAATATTATTATTATTATTATTATTATTATTATTATATATGATCATAACAACGTAACACACATACCTTAACGAAATCCTTGACGATCTGTTTACCGTAGGAGAACTTGTACTCCGAGATAAGAGCGTCGGTGTCGAACGCCACGAGGATGTCCACGGGGCAGTTGTTCTCGATACCGGAAGCTAATAGCAGCGGGGGGGGGGGCGTGTTAGTGAAGTATAGGCGTGGCTACAGTATAGTAGCGGGGAGGGGTGCATGTTAGTGAAGTATAGGTATGGCAACAGTAGTAGCGGGGGGGCGTGTTAGTGAATAATAGGCGTGGCTACTATAGTAGCGGGGAGGGGGGCGTGTTAGTGAAGTATAGGCATGGCTACAGTAGGACAATATTTAACTATCTCCGTAGTATTTGTTTTCTTCGGTAATATGTCTCTTAAGCCTAGTAAGGCGATTAAGAGACAGCGCTGCACTCGATTATGCGTTATTTATTTATATAACGTTAATTTGTACTATTTTAGAATATGTCCGCGAGTATTTAGTATTTGATCGAAATAATATGTTTTCGGTAATAATTATTTGAAGGTAGTACGATAGTTGGTACGGTATGTATGTAAATAGGTGGTATGTGTGTAATGGTTGTATCTACTTTACGTTACTCGTATGCTATTTCTATGTACGTATTATAATTAATCGCTAAGAATATAATCGTATTATCTATATGTGTTATCTATCTGTTATCTATGTGTTATCTATTATTATTATTATTACCAGATTTAGGTTTACACCAGGGTTTTTGTAGAAGCTAAAGCTTATCGAGATAATTACCCTTAATTTTAAAGCAAGTTCAAAAAAACTAAATAAATAAAATATTATAAAATATTAGATGACTTCCTGTTTACATAGATACAATACAATGAATAAAATAGAAAAATAATATAAATTGTTTGAACTTGCCATAAAATTATGAAATCATCATTTAATTATTTATAAATAAATAATAAGTACTATAAAATAATACACTAAACAAACATATAGATGTATTAGTATAAATGAAGAAAAAATGAAGTAAAATGAAGTAAAACTGAATAAAACTGAATAAAACATAACAAAAAGAATATTTAGAAAGATGGTAAGAACTGTATGTAACATTTTTTTTTTTTTTTTTCATAAATTTATTTCAGTAAATAAGTTTTAGAAATTTTTTAGTAATACTTTAGAATAATGTAAAGAATGTAAAATATTTTTTAAACTAAAATGTTAGTTTTGATTACTAATTTTTATATAAGTGTCAATAAAGAGAATTAAAACAAAGAAGTATAATCAAATATACAAGAAAAAAGATTCAATACAAAATGTTTATGTAATTAAAAATAAAGTCAAATATTATTATTAGTCAGAGGGAAATAAAAAATACTAAAGAAAATACTAAAGAAAAAAGAAATTCCTAAAAGTTTTTTTTAATTTTATTATTTTTATATAAACGTCAATTAAAAAGAAAAGAAAGAAAACATGAAAGTAAATTCAAATATAAAATGCAAAAATTCAGTAAAATAATATTATTAATGTCGGGGAAAAAATATTGTAAAATAAAACACTCAAAAGTATTAATTTTTTTTTTAATTTTTACATAAACGTCAATAAATTAAAATAAGAATAAAATATGGATCTTAGTATATAATACAATATTAGATAAAAGTCATGATAAAAGATTTAAAATTAAAAAAATGAGATTTAGATTAAAATTATACTGAGTAAGAAGATAACAAATTTGTATACATACGTTTCCTGAATAATTTATAATTTGAAATATTTTTTAAAATATTATCAAGCTTATTCCAGGTAATTGGTCCAATGTATATTAATGTTCTTCTGCATAATTCTTTTTTGAAATTAATAATTGATAAATTATTTATGCTCCTAGTGTTGTGAGATGATGAAGTTACAGAAAAAAATGCACTTGTTATAACAGGATGAAGATCATTGAAAATTTTAAACATAAATTCACATGTACTATATATGTAATTTCATTTATTTTTAATAAAGAATTAACAATAAATAGTCCACTAGTATGATGTAAAAAATATTTTTTACATATAATCCTTATCATTCGCTTTTGAAGAATATATATGCATGATACATTAGATTTATATGTATTTCCCCAAAATATGTTACAATACTTTATATGAGGCAAGAATATGGAATTATATATATGAAGTAATGCTTTTTTATTTATAAATTTGGAAATAATGTTGGTAATCCATATGATTTTTTTTAGTTTTGATTTTAAAAACAAGATATGTTGTTTCCAGTTCAATATATCGTCTATAATTACGCCTAAAAATATATAAAATGTAACTCTTTCAATATTTCTGTTATTTAAATTTATATTTATAATAGTTCTTGAATTAATAGACATAAAGCAAGTTTTATTTAAATTTAATGATAACCTATTATAGATTAACCATTTATTAATATTTTTTAATTCAGTTTGACAAATATAATTAAGTATTTCTGCTGATGTATTTTCAAAATATAAAGTAGTGTCATCTGCGAACATGGTAAACTCACATAAAGAAGATGATTTTGTAATATCATTAATATAAATTAAAAATAAAATGGGTCCTAAGATGGTGACTTAGGGTACACCCGTTATGACTTTTAGTTTATCTGAAATTACATCAATATATATATATATTCACTGTTGATATCTATTTGTTAAATAGCTCATTATCCAGTTAAGTGCAATGCCTCGTACTCCAATATTTTTTAATTTAAAAAGTAATATTCTGTGATTAACTGTGTCAAATACTTTTTTTAAATCAATAAAGATTATAGCGCCAACATTGTTATTATTAAAACAGTTACTGATTTGTGACTGGATGTTAAATATTGCATGTGATGTACTGTATTCTTTCCTAAAACCAAATTGAAAGGAGATAATATATTAATAGATGATAAAAAACTATAAAAGCGAGAATAAAATATTTTTTCTAAAATCTTTGCGAATTGGCAGGTGAGAGAAATTGGACGATAGTTATTAACAAATTTATCATCACCAGTTTTGTGTAAAGGGATAATATTTGTAATTTTAAGAAATCCGGTACAACGCCTGATTCAAAAGATAAATTTACAAGAAAAACAAATGGATAAACCAATACAGGAAAAATACATTTAAGTAACTGCATGGACATGCCATAATGATCTCTTGATTTTTTTGGTTTGAATTCATTTAATACTTTAATAATTTCCTCTGAACTTACTGGTGTTAAAAAAAAACTATGTATATTAGGTTCAGGTAAATAGAATTTAAAGTCATCATCATTACAATTATTTATATTATTATCTAAATTAAAACCAATATCTCTAAAAAAAGAATTAAATTCATTAGCAATTTGTTTAGAATCAACAATATTCACATTATTTACATTAAAATTGTCAGGTAGTTGTTTGAATTTGTTGTTAACATTAAGTAAATTATTTAGTACATTCTATGTATTATTTGTATCAGAGCAATTTTTTAACAGATTTGAATAATACTTTTTCTTAGCTTCTCGAACTAAAGATTTTGTATTATTTTTAAAAATGTTGTAAATAAATAAATCATTTTCAGATTTAGATATTTTATATTTTTTATATAATATCTGTTTTTTTCTACAAGCCTTTTTAAGATCTCGGGTATTCCATGGAATGAGTTTATTTTTGTGGGAGGCTTTATTAATTTGTGGACAGTATCTATCAAAATTTAAGATAAAGTATTCCAAGAATAAATTCCAAGATTTTTCTGTATCGTTAGTTTTTATGAATTCCCAGTTTGTATTTTTTTAAATTTCAAACAGATTAAACATGGTTCTATCATTAATTTGATTTTGTTTGATTTTAGTATATTTAACTTTATCTTGAGGTTTGGTAGACAATTGGAAAATGGTCAGATATATCTGAAATAATTATTCCTGAAAATCTTTTCATATTAAGATTAAAATTTGTAAATATATTATCAATTATAGATGAAGAATTATGTTTAGTGTCGATTCTAGTTGGACGATTAATTAGATGGGAACAACCTAGTGAAATCATCGTATCAAAAAAGGTATTAGCCACTTTATTTGTATTTACATGCACTAGATCAATATTAAAGTCACCACAGATAATCATTTTGTTATCATTACTAACATGTTGCTGAAAATTATTTATCAAGAAATCAATAAATGTAGAGTAAGCTATTTCTAAAGTAGGAGGAAAATATATTGTATTGAAAATAATATTTTTTGATTTTTCAAAAATAATTTCAATTGATATGTTGTCATAATAGTTATTTGATATGGTAGATAGAATATTAAATTGATAATGTTCACGTATATAGATTAAAACACCACCTCCATTTTTATGTTTACGATTTGAACATATATGGTTATAACCAGGAATATTAAAAATGAAAATATTATTATCACTCAACCATGTTTCAGTAATTGAAACTATATCAAAATTATCATCAAACGTTTTCAAAAACATAATTAATTTATCAAAAAAAAATTTTAAACTCCTAATATTGATGTTAATAATATTTAAATTAAACAAATTATTTTTATTAGAATTCAACTTCCATTCATTTGAGGTGTAATAATTGGATTCATTGAGAAAATTAAAATTACAATTTGAGAAATTATTATTATTAAAACTATCATTATTGGAACTAAATTTGTTAATTTGATCAACATTAAATTGCGGATAGATTTCATTCAAGTTCATATAGTACAAATATTAAAAAGTTAAAATTGAATAAGATAATATAAAAGAATAAAGATATAGATAAAAAATATATGTAAATACCAATTATAATAAAATGTTAAAAATAGAATGTAATATGAAATTAGAACAAACGACAACGAAAAATAAATACAAAATAAAATATTTATATATCAGAATTTATTTATATCTGTTATTTTTACTGGAGACGAATCTTCGTTTTTTATAATAATAGTTATTCCATTTATAGTCCAACAATGTAATATCACTTTATCTTTTCGAAGTTGTCGAGCTTTGTAGAAAATATCAGAATTAAATTGTGTTAGATGTTCATTTATATATGTATCAGTGCCTTTTAATTTTTTAGAATTTTTAATAATTTCAAATTTAGTAGAGTTATGGTGTAGTTTGACTAACATTTTATTATGTTTATTCTTGTCGTTTTTTAATTTATGTATCTTAACAATGTCATACGGTTGTATAATTATATCTAATTTTTCATTTGCAAATGTGATGAAAGATGGTGCTAGATTACGTTGAGTTAAATCAAAATTCAATTTAGGACCAGATATAATATTATTATTATGTTTTGAAAATTGTTCAAGGTTATTAATTTTTTGTTCTAACTCAATAATTGTTTTATCTTTATTATTTACAACTGCAGTTAGTTCATCAACTTTATTTACTAATTCATATACAACTGTACGCAGTTTTTGAATAGAGTTTTTTAATTCATTAATATCTTGTTTTTGCGTCATAATGTCACTGAATATATATAAATATATATAATTATAAAATTAATCAATACAATACTTATCCTAAAAAGATAATGAAATATAATGAAATTTACATTCACATATAAACATATAAATATATATATATATGCAACAAATTAAATAAATAATATAAATAGGCGCATATATGAAATGTATGATGTACAAAATATAAAATAGAAATAAATCTATTCAAGAAAATTGTATAGAATGTAAAATCATATATTGGAAAGAATATTGTTATGTAATCAAATTTAAAATATAAACTTTAATGAACACAACAAAAATGTATTTATTTAAATCATTATCAAAGTAAAATAAAATACACATCAAATCAATTAAGTCTTTAATATAAATAGTAAATGAAATTTATATATAATATAAATAAATATATTTATATAGTGAAAAAACTCAAGAAAAACTGTATTAGAATATGTATGAGACTAATGATAACCATGTATATATATATATATATATATATATATATACATCAATATGTAATACCAAAATAAATAAATTCTATATAATGTTTATTATTAATTTATAATACCTAATAGATATATATGAAATTAAATTATTTACATCTATATATAATACTAACATAAATAAATTCTACAAATCATTTAAATTGTTTCTATATTACATACAATAAATATATATATGAAAAATTCAATTCAATAGAAGATATATAAAATTATTTTAAATTAAATTATTTGCATCTATATATAATACTAAAATAAATATACAATTAAATTCAATAGAAGATATATAATAAAATGTATATAAAACTAAAATGTATATAAATAAGTATAAAGCAATTGAAGAAAAACAAACAGAAAATCACTGATGCATGGAATATTATATAGAAAATGTCAATACAAAATTAATAACTATAGAAAAAGCAATCAAATAAGGTGTAAATAAATATATATCAATAAAATAAATATATTAATGTAAAGTTAATAAATTAAGTTTAAATAATATATGAATTATAAATATGTATTACTTATCTGAATAATGATATTACTTGATTTTATAAGAGATAAAAATAAAAAAATATACGTTTTATAATAAAATATATGTAAACAGGAAGTGATCTAATCGATGTGTGTTATCTATGTACGTGATCTATCTGTTATCCGATAACGTAGATATGAGTAACTAACGTTCCGTGCAAGGAAAAACGTTGCACATTTGTACGTCTTTCTTCTCGGATACTTTACTGTCGCGTTCTCTGATACCAGCATCGCAGGCCAACGAGCATTCGGAGAACTCGAGTACATCTGTGTGTGTGTGAGTGGGGGGGGGTGAATAGCGTTCAGTATATATAGCTACTATACCACACTACTATACCACACTATAGTGTAGTTGTTTAAGTCTACTAACTCGCGATACTATTAGAATAGCTATTAGCTACCCTATAGGGTAAATGGCGACTACTAAATTTAACTTAATAGAAAGTCTACGAGATTATTATATGACAGTAGTTAGAACAGGCAAGGACAGTACGTCCTACGATCGCTAACTCGACAATGGTTACTTATGTACACCCAACTATATACTTTTCAGTGGTATATTTAATTATATTTCAATGATTTAAATCTTTGAATCAAGATATCGAGGATATTTATTTATCCGTCGAATACAATCGCAATCATATTTTAAATTGTATTTCTATATCGATATGTTATTAAAAATACGTTAATATAATTATAAAACGAGTTCGAATTGATTTACGTCGATATTACAAATAACGTAACGTAGAGTAAAGTATATCGTGAATTAAATACGATCGTTGATTTAAAAATGAGTTTTTGATTACTCGTATCGAATTCAACTGCGTACTCCCGGACCGCGATACAATACGAGCTAACATCACTTAGGTATAGTGTACAACATTCACTAAATATGCCTTAGAATACGTCCTGTCCTCGTCACTAAGTAGCTAGTGTGCTATGCTAGTATGCTGAGCTAATATGCTAGTGTGCTATGCTAGTATGCTGAGCTAATATGCTAGTATGCTATTCTAGTATGCTATTCTAGTATGCTATTATAGTATGTTATTATAGTACGCTATACTAGTACGCTATTCTTGTATGCTATTATAGTATGCTATGCTAGTATGCTATTCTAGTATGCTATTCTAGTATGCTATGCTAGTATTATATGCTAGTATTCTATGATAGTGTAATCACGCAAGGGGGGGTGCGCTAACCATAACAAGATTGTGTGTTACATGTGACGGTTTTAACGGCGCATAATTCTTCTTCTTCGCCACAAGTTATCTATAGGGAGGGGGGGTAAATAGGGGAGGGGTTATGGGAGGCGTTAGAGGTGGTTGAGGAGGTTGTAGGTTAGCAGTCGATGAAGTAGATATAGGAAGAATTAAGAGAAGAGTTAGGGGAGGAGTTAGATGTTGAGTTAAGAGAGGGGTTATATGAGGAGTTATTGGATGAGTTAATGGAGGAGTTAATGAGGAAATAGGAGATGAGATAGGTGTGAGGTTCATTGGGTTAATACGGGAAGTGGTTAGATGAGTTTATTAGTGAGGAGTTTAGGAAGGAGTAGGAGGTGTTAGTGTGAGGATTATAGGTTAATTACAATAGGGACTGGTATAGTGATGTATAGAGCACGTATGAATAAATAATGTAACGTGAACTATATAGAATATATGTATACATGTTTATACATGTATAAACACGTATACACTGTTCATTCGTGTATCTCATAACATATAAATATACTTCTATCGAACGATAGACACCGATATATTATTATTTACTATGCGCATTTTAACTATTTATTATATTAACTTTAATTCGTAAACCGATTGCGAGACTGATTAATTATGTATCGTAGACGTACATAATGTAAGTATACTTACATTAATTTAATATATAAATATGTTGCATGAATATTTCAATTGTTAAATTCAAAGTAGGTTTTAGAACAAAATAATTTCAATATTATTGATTTATTTAAATTTGTAGCGCTTCATATATATATATATATATTATTGGTGATTATAGGCCTACACCTATTATTGTAATAGTGACAGAATAAAATGTAGTGGATGTAGTAGTAGTAGTTATATAACAATTATTATGAAGTGAGAATTTACTTCATAAAATTTATAATATGAATTCTTTAAGCTGTTAAAGTTTCTTATATAATGTCATATTACGTTAAATAAATAATTATTTAAATATTCGATTACAATATATATATATAATAATAATAATAATAATAATAATAAAATCAGATTTGGCAATTGCCTGGGTGACGGAAGAAGCATAGCTTATATATATATATATATATATATATATATATATATATTGGACTGTTTAAAACTAACGTTAACTGTATTCGTTCCACCACATTTATCGCTGCACTCGTTTTTGAATTCGAAGTGGTCTGAAAATGGTTTGCGAATTATTGAAAAGTTCAATCGAGCCAGTTTTAATGTTTTAATAGTTATAATCAGATAAAGCATTGTATCGATTATAGTAAGGAATAGAAGTAATACTACGTATACTACTCCTTATGTATTACAGTTTAATTTTGTATAGTATATTATAGTAACATCGGCACTGTGGTATGAATTAATCATATACATATATAAATATACATATATATATATATATATATATATATATATATATATATATATATATGTAAGTTAGTATACTATATATACTAATAGTATATTAGCAAATATATTGTGAAGCAATACTTTTCTTAGCAAAATCTGTGCTATTAGTATACTACTAACGTGTACTACTAATGGTGTACATACAATTATATGCGATAGCGATTGATAATATACACGTATCGGTGACGTAATAGCGATCACGTGATCACCGAGTTAAACACGCCCACTAACTGTTAAGTAGACCACTGGTCAGAAAGACCAGCGTCAATACGGACAAAACTGTCGACAAGTGATTCATTTCTTTCTGGTGTGTACAAATAAGTGAAATTAATATATATATATATATATATATAAATAAATTATGTAGTTTTAATACGAATACTATATCGTACTATGATTAAACGTGTTAAAGTAATGATTAATATCGACTGATATTAACGGAATTGTAAACCGAGTGAAATAGCATCACATTACAATTAGTTAACTATTGAACCATTGTTTTAAAGAATTAAAGTGTAGGCGAATAAAAGTTAATTTTGTTTGCACTTAGAAATCGAATAATATGAAAACGGGGTTATAAACCACGACAAATTACGTTATATTATTAACATTATTGATATATAAATACAACTATTTCGTGTTACACTTACCTGGGGTAATATTTCTATATTACTTTTGATTCACCACCTTTCATCTCGGCCATCCGTTATATATATACAATACGGTTTATCTGGTGCTCCAATGAGATGCTTTCTAGAGGTCACCTGATATCATCCCAAACAAACTTATAGCCACGTTGTCCTCACCTGCGTAAGTAGGTCTTCTTTGTTATTCGAAAACATATTACAAATCCTATGTAATCTATGTAATCCGATTATCGGTGATCAATCGTATCAATCTCGTGTATTTTTCGCGCGACCAATCAGAAGCGTCGGTTTCGGGGAGATCGATCATCTTATCCAGACGTTTTTCGTCCGTCGTTAAAATATCATATTTCTCATTAGTGTGTGTATATTTGGACATGCGAAACTACTTATTAAATAATGAAGCGATTAATATTAATAGTCGCTTAACATATTACCTAGTTAAATCTATTATATAAAAAATGGTTTTAAAAAAAATTAGTAGTATTAGTAGTAATAGTAATGTAGTAGTAGTAGTAAAATATTACTTAGTTAAATCTATTATATAAAAAAATGGTTTAAAAAATATTTAGTAGTATTAGTAATAGTAATAGTAGTAATAGTAATAGTAGTAGTAGTAATAGTAATAGTAGTAGTAGTAGTAATAGTAATAGTAATAGTAGTAGTAGTAGTAGTAGTAGTAGTAGTAGTAGTAGTAGTAGTAGTAGTAGTAGTAGTAGTAGTAGTAGTAGTAGTAGTAGTAGTAGTAGTAGTAGTAGTAGTAGTAGTAGCATCATCGCTATCTAAGTATGTAATATATATATTACATATACTTAATACGTTTGTTAATAATTATTGATTATATATATATATATTTCTTATATCCAGTCACAATTATCGTACAACCGTAAGGCTCAATATATATAATAATAATAATACTGATAGTAAAGAATACTAAGCATCGATATAGCGACCTAATTCACTATACTCCGCCGACCACAGGGAGAAAAATCACAAATCGAAACATGTATTTCCGGTGATGAGATAGTAATAAACGTAAATAATGAACGTTGCAGAGTGCCATGTCCTTCCGTTAGTATATTTACGCATATAAAAGCGAGCACACGCAGACGCACAAACACGCATACAAACATAATATAACAGTACATCTATAGTATACCCACCAGGATACCCACCACATCTATATTATTATATTCAATAGTTTTCAGTACAATTTTCGGCGTAAACGATGATTATGTAAAATGATAAATTTAAAGGTTTTCATATATCATTTTAATAGAACGTCTTAATATTATATTATAGTATATGAGTTATTGATCTAAAACGAGCCGAGTTGTTCGAGCCGACCCGGGTTAGTGAACGGCTCGAACGAATCGAACCGGTCACATGGCTCGATCGAGTTTATTATCTTTGAAATTTTTAAATTAAAAAAACTAAAATTAATTTTATTTAAATTTAAAAAAATGTTATCAAATGGATGCAAAAATTGTTATTACAGAAGATGGTAATTAATAATATGTTATATGTATAACTTGTTTACATACTAAGCGATGCAATTTCGTTTATAATAAATTATTAGTTATAAAAATTACTCTTGAAATAAATATTTAAAATCAAAATTTAATATTATAATATTGTAATTAAAAAAATGTCTTATTTAATTTTAAATACAATTAATTTCAATTGATATAATTATAAATAAAAATCTAGAGTCACACATATGTTCAACAATGTAATCAGTTAAACTAGTTTGAAAATCATGTATGATACGACATTCTAATTTTACAATGAATATTAATAATCGAGTACGACAAATCGAATCGAGTATTAAAATCTACTTTGCAATCAAGATCGAAAATCTAATCAGATAAACAAATTCGAAAATCAAGTACGCTCATTTAATTCGATAGGATAGGAAAGGAATAAAATATAATCTATTATGACAATCAGGTATACAAGGACAATCTAAGTTTGAAATCAAGTGCTACAAATCGAATCAAGTATGACAATCTAGTTCGCAGTGAATTTCAAAAATATAATCGTATGAACAAATTCGACAATCTAGTACAATAAATCGAATCAAATATAAAAATCAAGATTCGCACTCGTGTTCGACAATATAATCAGATAAACTAGTTTGAAGATCAAGTATGATAACACGATCTAATTTTACAATCAATTTCGACAATTGACTACGAAACATAGAATCGAGTATGTAAATCTAATTAAACAAATATAATCCTGAAAACAAGTTCGACAATCTAATACGATGAATAGAATTTGAATAATTGGCTTATATATGTTATGAAACATATTTTTTGATGTTTTTCGGAGCGACCATTTAAGATATTTCAGATGTTTCAGATGTTTCGAAACATACATTTAGGATGTTTCAGTTGTTTCGAAGCAGGAAATATTGGCTCATTTAGATCACTAATATGAGTATACTTATTTTAATGCATATTTGAATTTATCTTATATCTTTATCTACTATATATACCTATATATATATAATTTATAATTAATGAATGGTTAAAATCTAAAAAAATGTAATTCAATATTATTAAATTAAATTCATAATAATATTCAATAAAGTTTATATATATATATATATATATACATATTATTATATTTATCTTGTTTAAGTATTATACTGAATCATCAAACTAACTATATAAATAATGCATACTATAATATATAATATTTATTATAAATGTTACATTACATTATATGCTAATTTTATTTTTTTAATATTATCATATATATATAATTGTATATAATTAAATAACATTTATACATTTCTTATACATACTACAACTAAAGAGCCAACTACAACAACTAAAGCAACCACTACTACTAAAGCAACCACTACTACTCCTACTCCTACGACAACTACTCCTACTCTTTCTACTACTACCCCACAAGAAATTGGTTAGTAAATAAACAATGTGTAAAGTAGACAATAATATACAATATTATGTGTGTCCCGAATGAATACTTATTTAAAATACGTTTTATAAGTATAACATGTTAATATGTTAATAACACTAAATGTAGTGGATACATTTGTAAACAAATATGTATAATGATTCGTTATTAATGATTCGTTATTAACGATTCATTATTAATGACCAACCGTCAATAGAGTTATTTTCTATTTATAATAGTGCGTATTTGTACTAGTCGATACTATAATAACGTAATTAATAATCACGTGACCGGTCACTCTTCGTAACGCGACATCTAGCGGCGAGAGTGAATGAGAAACGCGTTTAAACGCGAATAAACGCGAATAAAAAGCGAAAAAAACGCGATAATATTTATAATAGCGGCGTGCATTAAGAGTATACTACAGTATACTATTCGGTGATAAATGATCACCGATAATGAACGTATTACCCATAACGCGCTATCCTTTCTCGAAAGCATCTCGCTAATAAAGGCCGATTATTTAACTTATTATTTAGCATGTCTCACTCTGCAAATAAATCACATATATATTTAAAACATAGGGTATTTTTTGTTGTTTTTGATTAGATTATGTTTTGGCATTTCCCTGGCCCAGCTTAGCGTATACCCTACCCCCGTGTGTATTACCCACGTCGCAACATTATTACCCGTGTACAGATTGCGAGAGGTGTGACTTCACCCGCGGTCAGATCTGGAGACCCGACCCCCTCGACTGCCAGAAGTTCTACATCTGTAACCGTTACCTAAAGTTAGCCCCGGCCAGCCTCCGTGTTCTAATCGCGTGGGGTAATCGTCTCGATAAGCGACACTGATTCTATAATTAGCCTGGTATCGACTACATCTGATAATAATTATAATAATAATAATAATAATAATAAAAATCGCGTGGTCGATACGCAGCCGCTATAGTGATAATAGTTATGATTATATTTAATGATTAATTATATTTAATGATAATAGTTATAATTATATTAAGTATATTAAGTATACTTAATATGTTTAACAATTAATCGTATCTATTATCGTTAAATAACAAATATAATCAAGGTTATATGTTAATTCGTGTACACGCACGGCGCATTGCGTGCGTAGCACATACACACGTATGCATACGCGTGCATCTATATACGCATACACATACGCATATACGCTCATCTAAACACATTCACATGCAAACCCACGCCTATGCACAGCCGTATACATACACAACTATAGTATTGTGTTTTGATCACCGTACAATCACTGCGTATATCAGTGTACGTATCGTTATACGTGTAACCATGCGAATAGTCGTACGCATAACCGTATGTATAATCGTATGTATCGTTGCTATATAGCGTCACCACCGGGCAATACAAATACGAACACTTCAGAATGCTGTGCGGATATATGTTCTGGGACCAAGAGATGCTAGTATACCATGTGTTTTATATACGAATCTGTATATATATATATATATATATATATATATATATGTATACTTATTAGATATGTGTATAGTCAAACTGTGTATCGTCATAACTATTTAAATACCATCATAAATAAACGAAACTGCACGAGTAATGCCCGAGATGTATATTTATAAAAATAATACTCACGTTCGTAAAAAACGAATATTTATATTTTATATTGAAGTTTGTCTATTACAAGTTACGCTTTATTTTAGTAAGTTTATAATATATTATATTAATCTGTAAATCAATATTGAATATAATCATTATTCACAATAGTATACATAATCAATAGAATGTAACATACGAGTGTGACAATTACATAGCGTAGAAAGGTTAACCTTAAATTTAAAGTTTAAAGATTAACCTCCATAAAATTATGGAGACGATTAGGAGATTTAAAAATATATACATAGTTGTATGGTTATAATCATCATCATCACCATCATAAACATCATCGTCATCATCATTACCTTCACCATCATCATCAGCATCATCAGAATCATAACCATCTTCAACATCATCAATATCAACATCATAACCATCTTCATCATCATCAACATCAACATCAGCATTATCATCAACATCACCACCACTTTCACAGACTCACCTGCGTAGAACAAAAGCCAGCGCACGCCATGTGTGAAGTGGTAGGCAACAACACCTACGTAATGGACGGAACTACAACAAGAGGTATAAGCCATTGCGTGCGTATCTAGTTATATTACGTCACAACCATACGCACACGCGAGCGCGCGCATATAATCTAACTCGTAACTATATGTTACATATAAGCACAATGTGCAGTGCACACAATGTGGCCTTCGTACGCCATTTAATTCAGCAATCGCACACTTATAACCGTATTTAGCACTCGCGAACTATATTCAGCACTCGTACTATAAAGTCAAACATCGAGTATACTATCACTATACAGCCCAATACAGTGTACGATGTACATTATACGCTATAAAATGTACATTATACCCTATATATTGTATAGTATACAATGTACATACCGTCAGTACACGTATGCCGATATAGGGCGCAGCGATGGTTAACTGTGCTACGACGTTTGTCGTGTTCACAATGTCACGCCCCCCGCCACGACTCGCCTACACACGCCCCCTGCTCCGCCCACACACAGCCCCATGTCCGTTCCGTGTTAGCTCCACCTCGGAGCAGTACTACGAGTACACTGATGGTAGCAGCGGAGATAGCCCCATGAGCTGCGGTACCGGATTCATCTTCGTGAACGACGTCTGTACCTGCTTACAAGTATCAGGTACCACCCAGCAAATAATAATAGCAGACTTATATACTTATTAAAGCGGTACTTTTTAATCAGATTTTCGAATATTCTGATTTAAAATCTGCTTTAATACTACTGATTTAAATCTGATTAAATTCTGATACGTTTAAACGGTGAACACGTTTTAAATCTGCTTTAGAAAGTTTAAATTATGTTTTAAATCTGATTAAGAAAGTTTAAATTATGATTTAAATCAGATTAAGAAAGTTTAAATTCTGATTTAAATCTGATTAAGAAAGTTTAAATTCTGATTTAAATCTGATTATGAAAGTTTAAATTATGTTTTAAATCTGATTAAGAAAGTTTAAATTATGTTTTAAATATGATTAAGAAAGTTTAAATTCTGATTTAAATCTGATTAAGAAAGTTTAAATTCTGATTTAAATCTGATTAAGAAAGTTTAAATTCTGATTTAAATCTGATTAAAATTCTTATTTAAATTCTGATTTAGTACTGATACATTTTTGATATAAATACTGATTGATTACACTGCAGTTTGTCTAGTATATCAGTGTGTGGCAATCGTGTCACACATACATGTATATATTAAGTTAACTATCTTATATATTTGTGCATAAATAAATGTTCCGCTCTCATTAAAACCATGTACCTGTATCTAATACACATTATAACTGGTCTTATGTGAATACTTCGTCTAAGTTTCTGGATGTGATAAAAGGACACTAAAATGTGATAACAATTAATACCAATAACAACAACTATGACTAACATTTAGTGGTACTTTTTCAGTAGTGATAACAATGCAATACAATCGTTCGGTGATTGGTATCAGAGATAACAGACATCATACATGATCACGTGATATAATACAAGTAGTACATAATATATTATTAACCACATACATACCAGCACACGCACGCACACACACCAACACAAACACACACTCACTCATACACAGAAACCGACTGCAAAAACGATATGTTGCTTCATTTCCCTTTCACCGATCATTTCAATGATGTTACCTGCAAGAAAGCTCACGGAGAGCTACACGGTGAAGGTTAGCTAGACACGCCCCTCTAGACACGCCCCTCTGGACATGCCCCATCGATAATCTAGTATATTCTAAGTTATAAATAATGTATTTAAATAACAATACTATACATATGAAGTTTGCATCCATATATAATATCAGCAGTTGACTGGTATCGATGTATTATTTAAATATTATTCCACTTCATTGGTGAATACTTTTTTAATTTTTATTTAAATGAGATATTTTATTTTGTTTTTCGAACACACTTGCATGTTCTCAACGACCACATTCACACATACACTAAATACGTACCTACTCGTTCATGATATCTGGACTTCACATATATTCGTTTTCGCCACGTTATACACTCGTCTGTACTGATTATTACTTTTAGTCATTGTATTTTATGTATTATTGTCACACTATAATAATTTTATAATTGAATTAGTGTTTAAATAGATCATCATCATCATCATCATCATCACCATCATATACACAGGTTACGCCGAGATAGTTTTCGATGCCGACCTTAACAAGACTGTCGCCTACTTCAACGGACATCATAGACTGGGGGTCAGTCATGCGTGACCACGGCACAACACATATCTAGCTACGTCCGCATTCACTATATGAACCTTCATTATATGTGTGTATTCTTGTGTATTAATCAGTGGTTATACCCGATGATTGACAGGTACGCTTCATTAGGAACTGGTTCAAGGACCAAAGCGTGAAGAACTGGACCGTGATGATGTACTTCAAACAAGAGACAGGTAATCATTAGAACACGCCCATTATTACGCTAAGCCACCACCGTCTATGTGTTATACAGTAACATATCACATAATATTAAAATTGACTACTCCATCGTCTCTTTTGTCAATGATACATATATTTTGATAGTTTACCTAAAGGTGTTAGTTTAGTAACATACAAATATATTTATAGAGATATCGCATATTAACATATTAGTGTATATAAGAGATTTAGTAATATAAAACGAGATATTCGTATGTGTTATAGTATAGTTTAGTGCACTGATGAAACATATATATGGATTGTGTAGTCATACAATAAGGGTCATACTTATGCCAGGTGTAGAATTGTGGGTCCATAATTATTGATTTATATTATATGTTAATTATTGAAATTTACTAATTATAATCAGTAAATAATAGAAATAATAATAATACTATATGTTCATAGCTTAGAGAAAATTAGCGTTACACACACACATATATATATATATATATATATATATATATATATATATTTACATTCTACACATCGTCACCTATAGGTAACTTTAGTGAGTTCGGTTTGGTGGATAATGGAGACTGTGTTGACTCGTCGACCTTCAGAATACACGGTGACCAGTCAACCGCGACCTCTGCCACCCCCAGCGTTAACGGCGGTATCAACATCGTAAACACCCTTTCCACTGTTAGTTAGCCACGCCCATTCCACTGTTAGTTGTCTACACCCCTTCCACTGTTATTAGCCATGCCCATTATACTGTTAGTTAGATACACCCCTTCCACTGTTAATTAGCCACGCCCTTTCAACTGTTAGTTAGATATACCCCTTCCACTGTTAGTTAGACACGCCCCTTCCACTGTTAGTTAGCCATGCCCATTATACTGTTAGTTAGCTACACCCCTTCCACTTTTAGTTAGTCACGCCCCTTACACTGTTAGTTAGCCACGCCCCTTCAACTATTAGTTATCCCCACCCCTTATACACAATTACTTACTTCAATACTCATCCTAACCTAAGGTAATACTCCTAGTACGGTACACTAATATTAATAACCCCTCGTGTAGGTTATCAACCAGTTCGTTTGGAACCACGTAGCTCTGACCTACGATGGAAGTCACGTTAAGCTGTACTTGAACGACGTGCTTCAAAGTACAACGGTATCCACCGGTAAGTGCACACGTACTCTCAGCGGTGTCGTAAACGCACTATAACCGGACCAATTTAATATGGGTCCACGACCAAATTAGCTTATATTGTGCCATTCAAAATTCTTATTTTAGTATTTTAGTTTTTATTTTTGGATTGCCCCATATTAACTTGGTTTCGTTATAACCAAACCTAATATAGATAGTGAGATGACTATAATAATGTAATATGCGGACATTATTATAATCCATGCCATCTTGCCCTATTGACCTCTCGACCCCCCGTAGGTTCTATCATGAACACACAAAACCCGATGACCGTATCCATGTGTGAATGTATGGACGGTATAAACAAGGGCTACTTCAAGGGAAGCATTTCGGAGGTTAGTCGACGCTCTCGTTGTAGGCTGTCGTCAGACTTACTGACCGTATGTGTGTATGTGTGTGTGTGATAGTATGTGTACGTGTGCGCGACTGTAATGTAAACCGAATTAAAAACTGAATTTAATAACATAATTAATTGGTCTAAGTTCGTTAATATGTTAAATAATGATAATAGTTATAGTGATAATTTAATTAATGAAATAATCATTGTTTAAAATAACGACTTTATTCGTTTGAATATAGTTCAACTTTATGATTTAGATTTGATCTTAAATGTTGCTTAAATAAAAATCAGTTATTAATTAAATTATAGATATCGGAGATATTACGAAAAACGACAACATTTATAGTATACTTTAGAATTATCTAACAATAGTGAACGTAATATATCCACGTATAACCCCGATACACGATAACCTCTAATACTACGATACTCGATATTTACAGTTACAAGTACACACACGGACTCTAGATCCTCCTTTCATGTAAATACCGATACTAACGCCGAGTTTACATTCTATAAATAAACATTATCTATTCTATATATCTTATTTATTAACTGTTGTAAACATCATTAGTTTAGTACTGATTATAATGAAATTATATAAATAATTAGTATTAAATATAGATAGACAGATAGATAGATACATATGTATTTATGAAATGTATTTGATTATAGTAACATAAATATAATAGTTGTTTGGTTTCTTATTTCTTCTATAGTCCACTAATCGGTAACTTGCGAGTAATCATACTGTTTAATGTCTGCCTCGAAACACTGCAATCATATAAACCATATTATCTTATATCTTTAATTTGTTGAATACTTTTCTTATATAATAAAAAAAATATCGCACTGAAATATTATGATAAATTAATGTAGATATAAAAATAGAATTATAACATCGCTTCCATTATTCTGTATTCTAATAGTCTACATCTACCATTCACCACTAGTAGTTCACTTTAATGGGTAGTACTGACAAATAGTTGTTTCTAGTTTAATATATATATATATATATATATATATATATTTATAGATACATATATGGAGTTTTCCGTATAAAAATATTTACAAAGTTATACAACATTATCTAACACTGGCCGTATATATGATAATGTAAACCATATATCTGTAAGAATTAACAGAATACAAATTATCATAAGAAATCACGGCTAAAAGTCCACTTGCTAGAATATTCCATTGGCAATATGGATTCCTTGAATCACTACTATCTTAAATGTTGTTGGGAAACATTCTTTTGATTCTCCAACAACTAGGTATACTCCAACCTATATCAACACATTGTTCGTATATATATACTGCAGTCTATGCATACACGTATATATAACATACAAAAAGAACATATAAGTGTATACGATTTAAAGCATAATAGTGCAAACATGATAAATAGTATTTATTAAATACGTATCCCGTTTTCATTAGAAATTCATTATTAAACGAGATGATCCTAAATACATTCTAAATACATTCTACATTTTATATTTAGATAAACATCGCAAAACATTATACTATCCGAATATTACAACATATGGTAGATTTATAAAAATGTTGAAATTATCTGTTTACTATAAGTGTGTTTAATGGAAACTAATTATACTGGAGAGGGAAACCTCTCGAAACTTAAATTGGTAAATATGTATACAATAATACTCACATCAACAACTTTCAAGTCTGGAAATATTATCTTTTACATCAAATACACTTAATGGTATTGATACTGAATACATTATTAATTGTTTTTCAGAAATAAATCACGTAAAATAAATATTTAATTATAATTTTATCGTCATGTATTTTTAATAATTAATTTATAAAATATTATATTACAATGATTTAAGATACGTATAATATATATATATATATATTCAAATTTTGAAATAGAAAATATTATAAAAAAAAGAGTTAATTACAGATATGATACCTATAATTTAAATATGTCGGTAATCAATGAAATCAGGGTTGCAATTATCCCACTATTATTTCATTTATTTGATATATTTTTATCTGAGGGAATATTTCCAAGCGCTTTAAAAAAATCAAAACTAATTTCATTATTTAAAGAGGGTGATATATCTAAAGCATAAAATTATAGACCAATTTCATTATTACCTCAATTCTCAAAATTATTGGAAAAATTAATTAAAGTTAGAATTTTGAAATTTTAAAATAATGTTAATATAATCAGTGATTCGCAATATGGGTTTAGAAAAAATGTATCAACTTCTGATGCGCTACCCGATGTTATATAAACAGTTAATTAAAAGTTGGAACATTTAAATAATTGCGCTATTTTATCTATTGATCTATGTAAAACAAATAACCAATTTATAATTTTTATGAATAATAATTTATGACAAATTAGATTGGAAATCACAAATAAACTATGTATCTATGCAATTATCTAGAACTATTTAAATAAGGTGAAATTTAAATTGAATATGAAATCTTTAGTATTGGTATATAATTCATTTTTAATTCTCACCTTATATACTGCTGTCATATTTGGGGTAATACTTTTTTTTTCAAATTGAAATAAAATATTAATACTAAAAAAAAAGATCTTTGAAAATTATAAATAATGATTCTAATTATTCAACTTTTTATATTATTCACAAGTCATTACAATTTTATGATATCGTCAAAATGAATACCATGAAGTTTATTTTTAGGGCCTGGAATAATCTATTACATTTTAATTTGCAAAAATGATATTAAATTAATTTACATAATAAATATTTGTTTCATAGATTTAAAGTTAGAACAGATGGAAAAGATCACAGGTCCTAGAATATGGAATAACTAGATAATTACATAAGAAAGATTTCAAATTTCAATTTATTTAAAAGAACTTTAACAACATATTTACTGACTCATGAAATAACTTGTATCCGACTTATAATATAATTTACTTTAAAAATGACTTATTGAAAATTTTAACTGACTAATTTGTTATAATATTATTTATTGATTGATAATTTATTTAAGCAAATACATAGTCGAAATATATAATCTAAAGTATAAAATATATATATTTGCTAACGATAATATACGTTATATATAACGATATTATGTAAATATTCAATTTTTAATTAACTTATGTATATTTAATATATTAAATATAAATAAGTATTAAAGTAGAAATTGAATATTTCGATAGGTAGTAGAATTGATGGAATTTGTTTTTTTTTGTATTACGTTCATTATTAATTCATAATTTTGTTATATTTTATATCCTAGTATGGATTAATTTTCTGGCTCCAAATATTACCAGTGTATATACTCTTGGCGAAAGTATATTCCCTAGGTTTTTGACTTAATGAACCAACACACGGAAAGTTGATATACTATGGATATATGATTTATGAGTAGATGATTTATTTTATTATTTGAATTGTGTACTCTATTTAATATTTTACTATTTATTTTTTTTAAATTATATTCCTATATTATTTTTCTCTTCGTAATCTTAAATGGGTGAAAGACTAGATAAACTCTGATTCTTTCTTAACCCATGCAATTGCCTAATCTGATTTTATTATTATTATTATATATATATATATATATATATATTAGGTTGGATTGAAATATAAAAATTTGAATTTTGAAATATGTCAATCAAAGTCTAGTATATAATATTGTATTCAAATATCATAAATAAAGAGTAGTGTATGTATTTAAGGTTACTATAAATTAAGTTAATTTTTATTAAAATTAGATGATTTTAGATTATAATTTATAATATTGTATTCAAATGGCCATTTTAAGTCTAAATTATCATAAAATAATATGATTGGGAATTGTACAAATCTTTGCAACATAAAGTAAACAATATTACTTAAATATTTAATTGCAATACAAGGATTTCAATATTACGTTGTTTATTTTGATAATAATACGGTTTGTATAGCTTATATTTTATATATTTGAAGTCTAAATATTATATATTACATATTTTACATATTACACGTAATTAAGTTTATTAGTAAATTAACAAATGTCATTAAAATTCAATAAATAACGATTCTTTATTAAAATATCTAATCATAATGATTATCATTGATTAGTAATTCATTATCATAATGAATCATTATGTCATAAGTATTATGACATTATAGGGCGAATTATAAGACGAATTATTAATTCACCAATATAATATTCACATGTATTATTATAACTTGAATTTAAAATTGTTTATATTAAATTACATATTTAAATAAATTAAAATATACAATATTATATACTTACACCAAAGATTTTGCGAAGCAAAGATATAACACTCCCTATGCATGCAATGTAATTTAGTAATAGCCCCAACCGCTGCTAGCAGTAGTATCGAAATCACTGAAATAGATTTAGGTTCGGCTCTGTTTGCATACAACAATGTTTTCATTGCTATATTAAATTACATGCAATATAAATTAGCTTTTACTCACTAAATATATACTTATAGCATTTAAAACATACATATCATATTTGTTTGTTATATATTAGTAATGAACACTTAGTTTTCATCATATAAATATTTATTTAAAGCATATTATTTAACATTTTAAAAGTGTATAGTTAAATACGAATTTACATTATAAACAACGCATAGTTCCTAAAAGTAACCCGCTATAGGTGGCACCAGGGTATTTTGTATACAAATTCGAATTACA
Source organism: Osedax fenrisi (assembly GCA_964019155.1). Taxonomy (NCBI): domain Eukaryota; kingdom Metazoa; phylum Annelida; class Polychaeta; order Sabellida; family Siboglinidae; genus Osedax; species Osedax fenrisi. Next base: position 18,553,656 of record OZ025245.1, read on the forward strand.
CGATTTCGCGTAAGTGTTATATCTTTCCTTCGGAAAATTTTGCTTACACCATAAAATAATTTTCCATATTAAATAATATTTATATAATTAAAATATGATATTTATTAAACAATATGATATATTATAATTATATTTATTTAACTATCTGTTAATTATAATTATATTATGCTTATTTAATATACAATATATATAATAGAGTATATTATATGGTATATACATGTAGAGCTGCCACCACACCAACTATATAGCAATATTATCTAGCAGATATTTCGCCACGGATATCCACAAAAATGATTTTATTTAATAATATCATCTATTTAATTAATTTAATTTATAGTTAATATAACTATATAATATTATAATAACAATATAATGATATATTATAAATACAATATATCATAATAATATATAATATAATATTGTAGATATATACACTTAATAATATTATTTTCTATCACTAGAATATTTACAATAAAAGTACGCGATATTGTCAAATCCATTATCTGTTTTAAATAAAAAAAATTATCCTATACACATTCTCGCTAATATCCGTAAAATATCTTCCAGATAATCTGACTACTTGTTGGTGTGAACTAGTTAAATAATAATAGTATATCCAAAGATTTTGCGAAGCAAAGATATAACACTCCCTAAGCATACAACGTAATTTAGTAATATACCCAACCGCTGCTAGCAGTAGTATCGAAATCACTGAAATAGATTTAGGTTCGGCTCTGTTTGCATACAACAATGTTTTCATTGCTCTATTAAATTACATGCAATATAAATTATCTTTTACTTACTAAATATATACTTATAGAATTTAAAACATAAATATCATATGTGTTTGTTATATATTAGTAATAAACACTTAGTTTTCATCATATAATTATTAATTTAAAGCATATTATTTAACATTTTAAAAGTGTATAGTTAAATACGAATTTACATTATAAACAACACATAGTTCCTAAAAGTAACCCGCTATAGGTGGCACCAGGGTATTTTGTATACAAATTCAATTACACAATTTCGCGTAAGTGTTATATTTTTCCTTCGGAAAATCTTTGGTATATCTATACAATTATTATATTTGTATACACGTTATTACTCTTCCATTTATAAAATTATATCTTTTTAATGATATCTATATACGCAATATAAATTATTTAACTCGCTAGACCAACTTTTATTTGTTCGAGGTACAGCCAAGTCAAATTAATTAACGGACCATCCACCAATGCACTCATATTTTTCTCGGTTGAATAAAGTTGAATAATGGAACACTCACAAAATATATAACAATATTTCGACACACCCATTATATAGGTGTAACTATATTTTTAGATATGTACATATCAGATAATTTAGTAGTATGTTTTGTCGAGCGAGTTAAATGAATTTAACTAAAAATTATAAAAGTTTACAGGAGCTCACTAAGATGCAAGCAAAAGTGTACTCTAAAACTTTTCAAATAATTATAGTATTGATTTAAATAATTTCATTGGAATATTTTCAATTTTGTGAGATAGTACTGTGTCTTTAAAAGTAAATTTATTATAAACAATTCTATATTCAATTTCTTATATTTAAATACATTGCGTTCTACTTACAATAGGAACCTACATTATTATAATATATAATAGTAATTTAGAATATATAAATATTTATATTTAAATGATTATTGGTATTGTTTTAGATATGTATATTAATTTAAAAGTTGTAAAGAAAATTATATTTAAATTATATATATGTTAGATGTGTATATTAAAATAAATTATATAAAATTTAAATATTATTATTTTAATATTGCACTATATAATTATTTAGGTATTGAATTCCTTAAATTCGATAGAAGTCGTGTTGGACAATTATTTGCGAATAATAAGTTTTACTACAAAGAAATAGAATTAAAGGTTATTATTTATATTTATTATTATATTATAGGAGATCTATATTGAAAATTATCATAATAATTTCAATCATTAATACTTGTTAAATAAATTATTATAATAACAAAAATAAATATGACATAAAAAATAAATAACAGATAATAAAAATATACGTTATTATATATTATACTATATAGTTATAAATAAAATATTATATAATGGAAAGTAAAATATGATCAATAAATAAATACACGGACATAAATATTTAATGAAGTTATATTTTTTAATTAATTATTGAAAACAAAATCTTTTTTTGTATTTAATGTTGGCATCGATATTCGTGATTTGATCATATTCAATATTATCCCATCTCTAGATTGTTCACCTGTTGTCATTTGAGAAACCTGGCTGACATCTTGAATATATCTCTCGACGGCTTGATTATGGCATGGATATTCAAAAGTAATTTCTTCAAAATTCATATTCAGGTAATTATTGAGTGTACTATCTTCAATATTATAAGTTAACCTTGATTCATATATATTTATATTAAAAGTTATTTCGTAATAGTAATCCGCATTAAAATTTATATTTGGTAATTCAAAAGTTCTAATATTGGTATTATTATTTTTTCTGATATCTATTATAATTTTAATTGCTTTTCTTCTAATATCTATTTCCTTGTCTTTTAACATGCTTAGTAAAACACTCTCTGAATGTGCATAGTAACAGTTATTTGATATGCTATCATCAATGATATCTCTATATTGTATATCGATGTATCTTGAATTTTTTATAATATCAAATAAATGTGTTGTGGTATCAGATATAGTAGGGTTTTTTTTTATTGTAAAATATGACGTCGCATATACTCTTACAATGTAGTTTGATATTATATTTAAATTTTTAGTTGGATTAGTTGTCGATATGTATAGCCTTAATATATTATTTGCCAGAGTTAACCATCTGGCATGATGCATTTTTCCTGGTTCCCTATTTTTTAAAGTATCATCTACCACTCCTGCATCTATGCATTTACATATTTTATATAAATAATCTGCATCGCAGTTATTTTTTGTAGTAAAATCAATTTTGAATATGATTTTTTCAAAATTAAGTTCCAAAATTGTTTCCCTATTTCTCCTGAAAATGGGGTAGGTCCAATATGTTTGCCATCTATATAAATAAATAGTTTTCTAAGGGGTAATTCATTCATATGTAGTTGGCAAATCTGTAAAAAAATATGTTTATAATATAATCAAATATCTATAAATAGTGGCCGCTAGTATAATAATATGTAATAGGTGTCTCGTAATGTATTCGATTTATATTTTTTTTATTATTTAATATTAAATAATTATATTTATTTATTTTTTATTTTATTTTATTTTAAAATATTTTATTGACTACAAAATCACGTGGTGGTTATAGGCGTCATGAGAAGGAAACAAAAATAAAATAAATAAAGGAAAAGGGAGGGTAGGTTACAATGTTAATAGGTGCGTGGAGAGTTTACATTTAAATAGTGACAAGGATTTCAAACACCTAATGTCATATGGTAGAGAATTCCAGTATTTTGGAGCTACCACAGAGAAAGCAGATTCGGAGTGATCAGAGATAGTCGATCGTTGCACAATTTTCATCGTGTGACATTTCTTGCTAGCTCGACTAAGGGTATGCGAACTGATTAGGTCTGATAGGTACTCGGGAGATCTAAGATGTATCACCTTATGGGTGATGCATAGTAGTCTGTACCTTCAGATATACCTAAACTTAAGCTAGCCGAGTGATCGCATTAGAGTCGATATAGATACTATTGAAGAGAACTTCAGTTTATAAAGGGTGCGTATAGCACGTCGTTGTATCTTCTCAAGTTTAAGCATAAGCTTTAGGGGTAGATTGCATAGAAGTGAGCAGCAGTATATGAGTCTACTGAAGACTAGCGAGTGTATTAGACTTTTAGTCATTGAAAAAGTCAATTTATTACGTGATTTTCTAATATTGTAAAGAAAATAGTTGGCATTGCGAATCATTATAGATATGTGGTCAGAGTAATCTAGGTGGGAGTTGATGGTGAAACCAAGAGTTGTTATGGATTGTGATGTAGGGAGAGCTAGTAGAAAGGGGTGGGTGATGATTAGGGGGTAGGTAGGTCTGGAGATAATTATGGTGTCAGTTTTGGTCATGTTAAGTGATAGGGAATTATGGGAAAACCAGTCAGTAAGTTCTGTGAGGCAGTTAAAAATAGACAGTTGAATTGAGTTGGAGTCACAGGAAATGGGAAAAGAAGTATAAATGTGTAGATCATCTGCAAAGAGATGGTAGTGTATGTAAGGATATTTACTAAATATGGATTGTATGGGTAAAATATAAATAATAAAAAGTAAAGGACCAAGCACGGAGCCTTGTGGAACACCATGAGTGCTGATAAACGGGGTAGAGAAGGATGAGTTAATTTTCACTGAAGAGGACCTTAAGGAAAAGAATTACATAAACCAGCTGTGAACTTGACCATGAATACCGATTTCATTGAGTCTTAAAGCAAGAATGTCATGGTTTAGAGTGTCAAAGTCACTGGATAGGTCAAGTAACACAAGGTAGCACGCGGCTTTGTTGTCAAGGGATATTAGTAGATCATTAATTATAAGATTCAGTGCTGATTCAGTGCTCCGATGGATACTTTTTACTTTTATGATGCATACGCACCTTAATTTTATTCAATGATTTAATTACATACACACACACCTTACATACATAAATACGTATATATAAATATTCATGTTTTTGTTAAAATTTGAAAACAAATTATTACGTGATAAATTAGATTAATTAATTATTTAAAAAAAAAATTACAGACAATTTGATATCTAAATATTGTATATAGAACTTTTTATCCTATTTAGGACTATTTATGCGTTTATTAAAACGACCACTACTCAGTTCTTGGCCGCTACCTCATTCCATCCCCTATATATAAAGTTGTGTTGAATATAATTTTTATAATATATATATCTGGGTTGTTAGTTTTTTATAAAACAAATTATTGTTAAATAAATATTAGACTAGTGTAATTTGTGTTTATGATACGATATATTATTTTAAATAATTTATTTATATTGAATTATTTGATCTATAACAATAAAATATGATACATTTCATAAATAACTAACATAGGGGACGTGAGGGAGTATTTGTCGATCAAATGTATCACTCGCTATAATAGCAAGTACTCCGTGAATATTGAATATTAGTATTTGAATTTTAGAATATTTATTCAAAAGATATTAATCTAATAAATATCTATCTCGGATTTTTATATTATGATAATAAAATTATATATTATCAATTCTAATAATACTCATAAATATCGGTGAAATAACGTATGTGTGGGATTAGTTAGTTTTGGTCAATAGTTCCGAATGTGTTAATACTTGTATCCCTATATACTAAAATAATTAAATGGGAGTTCAATTAACTAATTCGAATATTTATTATAATGATATGATAATATGTAATACACTCATAATTTTTATTAATTATATATTATATATGAACATTTGACCATTAATTATACGCTATTTATTACAATAATACAGAAGAAAATGCAATTTTTACATAATCGATAATATTATTCAATATATTTAATTTTTCTTACATTTTTCTTAAAATATTAGGTAATATTAACATTATTCACAGTTTGTTAAAATATGTTCATATCTATTACCGTTGTGATTATATTACCATCGACCAAAACCCCCTCACGTCCCCTAATAGTATTATTATTTTTTAAATTAATTGTTATTAATTATTATAATATTTTTTGATATTATATATGGTATACTTTATATAGTCATGTCACCAGACCAAAGGGGCCATCCAAACGAAACCTACAAGACAATATAGAAGGTAAAAGACAGCGAGGCTGGCCAAATAAGATGTGGATAGACAATATCAAAGACTGGATAGTAGGCATGGAGATTATTTGTTAAAAAATAACGCGCCCACAACCCCCCAGTTAAAAAGCTAATGGACCAAGATAACGAGGTAATACTTTATATAATATATAGTGTAGTTTAGTATAATATAGTATATTAACGATATTGATACTAATATTAAATGTCTTCAAATTAATATATATATTTATATGTATATAAATAAAATGTTGACCATTATAGTAATATAATGATTTGAAAATAATATAATTATATATGATTAAAACAGTTTTATGAGATTACGTTTATATATAAATATATATTATTTTTTGCTAACGGCCCAGTGTACTTTGTGAGTAGAATATTCTTCAAGTTTTCGTATTACCCCATTATATTTTCCTGTGTTTACACATGCACCATCTGTTCCGACAATTAATAATTCTTTTAGTTTTCCATCAAGTTTCTTTATTATTGATGAATATATTTCAATAGATGTCGATTTATGTGGAGAAATGTGTCCTATATATTTATTTCCCGGCTCACTCAATAATGTTATGTGTTCTTCTTTTTTGTTTGTTCCATTTCTTAATCGAGTTATATCATTTAGTCCATCTAAATATAAACATTTTATTAAATCAATTGTATGTATATCTGCATTGATTTTTCTTGCTTTTATTCTTTCTCTTCTTAATTTACATCTATCAATTATATACTTGTTGTCGTGTCCCATGGACATTATTGCCATAGATGCAATCGCAGCACCCTTCCTATCAGGTATATTGTATCGGTCACATAATTCCGCAAGCGGCTTCAGATTTAGTCTATTTTGTTGACATGATGATGATGGTTGTTGCTCTTCTGTAAAATAATTAAATATGTGGTTTTATAATTTTTAATTCAATTAATTTATTGCATAATCAATATAAATTTTAATTTTCTAATTTAAATTTATACATAATAGAATAATTTATATTCTTTATTTTTAAATTAATCTACTATTTTACAATATGTATATGACATACCAGTGTGAGTATTAGTTTGCAATTCAGGATTATGTTCTTCTGAAATGTGTTCACTTACTTCATAATCATTATTATCTTCAATATAATTAATTTAGGATTAATATAATTTCAATAAATATCATTTATATTTACCATTTACAGATTCAATATGTCTATCTTCATCAGAATCAATAAGAATTGTGTTTTCTATTAATAAATTATTAATTAATATTATACACATTGTAATTATTTATAATATTAATTAATATATAATTATCAATATCAGATATAGCAATGTAGGGTAATTATAGAAATTTATATATTTTCATATTATTTAAAATAATAGTACTTTCTGTATATGTAAATAGAAATAAATATAATAATATATTTTGAAACATCATTTAATTGATTAAATAATCATGTAATATATACCAATATTATATTTATTCACAAATACAAATTAAAAATATAGGACGCTATTTTTAATATTAATATATTATAATAGTAATTCAAATAATAACCTTCATTTTCTGGAGCAGTATTAGAGTTGTCTATTTTTTTAATATATTTCCCACCTAAATTAAAAATATCTTATAAATTATAATAATTAATTATAAAATTGCTTCTTAATAGGGGACTTCCTCATAATTTCCATTTAGAAATAAAATATTTTTTTTTATATAATTATTAATATATGATTGGGTGTAAGAATTGTATCTACAATTTCTATATAAATAAGTATAAATGATATTTTATAATACCTACTATTAAAAATAAACATTCAGTATAGTATAATTTAGATATTACACTAAGTTTTATAAGAGTGAAGGAAGTCCCCCTGAAATACTTTATATGAGACATATTTTTATTATAAATTACACTATATTATGTATGTTATTACCTCCTTTACTACAAGTTAAATTCACAATCATTAATCTTCTTTTATCTCTTTGATCTAAAATAAAATCATGATCCTCTTTAGAAATCACACAATCTTGTTTATATAAATCAAATAGCGTATCATATTCAATATATAGTCTTTTCAATCTTAATTTATTTTTATTATATAATTTATATTTATTATATATAACTTTAATTTTAGTTATAGTTTGATTTAAATGGTAATGTGGGACACTAGCACAATCCCAAATATTAATTATTTTTATAGCAGTTTTTTTAATAAAAATAAAATCATTTAATTTGGAATTCGATCTTCCTTTTTTTTCGAAATTTATATCATTAATAACATCACATTTAGTAGGTAACATAAATAAATCCATTTGTTTATATTTAAAACTCATAATCGTATAATAAGCGTTTTATAGAGTTTAATATATTTAAAAAATTTGTAAATAAATTTGTAATTTTGATTGGTTCAAATTTAATTTTACTATCACTATTGTATAATCTTTGGTAAATATAATATGATATCTAATTTCAACTCTTATATTTAACCTTATAGAAAAACAGCGATTTTAATTTAACAAAATCGTTAATTAAGACATACAAATATATATATTTTTTAAATTTAGATTATATATCACATTTAAATGTGATTCTGAAAAAAATAAAGTTATAATATATAATATGTTGAATATAATATGTTAAAATATGATCATTATTGTGATTTATGTATTAAAAATGGCGATTTCCCAATCTTATAACATGGCAACATTCAAATGGTTATGGCCAAGTTGTTAGTTATTTTCAGAATACAAAATTTATAAGTAATAATAAAAATGTATAACTTATTAATATTAACACCTTAAATGCTATTTTAAATTAAAAATAATATGATAATAATTGAATTCAAAATTTCACTCTTTATATATATATATATATATATATATATATATATATATATATATATATATATATATATATATATATATATATGTATATATGTATATAATTTCAATAGTTATAGATAAGTTATATTAATAATAACTATAGTTATTATGAGATTGACAATATAGATATTATAACATAATATTAATAACATCATTATGCGTCCATCATTTCTCCCAGGGGCCCATGATATACTTAACCCAGCTCTGGATACACTATCCTCGCCTTCTTTACTAATTAGTATTTAATAATTATATATATATATATATATATATATATACATACACATACGCAAATACATACACACATTCACACATATACACACACACCATACACACACATACACAATATACACAAACATATATATATATATATATATATATATATATATATATATAATCCTTATATAATATGGGCCCATGATATACTTAACCCAGCTCTGGATACACTATCCTCGCCTTCTATACTAATTAGTATTTAATAATTATATATATATATATATATATATATATATATATATATATACATACACATACATACATATACATACGCAAATACATACACACATTCACACATATACACACACACCATACACACACATACACAATATAATAAAACATATATATATATATATAATCCTTATATAATATTAGTATATAATATTAGTCTAGATTCAAGTATCGCCACCTAACGTTAATATAAATATAGAATACTTCAAATATCCTATCCGACGGTATAAAGAATAGAGCTAGAGAAAAGCTATCTAACTCTCTAGCTCTATGGTATAAAGCGATTGCTCGATCTAACCAATCAGTACACGAAATATTGGCTTAAAACCACCTTCAATAATAGTAATATATTAATTGCGAGTAATATATTACTTAGTTTAGTGTGATTATAAATACATTATAGTGTTTATTTTTATATAGTATAGTTTATAAACTCTATAGTCTTATCCTTTCCCTTAAAACAAAGTACAGTTTCGAGTAGTATTTTAACTTACACATTAATTACTGAATATATATTATCGAATACCATATATGCTGCAGTATTCGAAACTATTGAATAATTAATTATAGGTATAATTTTCACTATTTGTGATATTTTCAAATATATATATTTGAAGCTATTCGTAGAATTTAAATTCATATTATCCAAATTGTATACTACATTTTACCATTATACCACTAATATTTATTAATCCTTTAAGTTCCGAATAATTCACATAATAATGAAATAAAATGATATTTGTCGTAATATGTGTCATATATGTATATCATATATTATATACAGTATATGTATTATTATTTAATAATATACTTGAACTTCAAATCTTTAATAGGTGAAATATATACTAGGTGGACCTATTTGTGATTGGCTATTAATACATATATAATACTTTGTTTTACCAATTACTTAATAAGCTAGCTTATAACTATACCATTAATCTACATCCTCGATTCAGATCGCTTTCTATATATAGTCACATGATTTAGGGGAAAGTAACCGAATACGGACAGTAACCAAATACGGACAGTGCCCAAATACGGACACTCTCGGTATCTCAGAAACCATAAATCCTACAAAAAAAATGTTTAATGAATAAAATATTCATAAATATATATATAGTCTAATAAAGTATTTTTTATTTTTTAATCATTCAAAATATATCGTATATATCCAATAAACGGATTTTTTTATTACGTTTTTAAATTTATGAAAAAAAAATTCAACTTAAAACCTTCTCAAGAATATACAAATGTATCAATATACAAAATAACAACATATTATTATAAACTAAAGCATTTTAAACATTATATACATTATTAATTTATTTGTCATCAAATATTCATAAAGTTATCAGCATATATCTATAGGTCATATAAGTCCCTAATACGGACACTATAGATGTCTTAATACGGACACCCTATAACCAATCAGCGGGCAGCGTATGCACTTTTATGATTTTCATAAAAATCGCATGCGTTGTAATATTAATACCACCAATAAAGCTAAATCTAAAATTGTTATTCTTTAGATACTAAATTGTATTAATTAAAAAGATATTAAAAATAAATAAATTATTAACTAATTAAATTAGAATACATTATTCATAAAATTAATTATAAATAATGTAATTGTAATTTATCTGATTGATTAATCAATAATATATAATGTATCTAGTGGTATATAGGGTGTCCGTATTATAACACGGGGTGTCCGTATTCTGACATGGGTACCGAATACGGACACCCCAGTTATCTATGGAATTATACGATTAAATAAAATTTTAAAATCACAATAATATATATACTCATAAAATATTAATATATTGTAATTTTTGAATAAAAATAATGAGTCATCAAATATTAAGACCATTTATTGCTAAAGTGTCCGTATTAGGTAACTTTCCCCTATCTAGTGTATTATAACTATACCTCCTATAACCTCCTATATATAGGTATACCTATATGGTGTATTGATTATACCCGATACATACTGATTTGTTAACACAGTTTATTAAATATATCAGTTACTGGTATACCAGTAACTGTAACACTATAGTATTACCACCATAGTTGGTAAGTTCACTTGATACATTATTCATTCCAAGTAATTTTCCTTTCTTCAGGCAATTTATTGCCTTTTCAACTTCTGACTTCAGTATTTGCAGTGTCTGTTCCATCTCAGAAGGATGATTGTCGTTTTGAAATTTATCACAATCAGGATTAATTTTAAAGTTATAGATATCTTTGCAATATTATGTCCAATGGACACTGTCCATATTTTATTCTGGATTTATTAGCAGCAAATAATATATATACTGTTTGGTATTTCATTTTTATCTTCGATGATTGATATTTTTAATAATTAATAATATTATTAAATAATCAATAATTATCAATTATATAATTACTAAATATAATTAATAATTATTAATTATTTAATTATTAATTATTTAATTATTAATTATTTAATTATTAATTATTTAATTATTAATTATTTAATTATTAATTATTTAATTATTAATTATTTAATTATTAATTATTTAATTATTAATTATTTAATTATTAATTATTTAATTATTAATTATTTAATAATTATATTTATTATTTATTAATAATGAATTATGTAATAATTATTAATTATTTAATAATTATTCAAATTAAATAATTATTAATTATTCAAATTAAATAATTATTAATTATTCAAATTAAATAATTATTAATTATTAATTATTTAATAATTATTACTTATTTAATAATTATTAATTATTTAATAATTATTACTTATTTAATAATTATTAATTATTTAATAATTATTAATTATTTAATAATTATTAATTATTTAATAATTATTAATTATTTAATAATTATTAATTATATTTATTATTTATTAATTGCATAATTAATTTTTAATAATTACTAAATAACTAATAATAAGAAATATTCAATAATTATAAATAATTATTCAAATTAATAATTATTAATTATTAATTATTTAATAATTATTAAATAATTAATAATTATTAAATAATTAATAATTATTAAATAAGTAATAATTATTAAATAATTAATAATTATTAAATAATTAATAATTATTAAATAATTAATAATTATTAAATAATTAATACTTATTAAATAAGTAATAATTATTAAATAATTAATAATTAATAATTATTTAATTTGAATAATTATTTATTATTTAGTAATTATTAATTATTTAGTAATTATTAAATAATTAATAATTATTAAATAATTAATAATTATTAAATAATTAATAATTATTAATTATTTAATAATTATTACATATTTAATAATTATTAAATAAGTAATATTTATTAAATAATTAATAATTAATAATTATTTAATAATTATTTAATTTGAATAACTATTTATTATTTAGTAATTATTAATTATTTAATAATTATTAAAAATTAATTATTCAACTTAATTATTAATAAATAATTAGTTAATAAAAATTATTAATTATTTATTAATTATAAATAATTTATAATTATTATTAATAAATATAATAATAATTAATTTTGTAATCAATAATAATTAATATTTAAATGTTATCGTTAACAAATATTTATACTTTATACTTTCGATTATATATGTCGACTATGTATTTACATAAATTATCAATCAATAATAATAATAATAATATTACTAATTATAATAATAATAATTAATAATTATTAAATAATAAAACAGTTTGATTAAAATTAAATAATTAAAGCAACTTTCACTGTATAGGTCTACAAAATATAATGGCAATTATAATTAGTATACTAACTATAGTATACTAATTATCTTTAAAGTAAAATAAACTACAATATTAAATAAAGTTCCAATTATATATATAATTTGTAATTTTAAAGTAAATATCAATTATAAATTATTAATTATAAAAATAGTATATGAATAATGTATATATTCATATATATTTAATTTTTATATTATATATATATAATTATATATACTTGACAATTTTAAAATAAAATGAATTATTAAATATAAAAATAATGGATCATCACATAGAGTACATTTAATACTGCAATGCAAGTACATGAACTTGAAATTAACTAGGTCATCATAATATATATATATATATATATATATATATATATATATATATATAATATACAATATAATAATATATACTAAAAAATATAATAATATTAAAATAATAATGATACAAAATAAGTAATACTATATAATATATATATTCTTTGATATTTCATGAATAATTTAAAGTGTATTGAAATAATATGTTGCAAATTAAATAATATTAGTATTTCACTTTGATCTTAACATCATATATAAATATGATATAATAAAAATGTAATATTTAAATTTAATCATAAATGGACTTTAACATATATATAGAATATTGAATAATAAATATTCAATTATTTTTAAATAATATAAAATAACAAATTAATTTAAGTAATAATGTAGCATATAATATATATATATATATTGTGAGTTTGTGTATATGTAAATATGTATATATATATATATATATATATATATATATATATATATATATATATATATATATATATATATGTGTGTATGTGTTTGTATGTGTGTGTTTGTGTGTGTATGTATGTATGTATGTGAATGTCTTTGTTTATGTGTGTGTATATGTGTGTGTCACCGATATATATATAAAGTGTACATGGCCCACACACTTTCTTTATGCACACTGTTCGACGCAGTTTGCACACACATTGTGTGTGTATGTAATACTATATATAAACATAAATATATATATATATATATATATATATATATATATATATATATATATATAATACTTCATTTTATAACTATGATATTTATTGAATATATAAATTGTCATTTTTTTTCTAATATTTTTACAACAAAAATATATTATTTGTAATAGATTCATTGATTTATACATGAAAACTATTTTCAATAGTAATTATTTTTTAGTAATTTTATTTTTATATATAAATAGATAATGTACATTCATTATAATAATATATGTGAATGATGAAATAGATCTTATATTACTATATATATATATATATATATATATATATATATATATATAATAATAATGTTTAATTCTTTGAAATATCATGCACTTCTATTGTAATATTATGAGTAAAGTTTAATTAATTATATTATATAAATAAATTATGATGTTTATTTTACATTTAATATTATCTATACAAATGTACTATGTACATTTTACATTGTATATTCCTATATTATACTTTAGAATAACTATTTGGTATACGTATACTAATATTATAGTTTACAGTAGGTAAATAGTATATGTATTCCAATATACAACCTAATAGTATTATAATAGTAAATTTATCCCAATATACAACCTAGTAGTACTATTACGGTTGATGTATCCCAATATACAACCAATTATATATGTCGTAGTAATTCTAATTTAATACTTCTAACTAAATAATTGGTATACGTATACTAATATTATATTTTACAGTAGGTATATAGTATATCTATACTAATATACAATATAATAGTATTATAATGGTATATGTATCCCAATATACAACCGAGTAGTACTATCACGGTGGATGTATTCCAATATACAACCAATTGTATATTGTGTAGTAATGCTAAATTAATACTTCATAAACAATAATTGGTATACGTATACTAATATTATATTTTACAGTAGGTATATAGTATATCTATCCTAATATACAATCTAATAGTATTATAACGGTATATATATCCCAATATACTACCTAATAGTATTATAATGGTAGATGTACTCCAATTGTATATTATGTAGTAATACTAATTTAATACTACGCGTTCAACACATGGGATAAATATATATAAAGTATACGCCCCCTACCAATATTATATTTTACCGATGTAAATTAGTGTATTATTATACTAAATCAATACCAAATAGTATAGATATACTAACAGTACTATAAAGAAGGAAAATGGTATTAAATTAGTAGATGTACTCCGATTGTATATTATGTAGTAATACTAATTTAATACTACGCCGTCAATAAATGGGATAAATATATATAAATGATACACCCCCTACTAATATGATATTTTACCGATGTAAATTAGTATTTTATTATACTAAATCAATACTAAATAGTATAGATATACTAACATTACTATAAACAATGAAAATGGCATTACATTAGTAGTTACATAGTAATCTAATACTATTATGTAATATCATATTAGTATCAAATTGGGAGGATTTTGTTTGTCGGGTCATAGGTTCGAATCTAGGTCGAGACCAATATTTTTATTTTAAATATTATAATATTTTCATCTTTTATAATAATTAAAAAATAATAATAATGCAATTAAACTTTATAGAATTGATTCTATTATAATTTAAGTGTCTAAACTATATTATTATTATTACTATTATTATTATTATTATTATTATTATTATTATTATTATTATTATTATTATCTTATTATTATTATTATTATTATTATTATTATTATTATTATTATTATTATTATTATTATTATTATTATTATTATTATTATTATTATTATTCTTATTATTATTATAATTAGTATTATTATTATAATTTATTAATTATAATAATATTAAATATTATTATTTATTAATCAATAATTTATTAATTTATAATATAATAATGAGTTCCCCGCAGTTGCATATAATTTTTTAATATATAATTTATTATTCTAAATATCTATTAATGATATTAATATTATTTAAATAGCTTACTCATTATATATATATATATATATATATATATATATATCATATTATATTTATTACTTTAATTATTAGTATTATATATATATAATATTATATGTATTACTTTAATTATTAGTATTATATATATAACCATATGGCTGAATATGTGAATTATTTACTCGTTGATTTTATTATTATATATATACTAATAATTAAAGAAATATAAATATATATATATATATATATATATATATATATATATATTTATATCCTATAACTATATTCAGCCGTATGGTAATAGGCTGTTTCACAGTAGGGGAATTGTGTCTAATACGGGCCAGTGTGTAATACGGACCACTGCGATATCTCAGTAACTATTGTTCAAATCAAAAAAAAATATATACAAGATTTATTCAGTATCATATTTCTATTAATAAGGGATATTTTTTATTTTAATATTTGCATTTATATTTCTAATATTGATCATTATATCAAAAAATGGTTTACAAATGAAAATTTACTAAATAATTATTTATTTATCCACCAATTTCGTTAATAAATCTAACATTAATTAAATAATTCAAAGCACGATTGGAAAGATTAATTAAATACGAAGAATATAAATATATACAATCTACTTTATATTCAATATTAAGTGTGTGGGGTGTCATTTAACAGGTATATCAAATGTTTGCAATACGGGCCACCTAATGTTAGTAATACGGGCCACATGACCAATGAAAATGCTTGATTCTAGATTACTATTTTATAATATCATATCACTGAAATAAAATTTAATATAAGTGCGTGCGACATCGTGCATATATTCATACCATAGATATAAAGAAAGTTTCTTTATATCGAATATTCATATATGCGTTTATTGATAGATCGAACTATTATGAGAGTGGTTATAATGAATGTGTACATTATTATCATAGAAATTATAATTAGGTATTCTAATATATATTATTATTACACTGTATGTATGCGTATACATATATGTTAATATACATACACAAATACACTGTATACGCATATACTCATATACGAATATCCATATGTATTGATATATAAAGGCATATTATATGTTTAAATATATATGCATTTATAATATTGTACATATATTTGAATATATAAGAGAGAATATGTGTAATCGTATATATACGATTGTATTATATATATAACCAAATATGTATACGCATAGATACATGCTCATATAAATATATATATATATATATAACTTTTTTAAATGTGATATTATTTATAATTATGTCAGTGTATCAATTTTAATATTAAATAATATAATCATAATTGGTATCTATAGATATCTATAATTGTCGATTATAATCGATAAATATTATATTGAAATATAATTGATATAATATAATAGGTATATATAATGATATAATATAATATAATAGTATTTAATAAGTAATATAATAAGTATTAAAGCATAATGTATATTTAATATACAGTATAATTAATATTATCTAAAATTAGTGAGATCGGAAATTATTGTTAGCTCATCGAGATAGCATATACTATATATCTAGCGAGGCAGCAATTATATTTATGTGCATTGTTTGTTTATAATATAATTGTGAAAGAAAGTCGTATACGTATGTTACTTCTATAGATGTTACAATGTATTTCATTTGAAGTAATTATAATATGAATAACTGATTTATTAATGTGTTTATTAATAATATATAATGTATACAATGTATTATTATTTCTATGGTATTAATATTATAAACCATATGTTTGGTAAATAGTTTATGTTAACAATTATATTTTTATGATTATATGATAATATTTATAATACATAATTTATAAAAATTATATATATATTTGTCAATAAATAATGAATGTTATCTCATTCCTAATTTCCATTCATTATTATATGATTTGATATCGTATTATTCTACATATATGTTGAATATATTTTCACCGTTACATTAATTTCCTAATTCAGTTGATAGAAAATAATTTTAAAATGTAACACAGTCTCTAGAAACACATACGTATGAATGTTTACATTATTCAGAATAGTATACGTCAAATAGAACAATTAAAGTTACGCTCTATCGATATTCTATAGAATTTATTAAATTGTATTGTTAAATGTTGTCATTGTTATTTCTATTTTATTTATTTCATCTAACTTAATGTAATTAGATTATAATATTTATATATTGCTCAATTTTTTAACAACATTTTTGTTTATTCATATAAATTATTGTTATATTTATTTATCGACATTTTCTTTTATTATTTATTTTATATTTTATACACCATTTTCAAATGTATTCAGTGAATAATATTCACTAATACAAAACATATATAATTAATTATTAAATTTAGTTTATATTTTTAGTTTATATCTTTTAATTATATTTTAATATTGTTAAATTCGCTATATCCTGCATACTGTACAATATATAGACATATATAATGCATCGTAATATTATTAATGTATAGATATTATATATATATATATATATATATATATATATATATATATATATATATATATATATATATATATATATGTATATATATATATTATGTGTGCCTAACGCCGTTAGATATACAGGCACACATTATAACATATAGTTCAGTGAAAAGTTGTATTTTATATTTACAATTATAAATACTATTCTATTAATAATCAATAATACAATTAACATTCGCGATACAATTCAACATCTTATTATGCAATACATTTTGATTCATTTGATTTCTATAGAAATCGATATTTTTTTTATAAATATATTTTACATGTATCGTATATTTTAACATTACATTATTATTCATATTAATATATTTATTATAAATATAACTTTATTAATGAAACATGTTCACCGAATACGTCTACACCAAATACCATCTAGGAACGCTAAACAGTTCCTAGATGGTATTAGGTTTATAAGTAGTATATATAATCACTTATCTATTAAGTTTATATACTTAAAGGTATACCCTCACAATATATTAATAATAATACATATTAGTAATCGCTAATAAGATCATTTAATAATTATATTTCCGTATTAAATATATAACAAATATATTAATTATCATATTTTGTGTTCAAAAAATGAATTTAAATTTAAATAAATTAATGACACACATTAATTATAATAAATACAATACAATAAATATAATTAATTTTAAGATGTGTAGTTACTTGTATATATTTTAGTTTTAGAACAAATAATGTTTTTAAATTATAACCTAATACTACTTAAATATATCACCCTCGTATTTTAAATATATAAACTACTAATAATATACATTCAATTATACTACTACTACTACTACTACTACTACTAATACTACTACTACTACTACTACTACTACTACTACTACTACTACTACTACTACTACTACTACTACCACTTATTTAAATTAAATTATGTAATCTATTATTTATTTTATTCCAATATATATATAGAAATAACGTAGATAATATCTACTAGATAAGTCGTGTTTTAATAAATCACGCTACAATTACGATTACGATATAGGATATAAATAAATAACGCAATATTAATCATAATTCGATGAATGGCGAAATGCAGCTCGGCCCAAAAATCCTTTAAGGGCGGGTGGGAGTGGGGGAGGGCGGGCGGGGTAGTCGTGTTTTTACTATTTGTACCATTTATTCTTCGTATTAATTATATCTATATATAGGTCAACTATCGTGTCCTCGATGCAGACACACGATCCGCCTATTGATAGCCACACCAAATTGACAAGTCGCCTTCGCTGTATTCCGTTACCTAATTCATATAGATATTGGTTGGGTTTGGGTTTGGGTTTGGGTTTGGGTTTGGGTTTAAGTTTGAGTTTATGTTTGAGTTTGGGTTTGGGTTTGGGTCGTGTTTGAGTTTGGGTTTGAGTTTGGGTTTGGGTTTGGGTTTATGGTTGAGTTTGGGTTTGGGTTTTTACTATAATATAGTACATTTTATTGGCCGGTATATTTAATACATAGGGGTGGGTTTGAAAATAGTGTATAACTCCGTAATTATAGAAATACGCATATCGTTACTTACCCATTTACTCTTCGTATTAATTATATCTACGTTATGCCTTCGAGTACTAATGATTTAGAGCTATATTCGCGATTTAATCTTACCTATAGTATAGGTGAATTAGGTGGGAAAAATCGGTTACATTAGTAGGTTGCCTTAGTTCACTATGGTGTAAATTAGTTTAAATCACTGAAATAAATTAAAGTATGCGTGATAAGTATTCTTATAGCGTGAAAATTGTATTATCAATATAACAATTCATTGTATTGGTTGAAAAATAACTATGACTAGTTGAACTATAACTACTTTCGCCATCTATTGGATGTTTTACCCGGCCCGTATTAAAACCACCTGGCCCGTATTACAAACATTGTTAGCAATACGGGCCGGGCACATTTTCGATGATACATAACATTTTTACAAAAATTGAAATTGTAATATTATTGACGTTTATAATATCTAAATCGTGATAAAATGTCATTAATTTATAATCATAAATAAAAAAGTTATTTGATACCATAAAAAGTGGCCCGTATTAGACATAATTCCCCTATACAGTAATAGGCTATAACCTATAACTATATTCAGCCGTATGGTAATAGGTGGTGTTTACAGTGTTCAGTAATAGGCAGCAACCTCATTCCATTAATGGTAATAGGACACCAACCTATTTCTATTTTCTACGCCATGGGTAATAAGCAACAACCTATTACATATATTTAAGACATATGATTATAGGTTAAAATGGAATTATTTTTTACAGTGTATAGTATATAATAATGTATGCATTAGTATATTTATTAATTATAATTATATGCCATATAAGGCATGTAAAAACTATCATTATTTTTTTCATGTATTGTTTCATGTCAAATATTTTGTGTATATTAAACTATATATGTATCTTTAAATTTAATTTTTAAGAATAATATTAATATGATAATTTTCATTAGTACTATATTTTATGTAATATTTATTAATTATAAATAATTTTAAAGTTTATGTGTTAAATTAAAATTACTATTATTAAATTATTATTATTATATACACTAATAAAATATTATTTATATAATAATAAATAAAATAGTATATAAATAATCATAAAATAATTCATAAATATTTTATATTTGTCTGATATTAAATTAATTAATAATTGGTATTGAATATTTTTTATATAATTATATGATACTAATATATGCATACTTATATAATATGCAGACCAAACTATAGTTATAATAATAATAATTATTATCTACAGATAACAGTTGAGAATATCACACTACAAACAATCCTGTTGGACTCATGACATTGGTTATTATATATATATATATATATATATATATATATACCATAATTTATGTATAAATATGTACCATGAATTATGATATTCAATGGCAATATATATTATGTGTATATGTGTATATGTGTGTATGTGTGTGTGTGTTTGTATATGTGTGTGTGTGTGTGTTTGTATATATGTGTGTGTGTGTGTTTGTATGTATATATGTGTTTATGTGTATATATATGAGTGTATGTGTGTATGTATATTTGTGTGTGTGTATATATGTTTGTGTATTGATATTTATATATATAATATGGTTTCTTTGTCCCTGAATTACAGTTAATTTCCCATATATAGACGTGTGATAACAGCCTTGTGCACTATGTAAACTAGGTCATATATCATAGTATGCTAATTATAAGTATATTATATAATAATACTGAATTCAATTTATACTAAATTATTGTTATCTTTTATGGCTATTATTATATGGTATTATGTAATATCATTACATATGTTAATATGTGTATTGGCTAATACATATAATAATTATAATAATTAAATATTACCAGGGAGACTCGCTGATATTACTACAGATATCCCGATTCAAAGAATAGCCATCTAACACTGTCTAAAGCTCTGATCATCATGACATAGGTTATATATACTAAGAATATACTAGTGCTGTAAAATTTCAAATACTTGGTTGTTCTCGAGAACTTCAAATCTTAAAATGTTTGTTCTAGAGATCTTCAAATCTTTAAAAAAATATTAAGTTCTCGAGAACTTCAAATCTCTCATATTTAGGTATGTTCTCGAGAACTTCAAATCTTTTAATAATATTTAAAAATAAGTCAACGAAGAAAAAAAATAAGATATTGATAAATTCATTATTATTAATAATAATAAATTAATTAATAAATAATTATTATTAATTAAATGAATTATTAATTATAATAATTAATAAATAATTATAATAATTAATAAATAATTATAATAATTAATAAATAATTATTATTAATTAATAATAATAATAATTTATTTATAAATAATTATTAATTAATAAATAATTATAATAATTAATAAATAATTATAATAATTAATAAATAATAATAATAATTATTAAATAATTATAATAATTAATAAATAATTATTATTAATTAATAATAATAATTAATTTATAAATAATTATTAATTAATAAATTATAATTAAATAATTAATAATTATTAAAATAATATATAATTAATTGTATTAATTAATAATAATAATTGATAAATAATTATTAATTAATTAATTATAATTGAATAATTAACAATAAATAATTATTAATTACTTGAATTATTGAATACGTTACTATTCTAATAATAATATATATATCAGTATATAGTATTTAGTTAAGGTGTAAGAGGAATCCTATATAATATATACACCATATATGGCATATATGCTATAGCATATATATATATATATATATATATATATATATATATGTATATACAGTAAAACCTCTCTATAAGAAACTATTTTTTTTCAGTACTTTTTTTCTTAAAGAGAGGTTTTCTTATAAAGAGTTTTTTACTTTTCCAATGATTTTAAGAATTAATTTATAATTGAAAATGCATTATATAACCAATAGGTTATATATATAGCATATCTATTTTGTATACTGTTTTAAATGTATATTGTATTGTTTGCGCTTAGACATGTTATGCTAATACATAATGAAATTTTATTAGATTTACATTAGAAATTATAAATTATGAATCATCATTGATGAATATAATATAATGAATATTATAATAATCTATTATTTAACAATTAATTGTATAATATAATAAATTGTATCATCAAATCATTTAATGATATAATAACATGTATTAATTAATTTTAATACATTTATTTGGTGGAGTCCTTTCATCCCATCCAGGAACTTAGATGAAGTTTTCACTTATAACCATATATGGCTCTAATGTCCCTTCGAAGCCGCTCTCATGTTAAGGCATCCATTGTTTTAACGAGAGCCGATCATTTATTTATACACAATTATATAAGATCACTTCTAAATAATATTTTAAGACCCATTTTATAAAATTAATTAATGGTCCGGACGAGGGTCGAACCCGTGTCCTACTGCTTGTGTGTCTGACGCCTTAGCCACTGAGCCACACAGGCAGTTTTATGGATATACAATAACATTTATTAATTAATTTTAATAAATTCAGGAATAAAAATAACATTTATTAATTAATTTTAATAAATGTATGGATATACAATAACAATTATTAATTCATTTGAATTCATTATGAGCTATTTATGTAATATAATATTTGTAAGTAAAAAAAATATCTTATATAATAATTAATTTCTATAATTGTTATAAATATACAATACTTCTATTTATATATAATTATTTTGTATACAATAAGTTTCTTATAAAGAGGTTTTTCTTATATTTTTCTTATAAGATTTTCTTATAAAGAGGTTTTTTAATGTGGAAAAGGTTGAATTCCAACCAAATGTGTGAACAATTTTCTTATAAAGAGGTTTTTCTTATAAGGAGGTTTCTAATAGAGAGGTTTTACTGTATATATATATATATATATATATATATATATAGAAGGCTAAATATAAATATTATATTTAGACTATATATTTAGTAGATATATCTAGTATTATATATATACCATAGTGTCAAATATGTATTCAAAATGTACTTGTAGACAAATATAGTTTTAAACGGTTTATGAATTACAAATGATATATATTAATACAGAGTATAAATCATTTACAATTAATCTAATGATATTCCTTCAGGAATATGCAGAATATACGTATTAATTTTTAAATATTGTTATTAATGGATAATAAATCAGGAAACGGTGTCCTTGATAACATTATTCTATTTTAAATATATTATCATATAGGTGGCATAATTGATGATCGAATTAATAGTATCTATACATTTTAATGGATATTTTAAAATAATTGAAATAAACTTATTACATAATTATGTTAATCGATCGTTACCCGAACAATTACCCGACATGATACCCGAACCGAAACAATATTTAAAATAAAGATTTGAGACCATCAAATATTTCCAAATACCCGAAAATTGAAGATTTGAACCGAACCGAAAAAAAAAGATTTGAGATTTGATATTTGAGATTTGAAATTTTACAGCACTAGTATATACTATAATTTATATATAAATATGTACCATGAATTGTTATATTCAATAGCAATGCACATTATGGCAAGTACCAACTATCATTATTTTTGTCATTTATTTTTTCTTATAAAATTATTGGTTCATGTCATATATTTGTTTTTTATTAAACTATATGTATCTTTAAATTTAATTTTTAAGAATAATAATTTTTATTAGTATAATATATTTTATATAATATTTATTAATTATAAATAATTTTAAAGTTTATGTGTTACATTTCGATTACTATTATTAAATTATTATTATTATTACATTAATAAAATATTATTTATATAATAATAAATAAAATAGCATATATATAATAAATTCATAAATATGAAATATTTTTCTGATATTAAATTAATTAATAATTTGTATTAAATATGTTTTATATAATTCTATAGTATATTAATATATGGTTTATTATATAATATGCAGACCAACCTATAGTTATAATAATAATAATAATAATAATAATAATAATAATAATAATAATAATAATAATAATAATAATAATAATAATAATAATAATAATAATAATAATAATAATAATAATAATAATAATAATAATAATAATAATAATAATAATAATAATAATAATAATAATAATAATAATAATAATAATAATAATAATAATAATAATAATAATAATAATAATAATAATAATAATAATAATAATAATAATAATAATAATAATAATAATAATAATAATAATAATAATAATAATAATAATAATAATAATAATAATAATAATAATAATTACTTATATCTAAAGATCTACAGAAGGTAAGAATATCACATTATTATATATATTTTTTTTTATAATAGTATTTATTATTTTAAACATGATGAGTGTGAGCTAAAGTTTCGTTTTTTATTTGTATTTGATATTGTTATTCAAAAATATTATTTATTTATAAAAGTTTTACACTACTTATATATTATTATTATTATTTAAAAAAAAAACCAAAAAAAAATCCAAAAAAAAAACAAAAAACAAAAAAAAATTAAAATAGCCTTTCTATAATGTTATTATTATTTAAAAAAATTAAGTTATAATTAATGTTATTATAATTAATTTTATTGTATTGTTATTTTAAAAAAAAACAAATTTGATAATTGTTGTTTTATATATATATATTTATTTTATATTTGTATGTTATCATAGAAACTTTACTCTAAACGTAGATACCTCGATAAGCTATTCTTGCTTCTGTATCTATAGAGTATACTCTGATATTATTATTATTATTATTATTATATATATACTATAATTTATGTATAAATATGTATGTGTGTATATGTGTATGTATGTGTGTGTGTTTGTGTGTGTGTTAGTGTGTGTATGTATGTATATGTATATATGTGTATATGTATATATATATATATATATATATATATATATATATATATATATATACATATATGTATGTGTATGTTTGTGTGTTTGTATGTATATGTATATATGTGTTTATGTGAGTGTATATATATGACTCATATATGAGTGTATGTATATATATATATATGTTTGTGTGTGTGTATGGATATCTATCTCTAATAATATTTATTAATATCAAAATAATATCAATAATATAATATAGATATTAGTTTGATAAATATTTTAGAGTATTCATAAATATTATTTATTTTATAAATTACATTGATAATCTATTTTATTATCTTAAATTCTATTAATTAATTCATTACAAATTAATTACATTATAATATTAATTTTAATATAATATTTCGATAAATTGCTGAGATACCTTTGATCTATTTTATAAATATATATTCTAATTATATTTTATTATTATTATATTATTTAATATTTTTATAAATTGTATATCAATGATAGTTTCTCATTCAAATCTCAATAAAATAGATAAAGTAGTGATATTAATATTATTTTGAATTTTAATTTAAATTATATAATTAAATATATAATTAGAAATATGATTGTAATATTTTCACCATAGATATATATATTTCTATTATTTTATAATATATAATATTATTATAAATATTCTAAAATCCTATATTAAATTTATTTAATAATTGAATATACAATGCATGCAAACAATTTTTATTATTTAAAATGATATTCAGCAATATAAAAAAGTATTTTTTTTGTAAAATTCTAAAAACACGAGAAATACAAGTGCTAACACTTGTTTTTTTTCACTATTGTTTACTGGGTGTATTCTTTATTCTTATAAATAATCAGTAAACATCTATAAAATAATAAATAGAATAATAAAATCTGATAAATATATTGAAAGAAAGCAATATCCTGAGAAGAAATATTATAAAAAACATCAACCACTAATGGTAATAAGAGTAAATGCAATAAGTATGACAAATTAATGCAAGTTATGCAGTCTATAACAATATTTAATTTTAAAATTATTTGTAATTATTTCAAAATGTTAATAAAATTCAAATATCTGATTCAAATCAAAAAAATAGATATTTTTATTTAAATCCGATTTTAATCCAAACCTGATATATATATATATATTAAAAATGTGTATCTATTAATATCGTATTATATGTTGAATGCTTTATGAATGTTTTTGCATTTAAATTAATATTAAAATATAAAATTAATAACATTTGTTACTATTAATACTGTTTTTCCATTAGGTAATAAGAAGGGTTATCATATGCTCGGAATCCATAGACGACGATACTGAGTCTTCTGTTCAATGCAACGAATGCAAAATATTGTGTCATGAGCTATGCGTTGACATAGATATATTTATAATATATGATTAATAACCTATAATAAATTTATATGGAACATTATTTAAATTTATTTATTATATATTTAAATAATCAATAAAATTATATATTAAATGCATACATCAGTAAATACAACATTAAATATATTATTTATATTTTATTATTTAAACATTTCTTAAATTAATTATAATTAATTATAGAATATGATGAAATAAGCTTAAGTTCAGATGATAATAATGGAGCAAGTCTACACCACACTTTTCTGCATACTTATTAGAAATCAATAATTTAAATTATTCAATTGAAACCAGTTGGGATGCTAACAGTGGTTCCCAACCTATTTGGTCATTGGGTTTTTATTGTTGGGTCATGAAACAATTTATAAAAATATTATTCATATATAAATAATCTATTAATAAAAAAATATATTTGTCATTAGTTAAAAATATTTTTAAATTAAGAATTATCACAAAAAGTGTCATGATGAAAAAAGTTTGGGAACCACTGCTATAGAAGAATAATCATCAGTTAGACATGTCTCAGTAATATCATATATAGAACAATTATAATCAATAATTATTTGTGTAATAAAATCAACTTTATGTATTAAGAGATATCCCACTACTACTTTCCGGAAATATTATATTTATCCATAATGTTCCTGTGTGAACAACTTTTCTACAAAAGAATCTAGAATTCGATGTCGAGGCGGTCGATGGTCGTAACCTATAGGTCATAACCTACTTTACTTTACAAAGTTTTATTGAACAGTTACAAAAATATAGTTAGCATAAAATGCATATAGACTAAATAAACAGAAAGCTATTCGTAGACTCAATTATAATATAAATTAGTATAATATTAATTAAACTATTAATTAGTTAAATATAAATTAGTATAATATAATAGTAATTAGAATAATATTAATTAGTTAAATATAAATTAGTATACATTAATAGTAATTAGAATAATATTAATTAGTATAATATTAATTATTATACTATTAATTAGTATAATATAAATTTGTAAAATATTAATTAGTAAAATATTAATTAGTATATATTAATTAATTTACTATTAATTAAATAATCATTAATTATAATATTAATATTAATATTAATATTAATATTAATATAATATTAATTAGTAAACTAATTCATATTTTACTAATTACTATGTTACTAATTAATATAATAGGCATATATATGTATATATTCACCATTAAGTATATATTATAAACAGTATATATATATATATATATATATATATATTTTATTATTATTAATATCACTATATTTATGTTCATGTAATGTTAATTATATTTAATAGTAATATTTAAATTATAAAATATATTTATTATTTTTATAATTATGTATTTATATATGCAAATTGCGTGATACACTACGATTCAATTAAATATTCGATATATAATAAGATGATACTAGTAAAATAGTGTATATAAAATATCAAATATAACAAGTATTTCCCCCTATTGTCTAAAATATATATCTACTTTAAAATAAAATCAACGACGCTGATTGGATAAAAGCTCTCCACAATACCCGACTTTTATGTAAAAATCATTAATATTTTAGCCTTCTTAAAGTGCATATATAATGAAAATAAATATCAATAATAATTAACTTTTAAAATGTATATTGATCACGATATTTATTATTACAATATACTATAAAAATTATCTATATATTTCAATTATTTCGTAGATATAACAACTTAAAGTTACATTTTTTTATCAAAAAGTACTGTTTTTTAATTAGTTAAATATTTTTTAATTGATTAGTTTTTATTTTTATTTTTTTATCTAAAAAAACGGAACTTGCCATACTGATAATAATATATATACAATATTTTTCCCTATCTGTTATAATTAAAAAGTTATTTGCATTCTCCACAACTACCCCCTTTCCACAATACCCTTCCTTCCCCGGTAATCGAAGACTTTCCCCTATATTAGACTATAATTAAAATCATATAGGATATCAATATATATTACAGTGATGGGTGGTGGGCACCGATACTTTTTTTCCTGGATCGGCGATCCCCATCCTGATCCTTTATGTATTCTTTTATACGATCCTTTTCCCGATCCCGATCCTCAATTCGTTACCCGATCCTTACCCGATCCCGATCCCAATCACGACATTATTTATATATTCAATTAATATGATTTTATTTCATAATTCGAAATAATATGTATGCAGGTATAATAGCCTAGGTAATATATACCTATGTAATATAAATTGTTAATAATTGTAAATAATATTTATTATTAATAGGTATATACCTATATTGTATTATATTTCAATAATAATTCAATTGAATTAAATGCATATATTAATGTATATCATATAGACTATATGATAGAGTGAATTAGATATAATTTATTTATATAAATGCATTGAATTGGATACATATATCTATTCATTGTACGACAGGCCCGTAGCCACGGGGGGGGCCTGCGGGGGCAAGGCCCCCCCTGAGATCAGGTAAGCCCCTACAACTTTTTCACATTAAGTTTGTTTCATATAGTATTTATTAGATATTCAATTATATTTATATTTTTATTTTATAATTTTATTTAGGTATTATATTATATTACCTATATTATATTTATTTATTATAATATATGTATTTTAGTCATAGACATTATAGTGAGGATCCAATTCAGTATTTATGGTTTTATAAAATATATTCTAAAATTATAGTAAATATACAAATAAATTTTAATAATTGAATTGTAATTAATTAATGAGCAAACAACAACAAACTATTTAGTTTTCTAACTAAAATAGTAGCAGACTAATTAATAGATCACAAAATAGCAGTAATAGAATAAAATATCCAACCAGCCGCTTTAATTTATATCCATTTGTAGATGATAGTACTTTCACAGTAAGTGGTTACTACAATTGTAATTCCGCATTGGAAAAATAAAATGGTTTGATAAATGGTCCCAATTATGTGATTCATTGTATGAATCGCGTAAAATAGATACAACTGTTGATTTACTACAACTTGTAGTCTACAAGTACACTCTCCTAAAAAGTATTCTTTTCAACTCCTCGATGCTAGAGCAGTACGAAATAAAGTTTATTTTATTACAAAATTAATTATTGATTTTAATTGTCTATATCTGCTATTACTGAGACTTGGCTAACTATTGATGATTCTGCTCTAACTTTCTAACTGACCCTGATGGTTTTAAAGTATTGCTTGCTAATAAGTATACATAATTATGTATACATAATTTAAGTATACATAATGTTAACATCGTCGTGGTGGCCTATCTATGTTATTCTCATCGGGAATTAAGCATATTTCGTCATCCACTCCATATTTCTCTTCATATGAAATTATGATCTGTAATATTCAGTTTCCTTCATTATTTACCATTATAATTATACTTATCTACCGCCCACCTTCATCTAGCTCATGGAGTTACTTAGCTGACCTCTCTTCTATTTTAGAATATTTCACATCAATTAAAACGGTTATTCTTGGTGATTTTAATATTCAAATTAATAATGAAAATCTTTTTTCCTTATCTCTGAATAAACTTATATTTGAGTATTCTCTGACGCAACATGTTTTCTTTACTACTAACACTAATAGTAATAATATTGACTTTTTTATATTTAGCTGATTTTAAATTAATTTCATATCCCACTCAAAGTTCTCTAATATCTGATCACTTTGCCATATTATTTGATTTGAAATTGCCGGTGATACAAATAAATCGACCTTCTTGATAAACCAATGTATGTTAACTCTGTATTCCATCAATTTAACAATAATATATCTTCTGATTTGTCTACACTTTTTGATTATTTTAATTTGGCATTATCTCATTCGCTTGATATTTGTGTACCCTCCATTACTCTTATCATCCGAACTTATTCTAAGTTTTCTTAGTTTAATATTGAGTTTGTTAACCTGAGGCAACTACCTCCTAGAATATAATGTAAGTATGCATCCTCTAAACTTGAATCTGATCTTATTTCCTTTCAAGTTTTCGATCGATTTACAAGAAAAAACTTCTCCCTAACAAATCATCATACTTAAGTATTAAGTGAATTAATTCACTGTTATGGAATATCTTCTAAACAATCTTATAAATTATCTTTCACCTTAGTAGATAAAACCTACAAAAAACATCTTAAAGCATCTTCCGGAATAACCTGATTTCGTTATGTGTTCATTGTTTGTCAATTTCTTCCAACAAGAAATTTCGAGCATTATCAATGTACTTACAAACATCAACTCGGCACGACTCAATCTCAATTTAACATCCACTCATAAACATTGTTCATGTTTTACATTTCCCACACATGACATTGTACTATATTTGATGACATCCTTGAAACCCAATTCCCCTTAATCCTATTCCACTCAATCTACTTCGTTCATTATCACCATATTTTATTGGACTTATCGCTGAAATCATTTATAGATCTCTTATATCATCTAGTATTCACACTCAGTTAAATATTCATAGATTATTCGGATTTAAAAAAACAACTCTTGACCAATCTACTTTATCAAGTTATCGTCCAATATTTCAGTTATCATCCTTATCTAAGACCTTATAATGAGTTGTGTCCACTCAACTTATTAATCACAGTATGTCCAATGCTATTGTTGATAAATATTAAAGTGCGTATAATGAGTTGTGTCCACTCAACTTATTAATCACAGTATGTCCAATGCTATTGTTGATAAATATTAAAGTGCGTATCTTCCTCGTCGTAGTACCGAAACTTCCCTTACTTTGATCATTAAGGATATTATCATATATCTTGATAATAAAGCCCCATGCTATCTCGTACTACTATACTTATCTAGTGCTTTTGAATCTCTTGATCACAATATTCTTTCTATTAGACTTAATGAAATTAGTATACTCGGTCAAGTCCACAGTTGATTTATGTATTTTGTTTCATCTAGAATATCGGTGAAGATTAACTCCTCGTTATCTCCTCCTTATTTTAACATACATGGTGTTCCACAAGGCTCTGTTCTTGGCCCTATATTGTTCATTATTTATATTCTTCCTATAAAATCAATTTGTCACAAATATCATAATATTAACTATTATCTTTATGCCGATGATATTCATATATATATAGCCATTTCCTAGTTATAGTGATTCAGGTCTGATTCAAATATATATGTTAAATTGTATTACTGATCTCACTTATTGGTTCTCTCATAACTCCATTTCTTTAAATATGACTACAACTAATACTATCATATTCTCAATACCCAGTTATCCTCTATCACTCACTCATCTTTCTCTCCTATCTCTTCCAACTTCTAAATCTATAGTTATTCTCGGTTTCACTATAACCTCTCAACTAGATTAATCTCCACACATTAATAATATGATACGCACTGATAACTATTTTCTATATAATATTATAAAATCTCGTTATAGAGTAGGAATATATACTAGTATACTAGTAAAATACTAGTAGTGATATTATACTAGCAGGGGCGTAGCAAGGGGGGCTAGGGGGGCACGTGCCCCGGGCGCCAACATTTTAGGGGCGCCAAAAAAATATAGAATAATTATTTGTAATAGCAAAAAATAAACCCAGTAACTATAGAATACTTATTTAATAATATATTAATAAGACCACCGGTTTCGGTTTGGGTTTTATAAAAAACTATAGTTTATAATTATTATAAATACTTATTTATATATAAGTGTAAACGTTACGTTATGAATATGTACTAAATATCTTATAACCATTATTCATAATGGCTGATGGATTTGAACTTTACTTCTATAATGTGTGTGAATTTGTATAAAGGTCAACATTCTACAATAATTTACTAAATAAATCAATTTAAATATAATATTATAATGGAAAACGCAAAGATTATTAGGTTACTATAGTAAATATAACAATGGACACATATCCTTGATATAACTTAATAAAATAATCAATTTAATAAGTTATTTACTATAATAGTTATATAAATGTTATAAATTCAATTATAAAATAAAAATTATTTATACTTTACTGAATAATTATTTCATTTTCTTTTATTAAATTTATTAAATTTCTGTTATTAAAGCATTATTTTAGTATGAAGCATCTTCCATACCAAGATATTGTTAACAATATTGTGGACAAACCGCTATTTTAGGTGTGGAATGTTATTTATTGTTTAAATTTATATTAATTATTTTAAATATTAAGTATTTTAAATTTTAAAACAAAACAACAATAGTTGGTGTGGAAGGGGTTTATCATATGATTTATTATATTAATATCATAATAATTATTTTTTTAGAAAAAAAATTAGTGGTAGTCAATTTAAAAAGAGAAAACTAGAAGAAATTGATAAATTAACAAAGTTGAAATCACTCAAAATAATGGATAAATTTGCTATTAAATCTGTAAAAATAGTTAATGAAATAAATGAAGAACCTGTAGAACGAATAGATGTACTAGATATACATGCACAAAATGAAGTTGACGTTTCTATTGATATGGAGGTATACCTGCGTAATTATTATACCATAATATTAATTAAATAATGTAATAATTAAATTTAAATTATTATAATTATTATATATATAATATAATTATAAATTTAATATAATTATAAATCTAATATAAATGTTTACATAGCTTACACAGGGTATTACTGGTATTTCTGAAATAAAGTTTGATGTAGATGGATCAGCAATTATTAATCCTGCTTTAAAAGAAAATCTACTTAGAAAATATATTGGAATTTTACAAAATATTGATGGACCTTTTAGAAATGAAGGAAACATTCTAGGAAGATCAGTAAATTCCACATGGTTTTATGAAAATGTAGGAAAAGAAAAGAAGTCTAAACGATCTTGGCTACTCTATTCACCAGCATCAAACTCATTATATTGTTTCTGTTGTCTTATTTTCACAGATAAATCAAATAAATCATCATTTATCAAGAAAGGAGGATTTAACAATTGGAGAAAAAAAGAAAAAGTTGCTGAACATGAATCTTCCAAAATACATAGATTAGCTTTCATAGACTGGAAAGAATATACAAATAGGAACACTAATATTGAGGTATTAAACAATGCAAACATTTTTATTGAAAAGAAAAAATGGAAACTGATAATTGAAAGGGAAATAGAATGCTTACGATTTTTAATCATACAAAATATTCCACTACGAGTGCATAATGAAGATATTAGAAACGAGGATATAAATAATGGAAACTTCCTCGAATTGATTAAATGTTTATCTAAATTTGATATAGTTCTTCATGATCATATAGAAAAGATTAAAAATTCTAAGTGAATATTGACATCTTATCTTTCACCACAAATACAAAATGAACTAATTGGATTATTATCGGAGAATGTGAGAAATACAATACTCAAGAAAATTAAAAAATCAAAATATTATGGTATACTTTATGATTCAACACCTGATGTTTCACACAGAGAAGAGTTATCACAAATTATTCGATATGTAGAAAAAGACAACGAGACGAAAACAATTGAAGTAAAAGAAAGATTTATTAACTTTATTGAAATACATGGAAAAAAAAGTGAAGATATAACAAATTCCATTCTAAAATCTCTGGAAGATAATGGCTTAGACATACAGAATTGCCGATCATAATGCTATGATAATGCTGCAGTAATGTCTGGTAAAATATCTTAACTTAAAATCTACACTGCGCTGGGAAATATTAACAACCAAACTAAAAATAACTTTAAAGAGATCATGCGAAACGAGATGGAGCTCAAGACACGATGCAGTTAATATATTAAGCGAAAACTTTGCTGCAGTATTGGATGTACTAGAGGAACTATCAGAACACGCTGATAAGCAGGAGACACGCAGTAAAGCGTATAGTATAATTAATTTAATTTCAAGATTTGAATTTATATCTTTATTATATTTCTGGGAAATTATTTTGGCTGAAATAAATAGAGTACAAAAACGATTACAGGATAAAAGTATGATATTTTGTGAAGCATCCTTTAGAGTAATACACTTGCTCCCTATATCTATATAGTTGAGAACCACGTGACAATAACAAGTCACGGCAGTTCAAATACAGATACAAACTTAATAACATAAACATTAATATATATAGTTATCATTACATAATTACGAAATACACTAAAGGTACGTCATGGAATATTATTATAGCTAAAACTCTTACAAACGTTACATGGTGACAGCGGTGTTTTTTAAAACACAAATATTTGTTTTATTCGGATTAAATAATTTTTCTAACCAGGAAATAAAAAAATAAAAATATTTTGTTTGAAAAATTATTTAATAATTTCAAAAACAATTTTTTTTCTTTCTTTATTTATTAATTTAATACATAATATATATATAGATATAGATTATTGTTATATTTAATAGTGTATTAATTAGTTGATAGTTATTATTATTATTTAGTATATTGTATTGATAAGTGAGAAGTACACAAAAATGAACTTACCAATACCTCCGAGTTTTTACATCGAAGCATCAGACACTGATGTGTAATGGAAACTTTGGAATGATAACTGGGAATTCTATTCATGCGCAGCGAAATTAGAAGAAGAAAGTGATAAAGTGCAAGTAGCAACGTTACTAACTATATTAGGAGATACGTGCAGACGTGTATTCGCTACATTTGACATTGAAAAAAAGATATGACAATTAAAAAGGTGATAGCAAAATTCGATAAGCGGATAGAGCCGCAGAATAATACAATATTCGAAAGATGTATCTTCCAAATGAGGTCACAAATGCCAGACGAAACACTCACAAACTATATAACTGAATTAAGAATTATTAGCAAAAAGTGTAGTTTTGAGACAATAACTCCTGATCAAATTCTAAGAGATCGAATAATTAGCGGACTGACAGATAATGAGCTCAGAAAAAAACTACTGGCAAAAACAGATTTAACTTTAGAAAATGTTATACAGTTATGTAAGACAGTAGAAACAGTATTGAAACAAGCAGAAGTATTCAATAAAGAACACATAAATACAATATATAAGAATAGGGATGTCAACAAGAAAAAAGAATACAACACAAAACATGAAAAGAAGAATAACTCAAGATATGAAAACAAAAATGATGAAAAGACATAGGATGCAAATGCAAATACAAATGCAAATATTGTGGAGGAATCCACGAAAGAAGACAGTTCCCGGCATATAATAAGATATTCCATGAGTGTGGTAAACAAAACCACTATGCAAAAATGTGCAACAAGAAAAATATAAACACAGTATTTAACATTAAGATAAAGGAAATACCAAAAATATATACGGTACAAAATCTAAAAAAAGAAGAAACTATTACATTAAAAATGGAATGGAACACAAAGATAATATTTCAAATGGAAACCGGAGCCAATGTAAACGTATTACCACTCACTGAATACATCAGAGTAACTAATGATGTTAATGGAAAATTTATAAAAAAAATAAATACAAGACCATATCAGCATATGGAGATAAACAATGGCCCATTAAAGGTGAACGTGATATAAAAGTAAGCCGAGGTAAGCATGCAATACTCATACGAATACTAATAGTTGATGGAAAACAATTCCATGCAATACTAGGCAGAAGAGCATGCATCGAACTAAAGTGTATAAAGATACTAGATAGTGATGCACAACAAACGATAAATACTATTATAAACACCAACACATCGTGGAAACAAGAAGATATGAGGAGAGAGTATGCAGATGTATTTGACAATAAACTAGGAAGAATACAAGGAAAATACAAAATAAGTCTAGAAGAAAACTATGTACTAGTTAAACACTGTCAAAGAACAGTATCTGCACCTCTACAAGAAAAAGTCAAGCAAAAACTAGAAGAACTAGAGAAAAATGATATTATAGAACGGATTCGAGAACCTACAGAGTGGATTTCATCCATGGTAGTGGTAAGAAAAAAAAATGATGATATACGAATCTGCTTAGATCCAAAATATCTAAATAAAATCATTCAAATATAACACTATCCGTTGCCAGTGATAGAACAAGTAGCACCACGACTAAACAATGCTAAATACTTTACGATATTAGATGTTAAAAACGGGTTTTGGCATATCGAACTAGAAAAAAAATCAAGAAAACTAACCACTTTCAACACGCCATATGGACGATATGTATGGAAGAGATTACCTGTATATGTTCGGCACCGGAAATATTTCAGAGAAGAATGAAAGAAATCATAGAAGATCTAGAAGGAGTAGAAGTAATTGCGGATGATTTTTTAATAATCGGATATGGAGAGACTGACCAGGAAGCATCATCTAATCATGATAACAATTTGAAGGCTTTTCTAAAAACGTGTAGAAAAAACAATTTAAAATTAAATTGGGAAAAAATTAAGTGGAAGAAAATCGAGGTACAATACATAGGCCATACCACAACATCTAGGGGTTTGAAACCAGTGGATGGCAAGATATCTGCGATACAAAAAATGCCAACACAAATAGATAAAACAGGCGTAAGAAGATTTCTAGGTATGATTAACTATTTAGATAAATTCCTTCCTAAGTTAGCTGATAAGACAAAAGAGTTAAGAAAACTCACAGAAAAGAAAACAGTATGGCAATGGGGCACAGCAGAAGAAAACGAATTTAATGATTTAAAAAATATCGTTACATCAACAGAAATACTTAGGTATTATGATGTCAAGAAGGACATAACGATACAATGAGATGCATCAAATTTTGGGCTAGGAGCAACCTTAATGCAAGAAGGTAGACCGATAGCTTATGCATCTAAAACACTGAATGAAACGCAACAAAGATATGCAGTGATGAAGAAGGAACTTTCAGCTGTACTATTTGCGTGCAATAAATTCGATTTTTACATTTATGGCAAACAACATGTAATAATACATTCGGACCATAAACCATTGGAAACACTTTACAAAAGGCCAATTGATGAGATAACAATTCGGTTACAAAGAATGATGATGGCTCTACAACGATATGACTTAGAGATTATATATAAACCGGGAAAGGAAATGTACATTGCAGACACTTTAAGTAGAGCACCCGAAAATAATGCAGATGTAAATACGATAGAAGAAATCTACAACACAAACAATTTAGCTGTGTCTCCAAAAAGGTTGTTAAGAATACAGAATGCTACCGAAGATGATGAGACGAGCAAGATACTGAAAGAGTACACAATTGCTGGATGGCCAAGACAGAAAGAAATTCGAGACGAAACTAGAGACTACTACTTAATAAGAAAAAGTATAACAACAAACGACAAATTAATCTTCAAAGAAGATAAATTGATAGTCCCACAAATGTTGAGAAAGGAAATGCTAAATTTAGCTCACGCCAATCATGGTGGTATAGGGTCGTGCCTACGAAGAATCAGAGAAGTTATGTATTGGCCAGGCATGACAAAACAGATGACAGAAAACGTAAAGACGTGTGAAACATGTATGAAATTTGCAGGAAACAACAAAGGTAATCAAGAATTGATACAACACGAAATAGGAGAGACACCATGGACAAAACTAGGCGTTGATCTGTGTGAGATTGAAGGTAGACAACTGTTAGTAGTCACGGACTACTATTCAAGTTTCATATCGGTTGCAAAACTAAAAACAACAACAACAACAGAAACAAATCTACAACTACTGAATATGTTCGCAATTCATGGTATCCCACAAAAATTTATATCGGATAACGGTCCACAATTCAGAACAGACTATAAGAAATTTGCAGAGAGTTTAGATATTGAAGTCATACAGTCTAGTCCCTACTACCCAAAGAGTAACGGGAAAGTAGTAAATGCCGTAACAACCGTAAAGAGACTTTTTAGGAAGGCAAAAGAAAATAATAGAAGTGAACAACTCACGTTACTCGAATGGAACAATACAATTGCAGAACACGAAGAAGTGAGCCCAAGCGAAAAACTATTTGGGAGAAAATCAAGGACATTAT
This sequence comes from Osedax fenrisi, assembly GCA_964019155.1. NCBI lineage: Eukaryota > Metazoa > Annelida > Polychaeta > Sabellida > Siboglinidae > Osedax > Osedax fenrisi. The sequence goes on from OZ025245.1 coordinate 18,592,807, forward strand.
TACCAATGAATAAAACATTATTAATACCAAGAGAAAACAGAACGAAGGAAAAGGAAGATATGAAAAGGAAGAAAGAAAAGCAAAAAGAATACTACGACAGAGCTATAAGAAACTATGAAGATATTTACCCAGAAGATGAAATACTCATCAAACTACCGAGAAAGAAAACCTGGACCAAGGGTAAATGTAAACAAGAAGTGAACACAAGAAGCTATAAATTGGAAGTAGAAAATGCTGAATATATAAGAAACCGAAAAGATATAAAGATACTAAAGAAAGAAGAAAGAGAGAAGAATGATGAGATAACAATAGATATACCAGAAGAGATAGATAAGGAAGAAATGCAAGATAAGAGACCTACAAGACAGAGATGGTTGCCAGCAAAACTAGGTGGTGGCACCATAAACTAATTAATAGGAAACTATAGGTGGCGATCATAATCAGAATTAGATTAATATTATTTTATTGTTATATTCATTATTTATTTATTTACTTAATTATTTATATATATATTCGACACAGTTATACATATACCATATTATTGTAGCGCTCATCATGTAACAGTTGAATATGTAAAGGCTATAATAATATTCTAGGACTATGTAAAGAAAAGGAGATGTAGAGAAATACACTTGCTCCCTATATCTACATAGTTGAGAACCACGTAACAATAACAAGTCACGGCAGTTCAAATACAGATACAAACTTAATAACATAAACATTAATATATATAGTTATCATTTCATAATTACGAAATACACTAACTGTACGTCATAGAATATTATTATAGCTAAAACCCTTACAAACGTTACACATCCAAAGATATTAATAATTTGAAAATATTTTTCAGTGAAGAAAGAGAGAACATAATTAAAGACACTATTAGCAAGACCTCCTATAACCTCGAGGTTATAGGAGGTCTTGCTATTAGGTACTAAATCAACTAAATACTGTATAGAATTACAAATATCAACATAACGAAGAATTAGAGTACGAAAACATATGGATGGTGAAAGTAGAAATGTGAAAGTAGTGTCATATACTCAAGAGTTATCAAGAACTATGTTTGATTGACAGAATTATTTCTGAATTTAATAATCGATGTTTAATATTGGACTCATTAAATGATAGATTCGGCATATTCATGGATATGGAATCATTGCTAGCCTTAACAGATTGTATAATTATGAAACATTGCGATTTACTTGAAAAAGAATATCCGAATGACATCTCCAGCAAGAAATTATGTGAAGAAATTATTGGTAATATATAAATTAATAATTTAAAATTATTTTAATATAATTAATTCAAACATATATATATATATATGTCATCTAATTCAATATTTATAAATATTTCAGATTGCAGAATATTAACAAAGAATAAACATAATAAATAATCCAATTAAATTCTATGAATTTATTATTTCTTATGGGGAAGATGTTTTTCCAAATCTTCAGATCGCTTTGCATTTGCTATTATCAATTGGCTGTTCAATAGTTTCGTGTGAACGTTCATTTAGAAAATTGAAACTAATCAAGACATATATGAGATCAACATTGAGTCAAGAAATACTACCTGGGCTTGCTATATTAAGCATAGAAAGGAAGATATGCAATAACATTAATATAGAAGACATAGTAGAAGAATTTACTATACGAAAAAATCGAAAAATTACACTTTAATCTTTAATTTGTTTTAATAAAATTATGTTAATTAAAACTTTGTTAATGTAAAATCATGAACAATATAACTGTTGTATATAACTGTGTGTAGTTAAATACTAAGGGGCGCCAACATTCTAACAACCCCGGGCGCTTGTGAGGCATGCTACGCCCCTGTATACTAGTTTATATTCATTAAATTGTAGTCTTAACATTGTGTGGGGCCTTAAGACATAATACAATAATATAATTATACCAGGGGGGACAATTGCCCCCACTGGTATAAATGTCTGGCTACGGGCCTGTTGTATGACCTGCATTGTATCAAGACTTCCTATAACCTCGAGGTTATATGAGGTATTGATTGTATGTTGAGTCAAATTCGGTGGTTTACTTATAAGATATCAATTGATTAAATTCTATTATGGTAAAAATAAAAATTAGTATTTAAATACTACGTAGGTTTTACCTAGTCTTGCAATACATTGGAAAACATAAAATGAATAATGATCAAACAATTGTTTATATTAATATAATATCAATGTAATAATATAATACTAAAATGTAGTTAACATTCTTATAAATAAATATAATAATATTAGAGTATCGTATATACTATGATGGGCAGTGACCATTGGGCACCGATACTTTTTTATGGATCAGTATCGGGATTGACTATCCCGATCTCGATCTTCTCTTTCTGACCCGATCCCGATACAGGATCACCGTTCAATAATCGCAATCCTGCCCATCACTGAGGTTATATAGTATATAATATATACATAATGTAGCTATTTATCATATTTAATATGATATTAGCCTAATATGATATTAAATTAAATATCCTATTATATAATCTCATAGGTTGAAATGAATTACACGTTAATATACTAATTAAACTATAAGTTATTTTTTTTATATTTTATATGGTATAGCATCTACGGGAGAGGCCATTTATCATTAAACCATTAAACCATTAACTTGTATTATGTACATATTGGGAATTTTATTATACAATTCCGTGGATAATGTTAATTATGTATGCAACTCTATTATCTATGGACATATTATTTACAAGGATAGTAAATTATATTATTAATATTCTTTGTATTGTTTGAATTTATATTAAAAATAATAATTATATAAAATTAATAAATATTTGTGTATTTAAGATAACATTTAATTATAGTCATGGACGTTAAACGAAGAATGGAAAGCACAGCTATAGTTCCCATGAAAAGACCAAAACATGAAATTGCTCTTATTAATAAAAAAGATATACTTCCAAGCGTACGTATAATAATTTATTTTACCTGATATGATAGCGTGTATTTAAATATAAAAAATACAGTATTACAATAATTAAAACTTATACAAATATAATTAATCAAATATAATAATAGCAATGTATTAGTATACTTTATAATAAATGTTATGATAAAGTTTATTCTAATTTTAAATTACATTTATTAAATGTAATTTATTAAATGATTTAATAAATTATTTATTTATTCAAAAATTATTATAATTTATAATAATTATAATTATAATCATTATTATATTATTTAATTCACATAATTATAATGTATAGTTAACGTCTTTAATCTATTATTTAAATGGGTATAAGTTATACCATAACTTATAACTTATACCGTATAAGTAATCTGGAACAAGGTAATACTTACCGTTACGCCGTACGGTAACCGTAATGTGAAAATTGTAGATTATTGTTATCTATATTATTGTTATATTCGATTATCATAATAATTATCATAATCATTATGGTAAAAAAACTTCGCGATTTTTAAAATAATCTCTATTCATTAATTTAATATTATTAGTACTAATATTAATAATCACTAAACGCCAGCAACATTTTTTTTTCGAATTAGTAATTACACATATATATATATATAATTATTATAATATTATACATGTTAAACATGATTTTATTATATAAAATTATACTATATTTATAACTTATATTCTCGTGATTATTATACCTAAAGATGATTATGATTTATAACCAAATCGCGGTTAAAACAATTTAATAAAATAAACAACTTAATAATATATAGTATATTAATATTAAGTTTAATAGATATTAAGTTATATTTGATTATTCGTTATATTTATTTATATCAAGAGATAGATAGAGAGTACATTTTAAGCAGGTATGATATTTTTAAATAATAGGTATTATTGTTATAGGGAATTAGGTAAACAAAACCGTCGTATTTTAAATAATGAATATAGTTCACAAAATTGATGCGAAGTTACATTGATTGTATTCATATACATTGTTATCATTAATATTACTCTGTAATTATTCTATAAATGGTCAAAAGCTTCGCGATTTTGTTAATACTCTACACTTTATATGCCCACAGAAATGTTTATTGAATTAGTGGCTTCATAAAAGTGTAACTATACACACTTATAACATTATCACCTGATGTTAACCGTAACCCATTGTATTTCTAATAAATAATAATATATATATATATATATATATATTTATATGACAATTATATAATACATTAATATGTTTAATGGTCGTATTCCTATTTGATGAAACTAATAATAAATCATTAGCAAGTTCATTAGCTATGGGTAAGGTGAATATTGAATATGCCCTCCCCGTTTGTTTTGATTACAATTGCAGTGGTCAAATTAAATATATTTTATTTAATGAAATTATTCAATTATTTTATTTAAACCTGTTTCATTATATAATTTAAAATTTTAATAGCAATTAATTTATATCTAAACTATATATTATACGTTCATTCTTCATATTCTTTATCATGTACTCGTGTGACAATCACCGAAACGAGTATTTAAAGTTTACCTCATAAATTGTAATCAAAATAACCGGGAGCCATATTCGATATAGACCGCGGTATAGGTCAGATTCGCCTCGTTATTTAACATAAGCGCACATTTTTCCGATATACATTACAGTTACGGATATTTGTTATAATAGTTATCACTGTAAATAGTGAACGAGGTTGAAATATGTAGCGAAATGCGTATATTTTATATGTTCATAATTATTATATTTTGACGGTGTGTCTATTTTCATAGAATGTATGCAACATAGATATCGTGTTTAATGTTTTGTTTAAATAGCGAATGATTACAATAACGAAAGCGGCAGTTCTAAATATATCGCGAAAGTGCGTATAAATTCGTCACGTTCTTAATTATTATTCCTTACATATACGTTAACATTACACATTTTCATAGAATGTATGACATAGATATCATGTTTAATATTGTTTAAATAGTATATAATAAAATGTAAAATATAAATTTCTCTAATTTATATTTCTAAAATATTATACGTAAGGAATGATAATTAAGAACGTGACAAATTTATACGCACTTTCGCGATATATTTAGAACCGCCGCCGCTTTCGTTATTTTAATCGTTCGCGCAATTCTATTTTTAAATATGTTCGGATAAAACTGATTCTTGACGAAATAACATCATTTATATATTAGTAATATTTGTAACATAATTAACGTAGCGTAATTGATTGATCGATATTTTATTTAAATATTATTTACTATTAATATATGTATTTATTTAATATATTAATGTATATGAACATAAAAGTATTCATTTTATTTTATAGGGAACACATAGTATATTAAGTATTACGCAGAGCTTATCAAGACAATTACCCTTAATAGTACCCTATAATATAGGGCCTATATATATTGTTATTATTATTGTTATTTTTATTTGTTGGAATCATTTCATCCCATCCAGGAACATAGATGAAGTTTTCACTTATAACCATATATATATGGCTCTATAGATTAGTCATTATAATGTCCCTTCGAAGCCATTCTCATGTAAAGCATCCATAGTTTTAACGCAGTGTTCCATAGGTTATTACCGCCTATGGTAATAACCGGTAATAACCTGTCCGGTAAAAACAGGTTTTTACCATGGTAAAAACCTAGTGTTGTCTATATAATTAAATATAATATTATCTATATTATATTAAACCTACTAGTGTCTATATAATTTACAATTATATATTATTTATAGATTTTATATTTAATAGATAATATACAATTATAAAGTTAAATAATACTACATTAAAATCAATATTATAAGATTTTTTATATTAAAAAAAAAACTTTATTAATTTTGACTCTATGTAAAGAAAACATTTTTAAAATAAATAATATGATATTGAAATAAATGAGTAAATAAGTCAATATATATATATATATATATAAAAGATTGAATATAATAATATATTTATTTTTGCATTAGTAAAAGGAAAGCCCATTCACACCAAATAAAGCGACTTTTTCGGTGTGACAGGGACCTAATATTGTAAAAAATAATATATATATTAAATATAGAACTAATAATATTTTCATTGAGAATTTATTTGAATATATTCATTATTTGATTTTATACCATGATATTTAATTAAATATATTAAATATATCTATATATATTGTTAATTATATATATATATATATATATATAAATAGTATTTATTAAATACTGAATAGAATATTTATTTTTATATATATGAAATTAAATATAGTTTTTAAAAATATTTTTTACAATACTGTATAACTATTTAGTAATATTTTCATTGTGTAATTTTATGAATATATAACACAGTATGATTTTATTTCATTTATAAAATATATCCAATTACATCAACTTGTTAATTTTACAATATAAGGGTGGAAGACCTCAAAATCCAGTTGGATTTAAAATAATAAATGTACTATAAATGGCATAATAAAGCAGACAATTGTTGACAAATTTTCAAATAAATCTGCTAGATTAATTAGCCATAACATTTATATATAAATGAATATTACTTTAAATTTCAATATAAATTTTTTTTTAAAGGTATTATATTTTATGAGTACTAGGTTTTTACCGGTTATTACCGGTTTTTACCGTAAATTAACATGGTAGATATAGGTTTTTACCGGTTATTACCGGTTTTGCCCGGTAAAAACAGGTTTTTACCGAAAATAATGGAACCCTGTTTTAACGAGAGCCGATCTTATATTTATACACAATTATATAAGATCACTTCTAAATATTATGTTACGACCTGTTTAACCTACTGCTACGACCTGTCCGGAGCTAGAATCTGGCTAGAATCTGCGTGTCTATCGACATCTAAACTAAACGTTTATACGTCTTAACTAATATACATTGACCCCTTATCATTTCTAATCAGAAATGTAAAACTATTCTCTTAGTAATACAACTATTTACATGTATTATTAAGGTTAGCAAATTCTAAGAATCGATATATAATAATTTGTATTTAATAATCTATTTGTAACTATCACAGATCGAGTGTAGTATGTATAGCATAATGTTACATAACATATTACCGAATATTATTTACATAACGTTTAAGAATCATAAAGGGGGGGCCGCGAAACATTAACAATAATCGTATAGAAGTAACGTTACTAGTCAGCGTTTGTTCTATCGTCAGTACGGTGTGTGTAATGCTATAATGATACCCGTTACTAAGCGTCGCATTCCGCGCAGGAAACTTATCACAAATAATATCTCACTTTCGGCATCGTCTTCGTGTTACGTTTAAGTATCGTTAACCGTCATTTCATAAAAATAAGGAATATATTTATATCGAATATTAGCGATGTAAATGCTGCAGAGCCGATACTTTCATTTTCGGGAGAAAACGAGCCTTAGCATAGCTGATACTCTAGCCAAGCGAGTCTGAGCCGAAACTGCATCGATGCCCTATATGTTATCATCATTTATGTCACTATTGTATAGTATACATAATACTATACTATACTATATTATACTATATTAATAATATTATACTAACTATACTATAATATACTATATTAACTATATTATACTATATTAATGATATTATACTAACTATAATATACTATACTATATTAACTATACTATACTATATTAACTATACTATACTATATTAACTATACTATACTATACTATACTATATTATAGTAACTATACTATACTATAGTCGCGTACGAGTATTCTAACCCCCACCCCCGCCCGCCGCACACAGGAAACAAACCGCACGACGGGTCTCCAGTGTCCTATCATGCTGCTGACCGGTCACGAAGGCGAAATCTACGCGGTCCGCTTCTCTCCGTCCGGCGAGATATTGGCTTCGGCCGGCTTCGAGCGTAATATATGTAAGTGTGTGGGGAGGGGCGTGTCTAATATTTAGGTAGGCGTGTCTATATATTCATGTGATTACGAAGGTGGGCTTTGAAATAACGTATATATGTATATATATAACATATATATATATTTATGTGGTAAAGGTTGGGGTATGTCTATATATGAATGTGAGCTATTGGCTTCCACTGGCTTCGAGCGTAATATATGTAAGTGGGAGTAATAGGCAGGGGGGGGGGCGTGTCTAATATTTGGGTGGGCGTATCTATATATTCGGGTGATTACATAGGTGGTTCAAAAGTAACATATGTATAGTAACATATGGGGTAGTTTTAGGGGTATGTCTAATAAGCAAAAATATTTGCTTCTGCTAGTTATGAGCGTTATATATGTAAGTGGGAGTGGTAGGTGGGTGGGGAGGGGCGTGTCTATATATTCAGGTGAATACATAGGTGTGCTTCGAATGTAACATGTATGTGGCAGTTGTGTGGGTATTGTGTAGGGGCGTGTCTAAAGTATTCAATTGGAATGTGTTGGTAGTCATTAAGTGATTGGTTATACAAGTATGTTTAACCGAGAGTATAATGCCAGTGTTGGTTTAATCAGCGGCATTTTTACTATGTGTATGGGAATATATAATATCGGCATGGTGTACTAACCAACTGCCTGTGTGGCTCAGTTAGCTAAGGCATAAGACACACAAGCAGTAAGATACGGGTTCGAGCCCCGTCCAGACCATTAAAATAGGATTTAAAATATTATTTAGAATTTATCTTATATAATAGTATACACAATTTTTGTTTATACATAAATAATCGGCTCTTGTTAAAACCATGAGATGAAAGTTTCAACACAAGAGCCGCTTTGAAGTGACACTAAAGCCATATGGTTATAAGTGAAAACTCCATCTAAGTTCCTGGAAGGGATGAAATGCCAAAATAACAATAACAATACCAATTTAATATGTACACAGGTATGTAAGTTATAGAAATATGGGTTGTTTCTATCTAATAATGAATGCAAAAGTATTTAGATGAAATGTATAACTGTCGTGTCTCATTGATATAAAGAAAGGTTTAAGTAAGCAATTGAATGTAGTGTACGGCGATACAACCTACTACGTACTAAATACCTACTACATTATTATTTATTTATACATATACATATATTGATATTTACGATCAATTTTAATGTGATATCTATACTAAAATAAAATTATATATACCTACTACATTATTATTTATTTATACATATACATATATTGATATTTACGATCAATTTTAATGTGATATCTATACTAAAATAAAATTATATATTTAAAATATAACATATCAACATCTTCCTCATAATTGTGTGTATTTAAATTGAAGATATCATACTATTTTATTGATATTTATAATCTAAATCCATAAATATAAGAAATAGAAATCACTTCTATCGATTCCAATAAAAATCCTACTGTTTTAATATTGACATATATAATATGACTATTATCCAAATAAAATCGCGTATCTATCTTTTACATGCATTGCGCGCTTCAATTACTTTCTATCCACTTTCTTTATATCGATGGTCTAACTAAATTAGTGATTACTATATTCACGTGAAACATAGCTAACGCATCTGCATAAACACACCACTACACCAAAACCCCCACATATACCAGTACCACTACACACACCACTACACTTGTCTGTAATTACTATTACATTTAGTTATTGTTTTTTATATATTATTGTCACATTATAAGAATTTTATAATTGAATTAGTGTTTAAATAAAATCATCATCATCAACATCCACACCCACACCTAAACCCGACACCCACTATACACCCCTATCCACCCTCACAGTTCTATGGACAACCTACGGAGAATGCGAGAACTACGCTCTCCTCAAGGGCCACAAGGGGGCAGTCATGCAGATAGCGTTCTCCGCCGACGGAAGGTTACATCAGTATAGGGGGCGCTAGTAGTCATCAACGTGTACCATCAGTGTTACCGTGGTGATAGTTTATTTGTTTGTATGACGATGCTATCGTTTTCATTCGTGTATTTATTTACATGGCGATTTTTAAATATAAATATAATTCTAAGATGCACTCGCGCTTTAGAAATAAAATATATTATTTATAAATAAAATATCATAAATAGTAAATAGAATAGTTATTATAATAATATAATAATAATTAGAATACTATTAGTAGTAATAGTTGATTGATAATTTATTTAAGCAAATACATAGCCGAAAATATAATCGAAAGTATAAAGTATAGATATTTGCTAACGATAACATACGTTATAGAAATAAACAAAGAATAATACGAAATTAAAAAATTAAAGAAATTAAAACTAATAGTTATAAATTGTAAACAATATAAAATGTTATAAAAATATACGATATACATTTAGAATAATGATATTAGTGTCACGGGCGTACTGTTTGTAAGTGGTATCATATTGCAGCTGATTATATTGATATGAATTCACGTCACGTTATATTGTATTACAAATAGTTGTATTCGTTGATTGATCGTTGATTTTTATTTAAGCGAATATACAGTCGGGAGTCGAAAAAATTGAAATATTTGAACACGCATGATAACATACCAGAGTAGCGCATAGTGAAATTTGTTCAGTTCACCGAAAACACATTGAAATATTATTTATAAATAATCATTATAATTATCTGTTAGAAGATTTATTTCGTAGTTTACAAAATAAATAACTACTAATAATATATAATAATTATAATTATTAGAATATTTATTTTGTAGTTTACAAAATAAATAACTACTAATAATATAGTATGTGTATTCTCCTAAAAGCCGTTAACATAAGACCTATCTTTCTTATCGTTGTCTCCCAAACGTATTATAATATTATTATATGTTATTATAATCTATACTATAATATTCTATCCTTTTAAATTCTGATTAATTTCTCCGTTTGAGCTTTCATATCGCAGATCGTCGCACCCAAATATATTCCACTTCTCAGAACAGCGTGGTGATATATAATTACATTTTAAATATATCTACTTTGTGTTTCTACAACACGTACATAACTAATATTTTATATAAATTAATGAATATTTATGTTATCGCATAATTTGGTATATTCATATTTTCATTTTTACGAAATCTATACTTTAGAGAAATTACTAATGTAAGTATTTATTTGATTATTTTCAAATAAATATCATATTTAAGGAGTATCCCTCATATTTATTTAAATATTGCGAATTGTAATTCAAAATTAAATGTAATTATTTATTAACATATGCTGAGATTTATTATATAGTATGTTATATTTGTTTCTTAATTATTGTATATATACAATGTACTATAGTACATCAAATACAAAATTACTTATTTTAATTAGGGTATAGTAATAGGAATATGAAATTTACTTTAATAATAATATAACTTGTTATATAAAATTATTTATCATTGTATGTTTAAAATGTATCTGAATCTCTTATCAAATATATTTATTGATTTAGAAATATATGGTGGTACTCTGACTTATATGTTATTAACTCTCTGGATCTCAAAGGGTTAACCCTAGTCTTCACTCTATTTATAGATAACTATTATCATAGTAACCTTATAGCCCTTTCCTCTTAGCCCATTATGAACCCCTAATAACGATATGTCTTTATTTCCTAACCCCTAGTAACCCATAATAACAATATGTACTTACCTCTTAGTACCTGGTACCCCTAATAACAATATTTCCTTACTTCTTAGCCCCCTATTAACCTATAATAACAATATTTCCTTACCTCCTAGCCCCCTAGTAACACTGTCTATATATAACAATTTTATATATTATTAGGAAATCATTTTCTGAATACTATTCGTAATGAAGTGATTCTAAAAAAGATAATTATATAATAAATAGTAAATTCATATGAAAAATACCACCTCCATAAACTCAACCCACCCCTATTAACGCCTATTCACCCCTTTCTAGCACCATCGTCACAGCGTCCACCGACAAAACCCTGGCGCTATGGGACTGCGAAAGCGGCGCTCGTATCAAGCGGTTCAAAGGTCACCGGTCGTTTGTGAACTCCTGCGAAACCAGTCGTAGAGGTCAACCCCTCGTGTGCTCCGGTTCAGACGATGGCAGCGTAAGGGTTAGTGCGGGGGGCGGGGGTGAGAGGAGGAGGTTATGTGATGTGGAGGGTAGTATCGATATGTAGGGATAAGAGTGTTATCGATGTTTGTGGTGTATGTGTGTAAAGTGTGTATGTATGGGGTGGGTGGTATAGTGTGTCTATAGGGTATAGGGAGGTATAGTGTGTCTATAGGGTATAGGGAGGTATAGTGTGTCTATTGGGTATGGGGTATTGTGCAGTGTGTCTATAGGGCGATGGTGATGTAGGCTTGTGGTCAAGGGAGGTATGTGTTTGTGTGGTGTAAGCGTATGGGGGTAGGGTTGTGGTGGTGATTATTGGAACAGGGGCTGTTAGCTTAACTGGTGATAGTATATTTGTTTTTATGACGATATTGCTCATATGAACATATATGTGTGCAATAGAACACATATTATTCTATAACATGAAAATTCATATATATATATATATATATATAATTCAAAAAATATATTACTAAATTAAATTATTAAAAATTGTAAAATTATTATTGTAATTTATTTACGACTTTTAAATATTGGGGATAAAAACAGAATATTCAAGAATGCATTCTAATATATTGTTATATAACAAACAATGCAATGTAACATTACATTGAATGCATCCAAGTAACATGTTACTGATTGATTGTATTCATACATTGTTATCACCAATATATTATTATCACTATATGTTAATATATATATGTATATCATTTTAGAAAAAATATTCCTTATTTTAATAAAATCATATAACAAATAATGTAATACAATTTGTATTATTTTATTTTATTAATTATACCAAACCTATTAAAAGTGAAGTTATATAATATTTATTTTTAAATATTTAAAAATAATATAATTTAATGACTAATAGCATACATTATATAAAATAGAGAATGTACAATTTAAAATTAATATATTTGTATCATATATATATATATATGTAATTTAATATGTGAACAATCACAATTTAATATATATTACAATAATATATTTAACACTACTATTTAAATATTTTTCAAATAAACAATAAACAATATCACTGAATAAATAAACTTAATTCAATGAATTCTCAATGCAATGACAATATTGATTCTGGTCATTCTATTGGTAAAATAAATAACATTGCATATATACAAATA
>OZ025245.1:18613446-18763446 GCA_964019155.1 Osedax fenrisi
ATGTCTGCATTGTATGTCTATATTGTAAGTCTGTATTGTATGTCTGCATTGTATGTCTGCATTGTACACCTTATGTATTTAGTGCTTGTTGTTAAATTATATATTTATATTGTATTTAAATTATAAAATAAACTAATTTAATGAAATTATCATTTAATATATATATATATATATATATAAGTTTTCTATAGCTAGGAATAGTTTTACATATATTTCACTTCATCGCAGTTACCTCCACCTGTTTACCTTATCTATCTCACATCCCTTTACTTTATACCTTTCGCTCCATACTATATATCTATACTTGTATTATTCTCTACCCCTCCGCTTCCTTATCATTTCACCGTACAGTGTACACACATTCCCTTTATTCACCTCCTCCACACCTCATTAACCCCGCCCCCAGAACCTGCTCCGTTCATCATGGTCATGTGACGGGTCAATGGTGACAGCCGGCAGCGCTGACCGCAACGTCTACATATGGGACACTACCACCCGCCGTATCCTGTACAAGCTACCCGGTCACGCTGGCTCCGTTAATGATGTTGACTTCCACCCCACTGAGAATATAGGTCAGTAGGTCAACTGTAGGTAGGGCTGGTGATAGTAATGCAATCTATAGGCATGCATTATCTGTTTACTTTTGAAATATATGATGTTTGATAAACTTTTATATATATACATTTATACTCTGTAAATGTAATATATTATCTTTAAAATTATATATATACCATGAAACATAAAAGTAACTACAAGTGTCATAATAAAGCATTCAAAAATACAACCATATACAAATAACGATTGAAATGTTTGTAAATATATATACTTTAAAAAAAACTGAAATTACTATTCTTTAAACTTAATATTTAATCTTTGAAGTTCCATAAGTTTTGATCTTCTTAATAAATATCTCTATATAAGTACGACTTAAAAGTATAACTTATTTAAGGGAAATTGTGTTATTTTAATATTAGTGTTTCGTGGGCTAATTCATATCATCATATCATTATCATTTAATTCTATAACTTAATCAATATATATGTATATTTATATGTATATAATAATAAGACAAAACATAAATTTATTTTGTGTCTTATTTATTTCAGAAGTTATCATACTTTTAGTTAACAAATATCCTCTCTTCACCATGTATATATTCATATATTTGCTAGCCGGTCTTAAAATCTCATTGAAATTGTATAGTTTATTGTGAATATGTAAGTGCAAATAAAGTATCTACAGAACTATATATAGCCACAGTCATACATCACTGTTAATACTATACAAAGTATACATGTGCGTAAGATGTGAGGCATGCTTTAATCTACGCCGTATTCGCAGTATAACACTCTCGTTTCTCCTATTTAGTTTAACTAACTCCTCTCTCTCTATGGAGAATACAGGTTTATATTCGTGTTCGTAATATATCCTTATTATCATTAAAATATAATCTAGATTAAAATAAACATATACTCGTTCATAAATGAAGTCGTACTTTTAGAAATACATGCGAGTGTCGACACATCGAATATTATTTGATTAACTCTGGTGTATATTTAAAGTAAACAATATATTAACTCTTATGGACGAATAGTATCTCTACCAGTTGATTGATATGACATTTATTGAACAATGCATGCCGTTTCCTTCCTAATGTCTATCTATTAATAATATATCTAACATTATACCTTATCTATTAATAATATACCTAACATTATACGCTATCTATTTAATAATATATCGAAAATTATTCGTTCCAGAAGTTTCTAACAATCTATCATGGTTTACAGTTGCGTCGGCGTCAAGCGATAAGAGAATCTACCTCGGAGAGATCCACTGAGAACACAGGCGCACACTCACACGCACGCACACATACTTGTACACATCAACTTCAGCTGTTCCGAGTGTTGCGTACATCTATGTATAATATCGATAATTCTAATTATTTTATATTCGAGGAACTATTTTATTGTTAATAAAATTTTAATAAAAATAACATTAACGGATAATCGCGTACGAAACTTGTGTAGTATCGTGTGTGTTCGATGTTAACATGAATGTGTATTAGAATATTAATACAAGTGATTTATTTTAATTGATATCTTTATATATATATAATAATTAATCCATTAATATGAGAGATGCTTCGAAGGAAAATTAGAGTCATATTGTTATAAGTGAAAACTTCATCTAAGTTCCTGGATGGGATGAAAGGACTCCACCAATATAAAAATAACAATATGTACATTTATTACAAAAAATTAAGTGTTATTTAAAATATATATTTATAAAGTAAGTTACCTAACAAGTTTCAAAATATAAATTTTATGATTTACAGTATTTTATAATTTAAAATATATAACTTAGAATAAAGATAATTAATATATTGGCTAGAAGTAGCTAGACCTTTTCAATATTGTGATGGTAAATTAATGAAATATGGAATATATTTTTATATGTAATGAGGAATATATGTATATTAGATTCTTAATTAAATAGCAATTGATGTGTTTTTTAATTTAAACAACATGAAAACAATATTACTTACTCCAAAATAATATATTAGATAAGAATCATATCATAATGGAACCATTGAACGTATATATAAATATATTATTAAGTTAATTAATACCTGTAGTATAACCTCCAATTACTGGTACGACAACTTGCCGCAGATAAAATCATAAATATGTAAGGATTACGCTTTGCTGAGAAGTTTACTATATTTTCGCATTAATACTTTTAATAGTACTGTAGTATAATGTATCAATATATTTCATATTAATTATTTATGATTTAAGGGTGCAAGCTGGGGTTAAGGTTTACCATGTTAATTCTAGCTCTAGCTAAAATACTAAGGATACTAAACTAATAGATAATGATAATGAAGTAATTTTTCTTTTATTCAATATATATTATTCTACTACATAAAAGTATTGACTTTTTATAAATAAAATTTATTTAAAATGATGTAAAAAAAATAGTTGAAATATTTTTTTATTAAAAATGAAGTTTATTATAATTTATTTTTAAAATATAAAGTATAATACAATATCTTGTGAATATTAATATAGTATTACATGTTATTTATATATAGTAAAAATATCAGATAATAATATTAAAGAATCAAAGAAGTAGTAGGCTATGACGTATGCTTACTAAGTGCAAAAAGTAAAAACTAAAATTAAAAGTTTTTTTAAAATAGATATTCAATTTCATATGCTTTAATTCGATTGATCTCGTAAAACACTTTATATTGATAGAAATACTCAAAAATATTTTACAATGTGATACTGAACATATAATACGTAATAAAAATATACATATTTTAACGTCAGCATGCAATCTTAATAAAGATGATGAAATGAAAATACATTAATAATAATATTTAAAATGGTTTAAATAATTAACATTTAGTATATAACTATCGTTGAATCTACACTTCATATACATAATCAGGAGTGGCGTATATCTTCTAAAACTTACTAATATATAAATATGTATGTTAATTAATGCCCATATATTAATACTAACAGAAATATATATCAATACAGTAATCAAACCAGCTTAGGTAGTACTACTTGTTAATAAGTGTACCATTAAATTATTAATTTAAATATTTCTCACATATAAGTAGTATATAATTATAGAATGATTAGTTTTTCGTCATCTCTTGATTATAAATATCAGGGTGACATAAATTTAAAGTATAAATCTTAAATACCTTTAGGAGATATCAGAACACAACATTATTTATTCGTATTTATTTTGTTATTTTTAAAATTAATTTTGCAAGATAACAAAATTCTACAAAGTAAGAATTATTATATAAATCTTAACATTATTAAATATTATTACAATAAAATGTATACGATTATATCGTTCAAATATATCTCAATATCTAAAAGTTATATTACCTAAAATAGTAATACAGATAATATATAAATATAATCGAATGTTAATCATTTACAAGAAATATATTTATTATATAAATACTAGGTATAATTTTATATTTAATAGATCATAAGTTTTTATAGATAAAATTTAGTATATACAATGAATGTATATATAAATGTAATTTAATAACCCTCTAACGAATGAGTATATCTAGACCTACTCACTAAGAGATACATAGAGATTAGCTAGGTAAATAAACTGAAATACTCGGCTAACTTTATATAGAATATTAAAAATAGTCTAAACATAATTATGATTAAACAACCATTCTTCCAAATAATAGAGGTGTGAGAGTACACTTTCATTACAAATTACTATAATATTGCCTGATCGAAAAAAAACCCTTAAAATTGACTGTTTGCCATCAAAATGATTTTTTTTTGTATTTCTTTTTTAAATATTAATTGAAATATTTATTTCAACTAATAATTCAACTAATTTTATAAATATTATTTTAATATATAGTGTATAATGTATAATATATAGTGTATAAATATATTAAACAAAATATTGGTAGAACATTTTTATTAAATATAATTTTTTATATTTTGAAATATTTTTCTACTACTTTTTAAATATTTGTCTACATTTGTTGTATTTTAGCTACAATTTATTTTATTATATATTGTATATACTAGCAATGCAGAATAAGGAATAGTTATAATTAATAAATAATACATAGGTATATAATTAAAAACTGAGCAACATCGGGTCAGGTACGGTTTGGGTTTGGTTTTTCGATATTTTCGAAGACATATTTTGTAATAGTGGAAATATTTGTTGTGTTTTTTAAAATAATTTTCGAAATATTTTTCAACCACATTCTGAACTATTAAAAACAAATATTTTTCTACACTTATTTATATGTTAACTAATTTTTCTGTATTGTATATATTGCAATGCAGAATCAGGAATAACTTAATTAATAAGTAATAGATTGTGAAATAATCTAAAACCTAGAAACTCTGGGTCGGGTACGGCTAGTAAAATATTAAAATAATTATTTTATATTAATTTTATTTTAAATATACACGCTATAATTATTATAATAATAAAAATACAATATATCACACGTATATAATACAATACAGAGTAGCCTCGGTTAACTGTCGTAGCATCTCTCCCAGTTCTGTCTAAGTCCCCTCGCCGCACCCTTTGACTGACACACACCCCTCGCCACATCCTTAGACTGACACGCCCCTCACCCCTCGCCACCTCCTTAGGCCGACGCACGCCCCTCACCCCTCACTACACCCTTAGGCTGACACCCCCCTCACCCCTCTCCGCACCCTTAGACCGACACACGCCCCTCACACATCTAGCTGGATCATCTCCTTGGTGAAGTAGGGGGGGATCTTGAAGTAGATAGTCAGCCCGAACACAACGATCAGAGTCAGGTAGACGATCAGACACAGCTGGTTCAGGATGCTGGCCACCTCGTGCCATTGTTTCACTGCATCAGTTACGTCGTCTAGTTGTTCCTGTGGGGGGGGTGGGGGTGGTTAGTGTGTATAGGGGAGAGGGGGTTGTGATGGGGGCGGGGTGATTAGTGTATATAGGGGACAGGGGGGTTGTGATGGGGGTGGGGGTTAGATGTGTATAGGGAAGAGGGGGTTGTGATAGGGGGGAGATTTGGTATATAAGGAATAGGGGTGGTTGTGATTGAGGAGTTTAGGTGTATGTATATATATAGCTTTCGGTAATTTCAAACAATTATTACTTTTCCGCGAGGGCGAGCTGATTTATTAGTTGTATTTAGATGGGGAAAAGTAGCAGTTTTAATGAAGGTGGTCACCTTATAGTTATCTATAGTTATAATATGACTTATAGTAATGGGTTACGTGGTATACTTATTGCTAACCGCGCCCCTTATACCTTATAATCACGCCCCTTATACCTTATAACTTTAAATTTGTTTTCCGTTCCTTTTGCTGACAGGTAAGTCTATAAGTTCAATGAACTTCTATATCTACCTGGGTTAACTTTCATTTATTACAAGGAACCAATCTGAATATTATTATATTATAACCACGCCCCTTATACCGTATAACCACGCCCCCTATAACATATAACCACACCCCCTATAACATTTAACCACGCCCCCTATACCGTATAACCACGCCCCCTAACACACGTAACGGGGGTAACCTTGACTTCGTCGGTTTCCAGCCGATTCTCCTTCAACTCGAACAGCACCGTGTTCAGCAGATGAACGATCTCGGCGAGCAGGTTCTCCCTCATGTGGGCGGGGTTAAGATGGCTGCTGTTCTCGCGCGTCAGCACCGGGTTAAGCTGGTTACTGTTCTTGTCGCTGACTCGCCGGTTAGAGTTCAGAGAATCTATGGTGATACGGCCTGACCTCTTCTTGTTTCGCTGCTCGTAGTATCGGGTTTAGTATATCGTCATAATAACTCGCATAATACTAATTATCGTAATAATAATAGTTATTGTTAGAAAATATTTATACTTTATACTTTCGATTATATTTTCGGCTATGTATTTGCTTAAATAAATTATCAATCAATCAATAATAACTCTATGAATTATATTAATGATTGTAACACAGAGCTAGAAAGAAAGAGTTTATCTCTAGCTCTATGGATTGTAATGATGATAATATTAATCATTTTTACAATAAAATAATAATAATTTATTAAAATAATATTAATTATCATAAAATACCATGTATAATGTAATATCACGACGAGTGCCTGTGAAGTTTATGTATTGCGGTAATAGATTTCTCGCGGATACGGAAGATAGAGATGGGTTAATGATTTTGATAATGTCGGCAGTGTGTATTGATATAGGGCACACGTTGGTATGGAATGATAACGTTATCTTAACTTAGTTATATATACACATATTATATATATATATACATACACACACACATATATATAATATATATATATATATATATATATATGTACGGCGTAAAACACCGCTTATGTGAATTCGGTTCACTAACTATGATCTTTGAGGAGTCAGGGCTCTGTACGGACCTCATCTGTCTCATGTGAATAATACTCTTCATTGCTGCGCAGTTGCCGTGGGTTAGTCGCGGAATATCATTATTGTGATTATTTATGAGAAGAGTTTTTGAAATATTGATTTTATAAAATAAATAAATATAAATAAAATAATAGTTACAGATGCTGTATTAATCCCATTATATAATAATTAGTGATTATTATTTATCAAAAGTTGTTATTCGAATTTATATTACTATTATATTATATAAACGGGAGAATGAGTGTTATACACGAGAATATCGCATTACACTGTGCGGGTGCACTAACTGTTATATGGAAATTCCCGTATATGCATCTATATATATATCGTTATTGATGTTATTTGCGTAAACGAGTTTACGGACACAATCTTACGTAACATGTTTACTGGTTCGCTACGTATGTGGACGCACGGCTCGTCGCGAACCTCTGCAATGTAAACCATTACCACGGTAACAGACACTTTAATGTCAACCATTACCAACACGTCTACTATACCAAGTATAAGAAGTGTATATAAACCATTGGTTTACAGGTTTTACCACGGTACCAGGTACTTTAACGTCAACCATTACCACGGTAACAGACACTTTAATGTCAACCATTACCAACACGTCTACTATACCAAGTATAAGAATTGTATATAAACCATTGGTTTACAGGTTTACAGGTTTTACCACGGTACCAGGTACTTTAACGTCAACCATTACCACGGTAACAGGCACTTTAATGGCAACCTGAATCACTGCACCATCGCCTGTACATATATGTACCGATAAACCCGAACCACACTACCGTACCACTTATACAATATACGTAACACCTAACGACGCTAATAGGTCGCGACCTCAAACTCCGCACTACTTTTAAGTATCGTTAATATGTACACTTGGCGTAAGGATATCGTAACGCATTGTATCGCGCGCAATAGAAGTCATTATTCTCGAACTAAGTTATATAGAAATCAATCTATTGATAGAAGTCATTCTTCCTGAACTAAGTTATATAGGTATCAATCTATTAATAGAAGTCATTCTTCCTGAACTAAGTTATATAGTAATCAATCTATTAATAGAAGTCATTCTTCCTGAACTAAGTTATATAGCAATCAATCTATTAATAGAAGTCATTCTTCCTGAACTAAGTCATATAGCAATCAATCTATTAATAGAAGTCATTCTTCCTGAACTAAGTTATATAGCAATCAATCTATTAATAGAAGTCATTCTTCCTGAACTAAGTTATATAGCAATCAATCTATTAATAGAAGTCATTCTTCCTGTACTAAGTTATATAGATATCAATCTATTAATAGAAGTCATTCTTCCTGAACTAAGTTATATAGGTATCAATCTATTAATAGAAGTCATTCTTCCTGAACTAAGTTATATAGATATCAATCTATTGATAGAAGTCATTCTTCCTGAACTAAGTTATATAGCAATCAATCTATTAATAGAAGTCATTCTTCCTGAACTAAGTTATATAGAAATCAATCTATTAATAGAAGTCATTCTTCCTGAACTAAGTTATATAGCAATCAATCTATTGATAGAAGTCATTCTTCCTGAACTAAGTTATATAGAAATCAATCTATTGATAGAAGTCATTCTTCCTGAACTAAGCAATATAGAAATCAATCTATTAATAGATTTGAAATATCGAGCGGGTGTACTAACTATTGGTCTGGCGTTGATACATCGAGGTCGCCGAGGTCACGTGCTTAGTAGCGTGTCTCTTCGAAGTGGGCCGTGCCTTGTCGCGCGCTTTAGTCGAGGTAGACGTTACTTTCGTCGAGGTGTCAGATAGCTTTGTTGAGGTGTCGGGTGTCGGAATGGCGGTGTCAGTTTCTTTTAGGGAAGTTGTTCTTACGTTTGCGGAAATATCGGCTTCTTTTATTAAGGTATCGTATTCTTTTATGGAAGTAGCTCTTGTTTTTATAGAAGTTTCGGGATATGTTGTTAAAGTATAGGGATTTTTCGTTAAAATATCGTGTTCCTTTGTAGAAGTTTCGGGAACTTTTAAAATTTGGGAAGTAGCTTTTAGTTTTGTTGAAGTTTCGGGTACTCTTTTTAAGATATTGTGTTCTTTTGTGGAAGATTCATTTACTCTTTTTGAAGTATCGGGTTCTTTTATGGAAAGAGTTTTTGCTTTTATGGAGGTTTCGGTTAATTTTGTGGAAGTAGCGGGTTCTTTTCTAGATATTTCAGCTACTTTTCTAGATATTTCAGATACTTTTGTGGAAGTATCAGTTACTTTTGTGGAAGTATCCAGTACTTTTGTGCAAGTATCAGTTACTTTTGTGGAAGTATCCAGTACTTTTGTGGAAGTATCCAGTACTTTTGTGGAAGTATCCAGTACTTTTGTGGAAGTATCAGTTACTTTTGTGGAAGTATCCAGTACTTTTGTGGAAGTATCCAGTACTTTTGTGGAAGTAGCCAATTTAGTAGACTGTGCTGTTTTTCTCTTTAGCTGTGCGGTCTTCTTTTTCTGTTAATGAGCGCTAATCAGATACTGATGAATGTGTTTGCGATAAGTACAATGTGTCTTATAGTAATGATAATTAGAAATCATAGTCAATACGACTATGACTACGATTTATAATCTCAAGTAGATTTATAGATTTTATAAATAACTGTGATAATACAAAACAATTAGGTTAATTACTACAAAATGTGTATTGTTTATATTAATACATTTTTAACTAATTAGTTAAAAAGGCGAGCTTATTGCTACCGTTGAAAATGTTATATCGATCGTTGTTTATTTCGATAACGCATGGGATATCATGTCTCGGGATGGGCCCATGTGATGGTAACGTTATCATATAGTTAAACTTTACACTGTATACAACACTATGGATAGTTTCCCAATAATATAAAATAAATTAAATATGAAAGATAAATATGTCATATGTCACGTTATTCTCGGTAATATATTTATATTTATAATAAATTATACAAATATTATAATAAATTATACAAATAAATATAATAATATGCAACGTGTTCGATGTGATATAAGCCTTTCCTATAGAAAACTATACACATCTATGTAAGACAAGTGTATAGTATGTATATGTTAGATCACAAACTGACTTATTTTATCTGTTCGAGAATTTCGAGATTTAACATAGGTTGTATGTGGCTACGGGGTATATAGATGTTAGAAAAGCCAGGTAACGCATAGATCACAGTAATAGACGTATAACATAAATAATGATATTACGAAGGACATACATGTCCTTTTAGACGAGATTCACTGCCTACAGTATGTGATATTTTTAGCGGAACAAAAAATAGATTAGATTTTGTATCTCGCATGTGCTTTTATAGAAGCTTCTATAGAAGCTTCTATATAAATATGGAAACATTATAAAAATCGTTATATGGAACGGTCCATTGTCGCTTATAATGCGTGTAAAGGGGTGTCATATCAAATAATATTATAACACATAACTATCGCCCCAGCTTTCACTGACCTCTGCTACAGGCTTGACCTCTGTTACAGACATGACCTCTGCTGCAGGCTTAACCACAACATCCGTAGCGGGAGAGGTCGACAATAGTGGTGCGACCTTGGCGATGACCTCCTCGGCTTCCAGTGTTCGCAGCGACTCGAAATACTCGCCAGGTGGAACCACCTGTACGACGCCTATTTCCAGGGGGAGGTACTCCTCCTCCTCATCGTCGTCGTACTCCTGTTCCAGCATCTCAGCCTTCATAGCTTGTTCTTTCTTCTCAGCCTCCCTAGCAGCTTCAGCCATAGCCTCTATCTGGCGGAGACGTTCCTCTTGCATGTGGTCGCAGTATTCGCTTAGCTGTGTGAAGGCGTTATGATGTGCTGTAATGATATGCTGTATCGTACGGACGATGCTATTGGTTACATCGTGATATTAGGCCTACTTTTCATAGAACTCACACTCATAAACATCTATAATATATTTCTCAACAGTACAGACTAAACATGCATACAATCGCCGAGCACTAAATAAAACACTAAATAACGGTATTCTAAAATTAAAAGAATAAAATTACTGCCGCTAGAAATTTCTACAAAAATATGTATAAAATAGGTGTATTATATTTGATTAATATGGTATTCTATAGGTCCACACTTAATACACCTAAGGCTAGACAGCTCTCACTTACGAGTTATATTATCCTATAGAACATGCTAAACTCTATAGATTTATAACATAACACGCCCACTATAACGACTATGGTATAGTTAATCGTTAAACCACGCCCCCTAACACGCCCCCTTACGTACCTTCTTCCTGAGAGGTATCAGGTACTCGGGAAACTTAGGTTCGCGTAGCTCTTTAGAGGCTGACAATGACGTAATCAGACCTGGGGAGTGGGAGTGGGAGGAGGAGGAGGAGAAGGTGGAGGCTGACGGGTCTGAGCTCATCACCATCTCGTTGTAGGTGTGTACGTCTTCCTTGTACTGGAGGAGGGGGGGCGGGGTAATAGAGGGCAAAGCAGGGTAATAGAGGGTGATGCGGGGTTAGCTGTTGATATGTATGAAGTGTAGGCCTTGTATTATATATATATAAATATATGTATATATATAATATTATACCAAATATAATCGAAACAAAGATATAACACATATTCCCTGTCTACGTAACGTGATTTGTTATTCATGCGTCCCGCTGCTAGCAGTAGTATGCAAATCACTGAAATAGAATTAGGATTGGCGCGGCGTCTATATAATATGTTGTTATCATTGTTACGTTTACTTACATGCAATATAAATTAGATTTTACTCGCCATATCGATATATCGTATATATTTAAATATGTTGTTATATATTAGTAATGAACACTTAGTTTTCATTATATACATATAAATTTATAACTAATTTTGTACATTTTTCAAGCGTATATAGTTTGATACGAATTTACATTAAAAACAACGCATTTATGCGCAATAAAACCCAATGGGTGGCGCTATCATGTTTTGCGTACAAAATCGAATTACCCTCATTTCGCGCGCGAGTATTATATCTTTCCTCGACTTTCCTTGATATGTTTACGCTGGTCGCTAAGGTAACCGAGCTGTTACACGATTTCACTAGAGTGTTATATCTTTCCTCGACGACATATGCGCCGCTAGCGCTAGGCGGCATGTTTACACCGGTCGCTATGGTAACCGTGCTGTTCTTGTTGGCTATGAACATTCGTCTCTCGTTCACGATCATTTAATTCTATAACTTAATCGATGTATATATATATATATGTATATAGATCTAAATCTGTAATAATAAGACTAATAAATTTAAAAAAATTTAAAACATAAATTTTGTTCGCGTCTTATTTATTTCAGAAGTTATCGAACTTTTGGTTAACAATCGCTAGCGCTGGGTGGCATGTTTACGCCGATCGCTATGCTAACCGAGCTGTTTTTGTTGGCTATGAACATTCGTCTCTCGTTGACGATCTTCACGAAGTCCGCGTTAGACGTGAATGCCGTAGGTCCGCTGATCGTAGTCACGGCATCGTGGCGGCTATTGGCTGCCACCTTATTATCATTGGTGAGTGAGTAGGTTAGTGCGTATGTATACGGTTGTATATTTACTATCTCGCTAGTGGGTACGAAAAGAGGAGAAACTAAACGATAATATGATAAATAAAAATAAATATTAGTATATAGTATATATATATATATATATATATATATATATATATATATATATATATATATATATATATATATATATATATACTATATAGGATATTAGAGCCATATATGATTATAAGTGAAAACTTCATCTAAGTTCCTGGATAGGATGAAAGGACTCCACCAAATAAAAATAACAACAATAACAACAATATACTAATAGTACGATAATGTAACTATAAAGTAGGTCAATAAACCTCACTGTTAGTGGTAGTAGTAGTAGTTCTATCTAGGGGGCTCTGGTGGTCATCGTTGTCTTCTTCGTCGCTATCGACATCCGCGTTGTTATTAAAGTTCTTTTGCTGTTTTAGAGTGGTGTGGGCGTGGTTATTACGCGAGGTTACCGCCCCCTATTTACTTGAATACTATATTAGTAGCGTATAGAAATTATCATATAATACTTTAACAATATTATAGTATATATATATATATATATATATGTATAGTATACCCTGTATAATGTTTACAATATAATAATTATGTAATAATAATTAAATAATATTGTAATTCTATAGTCTTTATGCTACACTAGTTTCTAATTGGATGCATAGAGTATATCTTATAAGCCACGCCTCCTATTACAGCTCCCCCATGTTAAATCTCAACCTGACTGACATTGTAAATGCGAGAATGTCAGCAGGGTTGTTATTTAACACGGGATGTATAATATAGTGTAAAATTAAAACATTATATATATATATTAGGGATGTAAATGATGCCGAGCTTTTGATGCCGAACCGAGACTATTGGTTTTTGATGCCGAGCCGAGACTTTCATTTTCGGAAAAAAAACGAGCCCAGGCCGAGCCGAGACTCTAGCCAAACGAGCCCGATCCGAGTTGAGACTTTTACAATACATTACCGAGTCGAAATGATGCTTTTTTGAAATTACATTTTAATACCAGTTAAAAAAACGAGCCCGAGCCGAGCTGAGACTTTAGGTAACTGAGACTGAGACTGCATGATGCTTTAGATTTGAGCATCATTTACATCACTAATATATATAGTTTGACATGCATAAACCAAGGCGTTTTGTTATTAAATGTGAACCCTATATTAATTTTTGTACCATGTCGATTTAGGTATCAATTCATATCTATTTTTTCTTCCATATTTTTGTTTATTTATTTTTTTATTTACCTAATAAACTATATATATATATATATATATACTAGAGGAGGCCATGTTATACATGCTTTAATTGTACATTATATAAATATATAGTAAGCTACTTATAAATAAGCGATGTGTTAACTATAAGTGTTACCGAAGCCAGAAGTGCGAATATTCTCTCGAAACACCCGCCGCCGCATTCGTGAATATCTAATATATGTATATAATATCTAATATCTAATATCTAATATATGCGCTCAACTTTAGACTAAACGTTATATTATATATTTTCCATAAAATATAATATATTATTGTGAAGTCCATTACTCGGAAAAGTTATTTAACTATAAACCCTATAAACTAGAAAACTAACAGAAAAACAACAATAATTCTTCTACTTATCTAATATTATTATTATTATTATTATTATTATTATTATTATTGTTATTATTATTATTATTATTATTATTATTATTATTATTATTATTATTATTATTATTATTATTATTATTATTATTATTATTATTATTATTATTATTATTATTATTATTATTATTATTATTATTATTATTATTATTATTATTATTATTATTATTATTATTATTATTATTATTATTATTATTATTATTATTATTATTATTATTATTATTATTATTATTATTATTATTATTATTATTATTATTATTATTATTATTATTATTATTATTATTATTATTATTATTATTATTATTATTATTATTATTATTATTATTATTATTATTATTATTATTATTATTATTATTATTATTATTATTATTATTATTATTATTATTATTATTATTATTATTATTATTATTATTATTATTATTATCACGGTACGAACGCTAAGCACAGATTTCTTGAGGTTGATATTCATGACGGCTCGACTCTTATTACGTTTACTGGATTTGCCGGCCGCCCTCTGCTTGCCCCCGGGTCGAGGGTCAGCCGCGAGGTCGTCGTCGTCTTCTTCCACGTCGGACGGGGCGAAGTGGTGGTTGTGACCTTGACCTCTACCTACGAGGTGGTCGCTAATGTCGAACTCGTAGGGTTTCTTAGCGTCGTGTTTGCATGGGAATATAGACGACTGGGGGGCGGGAGGGTAGGGGGCTTGTTAGTATGTGTGTGGGTGTGTGGGTGTGTATGTATGTACGGGTGTTTAGATCTAAACACAACTATATATATATATGTTTGTGATATATTGGTGATAATATTAAATGTAGATATCTTTAAATATATTTTTTTTAATGTATATATATATATATAGACATTTATATTTAATTATGTAGGATATATAATGATGACATATCATGCAATAAGGGTCTATGGAGTATACGTATATATCTTTATCATATGTATACTATTCAATAATTCATTAGATATATATATATATAAATATATATATATCTAATTTATATACTATTATATAAATATATATATATATATTTAATAAATATTTACAATATAATTCATTCATATTAAATAAATAATACAATTAGGACTTATATTTCTATGAACATGCATATATATCTATAATAATTAACACCCATTACACCCCATTTACACCGCCTCTACTACTAATTATACCTATGATGTTGAATAATACTAGATATACGAACCCTTCCTTTATGAAGTAAGTATAATTACTATAGGGATCTGTATATCCTATTCTCAATGATCCTGTTCTAACTCTAAACCTAACCATATTACCCTACACTAAACCCCTTTAAACCCCATTACGACCCTACTAACAGCCATGTGATAATGAATAACATTAGGTATATGAATCCTTCCTTAATACAAGACTATATAATAACTCTAAACCTACCGACCTATTCCTATTACCCTAGCTATGCCCCGCCCACCCCTACTATCAAACCCTATTACCCCCGCTAGACCCCGTCCACCTACCCCTACCATCAAACCCTATTACCCCCGCCTCGCTAAGCCCCACCCACACCTACTAACCAGCCCTATTATGCTGAAGATCTTACGATACACGAACATGTCTCCCTTGCACACCAGTCCGGCAATGTGAACCGTCATCAGTTTGTGAATCCAGTTCGGAGGCGGGTTTCCCTTCTGTCGGCCAATCGGAATCGTCGGTTACTTATTATATAATATAGGCGCGTGTGTGTGTTGGCTGCTATTTGTACACTACGATATGATATGTATTAGTTAGAGTATTGAGCTACTATTACATCTAATCTACAATAGCTCTCTGTTTACTATATAAATATCACTTGCACTCGCAGTTTATATGACATTTAATTGTATTTCATATTTATAGCCGCATTTATTTTCGCACATGCACTTTAAAATTAAATATTACTGCTGCACGCAGCACTGTCCAACATTGTATATATATATATATATGATATATATATTTTAAATGTATAAACAGAATATTATAATATCTAGTTATGACTATCAAAGAATAATATAATATTATTATATATCGATTGATTAAGATGAATGTACTATATATATATATATATATATACACACAATACTGACGGTGGTATACATATATTAATCTAGAGACGTAGCCATTAACTATTATAACTATATTAAGCATTATATATATATAATTATAATTACATATATATCGTAGGTTTTATATGTGTGTACGTAACCGCGTAGTAACTATAGGTAGTTATCTATATATTACTATATATTATATATTACTATATATTATCTATGTATTATTATATATTATCTATATATTATTATCTATATTATTATCTATATATATATTAACTATATTTACTTATCAGCTATATCAGCTGTTATCTAATGGATAGTCTCTAATATCTAATAGATAGTATCTATAGATAGCCGAACCTGATAGTGGAAGAACACGATGGTGACGGACATGTAGGTTGCCATGGACAACAGGGCTACCACCACGGTTACGAATAGAGCTATAGGGGGTGGTGCGGGTGGGGGGTTACGTCATCGGTTGTTATGCGATACTAAGCTCGTTTATTGTACATGCAGGTACACATTATCAATATATATATATATATATATATATATATATATATATGTTCTTATATTTATTTTGGTGGAGTCCTTTCATCCCATCCAGGAACTTAGATGAAGTTTTCACTTATAACCATATATGGCTCTAATGTCCTTTCAAAGCCGCTCTCGTGTTAAGGCATCCGTGGTTTTAACGAGAGCCGATCTTTCGTTATACACAATTATATACCATCACATCTAAATATTATGTTAAGACCTATTTAATAGTCCGGACGAGGCTCGAACCCTCGTCCTTATGTCAGACATCTGCTAATATTATAACATTACGATGCATCTATTATCTATAATGGAACTTGTCGTGTTAATAAAGAGGCAATTGTCTCGATAAGCAACATTGCTTCTTAACATGGTATTGCCTAAATCTGATAATAATAATAATACACACACACACACTCACACATATATATAGATAGAAAGACACATACCGAATATGGATATAACGTCAGATGTGGGGGGTATCGTCTTGATGAGAATCTCGATGAACACGATCATCGACAGTAGAACTCCGCTAGAGATTGTGATCTGTATCGGTAATCAATAATCAATAATCAATAATCATTATCGATTACGTATATGCTCGTATTACATATATGCGTATACACACACCACTCTCACATGCATATATAAACTCACATACAAACACGTACATAGTTATATATATATACATACGCATACACGTATAAACTAATAGATATATAAATACTTTAAACTCTATATAACTCAGAAACTACGCAAACACAGACTTTTTTCAAATGATAGTTTTTTACATATATAAATACACGTAAGAATAAATCAATATCTCAGACACATTTTTCGATCACTTGAATTATGAGATATCGAGTGTTAGCTGTATATACTGTGTGTACCTATTATGTGTTAACGAGTGGATGAAGTAACCAAAGATTGTTGCAAATAAAGATATAAAACTCACGCGAAATCGTGTAATAATCTTGTGAATAGAAAAACCAACAGCGCCACCTATATAGTATCAATTTTCAAAGAACCCTCGCTAAACCTAAATTTCTTTCAATGATTTCGATTCTACTGCTAGTGGCGAGACGCCTGAATATTAATCACGTTGTGTAGATAGTGATTAAATCACGTGTTATATATTTGCTTCACAAAATATTGGAATATATATTACTTAATATTAAGCAATATACTAGGAAAAAGAGATTAAATAATTTTTATTTAATTTAATTCATAATAATATATCCTATATATATTTTTATTATAAAAAAATGTTCTTATATAACTAATTATTATTATTCTTATTTAATTAAATATGATTTTAATTAATAAATCATTATTAAATAATATAACTAAAAATAGTAAAATATATTTAAAATGTAATATATGTAGTAACTTATGTGATGGCATAACTATATAAAACAATTATAAGTTTATATAAGTATATATAAGTATTAAGGGAAGTGATTTCGAATATAATAATATGATTTAATAAGCACGCGTCACACACACATATACAAATACATATTTATATTTTTGTCTGGGGTCGATGGCTCAGTGGGACAACCAAAAGCTAGTAAGCCAGAGGTCACGGATTCGACTCCAGGCAGTTCTTGTTTTTCTTTTGTGTTTATCAAGAATTTAATAAACGATAAATCAAAACACAAGAAAAAAAATATTACTATTTGTTTTGTATTGTCCGGGGCTCCTCACAGTTATTTATAACACGTACAAGTCTACGACTTCTTGAGGGATCCATTTGTATCCGATATTATTATATGTGTGATTCAATAAATAAACATTATTATTATTATTATTATATATGTACGTATATATCTATAGATATAATAAATATAATAATAAATCGTTACTAATGTTAGAATGTGACTGCGGTAACCTTCTCGCCGCAATCGGTTGGCACGAAGAAGGTCATGACCCCTATCAACATGAACAGAAATATGGGCAGTCCGAGGTGGAACATGTAGAACATGGACATCCGCTCCATCACTATCACATACTTCACGTAACTGTAATACTGAGGGGGCGGGGGTGGGGGTGTTAGGGGTGTATGGGGGTGTGGGATATTGTAAAACATAGACGTCCGCTCTATCACCATAACGTACTTCACGTAACTGTAATACTGCGGGGGCGGGGGTGGAGGTGTTAGGGGTGTATGGGGGTGGGGGAGATTGTAGAACATAGACATCCGCTCCATCACCATGACGTACTTCACGTAACTTCACGGACATGACCCCCCGCCCCCCACTTTTAGATCTACAAATTATTTATCTTTATGAATATTATATTTCTGCTATTCATGTCGGGATGAGTCGGGGTGGGGGTGATTGTATTGTATTTATACACAATAACATATACGTATTGTACACGATCGCGATTTTAAAACAATGTAAATAATAATAATACTACTATGTTTGTGTGCGTGTGTATGTATGTGCGTATGTATGTGTGCGTGCGCGTATGTTAGGTGTAGATAATAGATTCTATAGGAAGTTATCGCAATATTGTTAATATCAGTACAACGACCGATAGGTAATCTATTTCATTATACGTTATATAGTTTATTATTTCAAATCACTAATAATGTCAATGAAATAGTTTTTTCTCTTTATCGGCAAAAATTATAAATATGTATATATATTTTATTTAAACGTTAATATTAACTTAGATTTAAATTATTAATTATATATATACACATCAAGCGCGATACATGTACATATATATATATATATATATATATTTATTATAATCTTTTACCAAAAGAATATGCAGTATATATGGTTCTCCTTTTATTTCTATACTATTACTCACGCACTATTTATTATTATTATTATTATATATATATAAGTAGCATACTACTTAAAACACAGTAGAGAATAACGATTGCTTGTATATTTGTGTATCATAAATCTTCATCATCATCATCATATATACATGTATAGGCAGTACTTTTTTAAGGGGTAAGTTGTGGACAATTACCCCACTATTATTCCCTCCCCTCCTCCACTTTTAAATTTGTGCCCACAATAAAATTAGATTTTATCATAATCAATTATATAATAATCTTATTTATTTAGTATAAATCAGTAGATGTAACTTATAAGATGGTTTTTCGTATACAATTGAAAACTAACTAATTATTTTATTTTATATATATATATATATATATATATATATATATATATTTTAAAGTAAACTTTCTGAACGCTTACCATGGACTTCTTGAACTTGGAGATGGTTTTCTTGACGTCGCGGGCCGGAATGTCTATAAGTTTCCAGGTGCCGCTGGTCTCCAGTACGTAGTTGTCAAAGTTACCATTCAGACTCCCCTGGTGGAAGGTAGCGGCGTTAATTGTTAGCTGAGAATTGACGGGAAGGCATAACAATAGTCTATTTTCATTAACAGTCTGTCAGTATACTGTCAGTATAACCAAAGCCCTTTGATACTACTATATATCTATATAGTTTATTGAATTAAAAAATAAGTAATAGGATAATTAGACATGAAACAAGAAAAAACCTAAATAAATAAAGGGTTTAATTACACGCTCGATCATATAGCAGGGGGACACTAATGGAAAAGTTCGGTATTATGTTAAAGCCCCGTTCGAGATTAAATAAGAACTTTATTATTGTATTCAAATGTATTTTATTACAAACTACAAAATAAAACTTCAAATTAATTATCATTATATTGTATATATATATGTATGCTATATACATGTTTTAGAACCTATTCTATTTATAATACATAAAACGAGTTAACAAATATCAACATATTTCAAAACACTATAAGGTTAAAACCACATTAATAATTTCTATTAATTGTTTATCTGGATTAATTATTCAATAATATATTGAGTTAAATGAAGTATCTTGATGGTCAGTCGTACGTAAATTAAATCTCATCGATATAAACAAATGTAATATAATTTATTATATACTCCAGGTAATATAATCAGCGTATAATATAATTATATTATACAATAGACCGGTTCGTACTTTTTTTTTTCATCATTTTATAAACCTTCAGATCTATAACAATTATGTATACTATGATGAATAATTTTTACAATTTTAGACCTATATCTTAAATAATTGTAGGTCACGAGACCTTTATATTTTACATTGAGTAAATATACAATTTAACATTGGCGAGATATAGAAATAAGTTTTTTTTAAACCAACTATGAATATATCCTAGGAAAATATATAACAAGTAGTATTAACAATACAACATATTTATCAAAACAATCTAGATGCCCGAATTTTATAAATCAATTTAATAAAAAAAAATATCTAAAAATCGTATAATTTGATATAATTAAATTATTACTATTTAATTTAAAAAATTAAAATACATAATTTATATATAATAATAATACAATTGAAATTATTATTTAAAAATTTAAAATTATTTTTAGATAATAAATCAACATCATTTGTAATTTTTTTTGGATTTTTATTTGAAATGTGAAATACAAAATATTTGTGAACATTTTTTAATTTTATTAATTTAATTTCAATAAAGGACATTTATATCTAACTTATATCAAAAATTCAATAACATATGATCACTCAAATGTATGTAAAGTATAATTATATATATTAATTTTTTTTAAATAAGTATTTTTTTGAATTATTTTGAAATAAATACTTTGTAAAATGGTGTATTTTCTCGAGTTTTAGGAGACATTAATATTGGTAATTTGTAGATATAAAAATGAAATATTGATATTATATTATTAATAAATATAAATAATGTTATATATTATATTAATTCATTAAATATAATACAAATACATAATTAATTTTAAATATTTTCATTATATATGTAAACATCAAAGATAATAAGATGGTGGAATGACTATTATACATGTAATATTTTAAATTAAATTAATAATAATAATTTATATTTCAAACTTTAAATGCTTCGTGACCAAGTGTAACTATTTTTTATAAAAATTCTTAATACATATTACACTAATATATAGATATTTATTATATTATATATGCAGCATAAAAATTGATTATACCGAACCGGTCTATTATACAATATATATTTTATAATTTGTATAAACAATCTGTTCATAAAATGACTATTCAATAATGATAGAGTAAGAGAGGCTGAATAGGGATAGAGATATAATGTATATGCAAAGATCTTGCGAAGCATCTTCCTTCGGAAAATCTTTGGTATATGTATGTATGTAAGTAGTGGTGTATAGTAACATACGTATGTGATATCCATCTCGGCGCTATTGTAGTCCCACGACCCGAATATCAGCGGACAATATTGAACATCAAACGGGTAGGACTCCACCTGCGACCCGGGTTAAAAGGGTTAACAGGTTAATACAGGAAAGTTAACATTGATCATAGTATTGAATGTGTGAACATTTATTAACATCTATAGATACGTATACGTATCATATACATGATATATGTAAGTTATATATACACATATATATTGAGAATAATGAGGAGGAGGAGTAGAACTGGTGTACCACCAACCTTCATCTTACATGAACTATGGAACACTACAGAGGAGGGTGATATACAGGAGGATGGGAAGGAGGAGAAGGGGTGACAACCACCAACCTTCATATTACAAGAGCTACGGAAAACTACAGAGGAGGTTGAGATGCAGGAAGAGGAGGAGGAGGGAGGGGTTGAGGACAACCAACCTTAATCTTACAAGAGCTACGGAAAAAAACAGAGGAGGGTGAAATGTAGGAGGAGGAGAGGAGGAGGAGTAGGAGGAGGAGGAGGAGGAGGAGGAGGAGGAGGAGGAGGAGGAGGAGGAGGAGGAGGAGGAGGAGGAGGAGGAGGAGGAGGAGGAGGAGGAGGAGGAGGAGGAGGAGGAGGAGGAGGAGGAGGAGGAGGAGGAGGAGGAGGAGGAGGAGGAGGAGGAGGAGGAGGAGGAGGAGGAGGAGGAGGAGGAGGAGGAGGAGGAGGAGGAGGAGGAGGAGGAGGAGGAGGAGGAGGAGGAGGAGGAGGAGGAGGAGGAGGAGGAGGAGGAGGAGGAGGAGGAGGAGGAGGAGGAGGAGGAGGAGGAGGAGGAGGAGGAGGAGGAGGAGGAGGAGGAGGAGGAGAAGATGCAGGAAGGTGAGGGGTGGGATGAGAACCACCAACCTTCATCTTACAAGAGCTACGAAACACTACAGGGGCGCTCCAGGCAACCTGTCCGTTCTTAGACAGTATCGCCTCGGTGTTTGGTATGATCTCCACAGCTGTCCGTTCTTCGTCCACACTGTACGAGGTATGGTGTATGGGGTGTGGTGTATGGGGTGTAGTTACAGGTATAATATATTATATATTATATGTATATACTATTAAATACCATATACTGTATAATATTCAGTGTATATTTTATAGTATATAGTATAATATATAATATAGTATAATGTAGTATAGTATATATATATATATATATATATTTATATAGTGGTTGAAATCTTTTTAGTTATGTTTTTTAGTTTTGTTAAATGTTATTAAATTGCCTATTATTTTTTATCATATATATCTGTATCATTATTTTACATTCTCGAATAATTAACCGGGGTGAACTAGATAAGCTTTGTTTTTTTATAACCAGTTGTTAGCTATACCTTCTGAGTTATATATATATATATATATATATATATATATATAAATATATATATATATATATATATATATATATATAAATAGATCTATAATATTACATGTTTACGCTTTAACCTATTAGCTAAGATGATATCCGGAACCCAGATTTTCTTAGTGTCTATTGTGATGTTGTGAATACTGGGGTAGTCGGAGATATTCCACTTGAGATTGTAGTCTTCCCAGGTCTACAATCATAACACACTTATAGTATTTATATATATATATATAAATAGTTAAGTATATGTTTATTAATAGGCTCTATATATTAATGGGACAGTGAAAGGCCTTAAATCGATATGTATGTATACATAAATGTCCCACATATGTCTCAGTTTATGTTTCAGCTTATTTCGTGTTCATCGATAAATCAGAATACGTGAACAAAGCAGTCACTTATGTGTATTTTATTGGCCCTCCTGGTTATTGATTGATTGATTGATTGATTGAAAGTTTATTTAAACACTTACATAAATTAATGAATGATAAATCAGAATACGTGAACAAAGCAGTCACTTATGTGTATTTTATTGGCCCTCCTGGTTATTGATTGATTGATTGATTGATTGAAAGTTTATTTAAACACTTACATAAATTAATGAATGATAAATCAGAATACGTGAACAAAGCAGTCACTTATGTGTATTTTATTGGCCCTCCTGGTTATTGATTGGTTGATTGATTGATTGATTGATTGATTGATTGAAAGTTTATTTAAACACTTAAATAAATCATGGTAAATGATTTCTCAAAAGTGTATCTATAGAATACAAATAATAAATCAGATAAAACAATAAATACCATTAATAATAATAAAATAAAATATAATAAAACGTACGGAAATTAATAAATAAAATAATAATGACAAACAATATTAGTATTACAGTAATATGTATTATGTATAACGTGTACAAGTGTACTACGTATTGTGGGGTATATGTTGATCCTGTACGTATAAGATTCAATAGTAAACTGTAGTATATATGTAGGGTCAGTTCCATTATTTATCAATGGGGGGCCTCATAAATATAATATTAAATTGCCCTTAACTCATTCAATTGATTTGATTTATATATATATATATATATATATATATATATATATTTCATATTATAAAGTAGACAAAATAGTTGGGAGTTGATAATGTGTTAATAATATCAATACACTTTGGTATCCTTAAATATACATTTTGAGAAAAAGATAGATATATAAATATATATATATATGCATATTTATATATTTAGCAAATAGGCTCGAGCCTATATGCATTGAGGATCCTCCTCAATGCATGCAGGGAGGCCACTGCATATAATACCCACACGCATACATACACACACACAATAGTACAGGTTAACTAGTGAGTACTAATGTCCTACATAACGTGTGAACTAACCATGTGAATAAAGGCACTGACGGTCAACACTTGAAATCTTTCATTCTGTGAGAGGTAATCAGAGACAATGTTTTATTTTTCTATATATATATATGTGTGTGTATAGGGGCGCTGCAACAAGGGGGCACGGAGGGATATGCCCCCCCCCCACTTTAAAATCTAGGGGGACCTCCAATGTATTGGTCCCCCCCCCACTTTTACCACAGCATGTATTTTGATTGGTTTGTCCCCTCTACGTAAAAAATCGTTCCAGCGCCGCTAACTCCCGTATATATTGCCGCGCCTCTCTCCCCCTCTCTAACCAGTTCGATGATCTTATACAACGAGAACTGCAGGTTCACCTTCACGGTCTTAGTGGCATCCGCTACGGGTCGCACTAGCTTACTGTAGCGAGAGGAGTTCAGCAGGTGCGTCTTCAGTCGGAATATGTTGTTGTCCTTTATGTTGTGTTTACGTCGGGTGCCGCGCCCAACTGCGTATGTAGAACGATGGGCTAGTAGTAGTAGTAGTAGTAGTAGTAGTAGTAGTAGTAGTAGTAGTAGTAGTAGTAGTAGTAGTAGTAGTAGTAGTAGTAGTAGTAGTAGTAGTAGTAGTAGTAGTAGTAGTAGTAGTAGTAGTAGTAGTAGTAGTAGTAGTAGTAGTAGTAGTAGTAGTAGTAGTAGTAGTAGTAGTAGTAGTAGTAGTAGTTAGTGCTGTAAAATTTCAAATCTCAAATATCAAATCTCAAATCTTTTTTTTTCGGTTCGGTTCAAATCTTAAATTTTCGGGTATTTGGAAAGATTTGATGGTCTCAAATCTTTATTTTAAATTTAGTTTCGGTCCGGGTATCATGTCGGGTAATTGTTCGGGTAACGATTGATTAACATAATTATGTAATAAGTTTCTTACAACTATTTTAAAATATCCATTAAATTGTATAGATACTATTAATTCGATCATCAGTTATGCCACCTATATGATAATATATTTAAAATAGAATAATGTTATCAAGGACACCGTGTCCTTTATTTATTATCCATTAATAACAATATTTAAAAATTATTACGTATATTCTTCATATCGTACCTACTCTGTACTAATATATAAAAATGTTAATTAATAAACCGTTTAAAACTATATTTGTCTACAAGTACATATTGAATACATATTTGACACTATGGTATATATATATATATATAGTCTAAATATAATATTTATATTTAGCCTTCTATATATATAAGCTGTGGTGTATATAGTATATGTGAGTCCTCTTACATATACTTCTTACTAAATAGGTTTTAAATTACTATATAGGTTTATATAGATATATATGATTATTAGAATAGTAACGTATTCAATAATTCAAGTAATTAATAATTATGTAATGTTAATTATTCAATTATAATTTATTAATTAATAATTATTTATAAATTATTATTATTAATTAATAATAATTAATTATATATTATTTTAATAATTATTAATTATTTTATTATAATTAATAATTATTTATAAATTTATTATTATTATTATTAATTAATAATAATTATTTATTAAATATTATAATTATTTATTAATTATTATAATTATTTATTAATTATTATAATTATTTATTAATTATTATAATTATTTATTAATTATTATAATTATTTATTAATTATTATAATTATTTATTAATTAATATAATTATTTATTAATTATTATAATTATTTATTAATTATTATAATTATTTATTAATTATTATAATTATTTATTAATTATAATATTTATTAAATATTATAATTATTTATTAATTATTATAATTATTTATTAATTATTATAATTATTTATTAAGTATTATAATTATTTATTAATTATTATAATTATTTATTAATTATTATAATTATTTATTAATTATTATAATTATTTATTAATTATTATAATTATTTATTAAGTATTATAATTATTTATTAATTATTATAATTATTTATTAATTATTATAATTATTTATTAATTAATATAATTATTTATTAATTATTATAATTATTTATTAATTATTATAATTATTTATTAATTATTATAATTATTTATTAATTATTATAATTATTTATTAATTATTATAATTAATAATTAATTTAATTAATAATAATTATTTATTAATTAATTTATTATTATTAATAATAATTAATTAATTAATATCTAATTTTTTTCTTCGTTATGGTATTTTAAAATATTATTAAAAGATTTGAAGTTCTCGAGAACATACCTAAATATGAGAGATTTGAAGTTCTCGAGAACTTGATATTTTTTTAAAGATTTGAAGTTCTCGAGAACAAAATTTTAAGATTTGAAGTTCTCGAGAACAACCAAGTATTTGAAATTTTACAGCACTAGTAGTAGTATTAGTATTACACTATAGTGTATACAAATGAATGCGTATGAATATCCATATGTATTGATATATAAAGATATATTATATGTTTAAATATATATGAATTTATAATATTGTATATATATATTTGAATATGTGTAATCGTATAGTACTTTACAATACTATAGTGCATATATATATGCGTGTATATATTAACATACATATGAGTATACGTTAATATGCATACATATATGTATATTCACGTATATATATATATATATATATACGTGAGTATACTTCTACACCTGACTAACGAAGAACTATATAAGAACATCCCGAAAATATCTGACACTATTAGAAAATAACGACTACGTTTCGCAAGACACTGTTGGAGGACACCCTTAAGGGGTGTACACATCGCGAGCGCAGGCGAGCTTAGGCGATGAACTGGCTAGTGATCTACTATTATGGAACCCAAAACATGGTAAGAGATCCCGTGGCAGGCCCAGGAAATCATATATATATCAGTTAAAAGAAGATACAATTCTTAAGATAGAAGAACTTCCGACTGCAATTAATGATAGAAATGAATGGAAATTACGTGTTATGAAATGCCGAGCAAGCTCGACCTGGTAAGGTAAGGTAATATGTATACCGTATACGGTGTCATAATCATATGCATTAGCATGTCTATGATAATAATGTACACATTCATTATAATAACTCTCCAACAGTTCGATCTATCAATAAACGCATTTATGAATCATCGATATAAATAAACTTTACTTATATCGATGGTATGACTCATAGACAAAGGAGCGAATTCACTCCTATAGGACATATATGTCTATGGTATGAATAAACGCACAATGTCGCAAGCACTTATATTAAATTTTATTTCAGTGATATGATAATATAAAATAGTAACATAGAATCAAGCATTTTCATTGGTCATTGTATTACTAACATTATGTGGCCCGTATTGCAAACATTTGATACACCTGTTAAATAACCCCACACGCGTCCACGCACTTAATTGAATATATTGAATATAATAGTGTTGATATAATGATCAATATTAGAAATATAAATGCAAATATTAAAATAAAAATACCCAATATTACTAGAAATATGATACTGAATAAATCTTGTATATATTTGTGTTTTGATTTGAACAATGGTTACAGAGATATCGCAGTGGCTCGTATTATACACAATTCCCCTAAAGTAATATTCCATCTATAGATGGTCTAATACATACTATATATTGTACTATATTACTATAGTACACACTATAGTGGATTAATGAATGGTCAGCTGGCTATACTACCCATAACTGGTGGCCACATTAATAATGTTATTAAATGAGCCAAAATGAACAAATAATTAGGCAGTCCTCTTGTTATACATACATATACATACATACTTGTATTAGTGATTGAACCAGTTGCACTAGTGGTTGACCAAAAAAACTCGACATTTGTTTCTACTAACTGCGCACCACCTGTGTTTGACCAAAAACACACTCTGAAGCTGTTATATCGAATTAGGTCTATATTTATAGTTATATATAAAAGTTGTATACAACATTATCTAAGACTGCAGTCGGCCATGGCCGTATTATCCACATTTCCCTTATCAATATACTTAGTATTGTTTAATGATGTAACCATAGAGCACGAAGTGACTTCATTCTCTATGGTTGTAACCGTATACGGTATATATATTGCTTGATCTAGTCATATTATATATATGTGTGTGTGTATTTATGTATATAAATAACAATATATATAATATCATCAGATATATATCGTCTGATGCCACACTACTTGACTTACCTGTTACTCGTAACGTGATGCGTTCTCGCTCCTTTACAAGCATGGCTCCTACTACATGGAATATGTTGCCTTACCGCCTAAGAAGATTGAAGTCGCCTCACGTATTTGCTAATAGTCTCAAAGACTATTTAAATTTAAACTTAAAGTAACCCTCTCCTTGATGTTGATCTGGTTCCATCTCTATTTTTATATATTATATTGCTACCTTATTTAATGTTATTGTTTCGTTTTGTTTGTTCGTTCACA
Source organism: Osedax fenrisi (assembly GCA_964019155.1). Lineage (NCBI taxonomy): Eukaryota > Metazoa > Annelida > Polychaeta > Sabellida > Siboglinidae > Osedax > Osedax fenrisi. The sequence goes on from OZ025245.1 coordinate 18,642,716, forward strand.
ACACCAGTGAGGGTAATCTTTCTTTACCGTATTCGGTGTATAAATAAACCATCCTATCCTATCCTATATATACTTTATCAATATAAATAGTTAAAACTATACACAAATACCAAGACCTCCTATAACCTCCTATAACCACCGAGGTTATAGGAGGTATTGCAAATATACACTTTCCCACCATGGTAGGCATATGACATGTATATAGCCTATATGAATATACATATATATATTTTTTAAATACATGGTATTCAGAAAATGAAATATAAATAAAATACAAAATAATGTATAAATGTAAACATTTTAAATGTTAAAAATATATGGAATATAAATATAGTCAACTCTCGGTAAGTCGGACTACGGTTAAGTCGGACTTCTCGATAAGTCGGACACATTTAGTTGGTTTGGTTGGATTTTTATCTAGTTTCATGTTAAATTAATCGGATAAGTCGGTTAAGTTGGATTCGATAAGTCGGACTTTTCTATAAGTCGGACATATATTATAGTCATTTTTATGATTTTTATACTGGATAAGTTGGAATTTTTATAAATTGTCAAAAATGTTTACTTTAAATAATGAATATTATAATTTTATTAAGTAATATAATTGAATACAACATTTTATGTTGCTGATTGTTGCATAATTCCATATGTCGGTCACCATTTAACTCGGGCTACGCATTGCATGTCTTATTTGCACGATATTCTTAATATCGGATAAGTCGGACATCTCACTAAGTCGGACACTTTTCCCAGTCCCTTGCGAGTCCGACTTATCGGGAGTTGACTGTATATAAAAATGCATTATTAATGTAAAAAAAACACGACTCTTCACTTCAACATTCAGAATTTAACTGATGGGTATATATACCTATATATACCTATACCTATATATATATATATATATATATATATATATATATATATATATATGAACATGCATGTGGATAGCGTGAATGACGGATAAACACAATACGATTGGCGTATAATGAACATGTGATGGGTGCTTTCTTTGGTAGACATATTCACTGTATATATATATATACTGTGAACTTATGCTATAGCATATATATATATATATATATATATATATATATATATATAAATGGTTATAATAATACCGTGTTCAATATATATATATATATATATATATATATATATATATATATATATATATATATATATATATATATATATATATATATATATATATATATAGTATAAATAATGGGATACGCTTACATATAATAATTATTAGAAAATAGTTATTTGATAGATTATTGTTATATAATATTATATTATAATAATATAATATATGATTGTTATGATATTATTATTGATATGTATACTAACAATCTATCATATATAGTAAACATAATATAACAAATATACGACATAGTACGCTCATTTTAAATATGATGTATTACCAAGATAACATATTGTATAAACAAGAGAAACTAATTTTAAAATTATCATAAAATAAATATAAATAAAAAACGCATGTCAATAAAAACAATTAAAAAAAACAAAGATCATAAAATTAAAAATAAATATATTAAAAAATAAAATCATTCTAAAAAACAATAACTTAATTTATTTAATCTAACTAGCATGCTTTAGGGCTAATTTGATTGTTAAATCATTAAATTTCACATTTAAATTATATAAAATACAATATAGGTATCAATATCATAGAGCTAGAGAGACATTTCTCTCTATCTCTATGATCAATATCCAATAATATAATCAAACCCGATCAATATAATCAAACAATATCACAAACAAAGATTATAAAATGAAAAATAAACATAATGATAATTTAATATTTAATATTTATATATATAAATATCATTTCAATATCGGTAATTTTGCATTTTATTAATATTGTCGTATACGAATATATATATATATATATATATATATATATATATATATATATATATATATATATATATATATATATATATATATATATATATAGAACATATATGTTCTAATTTTATCTAATATATTAGATAGAATATACTATATATATATATTACTAGGTATATTACTAGATATATCCTATATATTATCTAAACGGATAATACCAATTATAAAAAATAGTATAATACCTTGTTCTTGATAATACCACAATACCTATATCCTATAGGATACCCAGGATAATACAAATAATAATAATTGTATTATTTGTATTGACCTACAAGACATTTTTGTATATTAATTTTATTGTTTATATTTTGTGTACGTGGTTGTATTCTCTAAGAGGGCTCAACATTACATTGAATAACGTTGTCGTCCATTGTAGGTAGTCCATCCTATACATAGAGCTAGAGAGAAAGCTTTCAATCTAGATCTAAGATTGTATACCATTTCGTCTTATAAGATATATAATGATATATATATATATATATATATATATATATATATATATATATATATATATATCGTAACGTGCATTTCATATAACTCCATATAGTTATACATACTAAGTATCATACGTATACGACTATATGATCTCTTGTGCGTATCTCTTACACTATCCTATTGTCTCGTTTGTATTATAGACTATAATACATAGTATAATAATGTAGAGTATATATATACACCGTTATAATATATGATAACGGTGTATAGGTGATGGAAATACATGCATTTACCTCGTATTATCGTGAAGGTCACCGTGTAATAAGTTACGTAATATTTATGTTTAGGTATTGAGACTGAGACTGCATCGATTCTTTAGGTATTGAGACTGAGACTGCATCGATGCTTTGGGTAACCGAGACTGAGACTGCATCATGCTTTAGATTTGAGCATCATTTACATCCCTATATGAACTACCGTATACGCACGCATATGCATGCTTGCCGTCGAGCATGACCGCCCCAATGTCACTCTTATTGGAGAAAGAATGATGTTATATAATATGTCACCCCATTAATTAATGAGGTCTCTTCCAACCGTTTCGGCTGACCGTATAAATTACATGCCGTCTGTCTCTACTATAGTATTGAACTTGACATTAATAAATATACTAAAGCATTAATGCTTTCGAAATCGATTATTATTTACTCTATATAACTACATAACAAAATCCTCATGATTCCATAACATAGGTCTGTACTAAGGGCCCTACAACGTACACCCCGAGGGGTACATCCCAACGAGTAAATGTGTCACGTGTAGTCTCATCCTACCTTCATTATGACTCATGAACTTAATATTCGTGAACTTCTAGGAACACTAATTTATTCTAATCATCAGTAAACATAAGTAAACTTGTTACACTCCGTGTGTGATATAATATAATATAATATAACAGGCACTATATTTGACGACGTATATAACAATATATGTATATGGCAATATATAGATGTCATGGGTGAAGGCGTAACGGATGTTGTGAGTGACGGATGGGACGTAACGGATGTCGTAGATTACGGAGTCCCGGATGTTGTGATATGGTATTTGAGTGGGTTTGTGGGGGCCTTACTATCTCCGAAGGCTAACCAAAACTGAGACAGTGTGTCGTTTGTTTCCCGCGTACGCTAGGGGTGATGGTAACATTTGTCAATAAGTCAGTATAGATACATAATTTAAATTATATATTTAAAATAAATATTAAACAAACAAAATTGTTTCGGTGCAATATTCAGCCGTCGGAGTCCAAAATAAAATTGTAAAATATTCATAAAATTGTATGGCCGTAATTCTATAGCCGTACACCGTACGACGTACAACTATAGTGAATCCATTGTTCCTAAGGTGCACCTTATATATTCTATATATTCTTATATATTCTATCATTCATGAATATAATAGGTATACTTATAGGTATATACCATATACCTATACCTACTCGAGTTTGATTGTGTCATCTTTTTTAGCTCGTCGCTTATGGACATCAAGAAGTCGATATTCCTTCTGAATCGCTCGACTTCTGTTTCTCTACGCGTGTTCCAGTCAAATGAAGGTCGGGGAAATGAAGATATTTTATATGACTTAATTGTATAGGGTTCTTACATACTTAAACAACTTTGTTATATAGAGTAAATCATATCGGGACGAAAGCGAAGACTTTAGCTTATTTATTAATGTCAAGTTCAATAGCATAGTGATGATCGACGGCTATATTTATACTCCTGCAAGGAATACATTAATAGCCTCGTAATAGCAGCATAACAGAATATTTAATAGCCTCAAATCTCTACATTGTTACTGTTATGTAGCTATTATGAGGCTATTACTGTTTGATGGGTGATAGCGTTGATGAAATTAAAACTATTTTTTCTAAAAATATCATTAATTCAGACCATCTTATAAAAAAATACGCAGATAGGCTACTCTTAACAAAATCTACAGACGATATACTAAAATCTAATATTTTTATTTACAAGTTGAAAAACGTTTCCCTTGTTAGTGAAACAAATTATCTTGCAGTAGTTATTGAAAATATTTAACTATCTAACCGTAAGATTAATTATATTAACTCACTTTTTTCTTATATTTAATGTGATATTATGACAATCTCAAAAGTAAATTTTAATGGTAATTTAAATAATGCAACCATTTTTTTTACACTCCCATGAGCTAAAGCTTTATTTTTTGCAAAATATAACATTCATAATTATATTTATAATTCTTTATTTAAAGAACATATTTAAATATAGAATCTGTAAGACGTGGACGTGTATTATATCATTCCGCCAAATCAAACTTAATTGAAAATGCAAAATCTGTTTTTAATAATAAATCTTATAAATATGTACTTAGAAAACTTATTAAAGATACATCATCTATCAACTGGAAATATGAACCCATTGCGATTTCAATGACAGATTATAATTATTGGGTATCAAGTTATGAACCTTATCCTAAAGCTCTCCCCGAACTATCTAACTCATGACAATCCAATCTGAATCTATCTATAATTAATATTAGATCACTCAAATGCAATGCTCCATTACTTAACGACTACATACTTGAATTTAACACTGACATAATTGCAATTACTGAAACTTGGCTAAAAAAGAACTCCCTATATCCACCCTTATCCCTAATAACTTCTCACTCTCGCCTTGATAATCGCCTCGGAGGTGATGTTTCCAGAAAATAGTAATAGCCTCATAATAGCAGCATAACAGCATATGTAATATCCTAAAATGTTTGAATTGTGCTATTATGCTGCTACTATGTTGCCTTTAAATGTATAGTATGCTGCTATTAATTTGTCATGCTAACATGCTGCTGTTATGTTGCTATTCTAATAATAGCAACATAATAGCAGAATAATATACTTTTAAAATTAATAGAAGTATAATAATAGCATGAAAGACTTTAAATAGTAACATCCCAAGGAACCAAAAATAGTTGCCACACCTAGTGCGGCAACTGTATAATGCAATAGTTGTCAAAGTATGTAATTAGTGGAGTTTCAGTTACTGGTTATTGACACTAGTTTTAAATAGAAATACCGTAACTCATCTTGCAACTAGTGAATATCAGAATTAGTACACCCATTTGGCACTAGTTCTAAATAGGAATACAGCAACTCATCTTGCAACTAGTGCATATCAGAAGTATTGCAACCCATTGGCAACCATATTCCATCTATATTTATATACATATATATAAAAAGTAAAAATAGATCTATATATATATATATATTTATTTATTTGAAATATCAGATTCCTTCTTCATTTCTTTTAGTTTTAATCCAATTGGGGGTGATTCAACATATTTAGTTGCGCACACATCTGTAAGACATATAATTATTAGAAAATATATAAGTAAATAGCTAGATATAGATAAACATATAAGTAAATATCTAGATATAGATAAACATATAAATAAATAGCTAAATACAGATGAACATATAAGCTAGATACATATAAATATATGAGTAAATAGCTAGATACAGATGAACATATAAGTACTAAGCTAGATACAGATAAATATATAAGTATTAAGCTAGATACAGATGAAAATATAAGTACTAAGCTAGATAAAGATGAACATATAAGTACTAATCTAGATACATATGAACATATAAGTAAATAGCTAGATACATATGAATATATAAGTAAATATCTAGATACATATGAATATATAAGTAAATAGCTAGATACAGATGAAAATATAAGTAAATATCTAGATACAGATGAACATATAAGTACTAAGCTAGATACAGATGAACATATAGGTACTAAGCTAGATACAGATGAATATATAAGTAAATAGCTAGATACAGATGAACATATAAGTAAATAACTATATACAGATGAATATAGAAGTAAATAGCTAGATACATATGAATATATAAGTACTACGCTAGATACAGATGAACATATACGTACTAAGCTAGATACAGATGAATATATAAGTACTAAGCTAGATACATATGAATATATAAGTAAATAGCTAAATACAGATAAACATATAAGTACTAAACTAGATACAGATTAACATATAAGTACTAAGCTAGATACAGATGAAAATATAAGTACTAAGCTAGATAAAGATGAATATATAAGTAAATAGCTAGATACTGATGAACATATAAATATTAAGCTAGATACATATGCATATATAAATAAGTAGCTAGATAGATATGAACATATAAGTACTAAGCTAGATACAGATGAACATATAAGTAAATAGCTAGATACAGATGAACATATAAGTAAATAGCTAGATACAGATGAACATATAAGTACTAAGCTAGATAAAGATGAATATATAAGTAAATAGCTAGATACTGATGAACATATAATTATATGTTAAGTACTTAAGTACTAAGCTAGATACATATGAATATATAAGTACTAAGCTAGATAAAGATGAACATATAAGTACTAAGCTAGATACATATGAATATATAAGTACTAAGCTAGATACATATGAATATATAAATAAATAGCTAGATACATATGAATATATAAGTACTAAGCTTGATACAGATGAACATATAAGTAAATAGCTAGATACATATGAATATATAAGTAAATAGTTAGATACAGATGAACATATAAGTAAATAGATAGATACAGATGAACATATAAGTAAATAGCTAGATACAGATGAACATATAAGTATAAGCTAGATACTAGTGTTGGAAACGGTTTCAAATATCGAATCGAATATTCAATTCTTTTAAATAGTAAATTTTCGAATTTGACAGATATTCGAAAATGTCGAATATCTAAATCTTATTATTCGAAATATTCGAAATATTCGATTATCAAAATGAAATTATTTGAAAATTTCGAATATTTAATTTAACTATTCGAAAAAAACTATAAAAGGCATGCATATATTTTATTATACAATAAACAAATACATTAATAATATTTACCCTAAGCTATTTACTTCCGTTTTAACCTTAACCGGTGATTATAACATAATTCATTATTTTATTTAAAATAATAGAAACTTATCTTTATTATTAATAAATATAATTTTTATTATAATCTAAAATAATAGAAATATATTTATTATCATTACTAAATATAATTTAAATAATTTTATTTAATTAATCGATAAATATTGCTTATTAAATAATTATGAATTGTATATCAATAATTTACGATAATTGATTACCACTTTATTAAATATAATTTTAATAAATATTTGTAAGTATAAATATAAAAACTAGTATGGCAAGTAAGAATGAATAATTTAACTATTTGAAAACTTTGAATATCTAATTTAATACAAATAATACTATTTAAAACCTTCGAAGTGTATTTATTTATTATTTTAAACCTCCGAAATGAATAATTTAACTATTAGAATACTTTGTATACTTAATTTAATACAAATAATACTATTTGAAACCTTCTCGGTGTATTAATTTACAATTTGAAACCTTCGATATGAATAATTTTACTATTTGAAAACTTTGAATACTTAATTTAATACAAATAATACAATTCGAAACCTTCAAAGTGTATTAATTTACTATTTGTAACCTTCGATATGAATAATTTTACTATTTAAAAACTTTGAATACTTAATTTAATACAAATAATACTATTTGAAACCTTCTCGGTGTATTAATTTACTATTTGAAACCTTCGGATAATTAATTTAATAAAAACTTTCTTTTAAAAAAATAATGAGAAAAGCAGAAAGTTATTTTTCTTAAAATCCATCTGAGAATAGTTTATTATTACTTATAGTGGGAACCAACACATAGGAGGTCCCCCTAGATTTTAAAGTAGGAGGGGGTTATATCGCGTCCCCCCTGTTGCAGCGCCCCTAGGTTAAATAAGTTAATATTATGAATATGTAGAAATATCATACATTTATAGTACATTTTCCCTGACAATCCACAAAGCCATACATCACAAGTTGTGATTCACAACTCTCCCAACTACCTTGCCCCCTTCTCCATCTACACACACCCACTACCCCAATCCACACCCGATACTCCAACACCTTTCTCCTTACTACACCCCACCTACACAACCTCCACTACTCCCAAATATGCTGTTTTGCCCCTTATAATTTTAACTCCTACCCGGCTACCTTCGAACAATTGTCATTAATGACACCAACTCCTTCTTCAAACGTCATCTAAATACATACTATTTCTCCCATGTTTTCCCCCAATATAATAATCTCTCCCACGGACGGCCGATTGCTCACGCACAGCATAAAAAGTATAGTAAGTTAAGTAAATATTATATATCATTAATAGTAATATTATAATTTCCCTATTTGTCATAAATTATGTTTATTTCATCAATTTATTATTTATTGTCACTGATAATTTATTTATGAAATATTTACACAATTAATTATTAAAATTTAATAATAAATAAGACTAGCATCTTTTTAAAATAATTTATCAGTGATAATTTAAAACCTATATACTATTATAGTAACTATATAATATAGTATTTGTATAATTTAAAATGGAGTTATTTCTACCGTATTCTAAAATTGAAATTAGTAGTATTACACGATAACTTAATAAAAAAGATGATAGTCTTATTTATTATTAAATTTGAATAATTAATTGTCTAAATATTTCATAAATAAATTAAAAAGTAAAACTCAAATTTGAAAAATTATTGTTTACATTCTTGAATACATCAATGACATATGCACCCACTTTATAATAATTATTATGAGTTAGTAAATTCTGTTTTAATTTTCAAATTATCACAATCATATATTCATTGATAGGTTATTTGTAATATAGGTATATAACTTTGTTATATAAATTGTATATACTATTAATCCCACAATTATTTGATAATTTCGATGTATTTAAAATCAATAACAGGATGTTTATTTGTTTATATGTCAATACATTCCGGTATTTTATATTTCTCAATTTATTTATCTTTTTATATCAATAAAATCTATGATTATAATGAATTGTTATTATTAAGGAGGCGCCACAATATACGTAGACACATTATATGAACATGTTAAAGTAAGTAGTTAACACGTATATCGAATATAATACTCTACAATTGTTATAATTTGTAATATATTTTGATAAAATCGTAAATTTATTTAAACTTATTTATAATTTTTTAAATTATTATAATCATAATCAATTATTTATATATAATATTTTGTATATGTTCAATCAGGGAGAACTCATATTTTGAATATAATTATAATCTATAGTTATAATAATAAATAATATACCCTATATTACACTATATCGAATGCAAATTGTCACAATGATTGTGCATTGCACTTATTTATAATCACTTATTTATATTATTATATAATAATTAATGTTGGTACATAGATACAAATTTCAAATTATGAATATATAAATATTATATACCAGTGATATAATATCACTATAGTATCTAATACATCAAAAATGTATATTTAAGATTTTTCCATGCTAATTTTAAATAAAATCATTCATTTCAAGATCAAATTTATGATATATAATTTAACATGTAAAGTATAGAAAAATAAAATTATGTACATTTAATTTAATATTTAAAAAAGACTAACTTTACATAATCATTATGATAATGATTAAATTATATTAACTATAACAGTGATAATTTCATAGTTACTTTAATATATCAAGTTCACTATGTAATACTTTTAGGATCAAGAGAACTTTACGATCAGCGGACAAATTCGACGGATATCGATGTCCGTCGATCTTTAACATCACTTGATTGTATTTTATTATTAATCATTGCTCGTAAAGTTCATTTGATCTTACTTTTACTATATAATATGATATTAAATATCATATAGTATATATGATATACTTAGGTATATACCTAATTATAATTTAATCAGTTAATTAATTAATTAATTTTTAAATTTTAGAATTAAGAGTATATTTAAATTTGAAATTTAAGAAAATCTATAGTAAGTTATAACAAAGTAAATATATAGATATAAGCTATATAATAATGTATAATTCAGATATATCCATATTATAATTATTATTAAGTTGTAATTATTATTAAGAATTAATCATACATACTAAAACTAACTCACTTATATATGTTCATGTGCATACGTTGTATGTTGAATCCTAATATTATTATTGATTTAAATATTAATTTAATATTGATTTACTTTTTTAAGACTAATATTGATGAAAATGTTCTTAATTTAATTAATCTACCAATTTTATAATTATGTATTTTATATAATTTAAATAGTATAATAAATTATTATGTATTAACATTGTATTATTAAATTATTTTACCTATATAATTATTTATAGATACAGACTAATATAGAATTCACTTTAAATTCTAAGCACACCATAATGTTATTTCTATAATTTATTCAATATAAATGTTATTCGATATAAATTAATCGATAAAAAATAATATTTCAAAAGTTTTTCTAATCAAAGATATAATACCCTATATCTATGTAACATAATACATATAAATTCTTACTGCTATTAGCAGTAGTGACAATAATATATATTCAATATATTAGGATTGACATGGTTTATATATAACAAAGGTTTCCATTATTCTATTTACATTTTTTATATAGTTTTTATCCAATATAAGTTAGATTTTACTCACCTCATAGATATGTATATCATTTAAAACAAGCATATCATATTTCTTTGTATGTTAGTAATAACAAATTAATTTTCAATGTATAAATAATAATTAAAAACAATATTATTTACTTTTTAAAGTATATTATTTTATACAAATTTACATTAAAATTAACACATTTAACTAAAATTATAACCTATGTAATTATACACTAATTATAAACTGTTCATAGTTTGTATATTATTTAGAATTACATTATTTAGGGTATATAAGTATTACAAAAATTAATATTTTCTATTTATTTACTATTTATTAGATATACTATGTATTTACTTATATTATATCGTACTAGATTTTAACTAATGCTATTGTATTATGATTCATAATTTATGATTAATATTCCGCACAGTATTTAACCTTGAACGCATTTATTAAATTGAAACAACTGTTTTAATAATATTTCAAAAACTATTTCATTATAATAGTGTTAGTAGTAGTAGTAGTAGTAGTAGTAGTAGTAGTAGTAGTAGTAGTAGTAGTAGTAGTAGTAGTAGTAGTAGTAGTAGTAGTAGTAGTAGTAGTAGTAGTAGTAGTAGTAGTAGTAGTAGTAGTAGTAGTAGTAGTAGTAGTAGTAGTAGTAGTAGTAGTAGTAGTAGTAGTAGTAGTAGTAGTAGTAGTAGTAGTAGTAGTAGTAGTAGTAGTAGTAGTAGTAGTAGTAGTAGTAGTAGTAGTAGTAGTAGTAGTAGTAGTAGTAGTAGTAGTAGTAGTAGTAGTAGTAGTAGTAGTAGTAGTAGTAGTAGTAGTAGTAGTAGTAGTAGTAGTAGTAGTAGTAGTAGTAGTAGTAGTAGTAGTAGTAGTAGTAGTAGTAGTAGTAGTAGTAGTAGTAGTAGTAGTAGTAGTAGTAGTAGTAGTAGTAGTAGTAGTAGTAGTAGTAGTAGTAGTAGTAGTAGTAGTAGTAGTAGTAGTAGTAGCAGCAGCAGCAGCAGCAGCAGCAGCAGTAGTAGTAGTAGTAGTAGTAGTAGTAGTAGTAGTAGTAGTAGTAGTAGTAGTAGTAGTAGTAGTAGTAGTAGTAGTAGTAGTAGTAGTAGTAGTAGTAGTAGTAGTAGTAGCAGTAGTAGTAGTAGTAGTGGTAGTGGCGCTAGTAGTAGTAGTAGTAGTAGTAGCAGTAGTAGTGGTAGTGGCGCTAGTAGTAGTAGTAGTAGTGTGATATAGATCACATTTTATCATTAGAAATTGCTATTTCAATAAATTTTACACATATATATTATAATACAAATAATAATAATAAGAATTACAATATTAATTACAATTAAAATAATAATAACAATAGTAAAAATAACCTATAGATGACGGCCGTTGGTGTATTTTTGAATATACACCAAAATATTGTCGCAATTCGTATATCGAATATGAATATTTCGGTAGAGGAGTTTAATGGCTTTACTTCCTTCGAGAACAACTCTCAATTGCAGGTATTACATTCACCTATAACATCGTGCATCTCTATCTAATGCCACCCTGATTATATCGCCGTTGCATGTATAGCTGATGTATACAGATATAACGATATCGTATATCTATCGTGGCGGTATATCACAGGTGCACTATATATATATATTATTCGCTTACATATAGTATTTAAGTGCACACATTGAACAACTGGCAAAACAAACCTCTTTATTACGTATCATATATAAGTGATTATTTTAACTATAACTCCACACCCTCTATCCTCTCCATTCTATCAATCCTCTCAATTCTCTGCAGGTTTTTGATATAAGCAATAATTCTATTGGAGGGAAAAATTTACAAAATATTACAAAGTTTCTAAAGAGTGCATATAAAATAAATGAACTAAATCTAAAAGGGTGCAATTTAAATTCTGAAGGTGTAAAGATAATTGCAGGTTCATAGTCTACCATCTGTGTGTGTGTATGTATGTGTGTGTGTAACTATTCCTGAGATATAGGAGGTGGTGCAGTTAGAAGAGACACATGTACAAAATGAAACATCTTTCATTGAATAATTGCATTATATATGTGTGTGTCGCGACGCAATACATGAATATTACGCTAGTCACTATTAGTATCATTAAGGCATAAATGTAACCACCGATCTTTACGAATACAGCCACCTTCAATGATTTTACACTGGAATACCTTAAGATTGGCAACAATGAAATGGGGGATATAGGTCTAAGTTACCTGAGCGAAGGAATATCTAAACTAATTCATTCAGATATATCAGGTTTCGTAAGAATCTATATTTTAATGAACACAATTACGAAATGTTTTACTAATATATATATATATATATAAACCAGGATCATATATCATTTATATAGAAATTATAAATAATATAATGTATATTAAATTACATTACAAATATAGAAACAAAATTGGAAAATATAAATAAATTAAAAAAAAATACTTCTTAATTTATCATAAAATTATTCTTTTAAGTGTAGAAAATTATTTTTAATATTACAAAAATATTTAACAAATATTCTTTTATATAATAGATAATAGTAATAATATAATATATTAATAATACTATTATATAATATAATAGTTATAATAGTAATAATATATATAATATAATAATTTTAATAGTTATAATATTTAAAAATAAATTAAATTTTTTTAAAAAAAAGTAATGATTATTTCTCAAAAATAAAATTCTAAAATATTCTTTTATATAATAGATAATAGTAATAATATAATATAATATAATAGTTTATAATAGTAATAATATAATATAATAATTACGCGAATATAAAATAATATCAACATCTATGAACATCTAATTGATAGGAAATTGCCTGACCGATGACGGAGTAACTGACTTCGCCGGAGGAGCTATGCGTCAATTAAGAACATTTTCATCAATATTAGTCTTAAAAAAGTAAATCAATATTAAATTAATATTTAAATCAATAATATCATTAGGATTCAACATACACCGTACGCACATGAAAATATTTAAGTGAGTTAGTTTTAGTATTTATTAATTAATTCTTCATTACCAACAGCTTCAAAATTTAGAAGATTTAATATGGAACCTTGATACGAGGAATGTGAAAGATATGATTATTAAAGAGCTCATTCTAACGGATATCTATGAATGAATAAATGTAAGTACCATTTCTAATAGTTATATATATATATATATACCAAATATTTTCCGAAGGAAAGATATAACACTTACATGAAATCGTGTAATTCGAATTTGTATACAAAATACCCTAGTGCCACATATAATGGGTTACTTTTAGGAACTATGTGTTGTTTATAATGTAAATTTGTATCAAACTATACACTTTTAAAATGTTAAATAATATGCTTTAAATTAGTATTTATCAGACAACTAAGTGTTCATTACCAAAATATAACAAACAAATATGATATATATATTTTAAATGCTATAAGTTTATATTTGGTGAGTAAAAGCTAATTTATATTGCATGTAACTTAATAGAGTAATGAAAACATTGTTGTATGACAACAGAGCCGAACCTAAATATATTTCAGTGATTCGATACTAATGCTAGAAGCGGCATTGGGTATTACTAAATTACATTGCATACATAGGGAGTGTTATATCTTTGCTTCGCAATATTTTTGTATATACTGTCAACTCTTAATGTATCTTAAATAATATTCAAATAATTGATTCATTCAAATCTCAATTTAAATAAATATATATCAACATTTTAGTACTGTACTTTAAAAATGTCTATATATTAAATTATACTCCTCGCAAATAAAATTGTTCTGACAACCATATATATATTTTACTACAATTATAAATTATTGATTTTTTCATAAAATGTAATTCATTTAATTTTTAATATACTATCTATCACTTGACAAGCAACGTTTAATTTGAGGTATGTAATGTATTATAAGTAAGCTTTGAGTAATATACCGATATTTCTATACAAATATATTCTAGTTGAAGTTAATACCTCAAAGTAGGTCGATACATTCTAAATATGAACTAACTTACATAAATCGCTAGTAATTTACCAAGAGTTTGTAGGTATCACTGATATACCATTATCTTTACAGCGAGTCCACGCTGGTCTGCTACAGACACTGGCACATTGTTATTCAAGTTCTCGTGTTCTACACGGTACATATAGTGGTTTTAGGTTAGTAATATTTACTTAGAAGTTATTAACTTTTATTTAATGAAATATTTTATAATCAAAATTTATTAACGTTTATAAAATCTATATATATATATATATATATATATCAGTTATTTGTATACATATATAGTTTCATTATCTAATTTTAGATGATCTCTAACAATGAAATCACTGTTACTACGGAATATAGACTCGTACGCTCAATATTGATTTATAATTCTGCTAAACTATTTTCTAAGTTAAAATCATAAAAAATATTGCATCATTTCACATTATTTCTTTATAAATTATTTGATTAAATTTTAAAATTTATTTATATTAATACATGCAGACATGATTAATTCTCGAATAGTAATTTTATTATATGTGTAAAATTATGTATTTTTTTAATCATTAATATATTCTCTGCAATATTATTTTTTAATTTTTTAATGAATGTTCATAAAAAGGAAGTATTGTTACAATTTTAAATAAGAAAATATACTCACAGTCCATAATATAATATGATTAAAACAATCAACCGTAAAATAAAAGTTAATAATACAATTCGTATTGAATGTTAGAATATTATATTCTATATATTATTATATATAAGTTTTATTCCAATCGAATTATAAAATTATCAAATAGTTCAAAATTATTTCACAACCATACAATATGAGAAGGATTTTTACATGCTTTTTTTATGTAAGAAGGTATTTTTTGTTTGTTAGTTTTATTACTAGATTTATATTTTTTTGTAAATTTTAATTACATTAGTGTGTTTTTGTTTTTTACTAGATTGTTTAGTTTTTAAATTTGTTTGATTGATTGATAATTTATTTAAGCAAATACATAGCCGAAAATATAATCGAAAGTATAAAGTATAAATATTTGCTAACGATAACATACGTTATAGAAATAAACAAAGAATAATACGAAATTAAAAAATTAAAGAAATTAAAACGTTTTACAGTTACCGTAAAAATAAACGAAAAACAATCGAAAGTAGAAATAAATCATATAGTAAAAATAAACGAAAAATGATCAAAATAGAAATAAAAGATAGCGTAAAAATAATCGAAAATAGAAATAAAATACATTATTTTGTAAGTGGCATCGAAATATTCAATTTCTACTTTAACTTTATAGAATACTTCTTATCTTTGTACCCTGTTTTAGTAATAAATTATTAGTTATATAGTTTAATATTTAAATGTTAAATTTTAAATACATTATAAACAGAACATGTTAAAAATAAATAAACCAGTACTAGAATAAAACAAATACTAGAATGAAACAAACAAATAATGTAATACTTACCAAAATCTGTAATAATAGTAGGTAGTACTTTATTAATTTTATATTTTAATTGTATAATAAATTTGAAACATATATATATATAAATTTGAAACATATATATATACAAACAGAACAAGTTACAAATAAAATAAACCAATATACCTATACACAAACAGTTAATAACAAAACATACCAATATTATTACGAAACAAACAATATAATACTTATCACTATAATCTGAAATAACAGAAAATTATTAATATTGTAGTTTAGTAATATAATACATTTGAAACATATTTATGAAATATATATAAAATAAACATATATGTAATACCGAACAAACAAAAATAAAATAATACTTCCCACTTTATCTGTAATAATAATGAATTATTAATTTTATATAATAGTATATTTGAAATATAGATATAAAAAACCCGAATTTTCTATAACAAAAATAAATTTATAACAAAATATAATAAAGAACAAACAAAAATAAAATAATACTTCACACTTTATATCATTTGGAGTATCTCTTTCAAGTAGGGATGTTGAATAATGTTATCGTTCAATATTCGGTTCCTTATCATATCTATATATTTGATGGTTTTTATTTTTCATAATTTTGAATATAATTAAATTAAGTTTTTAATATCTAACATTAATATAATAATTATTATTTTTAATAATAAATTCTATATTAAAATCAATAAAAATATAATTATATAATAATAAATTTCATTAATTACTTCAATATATGCTGAAAAACAATTATAACACAAACAAAAAAATAAAATACTAGCGATTTTAATTTGTATATGTTTTTAGTATATGACTTGTAACAAGAAAACAAATTTTACTATTTGTATTGTATTGTCAGGGGCCCCTCACAGTTATTTATAACATGTATAAGTCTATGACTTCTTGAGGGGTCTATTTGTATCCGCTATTTGTATTGTATTCAATATATATATATATATATATATTTGAGATTTCAATGAATAAATATTATTATTATTATTAACCCGTATAATTGTAGTAAATTTGCTAAGTACGATTGTAAGTCACTTATTCTGACCACCGCGTAGGTGATAGAAATACATACATAATTATATTATTTTATAATAGGTGTCAATAATATAATTAATTATATTCCGATGTTTGGAAAGTGCTCTCGATTCCGTATATACTTAATTATTGTATATTTTATAAACATGAAATGATTATTAATTAGTTGATATAATAATATGGTCCTTTATCGCGATGACCTCGATGTGAGTATACTTCCTTTTCCTTCTTATTTTGTAGTATT
Organism: Osedax fenrisi; assembly: GCA_964019155.1. NCBI lineage: Eukaryota > Metazoa > Annelida > Polychaeta > Sabellida > Siboglinidae > Osedax > Osedax fenrisi. The sequence goes on from OZ025245.1 coordinate 18,660,480, forward strand.
ATACTAGTGAGTTATTATTAAATAAGAACATATAATAAAATACAATGCGTAGTAAATATGATATTCGAAAAATGCACAACTTTAAATAAATAGAATTATCATTAGGCATGTAATCATATATAAACTCGAGTGACTAGTGACGTTTAAATATAGCGTCCGACATAGGCAAATCGTGAAACCTTTGTTATCAAGGTCATAGTAAATATCACTGTTATCAGTCATACCAAAGTATTCTATTTAAATCTGCGCTATCATTCCGGTTCATTCCCTTTTTCCGATGATAAATTGTTGCGTAAATCATTGTCTCGGATGACCGTTCACATCGAGATGAAAGTTATTCGACTTCGCGAGGCCATTGTTTGTGAGAAAATAAACTGTCCAAGGATTATTCTATGATATTATTTAACATTACGTAGCTATCTAACGACATTTACTTGCCGGGTCATTAATTTTCTCAGAAAATTCTGCACCTATTCTGCACCTAGTGGTGTTTAGCCAATAGGCCGCACCCGTTCAGAAGTTTACTCGTACGCAGATTTAGCGACGAGTCTTCGGAATCAATCGCTGACAATTATTTAAATGCGAATTAATAAGATTTTCATAAATGTAAGCGCGAAACACGGTACTATCTAGTCGCAATGCTATAGTAGAATAGAGACTTAACTTTAGTATCTCTGACTTTATGATTGTCACCTTCACTATTGCGTTTTGCTTCGCAGCTTTCTTGTTCCGAGAGCTAGCATGTTGTGAGCCACTAGAGATGTTGTTGGTAGTCTGAAAAGTGAGTGCCTGGATGGAAGTTCGTGGTGCCTGGGCAGGTTTTAGTACCCATTTGGCGACGCGGTAGTCTATTACCATTAGCATGATGGGCGGTGCTAACTTTTAGCATCCATCATTTTATTTTATTCAACCTTCATCCTGGCATGATGTTTCTATGCATTTATAAATATATAATAATATATTACATATTATTGTATAGATTATATTTTATTTCTATAATTATTGATAATTTTCTGGTATCGCTATTATCGCTATTATCACTTATATCACTTTAATAGATAGTATCGCTAGTATAGCTATCATCACTCGTATAGATAGTATCACTATTATTTCAATCAATATTACATCATTCCTATCTCCAAAATCACATTCAATAGGATATTTCACATCACCATATTTTTGATTCAAACATCTGTTTTAAGATTGCACTTATATTGCGATTCTCAGCTCTATTCTGAGGCTGATTCTTCCTTAATCCGTGATTAATAATTTTTTCGGCGTGTTTATTTACTCCGTCATCGGTCAGGCAATTTCCTATCAATTAGATGTTCATAGATGTTGATATTATTTTATATTCGCGTAATTATTATATTATATTATTACTATTATAAACTATTATATTATATTATTACTATTATCTATTATATCTATAATATTATATTATATTATTACTATTATAAACTATTATATTATATTATTACTATTATCTATTATATCTATAATCTATAAAAGAATATTTTTAGAATTTTATTTTTAAGAAATAATCATTACTTTTTTTTTAAAAATTTTAATTTATTTTAAAATATTATAACTATTAAAATTATTATATTATATATATTATTACTATTATAACTATTATATTATATATTAGTATTATTAATATATTATATTATTACTATTATCTATTATATAAAAGAATATTTGTTAAATATATTTGTAATATTAAAAATAATTTTCTACACTTAAAAGAATAATTTTATGATAAATTAAGAAGTATTTTTTTTTAATTTATTTATATTTTCCAATTTTTTTTTATATTTGTAATGTAATTTAATATACATTATATTATTTAGAATGTCTATATAAATGATATATGATCCTGGTTTATATATATATATTAGTAAAACATTTCGTAATTGTGTTCATTAAAATATAGATTCTTACGAAACCTGATATATCTAAATGAATTAGTTTAGATATTCCTTCGCTCAGGTAACTTAGACCTATATCCCCCATTTCATTGTTGCCAATCTTAAGGTATTCCAGTGTAAAATCATTGAAGGTGGCTGTATTCGTAAAGATCGGTGGTTACATTTATGCCTTAATGATACTAATAGTGACTAGCGTAATATTCATGTATTGCGTCACGACACACACATATATAATGCAATTATTCAATGAAAGATGTTTCATTTTGTACATGTGTCTCTTCTAACTGCACCACCTCCTATATCTCAGGAATAGTTACACACACACATACATACACACACACACACGGATGGTAGACTATGAACCTGCAATTATCTTTACACCTTCAGAATTTAAATTGCACCCTTTTAGATTTAGTTCATTTATTTTATGTGCGCTCTTTAGAAACTTTGTAATATTTTGTAAATTTTTCCCTCCAATCGAATTATTGCTTATATCGAAAACCTGCAGAGAATTGAGAGGATTGATAGAATGGAGAGGATAGAGGGTGTGGAGTTATAGTTAAAATAATCACTTATATATGATACGTAATAAAGAGGTTTGCCAGTTGTTCAATGTGTGCACTTAAATACTATATGTAAGCGAATAATATATATATAGTGCACCTGTGATATACCGCCACGATAGATATACCATATTTTCATATACTATATACAATATTTACCCTATATCATAATTTGCCTATAATGAATGTGTCAAGGTGTTCATGGATTATACCTAATATAGGAACCACTTTAGTACACAAGTAATAGTAATGAAGTGGATTTAATAATAGGATAAGGGCTCACATTAATGATCCACGAAATATAAAATGGAGACTATATATGCATAAAATAATAAACCTTACAGATAATAATAGTACTGTGTTGTAATATAGCTACATTGTATTTCTGATCTCTAAATTATTAGTATTATATTTACATCTCCTATTATATATTATATTGTGTATATTTTAAATATTATATATTATATTGTGGAATATATTATTATTTTGATATTTTAACAACTATTACGATATTACGCTAAAATATAATTTATAATTTTTTTATCAAAACTTATTAATCCTAATATATCAATGAAGAGCTAAACTTTTAGGAAAATCATTAGATCTCAACTTTATGTTAGATTATTTATAATGTATAAATACAAAATTAATCTTAACCTCATTTCTTAATAGCAATTAATATCATTGTAGAGCAATGTATTAATGATTAAACTAATTTAACCCAATATCGGGTATAGAAAAAGTAAAAGTTTTGCAATAAATTATTTTATAAAATATGATTAAATATAATTCCAAATTATGTCCGAATGATTAAAAACCTTAGATTTTGTGGGAACTGAAATTTTAACAGTTTAATATAATAAATACACATATTTTAAAAATAGTATCTGACTTTACTATTGTCGACTTTCATCCGGGCATGCTGTTTTGCATCTTTCTAATTCTGAGAGCTAGCATGTTATATGCCACTAGAGATGTGGTTGCTGGCCTTTCTGTGTAACATTATAGTAACCCTTTTGCTAATAAGGGTAAATATATCTTTAATGAGGAAGGGAAGAGTGTTGAGGGATAATGGGTGAAGGAATGAGGGAGGGTTTTTGGAAGTAAATTTGGCACGAAAATTTAAATGAAGGAGATTTTAATACACTCACCACATGTTTAAGTACAGCACTGCTTGTTATCCAATTGTATGGCAAGCTATTATGTGCATTGAGACATTTAAAATTTATTGCTGAGTTACATGAACAAGTAAAAAAGTTTCTACATGTAATTATAGAGTTACATTGGATGCATGTATTAGACATATTGATGTGTACATATATATTTATATTTACTATGTGATAATTTTACAAATTCTTGGAAATATCAATAAATATTTTATGGCATTTTTATGGCTTATTTCAATTATAATACTAAATACAAATTACAAATGCATAAACTGTATGTAAATATAGTTATATAGTATAATAATATTAACTAATTAGTAAATAAGATTTATGTAATATTAATACAAATTATTATCTAAAAATAAATAAATGATAACTTATCTTTGTCTAAATTATTATCTAAAAATGATAAATAAAATTAGTTGTTGTTAATAAATATATAAACAGGAATAATGAATAAAGGTGATTGAAATGCATACATAATTATATTATTTTATAATAAATATCAATAATATAACAACATTCCATTCTGATGTTTGGATATGTTTGGATATCTGATGTTATCATCAGCCATGTAATCATGTATAAACTTAATACGAGTGAAGTTTAAATATAGCGTCTAACATAGGCAAATCGTGAAACCTGTATTATCAAGGTCGTAGTAAATATCACTGTATCTCAGTCATACCAAAGTATTCTATTTAAATCTGCGCTATCATTCCGGTTCGTTCCCTTTTTTCAATGATAAATTGTTGCGCAAATCGTTGTCTAGGATACCGTTCGTATTGAGATGATAGTAATTCGACCTCGCGAGGCCATTGTATGTGAGAAAATAAACTGTCCAAGGATTATTCTATGATATTATTTAACATTACGTGGCTAGCTAACTACCTTTACTTGCCGGGTCATTAATATTCTCAGAAAAACTGCACCTAGTGGTGTTTAGCCAATAGGCCGCACCCGTTCAGAAGTTTACTCGTACGGAGATTTAGCGACGAGTCTTCGGAATCAATCGCTGACAATTATTTAAATGCGAATTAATAAGATTTTCATAAATGTTAGCGCGAAACACGGTACTATCTAGTCGCAATGCTATAGTAGAATAGTGACTTAACTTTAGTATCTCTGACTTTATGATTGTCACCTTCACTATTGCGTTTTGCTTCGCAGCTTTCTTGTTCCGAGAGCTAGCATGTTGTTAGCCACTAGAGATGTTGTTGGTAGTCTGAAAAGTGAGTGCCTGGACGGAAGTTTGTGGTGCCTGGGCAGGTTTTAGTACCCATTTGGTGACGTGGTAGTCTATTACCAGTAGCACGATGGGCGGTGCTAACTTTTAGCATCTGTCATTTTATTTTATTCAACCTCCATCCTGGCATGATATTTCGCAAGTATAAAAATATAATAATATATTACGTATTATTGTATAGATTATATTTTATTTCTATAATTATTGATAATTTTCTGGTATCGCTATTATCGCTAGTATCACTTATATCACTTTAATAGATAGTATCGCTAGTATATCTATCATCACTCGTATAGATAGTATCACTAATATTTCAATCAATATTACATCATTCCTATCTCCAAAATCACATTCAATAGGATATTTCACATCACCATATTTTTGATTCAAACATCTGTTTTAAGATTGCGCTTATATTGCGATTCTCAGCTCTATTCTGAGGCTGATTCTTCCTTAATCAGTAATTAGTAATTCTTTCCGTGTGTTTATTGATATTATTTACTCTTGCATATATATTAAATGACGTCACATTTGATCTTTGACCTTTATCTTTAGTTAACCGCGAACTAAATTCAGAAAGTTTAGTGACACTATCGATACCAGTGCACAAGCTATACTAGTGATACTAGCTACTAGCTATAAGGGTATGGTGTATATTATATACAAATACTAGAAAAATAGTCAATGGGTACATAATCAGATAAATGGGTTTCTTTCTTGTAATTAATTACTAGGAATAATTCATTAGTTTTTAAATAGATGTTTACATAAATGGTAGATTTCCAGTTAGACCCATAATGTAATGAAACGCATTGACTCACCTGTATTGATAATTTGACTAATATATATACATATTTATATTTTGTAGTAATTATAAATTTAATGACAAAGGATGAGTATAAACGGAAAAATTAGATGTATGGAAACGGATAAATTAGATGATAGTGTTATGCAATATTTATAGATCTTAGATCGCATGCTGATATGTTATTAGATACTAGAAACTGTATTAGGAATATATATATAGTATAAAGATTATTATTATCTTCTTCATATTTAACTTATTAATTTATTTCGTCTAATGATTTATTATAAGCTCTCGATATTGAGTTGGTATCACGAAATCACTGACCCAATGCCCTTGATATTTCGATACAACCCCTATCATGTATTTTGTTGTTTGACATGTCTAAATAGGTTAGATATTTTAATTGCATAGCTCTTCCGGCGAAGTTAGTTACTCCGTCATCGGTCAGGAAATTTCCTATCAATTAGATGTTCATAGATGTTGATATTATATTATATTATTACTATCATAAACTATTATATTATATTATATTATTATCTATTATATAAAAGAATATTTTTAGAATTTTATTTTTAAGAAATAATCATTACTTTTTAAAAAAATTTGTTAATTTATTTTAAAATATTATAACTATTAAAATTATTATATTATATATATTATTACTATTATATTATATTATATAATAGTATTATTAATATATTATATTATTACTATTATCTATTATATAAAAGAATATTTTTGTTAATATTTTTGTTAATATTTTTGTAATATTAAAACTAACTTTCTACACTTAAAAGAATAATTTTATGATAAATTAAGAAGTATTTTTTTTTAATTTATTTATATTTTCCAATTTTTTTTCTATATTTGTAATGTAATTTAATATACATTATATTATTTAGAATGTCTATATAAATGATATATGATCCTGGTTTATATATATATATTAGTAAAACATTTCGTAATTGTGTTCATTAAAATATAGATTCTTACGAAACCTGATATATCTGAATGAATTAGTTTAGATATTCCTTCGCTCAGGTAACTTAGACCTATATCCCCCATTTCATTGTTGCCAATCTTAAGGTATTCCAGTGTGAAATCATTGGAGGTGGCTGTATTCGTAAAGATCGGTGGTTACATTTATGCCTTTATGATACTAATAGTGACTAGCGTAATATTCATGTATTGCGTGGTGACATATACACATAATGTGTATCCGACACACACACACACACACATATATAATGCAATTATTCAATGAAAGATGTTTCATTCTGTACCTGTTCCTCTTCTAACTGCACCACCTCCTATATCTCAGGAATAGTTACACACACACATACATACATACACACACACACGGATGGTAGACTATGAACCTGCAATTATCTTTACACCTTCAGAATTTAAATTGCACCCATTTAGTTCATTTATATGCACTCTTTAGAAACTGTGTAATATTTTGTAAATTTTTCCCTCCAATCGAATTATTGCTTATATCGAAAACCTGCAGAGAATTGAGAGGATTGATAGAATGGAGAGGATAGAGGGTGTGGAGTTATAGTTAAAATAATCACTTATATATGATACGTAATAAAGAGGTTTGCCAGTTATTCAATGTGTGCACTTAAATACTTATGTAAGCGAATAATATATATATAGTGCACCTGTGATATACCGCCACGATAGATATACGATATCGTTAATTCGACCACAGTTAAAATACATTATTTTGTAAGTGGCATCGAAATATTCAATTTCTACTTTAAATTTATAGAATTCTTCTTATCTTTGTACCCTGTTTTAGTAATAAATTATTAGTTATATAGTTTAATATTTAAATGTTAAATTTTAAATATATTATAAACAGAACATGTTAAAAATCAAATAAACCAGTACTAGAATAAAACAAATACTAGAATGAAACAAACAAATAATGTAATACTTACCAAAATCTGTAATAATAGTAGGTAGTACTTTATTAATTTTATATTTTAATTGTATAATAAATTTGAAACATATATATATATAAATTTGAAACATATATATATACAAACAGAACAAGTTACAAATAAAATAAACCAATATACCTATACACAAACAGTTAATAACAAAACATACCAATAATATTACGAAACAAACAATATAATACTTATCACTATAATCTGAAATAACAGAAAATTATTAATATTGTAGTTTAGTAATATAATACATTTGAAACATATTTATGAAATATATATAAAATAAACATATATGTAATACCGAACAAACAAAAATAAAATAATACTTCCCACTTTATCTGTAATAATAATGAATTATTAATTTTATATAATAGTATATTTGAAATATAGATATAAAAAACCCGAATTTTCTATAACAAAAATAAATTTATAACAAAATATAATAAAGAACAAACAAAAATAAAATAATACTTCACACTTTATATCATTTGGAGTATCTCTTTCAAGTAGGGATGTTGAATAATGTTATCGTTCAATATTCGGTTCCTTATCATATCTATATATTTGATGGTTTTTATTTTTCATAATTTTGAATATAATTAAATTAAGTTTTTAATATCTAACATTAATATAATAATTATTATTTTTAATAATAAATTCTATATTAAAATCAATAAAAATATAATTATATAATAATAAATTTCATTAATTACTTCAATATATGCTGAAAAACAATTATAACACAAACAAAAAAATAAAATACTAGCGATTTTAATTTGTATATGTTTTTAGTATATGACTTGTAACAAGAAAACAAATTTTACTATTTGTATTGTATTGTCAGGGGCCCCTCACAGTTATTTATAACATGTATAAGTCTATGACTTCTTGAGGGGTCTATTTGTATCCGCTATTTGTATTGTATTCAATATATATATATATATATTTGAGATTTCAATGAATAAATATTATTATTATTATTAACCCGTATAATTGTAGTAAATTTGCTAAGTACGTTTGTAAGTCACTTATTCTGACCACCGCGTAGGTGATAGAAATACATACATAATTATATTATTTTATAATAGGTGTCAATAATATAATTAATTATATTCCGATGTTTGGAAAGTGCTCTCGATTCCGTATATACTTAATTATTGTATATTTTATAAACATGAAATGATTATTAATTAGTTGATATAATAATATGGTCCTTTATCGCGATGACCTCGATGTGAGTCTACTTCCTTTTCCTTCTTATTTTGTAGTATTATACTAGTGAGTTATTATTAAATAAGAACATATAATAAAATACAATGCGTAGTAAATATGATATTCGAAAAATGCACAACTTTAAATAAATAGAATTATCATTAGGCATGTAATCATATATAAACTCGAGTGACTAGTGACGTTTAAATATAGCGTCCGACATAGGCAAATCGTGAAACCTTTGTTATCAAGGTCATAGTAAATATCACTGTTATCAGTCATACCAAAGTATTCTATTTAAATCTGCGCTATCATTCCGGTTCATTCCCTTTTTCCGATGATAAATTGTTGCGTAAATCATTGTCTCGGATGACCGTTCACATCGAGATGATAGTTATTCAACCTCGCGAGGCCATTGTTTGTGAGAAAATAAACTGTCCAAGGATAATTCTATGATATTATTTAACATTACGTAGCTATCTAACGACCTTTACTTGCCGGGTCATTAATTTTCTCAGAAAATTCTGCACCTATTCTGCACCTAGTGGTGTTTAGCCAATAGGCCGCACCCGTTCAGAAGTTTACTCGTACGCAGATTTAGCGACGAATCTTCGGAATCAATCGCTGACAATTATTTAAATGCGAATTAATAAGATTTTCATAAATGTAAGCGCGAAACACGGTACCATCTAGTCGCAATGCTATAGTAGAATAGCGACTTAACTTTAGTATCTCTGACTTTATGATTGTCACCTTCACTATTGCGTTTTGCTTCGCAGCTTTCTTGTTCCGAGAGATAGCACATTGTGTGCCACTAGAGATGGTGTTGGTAGTCTGAAAAGTGAGTGCCTGGATGGAAGTTTGTGGTGCCTGGGCAGGTTTTAGTACCCATTTGGCGACGTGGTAGTCTATTACCAGTAGCACGATGGGCGGTGCTAACTTTTAGCATCCGTCATTTTATTTTATTCAACCTTCATCCTGGCATGATGTTTCTACGCATTTATAAATATATAATAATATATTACATATTATTGTATAGATTATATTTTATTTCTATAATTATTGATAATTTTCTGGTATCGCTATTATCGCTAATATCACTTACATCACTTTAATAGAAAGTATCGCTAGTATAACTATCATCACCAGTATAGATAGTATCAATATTATTTCAATCAATATTGCATCATTCCTATCTCCAAAATCACATTCAATAGGATATTTCACATCACCATATTTTTGATTCAAACATCTGTTTTAAGATTTCGCTTATATTGCGAATCTCAGCTATATTCTGAGGCTGATTCTTCCTTAATCCGTGATTAATAATTCTTTCCGTGTGTTTATTGATATTATTTACTCTTGCATATATATTAAATGACGTTACATTTGACCTTTATCTTTAGTTAACCGCAAACTAAATTTAGAAAGTTTAGTGACACTATCGATACCAGTGCACAAGCTATACTAGTGATACTAGCTACTAGCTATAAGGGTATGGTGTATATTATATACAAATACTAGAAAAATAGTCAATGTGTACATAATCAGAAAAAATGGGTTTTTTTCTTGTAATTAATTACTAGTAATAATTCATTAGTTTTTAAATAGATGTTTACATAAATGGTAGATTTCCAGTTAGACCCATAATGTAATGAAACGCATTGACTCACCTGTATTGATAATTTGACTAATATATATACATATTTATATTTTGTAGTAATTATAAATTTAATGACAAAGGATGAGTATAAACGGAAAAATTAGATGTATGGAAACGGATAAATTAGATGTGTGATAGTGTTATGCAATATTTATAGATCTTAGATCGCATGCTGATATGTTATTAGATACTAGAAACTGTATTAGGAATATATATATAGTATAAAGATTATTATTATCTTCTTCATATTTAACTTATTAATTTATTTCGTCTAATGATTTATTATAAGCTCTCGATATTGAGTTGGTATTACGAAATCACTGACCCAATGCCCTCGATGTTTCGATACAACCCCTATCATGTATTTTGTTGTTTGACTTGTCTAAATAGGTTAGATATTTTAATTGCATAGCTCCTCCGGCGAAGTTAGTTACTCCGTCATCGGTCAGGCAATTTCCTATCAATTAGATGTTCATAGATGTTGATATTATTTTATATTCGCGTAATTATTATATTATATTATTACTATTATAAACTATTATATTATATTATTACTATTATCTATTATATAAAAGAATATTTGTTAAATATTTTTGTTAATATTTTTGTAATATTAAAAATAATTTTCTACGGTTAAAAGAATAATTTTATGATAAATTAAGAAGTATTTTTTTTAAATTTATTTATATTTTCCAATTTTTTTCTATATTTGTAATGTCGTGTTTTTATCGTTATACTAACGTATTGGGTTGGGTTTTGGTTGGGTTTGGGTTTAGCTATACAGTTTGTATACCCCGACGTTGTTATGGTTATATTCGGTTATATATGGTTATATATGATCCTGGTTTATATATATATATATATATATTAGTAAACATTTCATAATTGTGTTCATTAAAATATAGATTCTTACGAAACCTGATATATCTGAATGAATTAGTTATTAGATATTCCTTCGCTCAGGTAACTTAGACCTATATCCCCCATTTCATTGTTGCCAATCTTAAGGTATTCCAGTGTGAAATCATTGAAGGTGGCTGTATTCATAAAGATCGGTGGTTACATTTATGCCTTAATGATACTAATAGTGACCTGAGTAATCTTCATGTATTGCGTCGCGACATATAAACATAATGTGTATCAAACACACACACACATATAATGTAATTATTCGATGAAAGATGTTTCATTCTGTTCATACCTGTTCCTCTTCTAACTGCACCACCTCCTATATCTCAGTAATAGTTACACACATACATACACACACACACGGATGGTAGACTATGAACCTGCAATTATCTTTACACCTTCAGAATTTAAATTGCACCCTTTTAGATTTAGTTCATTTATTTTATGTGCGCTCTTTAGAAACTGTGTAATATTTTGTAAATTTTTCCCTCCAATAGAATTATTGCTTATATAGAAAACCTGCAGAGAATTGAGAGGATTGATAGAATGGAGAGGATAGAGGGTGTAGAGTTAGAGTTAAAATAATCACTTATATATGATACGTAATAAAGAGGTTTGCCAGTTGTTTAATGTGTGCACTTAAATACTATATGTAAGCGAATAATATATATATAGTGCACCTGTGATATACCGCCACGATAGATATACGATATCGTTATATCTGTATACATCTGCTATACATGAAACGGCTATATAATCAGGATGGCATTAGATAGAGATGCACGATGTTATAGGTGAATGTAATACTTGCAATTGAGAGTTGTTCTCGAAGGGAGTATGGCCATTAAACTCTTCTACCGAAATATTCATGTTCGATATACGAATTGCAACAATATTTTGGTGTATATTCAAAAATACACCAACGGCCGTCATCTATAGATTTACACAGATTTAGCGAGGAGTTTTCGGAATCAATCGCTGACAATTATTTAAATGCGAATTAATAAGATTTTCATAAATGTAAGCGCAAAACACGGTACTATCTAGTCGCAACGCTATAGTAGAATAGCGACTTACCTTTAGTATCTGTGACTTTATATTTGACGACCTTCATCCTTGCGTTTTGCTTCGTTGTTTTTGCGAGAGCTAGAATATTGTGGGCCACAAGAGATGTCGCTGGCCTTTCTGCGTAACGTTCTAGTAACCCTTTTGCTAATAATAGTTATAGAGTTAGGATCAGGTTAACTATGCATGTACTGTTTGGTTTGATTTGTATTATTAATTGTTCTTATCTTCTATCGTATTATTATACCTCTCGTTGATATGGGTATTGTATGCAATTCATGCGTACAACATAATAGTTACATAGCATAATACATAGTTACGTCATAGTAATGTAAGGTAGACTTCAAGAAATAGACTTAACTGGTACATTGCCACTAGTTTCCTATTCTTCCAGTAAGTCATCTTCTCTGTAATGAGGTTGTAGTGTATATTTATCTCTATTATCGCTAGTATATCTAGTATCACTTACATCACTAGTATAGTTAGTATCACTTACATCACTAGTATAGTTAGTATCACTTACATCACTAGTATAGTTAGTATCACTAGTATAGCTATCATCGTTATTATCACTAGATTTAATATCACTAATATTAATATAATTACATATATAATTACTATCATCACTAGTATAGATAGTATCACTATTATTTCAATCAATATTACATCATTCCTATCTTCAAACATCACATTCAATAGGATATTGCACATCACCATATTTTTTATTCAAACATCTGCTTTAAGATTTCGATCAGATTGCGATTCTCAACTCTATTCGGAGGCTGATTCGCCTCTCAATGTTTATTTCATTTTCTATTGATAGAAATTATTTTTACTTTATGAGGTAGATAATATTTACAAATTAAAAAATCTATTAATCATATTATGTTAAGAGATATCGTGCAACGCCATTAAAATCGCGCCATTCAATGCATAGAGATAGTAAATACATTACTCCGTATAAAGCCTAGCACACAAAAATCTATTCAATGAATTTTATTTATTATGTGATATAGAGGAAATACAAAGCTACAACAATATGTTGGCTTATTTTTACATTTCAATATAATTCATACATAAAAGTATAAATTAATATTTTTTTTATAATATTTCATAGAAAATAGCCATTATAAAGTATTTTCTAATACAATATTAAAATTATGGCAACATATTATTTTGCGCATGTATGTTATTTATATATAGCAATACAAAATAGTAAGATTGCTATACTAGTTTTATCTGTGAGGTTAATTTTATGTATGAAATATATGTAAATAATTATCGCAAAATCGCATTTGAAATTTCACTAATTAAAAATCAATATGAAAAGTACAATTTTTACATATACATTTTACTAATATATTATATAATTGCATAGAGCAATAATTAGTTCTTACACAATATATTTAGAGATGTTTACATATATATATATATATATATATATATATATATATATATATATATATAACAAACAAGTATTTCTTATATTATACGCATCTATATATATAGACTATTTTATTGATTATATATTTACATACAATTATATATATATAGCCTATAGGCTTACTATATTATATAATTTATTTTTTTAACATTTATCACAAAATATTCTTTTTATGCTATTTCTAATTGGATTTAATGTTTAATTTGTTAACATAAACTAAATAACACTACATTAATTAATATTCCATCATAATATTTTTTTTGGTTTTTGACATATTCTATTGTGCGGTATCCCCTTAAAATAGATAATATATTTAACAAATTAAAATCATTTATTTTTAATATGTAAGGCTATTCATATTTTCTAATAATATTGATATATTTAATGAGATATTGAGCGTACACATTCTATTGAAGATTACAACTGGCCTAATATCATGCTAAGGTCTGTAGTGTTAATGTATTACTGTTGATATTATATTAGAATTATAAAATGTTCTATTTATATAAATATTACCATAATTGTTAAGAACTATATATATATTTAGATGATTTTTATATTGAGATTAATTGTAATAATTACTAAAAGAAAATATATTTGAGATTGATGCTCTACCTATATCTAATAAACATTAATTTTTTATAATTAATAGTTAAATGAATTTGAAAATATTTATAATTATTTTTACATTTAAAATAGTGAATAAATTGAAGATTACACAAAAGATTGATAAAGAGGGGTTTGTTAAGATATTTATTAAATATTCGCAATAGGATACGCAGATTAGAAATGTGAAGATTTATTAATAAAGATGCAGTTAAAGGTTGGATTTATCCCAAAAACATACTACTTATCTTTTAATATAATGTATCATTCATAATAATATAGATTAAAAATAATGAATTTAATCAAATAATATTTACTTCTTTTAATCCTATAATAGTATTATAATTTGGTAAAATTTTGTATTATACCTGAAATATTAGTATTTAATTATAATGATATAAATAGTATAATGATATTGAATTACTAATAATCCTGATAAAGAATTATCTATTATATAGTGTAATATACGTTATTTATATTTATTTTAATAAAATCTAATTATATTTTACTAAGAATAGTGTATTTTATACGAAGAAATTAAAATATTATATATTAAAAAATAAATTGTATATTAAGATAGTATTTTTAAATTGTATACATACTCAATCAATATTAAAATATGAATAATTGATTACTGACAATTTTCATCCTAAGAGAAAGAAGTGAATCAGCCCAAGAATACATCACTGACTCATCTGGCCCATCTGATTCACCAACACACGTACTAGAGGTTATTTATTATTTAATTCCACATAATTAAAGTGTTAGTTAATTTGTATCTATAATAAAATATATTGATGTCTACAAAATTAAACTTTATATTAATTATATAATTTACAAATAATAATATTAATAAAAATTAAGTATTATAAAGTTATTATAAACTTATGAAACAAAATAATAATGTATTTCGATCAAAATTATAGGATTTTCCATATAATATCCAATACACTTCGCTTAATGGTATATCTACAATTGTAAAGATAAAATGTTGTTTAATAAATATATATATTCAAATTTGAATGCTGACTTTGAATTATATAATATATGATATTGAAATTTAAATAAATGTATGTTAATTATATATATATATATATATATATATATATATATATATATATATATATATATATATATATATATATATATACATTTATATATATATATATATATATACTGAATATAATGTTATAATTATATTTATAATAATAATTGTCATTTAAATTAAATTTCATTCAAATTATTAATAAATATCGCTGTTTTTTATATAATCTTTTGTAAATAAATCAATACTTATGAATTCGATATGAATATTATAAAAAAAAAAAATTATATTAAGAAATAATTGTACTTTTTAACATTTATTTACATAAATTTACATTGAAGATATAGGTGTTTACTATTTTTGCTTCGTAAAAACAGTTTTTTTTGCCAGAAATATAGGAACTGTATATTTAATATTATATATTTAATTTACCTTATATAATAATTAACGATTAAATATTCATTTACAGAATATGATGTGGCTAAGAATATCTGAAAACTATATTAATTTTATGCATTATAAATAAATGATCCATACATTTTATTACTACTTGATATTAATATAAAAAAGAAAATAGAAATTTTAAATTTGATATAATAGCTTATTTATAGAAAAATTAACAGAGAATAATGTTCTCTATTGTGAAGACATACTTAAAAAAATAAACAGTTAACAATCTAGTCAAATAAGATTATATTAAAATAATAAATGAGATGATAAATCTATCTTGAGCGAATTGTGAAGAGTATTCGGTGAATGGTGAAGCATCAGATATTACCCATACACATTAATGATACAATATTCATTTTAGTTATATGGAAAAGAATATTGGTTAGGGTAATTGGGTTATTGTAATTATTACCTAGTGTAATGGGGTTATCAGTAACTTATTAATATCAAGAAAGAATCTTAGATTGTAATTTGTCTTTATAAATAACTTTCGACTTCATATTCAATATATATATACATAGCTTAAATGTTAACTATGGTAGTGTTTTAAACTAAAATAAGTTAGTTCAGTTATCTAGTTATTTTAAATATGAAAACATGAATATATGCCATTCATTAGTAGGCTATCTATGTATAGATATATGGGTTATATGTGAGTGCCTTTTTAAGGTATATATTACTTTTTTCATAATCAATTATATCATAATTATGTTTATTTAGTATAAATCAATATATGTATTTTACTAGATTGATTTTCATAAAAAATTAAAAACAAAATTATTATTTTTTGAATTCTCCCGCCACTTAAAAAAGGCACAATATATATACAATATAATATCAATTATGATATAATAAATACATTTTTAAAATTACTACTATATTATTATTATTTTATTTAGACAACGTTTAAATATATAATTATATAATATATATTAGTAATACTACTCATACTAGTAATACATCTTAATATATATATATATGTAAATAATTAAAATACATTATTTATTATATTAAAATCTGAAGTAATATTTTATTTTATTTATTTATTTATATATAGTTTATTGACTACAAAAACACTGTGTGGTTATAGGCGTCGTTAGATAATAAAAAACAAAAATAAATAGTGAACGAATAATAAAATAAAATAGAACGAATTACAATGACTTAAAATGAACATACAGTTTACGTTTAAACAATGAAATTGATGTAACAACGAATATCATAAGGAAGAGAATTCCAGCTTTTCGGAGCAATAACCGAGAAAGCAGATTCAGAGAATGCCAACGATGTAGATTGTTGCACCATTCATAATGTGTCACTTCCGACTGGATCTGTTCGAACTCTGAATAGTAATGGATTGAGCTAAATATTCAGGAAATCCACGGTGAATAGCCTTATGTGTAATAAACAGCCTATGTATACAAATATATCTAAACTTAAGCCAGCCTAATGATCTCATTAAATCAGATATAGAAACAATTGAAGCAAAGTTTAGTTTATATAATACACATATAGCACGACTTTGAATAGGTATTTATACATAAGGTTGACAGGTAAATTACATAATAATGAACAGCAATATATAAGTCTGCTGAAAACTAGCGAGTGGATTAAACATTTCGTCATGGCGAAGGAAGGTAAGCTTATTACGAGATTTTCTAATATTATATAGAAAATAGTTGGCAGTGCGAATCATGTTATTAATATGTGGAGAGTAGTCTAGGTGAGATGTTAGAGTGAAACCGAGGGTAGTTATAGATTCAGAAGTTGGTAAAAATAGTAAAAAAGGATGAGTGATTGATAGTGGAGAACTGGGTCTCGAAAATATGATAGTGTCAGTTTTAGTCATATTTAATGAGAGAGAGTTATGAGAGAACAATTCAGTGAGATCAGTAATACAGTTAAACATAGACATTTGAATCATATCAGAATCACTAGAACTAGGAAATGACGTATATATCTGTAGATCATCAGCATAAAGATGATAGTGAATATTGGGATATGTGAGAAAAATTTATTTAATAGGGAGAATATAAATAATGAACAATATAGGCCCAAGAACAGAGCCTTGTATATACATAATTAAAATACATTATTTAATATACAAACTTATTAATATTATATTAAATATAACAATAGTTATTATTAAAATATGCTACTATTGTCAATTGTTGCTATTAAATTATATCAAGTTATATTATATAATTATATCAAGCGAACTCTTAGTCCACCGGTCAATTTAGCATCATCAATTATGACCGCAGACGGTCATAACCATAGAGAACGAAGTATCTTCGTTCTCTATAGAGTTCCCCTTATATGGGCATAACCCAAGGTCATAACTATTAGTAGATAAGTAAATTCGATTTGTATTATATAATATAGAATATATTTTATCATTTAATATAAGTTATATAATAAAAAAATATAATACTTAAATTCTAGTATAACCAAACCATTCTTTTTAAAATTTCATTACATATTATATAATACAAATCGAATTGACAGCTGGACCAATAGTTATGACGGTTTAAATAACCATCTGCGGTCATACCTTTACCGTTAAATTGACCAGCGGTCCAATAGTTGGCTTGATCCATAAATAATTACTATGTTTAATATTAAAATATATCAGTATAAATATAGTTATTATTATTACAAATAATTACTCTTTTTATTAATACTATTATTATGATAATGGTAAAGTATAAGTAATATAATATTACTATATAAATATTAAATATTTGTAATAAACTGGTATGATGTGTAGTACACACTATATTGTCAATACTGTATTAACAATTGTAGATTGTAAGCAAGGTGGTATTAGAATAGGTATATATGTAAGTATACCTACATATAATATTTAATAGTATATTCTCAAACATATCAATAATTATTGTGAAGTGTTTTTAACTAAACTTAATATACTCCAGAGTAGTAAATATGTAACTTATTAGTTATTGACTATTAATTATAAAAAATCAAAAATCATATAATATATCAAGACCTCCTATATAATCTCATATAGAGCTCTATACCTAACCTATATCTAACCTAGGTTATAGGAGGTATTGAATGTATATAGTGTATATTATAGAGAATAAATCGTTTGAGTTTATACATGTTATATATATTTTAATTAAAATGTAAATAGAGTTGTGGATATATAAACATTGAAGTGTGTACATTTAGTTATGATTGGGAAAATATAATGTGTTAATTAATAACTAGAAAGGATTGTAATATATAATCATAGATATAGATTTAATATAAGTTTTTATATCGACATGTATTTGATATCCACTAGTGATATCAGTAGGTATCACATAACTGGATCCAATATTTAATACTTATTTACTCTGTATATTAATTTAAAGATAATAGATAAAGTTCAAAGTTTAGTAAATAATTTCAATCCAGGATTTCAATGTGACAGATTTCATTTCTAAACTTAGTTTTTAAAATTTTACTTTATTAGTATAATATAATACCATTAATATATATACATTTTATTTTAATTTTTAAATACAATGGCAAGTTTAAGCTGGAGTAAATATTTAATGAGGTAATTTTCATTTCTAATAATAGTAAATATTATATAAAATCTATATATAATAAGTATATTTTTATAAATTTATTCACATTTAAAAAATAATTAAAATAAGTATATAATATTAAATATAGACTCTATAATGGATAATATGTATTATGTACTATGATAATATTACACTGTATAATATATGTTAATATTCTATAATCTATTCTATATAATATATTATTTCAGAGAGTATAAAATATAACTTTACAAATTAAAAAATATAAATTTTATTATAAATTTTATATATTAACTTAATCAATAATTTAAATTAATTTAAGGTTATTTAAAATTATTATTTAAATTTAGTTATTACAATACAATGATAATAATTTCTATGAAATAAGTAATTAATATATATTTATTATTAATGTAGTAACTGATACTAAGATACAATTCTAATTTATTTACTATAATTTTAAATAATAAATTAAATTTATAGTCTATAAATAGTAAAACTATATATATATATATATATATATATATATATATATATATTAATATTTAATAGTAATGATATATAATTAAGGAATTTATTATCAAGTTGGTAAACTCATAAATAATTATTATAATAAATGAAGAATATAGAATATACCCCTGTTGTTTTGATTACGATTACCGAAGTCAAATTTATAATAAATAAATAAATAATTTACATGTAACATTGTTACAATTATTGTATACTTTAAAATTATAATAATTATATACATTTTATAATATATCCTACGTGTATAGTTTCCTTATTATGTTACCATTACTGTTACGATTACACTAATTTGTCAAATATAAAAACAAGTATTTCTAATGTTACTTCATATGTTGTAATCAAAACAAACCGGAACCATATTTGATACCGATCTAATAGATTATGTTTAATATTCATTTGAATATTTACTGTTTTCTGATAGTAAAGATACCTGTCTAAAGCGACACACTATTTAATAAAAGTGGCGCAAATTAGAATATCGTATCCCTATTTTTTTCAGTGTATAATCTTTCAATATTGTATAATAATTTTAGTGCAAATAAACCGAATATCATCATAATCATCATCATATCATATAGTATATACGAGTTTAAGAAATATAAACTTTGAAATATAGATTTTGTATAAATAACCACCACAAACATATTCCTCATTACTTTTTTTTAAAAACAGAGCGTCGCTTTAGATCATAATCTATAATATATCATGAATATAACGTGGTTATATCGTAACCATAATTAGGTTACACTTTGCATACCTAGTTGAATGTTCATTACAATGCATTTCCTTTATTTAATTCTTAAACTAACTATGTTTATACCCAAATCCAAGACTTTCAAATAGCATGGATATATGTAATAATCTAATCGTAAAAGCATTATATATATTAATTTAAAGGCCATACTTTGGTATATACGATAATGTGTTTTTGTGTACTTTAATATACATAATTAAATATCTATATACTATATAGTATATAGATATAATTAGAAAATTATCATACTAATAATATAATACCTAAATTATAAGCATAATAAATCAGCCGTACATAATATTAAATATTTATTTATATATATATATATATATATATATATATATATATATATAAGAAATATATTCATATATCTTAATAGGTAAATTGTTATAATACACATTCAATGAATACTAAGTTAGTATTACTAACCATACTTATATTTGTTAGCATCATATAATAATAATAATAACCAATACATTTACAATACATAACCATTACATTTACATGCTACCCACTCGTCTGTTAACGCTCGTCAACCCTCTCATCACACAGCACCGTTAGTAGCACTATAGGTGTAACCATTACTATGGCGATGTCATAACATAGCCTAGTTATTAATGCGGGTTATGGTACGTAATGCGCATATTGTGAAGTAAATATCCGCACACTCTCTATTCCATATAACGAATATCACTAGTGCAACGTCTCATTAGCAATCGGGAATAGTATTAGATATCTATATGATATAGGTTATTAATATTTTCTGTAGCATTACTTATGCGTTATTATATCGAATATATGAGCTATTATATCGTGGATAATTTATATAAGTTGTATCATTACTATTGATTCATTAGTTAAAATATATAGTATAGATTATGTGGATTAATTATAATAGGCTATCATCATAATAATGATGCGCAATACATATTTAATATTGTGTGAGTCGCTTGTGCGAATGTTAATTTCCAATTTTTGAATTTTAATCGTGAATGTGTAGATTTTGTTCAGGTTCCACGCGAAGTATAGAATTAGAAATTAATGTAAATTTATAATTAAAAGTAGTAATCTACGTAGATAACATAGATAACGATTCGTCGATTCAGCAACGATTAATTACAGTTACTCGACGAATTCTAATATTAATATTTAAAGGCGCGCGCTCGTGGAGATATATCCTATATCTCCGACTTACCGGTAACCGCGTCTCCTCATCCGCTAGCACTTCTGGGGTCCGGTGGCGAACTGGGGGCTTCCGTTAGCGGCGCTGGCTGACGCTAAGAAGAATCCCGAGAAAATCAGCGGCAAAATGACGACCGGTTAGCGTCGCGTAATGTATTCAATAGGTCCGATATCAATAAATAATCATCTATTTTACCTATGTATACAATATATACTATATAGAATAATAATACAATTATTGTCGGTATTGTTAATTGCGTTGTTAAACATAATATATACTATATAGAATAATAATACAATTATTGTCGGTATTGTTAATTGCGTTGTTAAACATAATATATACTATATAGAATAATAATACAATTATTTGGTGGGTCGTTTAAACGTCCGTTACAGCCGATGTATTCCTTATCTAATCGCGTGCGGGGGTGTTTATCCTAGTTAAGATATTAGGATACGATTCCACGTTTGTGATTAGATATAGAATATATCGTTATCGCTTGATTTGTCAGCACCGCATCTATGATGAGTTATTACATCATTACCTATTATTACATCATTACCTATTATTGCATCATTACACATTATATATTAGTTTCGTGATTATAAGTTACCTGTTGAAGGGACAGATTTTAAATATATACAAATATAAAAACGGGTATTAAATTATCTAAATGAAATACTTCACTTACAAGACCCATTATAATAAGTTTCAATAAAGTGACATGAAATGATTGAGCTCGTGTACAAGCAAAGTTAGATTGATTAATAATAAGTTATATTGAATATATATTATCGTATGTTATCGTTAGAAAATATACTTTATAATTTCACTATATATTTGCTTGAATCAAATATCAATAAATCAATGAAATTATCATCCACGTGTTAAAATTATTTATTATTTATTTAAAATGTTATTATTTATTAACATAGGGTAAAATAGCATGATATCACTGCACTATCTTCTTCATTATGTATTTTAGTAGATTTCGATCCAAACATAAACGCATAAACATTATTTATAAAAAGAATTCATAGACATTGATCCTTGAACTATTGAAAGTTACTTTTGAAATAATGTAACGTGGATAAAATTAGAATTTCTACAATAAACTAATTCAGATATAATATCCCATAGTAATATCATAACAATATATATAATTCTATTTATAATATATATATATATATATATATATATATATATAATTCTATTTATATATATATATATATATATATATATATATATATATATATATATATATATATATATATGTATAGAATAAGATGAATTTGATAAATTATTAAATATTAAATAATCATTAATAAATTATTATTTTGTAATCAATAGATATATATATATATATATATATATATATTTATCCATATTTTATATTACGTATATATATAGAAATTAGTTATTATGGTATTACACAATATTCATTCTATGATATTTATTATTTAGCTTTAACCAATCTAAATAGTAATTTAAATATGTAATATAAAATTAAATATTATATAAATTATTGAAATTTATAGTATTATATATTTGTTAAATAATTTTATTTTGTATATCATTATTATTTGGTCCTTTATTTATGTCACTAATTAATAGCTATATATATATACTAATACTCTTTAGTAAATAATGTATTCAATTGGTCCAATATCAATAAATAATCCTCAATTGTACCTATGTATACATTATATACTATATATATATATATTATATATAATTTATATTTATATTTATCTTACATTACTGATATTATCATCATCATCGTTACTACGTACTACTTGACTATTAGCCCTCACACGATACACGTAACACATTAAAGCTCACAATAAAGACATAGTATAAATAGTATACATAGTATAAATAGTATACATAGACTACGCCAAGTAGTCACATAGCCTCTGTACACTCTCTATCCTGGCCCTTATCGCACCACTCTACCTGACAAAACACACAACCCTCGGAATGAATTCACATCATTATTGTGCGCAACGATTTAGGAAAGTGTATATTTATTAGTTTATATTGTTGTATAGCCTAATCCTATCATATATGTGTATCCCTACACACATATATACATATATATATATATATATCCTCATACAATGTATGCCATACATATATGCATATATAAATACATACACATACATACACATCCGAACAATTTTTTGAAAATTGGATTTTTGTGAATAAATCAATTTACTACTACTACTATACATTCACACACACACACACATACACACATATATATCCTCATACAATGTATGCCACACACATACACACACACACACACACACATCAAACGCGTAACATCAACAAGCACAGCCGTCACTGTTTATACTATCGCAGTGGAGTGTTTCTATCGTCTCTAGTGCATGTTGTTTACAGCTAGTTTATCTCAAGCCTATATGTGACAAGTTGTAGTCACTGTAGTCTATTATTAGTGGTAGTGGTGTTCATTAGACGTAACAATAGTATCAGTCGAGTTTAGTAGAAAAGTTTTTATTTAAGCGATATATAATAGGAAGTATACATATTCGCTAATGATAACGTACATTATTGAATAAACAAAGAATAATATGAAATATTATAAATAAAAATAAAACAATATATAACGTTTATAGCTACAGTACAAGTGTTTATTGAATTATTGACCGGTTTCTACCAATCTAAGGCAGCTTAGGGTTGCTATGGTTTGCAGAATAAACAAGTTCTTCTCCCCCTAATGGTTAACGATGTTCATCATGATATCGGGGAATCGGGTACTAGTTTGAGGTCACATTATACGTATTTCATCTGGAGGTCACACCTAATTAGCTATACGTTACAGAGTATTATAGTAATTTAATTAGGAATATTCGTTTTCCTCTATATTTAAATAGGTATTCTTATACTCTCATTAGGCTTGATACACACTGAATATTGGGCAAGCGCGTGAGAGTATTAACTCCTATCTTAGATTGTAACTAATAATTAGTTTAAGTAGCTCTTCAAACTAAGACGGTCATCTTTTCCTCATAGTCACTGTCAAATAATTAATATAAATTGATGATACGATGAAATCACTCATGCGTAGAAGGTATAATTAGTCACTAGATCATACTTCCTATTTAGTTATATATATATATGTTGGCATATCATTAATATATACGGGCCAAACTATGGAATATGTAAATTAATAATGTTAATACATTTATTTATTTTAGTTTTGTCTCCTGTTTTATGTCATTTTGAATATCTATTTTCTATATGCAATAAATTATATTATTATTATATATCAGAGAGAGGTGATGAGATCAGCATTTATAGTTATTTAACTAATAATTGCACACACAAACACATACATATATACACACACAAACACATACATAAACACAAAACCTCTTACTTATTTAACGGGGCATTGTTTATTGTTGTGTATTTAATGACATGACATGTATTTTATTACACGACATGTTGAGTTCTAATATTTATATAACGCTTTTTATATATGTAACATACACAGTTTAATTGCAACAATTAAAAAGTGACCTATTATTATGTAATAATAACATTACAATCTAGTAATGTTGTGAAAGACAATCCTTTCCACGTACCTGCATATAATGTGATTTTGATATCCCCTATCACAGGTATTATCATATAGGTAATTTGTACATAAATATTAATTTTTTGTTCATTTTAATATATGTATTCAACCCATAATATAGTAGAGTAAACAAATATATATATATTTTTTTATATTAATGTATATATATATATATATATTTTTATATTAATATATATATATAAGCTGAATGGATTTATCCATCTACTTTGTAAAAGCAATTGAGAATGTTTGATAAGTGTAAATACTATATGTTTACTATACATCACATGGTTCATATAGTAATTCTATAAATAGTAACAATTGTAAGCAATCCACAGCATACTGCAGCGTATTGTTGTGTATTTATACACTCACCTTCGACCTATTGGCAACACTTTTTAGCCATGCTTTATTTACTTTTACGATTATAATTATATATTATTAATTCGGCTGGTATATCTCCCTCACACATGATTTAGTAATAATAATAATAATAATAAATATTTATTAGAAGTTTTAAATTGTACATTTTTTTACGTATGAAATATATAATTATTGATGTTATTAGTACTCCTCTAAAGTATAGGATAGCTTCGGCTGGTATGTTTCACAATTATGATGTATTATGACACCCTTTAGAATGAAATAGATAATGTGTAATTTTTATATATTATACCATTATAAATAAAACATCTCTTATAAATAAATATTATTATTATTGATTGATTTGTTTAGAATTCGTAGGCAAGCAAATATATAGTTGATAGTATAACCTTTTTAACATATGTTATTGTGATAAATGAATAATAATACAAATTTACAAATATAAACACAGATGAATATAATAAACACTTGAATACATGACCTGAACTGTTTCATAGTCATAGTCAAAATAAATCTCTCTCTCTCTCATTCTCTCTCTCTCTATCTCTCTCCCTCTCTCTATCTCTCTCTCTCTATCTCTCTCTCCCTCTCTCTCTCTCTCTCTCTCTCTCTCTCTCTCTCTCTCTTTCTCTATCTCTATCTCTATCTCTATCTCTATCTCTCTCTCTCTCTTTCTCTCTCTCTCTTTCTCTCTCTCTCTCTTTCACTCTCTCTCTCTCTCTCTCTCTCTCTTTCTCTCTCTCTCTCTATCCCTCTCTCTATCTCTATCTCTCTTTCTTACTCTCTCTATCCTGCCTATCTCTCTGTATCTATCCCTTCCCTACTAACTTTGTATACCCACATACACACACACTCACGTGTATGTCTGTAGTAGTGTGTACTTTGGACTATTATTGATCACAACGATAATGACCATACACGTACAATATACATTCCCTAGACCATAATGCAATAGCTATAACTATATTCTACTTTAACATTTAACAATTTCAAAAATATATTAATAAGCAAACTATATCCTTTCCTTGATATTACAATAGCGAATATTCCATTGGACCTCCTACGCATTGTATTGTTTTATTCTATAATAGTGTCATTGATGTTTATATATACTATTATAGTATATTATTAATACTTTATATTAAGTCACCTTATATTATATAATATCTACTTCTCTTATGATATAATCTAATAATATTATTATAATCAATTGAAACTAATAAAATGTAATCCAATGTGCTCCATATAATATGGACCATATTATACTTATAGTCTATATTTGCTTGAATTAATATTTTATAAGAACACCTTATTTATATATATATATATATTGTTCTTATATCTCTACTCATTCTTTAATTTCACTGCTGTCAATTATTTACTTAATATTATATAGCATAACACATTACTATTATTTATGTATAATGATATTCTAAATATAGAACACAACAGCAAATCTCTATGTGTATCCCAGCTTGTAGTCTTGTGGGTTATGTGTGAGTTATATGTTTAAATAATATGTATTCAATATATTTTTGTAGTTTGTAAAACGCTTACATTGAAAATAGATATTGAATAATCAATTCAAAGAAAATATATTTATTTTTAAATCATTTATTAAATTTACAATTGCCGCTCGCAAAAGTTTCAACTATATCAGAATCATCGCTTTATTGTTAACTGTCAATACACACAGCTCTGTATTAGTTAATTAAAACTAATGCAGTTAGTCAAGCCACATCATGGTATACCAATCACTAGCTAGCTAGTGATAGATCCCAGCTTAGTGGCTATCTAGGTATACCTAGTGGGTAGTATGTACTAGGTATTACCTAATCGGTAGAATGTTTATAAAGGTAGAATATATATATATAGAGTTACATTCAATAAATAAGATTATTATTATTAAATAGGCATGTACATCTATATATTTGTCAACAATGATAACATTCTGTCTGGTCTTAATGCACTGCGAGAAGTTCTATAAAAATAAGGAAGTTGATACAAATCTAGAGTAATGACTCATTCTCAATACCATTATATTCTAATCTATATATAGATATATAACAATGTATAAATGTATAGAACATTGCCTGCACTGCATTGCATATACCTGATGTAAAACTGTTAACATTAAGCCGAGAGCCGATATAGACATTATTGTGTACTGATATCCTAGATAGGGAGACGAGCAAAAATGACGAGTTGTGGGTTAAAGGTTACATTTAAAATACGAGTTAATAGTGTATATATATATATATTTTGTATAGATATTTGTGGGTTATTTGGTTTAATTGGTTTAGTTTTGACCTGTTTGGTTTTTTTAGCTGCATTACATCCCAAAGTGAGTCTATACAAATTAATTTCGCATTTCAAATTTAACCTTTAACCCCAACTCGTCCTTTTTGATCGTAACCCTCCTAGATCTAACCTATAATACGCCTGTGTTGCTATTTCTCGGTTGTGTACAATGACTCGAAGGCCTACGCGTAGTTATAACAGGTGTAATACAAAGTATAATGAATATTTATTAATATGTTTTAATAAGTATAAATATTATTATTAATGAATTATTAAGATGTAACAACGTCATAATCATATATACAATACAATAAGAAAGTATCAAATTATCGCTGCCACTACATATCCCTGGCTATATTCACAATGAATCACTACATGTATACTACATATCTCTGATAATATATATATATATATAATAATAAATCATCGCCTTAACCTCTACTTATCGAACAGTTTAAATCAATTATATATTTTGTATACACTTTTTTGTTTATTGTCGTTTTGTTTCATTACAATACATTTTATATCTATTTATCTATCTGTCTACTACTATAGTACTACTTTATAAAGCCCAGACTATATATATATATATTAAAGAATCACCACATTTATCACCACCTTGAATATACACACACAGCCCTGACGATGTACTCGATACTGTTCATGAGATTCGCGTGGAAAGTGAACCCTCGCAACATGCTGCTGTTTGCCTGCCACGCCGCCAACACCTCCATGCAAGTCGTACAGATGGGCCGCTTCGTAGACTACTAGTTGGTATTGCAGCCACTGACCACTACACTGACCACTGCACTGATCACTATATTGACCACTACACTGACCACTACATTGACCATCTACTGACCACTACTACTGACCACTACTACTGACCACTACATTGACCACTACACTGAACACTACACTGACCATTACACTGACCACTACACTGACCACTACACTGACCACTACACTGACCACTGCACTGACCACTCTACTGACCACTCTACTGACCACTCTACTGACCACTACTACTGACCACTACACTGACCACTGCACTGACCACTCTACTGACCACTCTACTGACCACTCTACTGACCACTACACACTGACCACTACACTGACCACTCTACTGACCACTGCACTGACCACTCTACTGACCACTGCACTGACCACTACACTGACCACTACACTGAACACTCTACTGACCACTGCACTGACCACTATACTGACTACTATACTGACCACTACAATGGCTACTACACTGACCACTACAATGGCTACTACACTGACCACTACACTGACCACTACACTGACCACTACACTGACCACTACACTGACCATTACACTAACCACTACACTGACCACTACACTGACCACTACACTGACCACTACACTGACCACTACACTGACCACTACACTGACCACTACACTGACCACTACACTGACCACTACACTGACCACTACACTGACCACTACACTGACCACTACACTGAACACTACACTGACCATTACACTAACCACTACACTGACCACTACACTGACCACTCTACTGACCACTGCACTGACCACTACACTGACCACTACTACTGACCACTACACTGACCACTGCACTGACCTTTACACTGACCACTACACTGACCACTCTACTGACCACTACTACTGACCACTACACTGACCACTGCACTGACCACTCTACTGACCACTCTACTGACCACTCTACTGACCACTACACTGACCACTACACTGACCACTCTACTGACCACTCTACTGACCACTACTACTGACCACTACACTGACCACTACACTGACCACTGCAATGGCTACTACACTGACCACTACACTGGCTACTACATTAACCACTACACTGACCACCACCGCTACTCTATTATTAATAATAGTAATAATAAATATTTATTAGAAGAAAGTTGTACGATTTTTTCGTATGAAGTATATACATTAATTATATTGTTATTTCCTCTACAGGGCTTCAGATAAAGATCAAAATCTTTTCTATGCTGTCGCCCGATAAATAAAAATATAATAGTAATATTTATTAGATTAATTTGTTGTTTGTTTTCCGTTAGTTTTCTAATTTATAATAGTATAAGATTTTTCCTTCTAAAGGGCCCTACAATAATACATCATGTTTTCTATCGGCGTCCTATCTCTACTGAGCATTACAGACATATCCGTTATAGTTTTAGATCTTACATGTCGATTTCGTCGAGCGATTTAAATTGACCAACGCTTGATCTAAACACGTATTCATTATTGTAAGCGAATACTACTGACCACTCTATTGGCTCTACCTAGGATCATTCCATTGTTCCGATATTGAACATACCGTAATTAACGACCATTTTCACCTGCAACCGTTATAGTTCTTAGAACTCTTTAATTTCTACGATTATTTTATTGTTTACATTTATGAACTTTAGATCTAAATCTAAACGTAACCCGAATTACCTATGTGAATACTTCTGACCACTCTATTGTCTCTATTGTATTCTACAACTACCACTTATTACGGCCGCCTGCTTAACTTCTCTAATTTACCCATTTCAATCGAGTACTTTATATGAAATATATACAATTTTACAACATTACTGTTGTTATTATCATTTTAGAAACATAATAATATACTTTTATCGTATGTATTCTTACATAACAGATAGGGTAATACATTAAGAATAATAAGCTAATAAAAATATGATATAGCACTAAATCTATTAACTGTACCTATATTACCACACTGCGAACATAAGTTCTCATTTACTGTTGACATTTAGCCTCTTAATTACAATTAGGTTATTAAATAGGTTTTACTTATTTAATTTTAATAAGCCAATTATAGGTTCTGTTGTTTGACGTTGTATAATAACTACTATAAGGACGCTATATTATAAAGAGTTTAATTATCTGCTAATTAGATAACTTACTATAGAAGCTCTACTATATTCGACAACTAAAACTGTGGATGCCCTTAGGGGTAACATCATTGTCTAGTAACTTAGTTAAACTTTGTTATTGTAAATTATGATTAATTTAATTAAAAAAAATATAATATCAAATTACCAATTTCAGAATTAGCGAAATACATATTACTGTAATAATACTATAATTACTAATAATTATTCTATTTAAAACTAAACATTACCTTACCTTCGTTTAGCTACAATCAAACTCCCGAGGAACAGGAAAAGACTAGGATACACTTCCACGAGAAAGAACTGCAGAAGTTAGCCGAGAAAGAGGCTGCCAAACAACTCAAGGAAAACAAAATCTAAACTCCATTACCGCCACGTCTCTAATTAGGTCAACCAAGGTCGTCGTCGCGTCTTCGTCAATAGATAAACTAGTATCATTCACTATTCAATTACGTACTATATTCTTTGTTATTGCTTTTTTGTTATCGAAATTAGATAAATTCTACCGCACCGATCATTATTGTTATACATTAATTGTGATTTATTTATTCGTAAAATTACTAACCGATGCTAATGTAGATAAGTAATACATTTTTTAAACACGTTTTAAATGTAAATACACATATTCGTTATTGATTTTATTGATATATATATATATATATTGTACATGTTTTACATATTGGTTTTATAAGTATTCGTTTTTATTTTTTTGATATATATATATTGTACATGTTTTACATATTGGTTTGTTCCCTTATATCAGATATATAGATTGATACATTATTGAATAGAATATTCATGCTTTATCCGACTTTTATTGAAATAAATATACACAATAATATACGCATATAGATATAATTTGTAAATATAGAATCTATAGGCATTATAATAAATGACCTCGACAAATATCGTAGATAGTAATTAAATTGAGATAAATAAGTATATCAAATGTTTATGCAACTTAATACAAGTTTGAGATCGATATGATTTAATACTGGTGTTACACCATCGCAATCGTGGTTTGAATACACGAACGGTTACATCATTATAATGCTGTTACCCCCACCCCCCTACATCGCTATGGTAACCAGCGATCTAGCGCGTAAATGTATCGAATTAATTTATAAATTATTAGTTAGATTAAACGAATATGTATTATCATGCCGCGAAATCACTGTTCCTCACCAACACTACACGAGTGTCCGCGTCCAAGCCCCGCCCCCTTCCTAGATACTAGATTTACGGCCCCGCCCCCTAGATGCTGGACTTGGCCGGCTGTTCGAAGGGGTTATTCTTGTCGCTGTAAGGAGACTTGAGGCCTAGCTTCACTAGCGCCAGATCTTTGCTGTTCAACTCCTTCATTTCAGCGTTGTGTTTCTGTGTGTGTGTGTGAAAGTTGTGAGGGTTTTGATAGGTTGACTAGTCTATAATCATTACGCTTATTTATGTAGTATAATCATTGCGTTTAACGCTCTGCTATTAATTATGTTTCATAATAAAATAAAATTATAATTTAATGTATTTTTAATAAATATATTATAATGTGAATGTATTTTTCGCTAATATAACAATGCTTAAATAATATCAAATATAATTGTTATTATTATATATATATATATTAATATAATAAAATCGAATAAGGATTATTTTTAGAATAGGAAAATTTTTAAGTTTCTAATATTTCTCTATAATTGAAGTTTTATAATTTAAAGTTAATGCCTAAGTTTATTAATAACAATTATAATTTGTATTACTATTAGTTTTTACTACAGGTTATCAAACTTGAGATATTATTAATCTCATATTACAAATTATTTAATTGAAATCTTGAGATGTATATACAAATATTTAAATCATATTTTTTTTTTAATTTGTACATAACTAAAATATTTTTATTCGGAATAAAGTGAAACTAATAAATATATTATTTGTTTGCACACATAATTGTATATGAAATTAATTATATTTCAAGGAAATTATTAATGATAAATATATAATAAATTAATATCTTACATAATATTAAATAATAGTTAATTAAAATAGATTTAAATTATATTTTATCATTTATTATGTCGTTCGTGATTTTATATAATGATGGTCAATATGTAATTAAATTGGTTAGATTTTAAGTCATTCAAATTGTACAAAACTCCTATATGTAAAATAAATTTGCAAATAGTTTTTTTGATAAATATAAATTATAAATAGATTATTAACATATATAACAGAAGATATATGTATTAAGGCTTATTATTTGTATTGTATTACCCTATCTGTTATGTAATAATACATACAAAAATTAGTATGTATCAACAATGAATATATTATTTAATATCAACTTTACTGTTGTCTAATTATATATGGGATTGTTTTTTTATAGTTAAACTATATATAAATATGTATATATATATAATACGTATATAAAATTGATATTATAAAATAAAAGTGAATATATGGAAATATACACTGGTGTAATGATGTAAGAATACATCATCATGCACATATGTATAACAGTTATATGAGGAGCATTTATAGGTGTAGATAGATAGATAATAGTTTATTGAATAGATTCAATACGATGACTAACATACATAATAATGACATAAATATATAAATAATAATAAGAAATATAAATAAGTTGTGATTTACCCACACCGAAAGTAAATAAAATAATAATAAAGGCAATATTTGGGATGTTGATCATAATATCTGAATTCAATCATCAACTAATACTCATCATTTATAATATGATATTGGCTTTATAAGCGGTTTATAATGCTTCAAAATAATATAACATATTTTCTGTTGTTGTCGCTCATTTCTTATAAATAATGTTTTAAATAATATTATTTTAGCAGTATTTTTTATAATACATTGACCAACAGTTAAAATCCGAGGACTATTCAAGTTGTACATGGAAATGATAGAAACATTAACATGGAGTAGATATACATTATATTTGAATCATTTGAATAACATATGAAAAGGTTTTAATATTTATATCATATCATGTAATAGAATACATTATATGAATAAAATGATAATTCTACAAATATAAATTATAAATTTTTACACAAACAAAAATATAAGATGTATCATATAATATTATCTACTAACTTAAAAATTAATATGTATACAAAATAAGTTATATAAGAAATGATGTAATTATAGCATATATTTCACACACAAATTAATCCTAATAAAATAAAAAAAATGTTTATATCTTATTTTTATAATTTAGCTATAGTTAATTATAAAATCAAGTGTTAATTTTTGAAGAACAAAATTATTTTTAAAGACATTTTTTTTTTAATATTATATTATCTTAACCAGTGTTTCAGTAACCAGTTACTATTGTACTCTCTTGGTGATTCAATACAACTTTAAAACCAATTTTTTTACGAATAGTTTTATTTATGTTTTATATTTATATTTAGTAGTAGAATAACTATAGTTAACTATAGTTATTCTACAATATATATATTCCTTACTGACACGACAAATTCATCTGCTTCATTAAATGTACATAAATGAGCATATAAGTGTATAAATACTAGTGATGTAAATGATGCTCAAATCTAAAGCATGATGCAGTCTCAGTCTCGGTTACCTAAAGTCTCAACTCGGCTCGGGCTCGTTTGGTTAGAATCTCGGCTCGGCTCGGGCTGGTTTATTTTCCGAAAATGAAAGTCTCAGCTCGTCATTAATAACCAAAAGTCTCGGCTCGACATAAAAAAGCTTGGCATCATTTACATCACTAATACGCAGTTACCTGTGGTGGCATACACATAATGCTCATCTGCATCATTATGTATATATGATATTGGCGATCATTAGTTATATTATATATATATATATAGGTTCAATCACTGTATTGTTTCAGGAAGAAACTAAAACATTATCTAAATACTTCGTAATTTATTATTGTATACGCTTTATATAATCTTTATATCTAATTTAATTCAATTTTTGTTATTGTGTATTTTCTGTTCGCTCGTTTTAATTATCGTTCGTTATTGTTATATAAGAGGGTAGCCATATCTGTGTTAAAATAAACAATTCAATATAATATATATATATATAAGTGTATATATGTATACATTTTTTGTTATTGTTATTTTTATTTGGTGGAGTCCTTTCATCTCATCCAGGAACTTAGATGAAGTTTTCACTTATAACCATATATGGCTCTAATGTCCCTTCGAAGCCGCTCTCATGTTAAGGCATCCGTGGTTTTAACGAGAGACGATCATTTATTTATACACAATTATATAAGTTCACTTATAAATAATATTTTAAGACCCATTTTATAAAATTAATGAATGGTCTGGATGAGGCTCGAACCCGTGTCCTACTGCTTGTGTGTCTGACGCCTTAACCACTGAGCCACACAGGCAGTTTAGGTTTTTTGAGCTATACATATATATACACACGCGTGTACCCACACCTACACACACGCACGTGTACTAACGATATTCATCTGCATCATGAGATCGCGGAACTGCTCAACCGTGACGTCCCTCAGCGCGGGTTCGTGCTTGAGGCCGTAGTGCAGGACGCTATCGAACGGTCGCTGAACCTTATCGTCCACTAGGAGGCGTTCCTGTAGCACGAGCATCGAGTGGATGATGTCCTTGGTGGTCACTCCGCACCACGGTACCTGACCTGTAACGGCGGCCGTCGTTATTGGAACATTTATCGACGATTAATATTATACACTTTTTATGAAATGATAAGTTGATATATATAATTTTTATAAGATAATAAAAATTATATTTTAAAATTATAAAGTTGAAATAGTTAACATTTTTCAACGATTAATATTTATGGAATTTAATAATATTCGTTTGCATTTTTCGTACACGTACTCGTAGTTTTCGTACTGGGGCCAGTTTCTATGACATTTAAATATGATGCATGCCAAGCGGTAGCATAATTGTCCTGCACCATAACCATGACTATATGAAAATCGAGTTGTTCGGACAATTAAAATAAAGACATAGTCTAGTTAGAGGGGAATGTTGTGTAGTGCACACAGTTGCGTATAGTAGTTATTTAATTATTTAGTTAGTTGCATATAGTAGTGCCACCTATAGAATCAGTGGGGTGATTTATAAACAAATTTATAAAAATTGTAATTTTCACTATTGACTTAAATTTAAAAATATATAGTGATCGATATTATTCCGTATATAACTGTAGAAATAATGATAATAATAATTTTATATTTTAGATTCACAACATATATTAAAATGTAATATTTAATATAACTGACAGATATAACCATTAAAGTTATACATATGATATTAAATAAAATTGATTTATAATTTTAAATAAAATCTAAGTTATTATATTAATGTATAATACTTTACTTAATTTAGTATATTTATAGAATATAATTAATTAATAATAATATATTTAATAATTACAATAATATAGCTTAAATTTAATTATAGTAGATATAGTATATTACTTATTTTCGTACTTTTTATTGAATATAATATTCTGAATATATTTTTAAAATATAAATTCTATAGTATATTATCTAGGGTTATACTCGATATTATTTGTAATTATATTATTATAACGATTATATATTTCTATAATAGTTATAATCGTATATCTAATAAATACTGCAATGCACTCAAATAAGGAATACACATTAGATAAATAATACATTTATCTATTAAATAATCTATTAAATAATCAATACATTTTATTTAATATTATTAAATATTAGGAAAGCGACTGCTATTAATAACGTCCTTAGAAACGAGCGAAATTAACGCGGCGCATTATAATGCATACGTCGGAACAACGCGATGATTATAGCGTAGGCTTCGACCATGCGTAGGCACTGTAACATTCGAACAACCGGTCGCTAGATGTACCTACGTCGACGTCTTTCGCCTGGTAAAGCGCGGCTATAATATAATAATTATAATATTTATTTTTCATCCGAACAACTGGCATATCTACTCGATACTATCTAGCGCTAGTGTATGATAAGTTTAAAATAGGCGCGGGACAATCTTATCGGAGCAACCGGCCCCTGTAACACGGGAATCAAGTGGATGATATCATATATACTTATCAGTAGATAATATATAATTATTATTATTATTTATTTAAGTATATGCACTTTTTAATGATAATTATCATTTAAAAAGTGTATAAATTATCGTTAACAAAAGTGTTTATATTATAATAAACTGGTCATATACTCTCTATAATAGTGTATTGAAAGTAAATAATTTTTGAAGTTTTGTAAAGATAACATAATAAGTAGTATAAAATTACATAACAAATATTTACACATTACAATTAGTAAATTATAAATATATATAAATTATACATTAAAAAAAAAAAAAAATCCATTACAAAATATTAAAAATATAATCCATATATTTCAATAATTATAATTATTATTTATTTTTTATTAAAAATATTTGTTTACATTTATATTTTTTCGGAAAATTCATATAATATATTTTTAGTTTTAACAATTTTTTTCTTTCATTTTTACTTTTTTTAAAAATAATGATATGTATAATAATTGATATATATATATAGACAGACTATGAAATAATGTAGTTGCTATTTTATAAATATTAAAAAAATTACATTTAATTTATTATTTAAATTTTAATCTACCCGATAATAATCCTATCAGTTCAATTTTAAATTTGCATTAGCATTGTTAATTAATCTAATAACTGATTAATTTTGAACATAATTTAGAGTTATAAAATATTATATTAAATGTATATCTCGTCAAGAATATATGTTATGTATGTAGTATTCATGAATGACATTCTCACAAACTAGCTTACTGTTCTCCGCTACACATACCCTATACAATGTATAGTATATAATAGGCATGCGTGTTTACATTGTGATGGCAACATAATAGCAGCATTACGAATTAAAAGTAGCGTAATATACTTTTAATGGCAACATAATAGCAGCATAATAGCATGATGTAAACATTTGAGGCTATTTGTTATACTATTATGTTGCTATTATGTTGCAATCACAATGTACATTTTAGGCTATTAGTTATGCTATTATGAGGCTATTACTGTTATCTGGGTGTGTATACTAGACAAACCGTGCAGCACCTCCCACAGCACCGCGCACAGACCGTACACGTCAGACTTAATCGTAGAACTGTCTCCGTTCAGAATCTCCGGGGCGAGCCAGTTGAACGGCCCGTGTAGCTGGTGCTCTTCTACTAGTTCTGCACGGGGGGGTGGGGGCAGGGGTGGGGGTTAGGTAATTATGGCTACTATATGTGTGTGTGTGTTTGTATATCTGAATATATATATATATATATATATATATATATATATATATATATATATATATATATATATATATATATATATATATATATATATATATATATATATATATATAACTATATATAGATTGATAATAGATGGTACTTCTCAACCCTGTAATGAGTCATTTTCGTAAATTCTGACTAACTGATTTATTAAGCCTCACTTATCTAAACTACAAAAGCAAGCTAGTATACTTGCTATACTATATATAAACACATTCATATATGTATATATATATATGTATATATATATATATATATATATATATATATATATATATATATATATATATGGGTATGATAATATAAAACAATACGCCATTGTATATATTATTGTCTATTACCGATATTAATAACATTGTTTCACAATTCACAAACATAACATGATTTATTATTAGGATTTACTATATACACGAGTGGTACTTGCAAAATAAGAAATTTCTAATTTTCCATACACGGAAAATAGAACTGTTTTATAAAATGAATAGCCATTCACTAACTAAACGAATATTATATATATACACAGAGATACTTCTATATATTTCATAACTGTTATTATGTAGGGGTGCTACAACAGGGAAGGGGGCGGCTGAAGGGATATGTCCCCCTCACTTTAAAATCTAGGGGGACCTCCTATGTATTGGACCCCCCCCCCCTTTTACCACACAATTTATTTTGATCGGTCGGTCCCCCCTACATACACCCCATCCTAGTCATACGATAAGAGGCATGCTATACGGAGGTACGAGCGTGTATACATAAATACATATGGTGGCGCTGAAATTAGAAGTGTTTTATAAAATGAATAGCCATTCTTTCAATAAACCAAATTATATATATATATACAGAGATACTCCTATATATTGCCATTTTCATGACTGGTCATACGATAAGAGGCATGTTATACAGAGTATGAGTGTATATACATAAATACATATAGTGGCTACAAGCTGCGGTGATACCTCCGTTGTCCATGTTGAGTAGCGCCTGCTGAAGGGGATGGGGTGTGTCATCTTTCATCAGGTCCGTCTCGCTGTTAACGCAGTGCATACGTTAGTACGTCATTACATATATGAATGAATGAATGCATGAATTCAGTTTATAGACAAAGTCTAAGGAGAATCAGTGAAAGCGATTAGCTTTTTTAATTCGATATCTCCTAACAGTAGTATAATATTAATATTAATAATTATAATATTAATATTACAGTCTGTTACACTGTTACAGACATATGTCTGTTACACTACAGTAATATATATATATATATATATATATATATTACTATAGTAATTAAGTATAGTAATTAAATACGAATCATTGAAAATAAATAATTA
This sequence comes from Osedax fenrisi, assembly GCA_964019155.1. Lineage (NCBI taxonomy): Eukaryota > Metazoa > Annelida > Polychaeta > Sabellida > Siboglinidae > Osedax > Osedax fenrisi. Next base: position 18,700,463 of record OZ025245.1, read on the forward strand.
AATATAAATCACTAAATGTGAATCAATAAATATGAATCATTGAAAATTAATAATTAAATACGAATCACTAAATGCGAATCATTAAATATGAATCATTAAATATATATAATTAAATATGAATCATTAAATATAAATCATTAAATATAAATATGAATCATTAAATATGAATCATTAAATATAAATAATTAAATATGAATCATTAAATATGAATCATTAAATATGAATCATTAAATATAAATCATTAAATATGAATCATAAAATATATATAATTAAATATGAATCATTAAATATAAATCATTAAATATAAATATTTAAATATGAATCATTAAATATATGTAATTAAATATGAATCATTAAATATGAATCATTAAATATGAATCATTAAATATAAATATCTAAATATGAATCATTGAATATGAATCTTTAAATATAAATATTTAAATATGAATCATTAACTATGAATCATTAAATACCAATCATTAAATATGAATCATTAAATATAAATAATTAAATATGATTCATTAAATATGAATTATTTAATATAAATAATTAAATATAATAATTAAATATGAATCATTAAATATGAATCATTAAATATAAATCATTAAATATGAATCATTAAATATATATAATTAAATATGAATCATTAAATATAAATCATTAAATATAAATATTTAAATATGAATCATTAAATATGAATCATTAAATATATATAATTAAATATGAATCATTAAATATGAATCATTAAATATAAATATCTAAATATGAATCATTGAATATGAATCTTTAAATATAAATATTTAAATATGAATCATTAAATACCAATCATTAAATATGAATCAAATATAAATAATTAAATATGATTCATTAAATATGAATTATTTAATATAAATAATTAAATATAATAATTAAATATGAATCATTAAATATGAATCATTAAATATAAATCATTAAATATGAATCATTAAATATATATAATTAAATATGAATCATTAAATATAAATCATTAAATATAAATATCTAAATATGAATCATTGAATATGAATATTTAAATATAAATATTTAAATATGAATCATTAAATATGAATCATTAAATACCAATCATTAAATATGAATCATTAAATATAAATAATTAAATATGATTCATTAAATATGAATTATTTATATGAATTAATATAAATAATTAAATATAATAATTAAATATGAATCATTAAATATGAATCATTAAATATAAATCATTAAATATGAATCATTAAATATATATAATTAAATATGAATCATTAAATATAAATCATTAAATATAAATATTTAAATATGAATCATTAAATATGAATCATTAAATATATATAATTAAATATGAATCATTAAATATGAATCATTAAATATGAATCATTAAATATAAATAATTAAATATAGTAACTAAATATGAATCATTAAATATGAATCATTAATTATATTTATCATTCTTCGAAATATAATCATATAGAAATACATTAGTTAAAAGTAGAAGCAGTTACTATTGCAGATATAGCGAGCGAACCTCCTGTACTCGCTAATAGTGAATATAGTGAGGGTAATAAATGATAGGTATAAAGAGTTATATTCTATAAGAAATATTACAATAAATTTAAACGCGAAGTTAATAAGAAATATAGACTCATTAGTACGGACTGCTGCAATAATTTATCAGGCAGTGTTATATATATAAATAATATTTTTACAATAAAATAATAAATATTTAATAATATTTATGGAAATAATACTCAGGGAACAGATATTCCACCTCCCGAGTATTTAAAGTGGAGTGAATATCTTTATTGTGACTCTACTCTTCGATATACATATATATAGGTGGTAAAATAAATTTATAGTATATACAAAATTAATTTAAAATATTATATATATAAGATGATAAATGATAATATTTTAGTTTTGTTGAGTAAATATATATTTATAATGGTAACATGATCGACAAGAAATTTAATTGAGAATATTAAGGACTTCCAGTCGGGTGGGATAATAATTGATTGAAATATTGATTAAATAAATGATAATAAAATATAATAATAATAATACAAACAAAAGATAATAATACAACATCAATAATAATTAAAATATAATAATGATAATATAATAATTATAATACAAACAAAAAATAATAATATAAAAACAATTAAGCCCATGTCACACCGAAATGATGGCCGATATCGCTACGATATCGTAGCGATTTTTCACCGATAAAAAACTTAGAGAAATCATATTTCTAATCGGCATTTTAAAGTCATTGGAAAAATAATTATTGCAAATTTAAATAAATAAACAATTTAATTTAATTAATTTTATAAGATAATAATACAATTTAATTCAAATATTAATTAAATATAAACATTTATATTACAGTCTGAAATAGCACCAATTGTTTACACCAATTTTAAAATAGCGCGTTCTTTATTACAAAATTATTAAGTAACTAGGTTACATAGTAGGTACGAACTGTTCTTAAATGAGAATGACATTTTTTATAAAGATGCTATTATGATAAAATTAATTTTATATGATTTTATATAATTTTTATTTAATTATATACCAATTGGTAACATTGGAAAGCTTATTAAATTATATGAAATATTAATTTCAAATTATAAATATGCATTTTATTTATTTCGTTACTGAGCATGTTTTATAAACATGCGCAGTAAAGAAATCGTTGAGAAATCGCTAAATATTTAGAGATATCTCTAAATAGTGAATATCGATATTCATCGCGATATCGGTAAGATATCGGTGGGGGTGTCACACCGAGAGAGAGAAAATCGGTGAAAAATCGCTACGATATCGGCACGATATCGTCCGATTTCTTCGGTGTCACAGGGGCTTTATAATAATATACTGATGACACCACTGATACTAGACTAGATACCACTAACACTAAGACTAGATACCACTAACACTGAGACTAGATGCCACTAACACCAAGACTAGATACCACTAACACCAAGACTATATACCACTAACACTAAGACTAGATACCACTAACACTAAGACTAGATGCCACTAACACCAAGACTAGATACCACTAACACCAAGACTAGATACCACTAACACCAAGACCAGATACCACTAACACCAAGACTAGATACCACTAACACCAAGACTAGATACCACTAACACTAAGACCAGATACCACTAACACTAAGACTAGATACCACGACTAACACCAATACTAACATTTCGCACATGTATTCGAAGTTACAGAGTTTAGCGGTGCTCATGTTGACCAGCTGTACTGCATGCGAGGTGATGCTGCAGTGAAGCAGGTTCTGCTGATGGATGTACAGCAGGGCGTCGGCTAGCTGGAACATCACTACGCACAGTTCTATTACTGTTAGCTTCTCTTTCTGTGGGGTGTGGGTGGGGTGGGGGTTAGTATGGGGGGAGGGGAGCTAGTGAGGGGTCAGGAGGGGGTCAAGTGGGTGTTGTAGTATGCTTATAGAGAGCCAATGCGGAGGTAGAGGCTAGAGGCTATTATTGTATAAATGCATGGAACATTAGATATATATTTATTGTATTTTTATTAGCTTCTATTTATTTGTAGGGTTAGAGGGTCAATATCATTATAGTTATATTTATTATATTATTGATAAACAAAAACTTCTTATTATTATTATTAGTCATATTATTTATTTCTATCAAATAATAAATATATAATTGTAATATATATAATTAGAAATAGTAATTGGAAATATTAATCTAAATATAGATGATTGCCTCGACCGGGGCTCGAAGCGAGGCTTACGTACACTAGCCCGTTGATACCTGCAGCAGTACTACATTATTGATGTATTAAACATTAAATACTTACATATACAATAGGTGACGCCAATAGAAAAGATTACAGTCTATTTTTAAGCCCTTTATTATTATTATTTATTTGAGTTTATACATTTTTTAATGATAATTAACATGTGTGTTTATAATAACATGAATCATGTTACATGATAATTGGAGAAAACAATAAAATGGTAATGTATGCTCGAGATATATTAAATAACAAAAAAATACTTAATTTTTTACAAGAAAACTCTATAATATAATCTACAAAAGAAAGAGAACGAAATGTTTTCTAATATATACTAATAGTGTCAGCGAATATACATAGGTGAATATTGAATCGTTCAATTATGTTTGCATAGTAGTTCTTAATTCAGAAACACGTTGCTAAAATTATTATAAAATAGGTGTTATACAATAGTAATGCGTGATAAAATATCTCATAATAGATTTTTAAACTAAACATATAGGTTATATCAAAAGATAGACAAAGTTTTTAATATTAATTTATCAAATTTTATAGTTTTAAACTATATTTTTATATTTAACCCTATTCTAATCATTATAAATATTTCTATGAGCGACATTGATCAGTAAATTAAGTAATTCCGTAGTTCTATGTTTTAGATGACGCAATAACTAACATGGTGATGAAACTTTGATATAATAACCTACCATATGATGTAATACTATGATATAATAACTAATCAAATGACGCAATAACTAATCCTATGATGCAATAACTAACCCTATGATGAAATACCAAACCATATGATGCACCAACTAATCCAATGACACAATAACTTACCCGATGACATAACCCCGTGATGCAATACCTAACCCTTTTATGTAATACCAAACTCTACGATGCAATACATAACCCTATTATGTAATAACTAACCCTATGATGCAATACCTAACCCTGTGATGCAATAATTAATGCGATGACATAACTATATGATGATATACCTAACTCTATGATATAATAACTTAACGCTATGATGTAATTACTAACTCTATGATGTAATAACTTAACCCGATGATGCAATACCTAACTCTATGATGTAATAACTTGACCTATGACACAACAACGACTAACGCGATGATGGATCACGTGGAACAGAGACCCGCAGTCGATACGCTCGTAGATCAGAATGATTCCGTCGAGGTTGTTAGTCTGACTGGTGCCCATCAGCAACAGGATGTGAGGGTGGCGCAGCTTCCTGCGAACCGATGACGGCGATTATAACAATTATTAATAATTATTATTATTATTATTATTATTATTATTAATACATTAATGACCCTATATTATAATATATATTAAAGGTCATTAATATATTAATATATATATTTGCTTGCGATATCAATTGATAATAATAATATATTTATTAAAGGGGCTTCACACCGACTCGAATGCAGTTATTAACTCTAATTATTAGAGGTTAAAGTTTAACTATTTTATTTAAATCTCTGTAAAAGGGGTTTTACACCAAATTATTAGAGTTAATAATTGAATTAGAGTTGGTGTGAAACCCTTTTTACGGATGAGAATTTATTTTATTTTAAATATTGTATTTAAATATTAGAGTTAAACTTTAACCTCTACTTATTAGAGTTAATAATTGCGTTCGAGTTGGTGTGAAACCCCTTTTAGCGGAATTGTGTTGGTTTTCTGTATCGTTTTCGAGTTTATAATATTAATATGGTTCTTCGTCGTAAACGAGCCTCACAATAACGTAGCTGCATACGTACGTTCTGTTGTTGTCAACCGTATAACGGTAATTGTTATCGCAGACACTTAAGCTGGCCGGTCCACACCCGACATACGCCATCATACGAAATAGAATTATTCCGATTTTCTGATTTATACCGGCATAGATATATATATTATATAGATATATGCATATATATATATCCGCTCTCGTGTTAAGGCATCCATGGTTTTATACGAGAGCCGATCATTTATTTATACATAATTTTATAAGGTCACTTCTAAATATTATTGGTGTTCCGGACGAGGCTCGAACCCGTGTCCTACTGCTTGTGTGTCCGACGCCTTAATTAACTGAGCCACACGGGCAGTTACACTACACCATATATATATATATTGATATATATTATAAAATATTACTGTTAGCTACTGTATTGTATGTTATGGTAAATAGTGATCTAAACAATGCATCGGTACACGAGATCAGTGTATACATGAAGCGAGTATTTACTTTACTATACTTAACACTATTTGGTGTTGACACCACAATAGTTGGTCCACTATTAATTCACTTTTTACATCCACATAGCTGCTGCTTCAAATTTTAAATTTGACAATTTATGAGTCATTTGAAAAAAATAATTGAAAAGCCGATATCTATATACGAGGAGATTACAAATGGGGCTTATTTTTGTATGAAGCCACTGGCTTTAAGTGCACTGGTTAACAACAATGTATAGATATACAAAATGAATAAATTATCATAAAAAATGGTATTATATTATATTTAATTAGTATCTTTCTAGGAACTACGGATAGCGATTCGCGCGAAAGAAGGACATTGGAGGACACGTGTAATGAACAGCTCCACCTGGTGAGGGTTAGGTAATGATCTTTAACAAAGTAGCAATGCAATTTATCTAGAAATAACAAAAAATCATCTTTTATAAAACACTATTAATTAAAATGTACACCATTAATTATTTATTGTGTAATTAAATATCCTAACTGGTATACATTTATTTATAATATTTTATAATATATATATATATTTAATAAATAATAATTATAATTATATAACTGGTTATACAAATTTAAAATATATGTTTTAAAAAACATTTTTTATAAGACACCTTTATACATAATTATATTGCATAATATAATTTATAATGCACATAGGTATACCTATGTGAATTATAAACGTAATTATAAATAACACTATATTTATAAAATAATTTCTATAGAAATATCCACAACAAAATCATGTAAATTTGTATGTATATTTCAACAATATGTTAATAAACCCAATAACACCCAATGTAGACATGTATGTACTTTGTATGTATTAATCAATACCTTGCATAATAGAAACAATAGAAAAGTAGTTACATTTATTCAATAGCACTAATTTAATTTATTTAACATTAAATTAATGTTGAACGGAAGGTTATATTTCCAATATATATTAACATGTAAATATGTGCAATGGTTTGTGTACATATATAGCAGCCCCCTGATATAGTGTGTAGTGCCGTAGCATCTATAGATAGAGCTATGCAACTACCTCTGCAGCATCAGTAGTAGCAACGATGCATGCACTCCACTACTTACTTTAAACAATTGTCATTATGTCAGGCTCACTATTTATATACATTATTATATTATATTGATTATATAAATTATATATTTTCTATTCGCTGCCCTCATTGTCCTTAATCTTTCGAGGTACTGGTCCTGTACTGAAGAATCGGTCGCCTATCCGTAGAATCTACCCGAACGAAGAGTTTCCACCATACCGGAGAATCTATCATATACGTGGAGTCGACTTCATTTCACTGCTTACTATATTATTATATAATACCTATATATATTACGTTACTCGAGGTCATCTATTAGCTAGCAAGTGTATATATAATGGCAGTTGTATGTCATTATTGCAATGAACCTGCTTCTAGCTCTGACCTACCATGTAGCTCGTGTAAATCATTCTACCACCATGTATGCCTCTTCCCAGCATCAATTATATCCAAATCATGGACTCATATCAATGGTCCCCCTCCATCATATGCCCTTGCCATTTTTTCTTCCCCTAATTTCACATTTACATGTCCCTCTTGCCTCCTAAACACCTCATCAAATACATCTACTACATTCTCCTCTCCTCTAGTTACCCCTACTCCTATACATCGTAATAATCCCCCCATCCGACCTCCTATACCTGCCCAATTACGAATTCCCAAACTTATGGAACTTAAAACTTTCCCCCCATCCTTTATAACCGCTAATATCCAATCACCTTATCCTTATCATAAATCGTATGCATCTGCTATTATATCATCTTCCTCTCCTACCCCTATTAAATCTCCTATCGTCCACCATGTACCTCCTATTTCTACCATACCCTATACTCTTCCCATACCTCGTAAACTTCAACTAAATAATATTATTCGTAACAATTCACTTGTCATTGAACATTTAAATCCCTCTGATATGAATACTGAATTCATTTCATCAATCCTTATACATATGCTACTGCCTAAAATATGTATTTCTATAGTAAAATTTAAACACAACAATGCAATCATCCAGTTCTCTAGTAAATCATTTTGTGACATGTTTTTCAGTAGATTTAGATCTACTAAAGTTAATCCCCGATTCTCACACCTATACTTACTAAATTCCCTACCTTATAAAACCCGTTTATTAGGTAAAATCCTTTATCATGCATATATATTAAAACTAACCCCTATACATACTAAACCTATATTTAATACATATACAAAGTCATTTGAATTACGACTTACATATAATTATATTGACTGGTCTCTTCCACCAATTACCATACCTCCAACTCTCCTTATTCACTGGGAATCTTCCTACCTTAAATTTAAATCTTCCGTTCCCTCATTTATTAATCTCTCCATTAATACTAATTCAGACCCCACACCTAATAATCCTTCTGAAAATTCCAACTCCCCTTATATTCCTGTAACATCAACTCCATCTATTGATTTAAATAATTCCACCATCCTAAGTGATCCAGTTGTTGATTAACTAAAATCTAATCATATATCCACACCCTCTCTAACTAAATCTGCATGACTATCTGAACACATTGCCCTAATAAATATTCGTTCTCTTCGTTCCTCTTCGCCTCACTCTTATTACCATTCCTTAAAAAGTCCAATTTTAGTATTATTGCTTTAACGGAAACATGGATCTCTCAAGATGATTCCGACATATATGCCCTATTTCACAATTTTGGTTATACATTAATCTTATCGCCACGATTATCAGGTCGTGGTGGTGGGGTTGGCTTCCTCGTAAAAACTTCTCTACCTTTACCATGTATATCCATATCCCATAACTTCTCCTACTCTGACTGCTTAACCATATCATTCACCCAAAAACACAAATCTATATCCATTACTGTCATTTATAGACCGCCAAAACCAGAATTCGCTTCCTTTCTAAGTGAGTTTAACGATCTTGCTACTGATCTCATAAGTTCACCCACATACCACCCTATTATACTTGGTGATTTCAACTATCATTTTAATGCTACCTCAAATCCACATATTATGTTCACTAATTTAACAAATTCATTATCCCTATCACAACATGTCAATTTCCCAACTCATATAAATGGCAATATTATTGATCTTGTATTCTCCAGTTCTCTCCATTCTGAACTCATGGTGAGTAATATTTCTAGGCTTGATCTACTTTCCGATCACTTCCTTATCTCATTCAAAACTAACTTTACTATCACTCTTAATCAGAAAACACGTATTACATACAGACCCATTAAGAATATAAATTCCATGATATTCTTAGCTGACTTACATTCTGCTTTAGGTGACTACTGTTATTCTCCAGTTATATTAAATTCCATACTATCCCATCTTATCGATAAACATACGCCTTCAAAAACTATATCAGTAACTCTACATCCTGATACCCCATGGTTTACTTCCCACCTCATGTCCTTGAAACGATCACTTCGTAAATCTGAAAGAATATACATATCCTTGAGATCTTCATCTTCTAGAGCTTCATTCATTGAGCAACGTAAGATCTACAAGTTAGCAATTTCCTATGCCAAATCTAGCTATTACACTCAGGTTATAAATGATCTTGCTTCTGATAACCGACGACTTTTCAGACTAGCTAATAAGTTGTTATCTCCCCCAAAACCAGCATTACTACCATCTATGATTAACATTTCTCCATTACAATTAAGCTGTCTTTTCTCCAAAACATTTTCTAATAAGATTGACTCCATCATAATAAAGATCAATAACCATACACTTACTGCCAATTATCCTTCAATCATAGTTACCCCACCTATATCTGTTTTCTTAAGTTTTTTTCGTCCGCCACATATATCTCTCATATCTAAACTACTAAATGCATCCTCTTCGATATCTCCCTCCGATCCTGTTTCACTATCTATTTTTAAACTTTACTCCGATTATCTATGTCCAACTATCTGTAACATCATCTCATATTCCCTAAATTCCGGTACTGTACCTTCAATTTTTAAACAAGCAATAATCACTCCCATTCTTAAAAAACCTTCACTCGATCCTGATTCACTTCTCAATTATCGCCCAATTTCTCAGCTACCTTTGGTGAGTAAAATTTTGGAAAGAGTTGTCTCTCGTCAACTAATCTCCTATTTAACGGCCAATAATCTCCATATTCCTCAACAAAGTGGTTTTCGCCGAGGACACTCCACAGAAACAGCACTACTAAACGTAATTGATGTAATCACTTCTACCCTTAATACTAAAAACTGCTGTCAACTAGTAATGCTGGACATATCCAGTGCTTTCGATACGCTTGATCACAAAATTCTACTGTCCCGTCTACACCTGCTTGGAGTTAGAGACCTTGCTCTCTCATGGTTTACTTCATATCTATTTGACCGTAGTAGCAGTGTAAAAATATATAATTCTTTTTCTTCCCCTTCTCCTATGAAATATGGTGTTCCCCAGGGATCAGTACTCGGTCCTTCACTTTTCTCAATTTATTTATACCCATTACCATCCATAATATCTAAATATCCAAATATATATTACCATCTTTATGCAGATGACATATAACTATATATGTTTCTTCCAACTAATTCATCACCAGGTCTCAATAATCAACTCTCTAATTGTGCTAATGACATTAAAGAATGGCTTATTTCTAATAATCTTCTCATTAATACCTCCAAAACTAAATTGTTGAATCTTTCTCCATCACCAACTTACTTCCCTCCTTTTCTTATTGATAATATTGTAATATCTCCTTCTCCTACTGCATCTAACTTAGGTGTAATTTTTGATTCTACTCTTTCCTTCATTCCTCATATTACGGCCATCACTAAATCTGCAAATTATCATCTATTTAGAATTAGAAAAATACGAAAATCAATTACTGTATCTCTTACTAAAACTCTAGTTAATTCCCTTGTACTCTCACGTATAGATTACTGTTCCTCAATCCTTATAAATCTTCCATTATCATCTATCTCTCCCTTAAATCGAGTTATTCGTTCATCAATCCGTACAACATATAACCTACGTATTCGAGATCATTCCTCTACTTCCTCATACCAACACCTATCTCCATGGTTCACATTTAACAAACGCTCTGCTTATCGCATATTATCTATTGTTCATTCCTCAATATACTCTTCAAATTGCCCTTCATATATTTCTGCTTCTCTTGTAAAAAGAGCTCCCCTTCCATCACTTAGAAACCACGCATCTCACCTTCTATCTACCCCTATTCTACGTCCCTCAAAAATGAATACTCGGGCACTGAGTTATATTGGTCCTAAGCTATGGAATTCACTCCCGCCCTATATTAGATCTATAAAATCGCATAAAACATTCATGAAATATATACAACAATTGATCTCAAGTTGGGAACCTGAATTACTAATATTGTTTGTCATTATTATTTTATTAATTAATTTCCGTACGGCTTATTCTATTTTATTGTATTATTATTATTGGTATTTATTGTTTACCTACTTTTAATATTTGTATTCTATTATATACACTTTTGAGAAATCATTTATGATTTATTTAAGTGTCTAAATAAACATTCAATCAATATATTATACTAATTATATAAATTATAGTAATCATTCAGTGAAAAATTTGTTTTTGTCAATATGAAAAAATATAATAATATTCCACTTTTTCTCACTTCTAAATATGTCTCTAAATTGTTATTCAATTTATATTGTTGCCATCCAGTTTTTTTATTAATGCAGCCATATAAAAATATAAAATATACCTATTGATGTATGGTATACTCATGCCTGGCATATAGAGAAAAGAAACTATTGTTTAGTAAAACATAACAATAACTAGTGAATGATGCCCAATGAATCATGCACATTGTATTATGCTCAGTGTGTGATGCACACACACACACATACATGATGTAATATTGTAGCCAGCACTAAACAATACCTAGTAACCAATGAGTTTAAACCCTACTAAATAAATAATGCCTCAACACCTATACTACACAAACAACACACACACATTGATGCACAGAGACTACCACATATACTACAATAACTAGAAAAAACAATATAAATAAAGTGGATAAGAAATTGATGCACATGCAATGCATGTAAAAGATAGATACGTGAATGGCACTTTTATCGATAAATTAACAAAATTGTATCACTGATTTTGATTGGATATTAGTCCTATTATATGTCTAATATTAAAACAGTATGCTTTTCTTCGAAATAGATTAAAGTGACTTCTATCTATATCAATGTATTTAGATTATAAATATCAATAAAATAGTATGATATCTTCAATTTAAATACACAAAATTACGAGGAATGTTGATATGATGTATTTTAAATATATAATTTTATTTTTAGTACAGTAAAATTGGTAGTAATTATCAATATATATATATGTATAAATAAATATTATAAATAAAAAGTAGTGGGCCAGATAGTGGGTTTTGACTGCAGAGCCCGTAGTGGATAGTAATTACTTTGTTAACATACACTACATTCAATTGCTTATCCACTTTCTTTATATCAATGTAAAATACTAGCTATTAATATCGAAGTTAAACCATTGTTTAATAAACATGTCACAATACAACTATATCTATAATGTGGCTGAATGTATGCAGACTTCATGATGAATGGTTGCATCCAGCATGCATCAACATAACACATACTTGTGATGCACAGATCATGTATCACATCAACTATAGCTAACAATGGTACATCTCAATTGTTAATATGTCAGTATGTTCTAACAATATATATAACATACTAAATACAAAATACCATTCTATTGTTCTATAGAACTATGGCATGTTGACTGTATTTAGACTACATATTCTGTATCTATGGTTAGAATATACTGGCATGTTAACAATGAGATGTACCATTGTTAGTAAACATTGACCTCAATACATTGATGACATACTCATCTGAGATATATTACTGTATCCAGCACTAAGCTATGAATAGTAACCACTAAGACCTACCAACACAATTGAAGTCATACAGTGTATTGAATACACTTGATTCTATAGCCATAACTATAAAATTTCTTGGATCTACAACACACACATATTGATGACAAACATCTTGTACTCTTACATACATACACACACACACAAACATATACTAACATAATATATAGTTGTATCATGCACTTAATAACACACACACACACACTACACTACTACTAGCAACACACTAACATGATGTATTCGTTCTCCCTGATCAGCATCTCCATCTTGTCTGACGACGCCTGGTCGCGGTGAAGACGTTTGATGGTCACCAGACTTTTGTTCCAGAACATTCTGTGTAGTAATTCACACATCTGGGTATTAGCGCGGGTAACAATGGAGGTAGTATTGTTCCAGAACATTCTGTGTAGTAATTCACACATATGGGTATTAGTGATGGTAACAATGGAGGTAGTATTGTTCCAGAACATTCTGTGTAGTAATTCACACATGTGGGTATTAGTGAGGGTTACAATGGAGGTAGTATTGTTCCAGAACATTCTGTGTAGTGATTCATACATCAGGGTATTAGCGCGGGTAACAATGGAGGTAGTTTTGTTCCAGAACATTATGCGGGCGTAGATAACATATGTTAGGTATTATTATTGCGGAATATTCTGCAGGTGTACGTTAAACGCATGCATGTAAGTTTTATTATTATGTAGTATAATAATAATAATAATAATATTTATTAGTAGACTTTATTTTCTATTTCGTTTTCTAGTTTATAATACTAATATGACGTTTGCTCCTAAAGAGAATCACAATAAGCTACAGCTGCACACTGTTAGTTGTTGTCACCCGATGATAAGTATCATCAGTGTGTTGTAAGATTGTATCTTATTACTGCGATACCCTTCACGAGCAAACGTGCATATATAATGAATACAATATATTAAATATATAATATCGATATAAGAAACATACGTATATAATGAATATAATAAACTACAAAAGAAAAAATAAAAATATGTTCTAATAATAATGATAATTATTAGATTATCAGGCATACTATATATTCTTAAAAGTATACATTAATGTCGATGATATCCTTAACATAATCACAGTATATATATTTCAAATAGAATGAAAATTTAAATAAAGAAGTATATATGCGTTATATATATAAGGTATATATTTATCAAAATATTATTAATTTATCACTATTTACATTCAGTTAGGTGGTCGTCATTTTTATATTACAAATATTACGCCGTAAAATGAAAAATTTCATTTAAAAATTAAGCGAAATATGAATCGGATACGTTACCTACAAAAGTAGTTTCAGCGTCTCGTATTATTTAGAATTAGATCGAATTAAGTATTTAATATTTAGTTTATTTATTCGTTTGTCAAAATAAAAATATATCTAAATTCGAATGCTGCATTCGAAAATGAATAGTTTATTTATATTTTATGAACTATGCATAATTCTACTTAATAGATCATCCGTAGCTATATCAATATATTCTATAGTAATATAGTATATATTCTTAATAGAATAGAAATATCAAATTATAAGGTTCTCAAATATTACAGATTATTTTAATTATATCATAAACATATATTTTAATTAAAATGTATAAATAAAGATCATTTTTTTTGCGAATAATAACCACTTACAAAAGCGAATAAAGCGTATGAAAGCATTGTATTGTAAAGGATAAATTATAGAAAACGCCTACATTCTAGTACCAACTGAAAATTAACTATTGTATAATATAGAATTTTTATAAAATATATATTAATATATATAGTATTATTAATTAAATATTATAATCTAAGTAAAAAATAACAGATTAGTTAAAACGATAACAGCCGACTAAAGGCAATAAGTCAACTATAGAGGGCGCTAGTCGATACACAATTATTATAGTATTATATTACTGAAAGTGTAATATTTACTCAATTATAAACTCATTCATTATTATAATTATTGTACAATATAACGCCCACAACTCTGATGTATAATACACATGCAGAGATTCATACTATAGTATATATATAAAAATATAGTCATTTACTATATATTCCGATATTATTTCGATATCATTAGCACCCTCTATAATTGAACTATTCATAGTATTGTTTATAAATGTTTGCCTTTAGACATGATATAGCTTTAAAACCTCCGTTATATAATGCTTATTACTATGTGGGTAGAGTGATATCAAGACAAATAATTATATAATATAATAGTTACATAATATAATAATTTTATAATATAAAAATTATTTAATATAAAAATTATTTAATATAATAATTATATAATATAATAATTATACAATATAATAATTATATAATATAATATATATATATAAAAAGCGAATGAATTAATTACGTCTACACATTGGCTGAGTTAACGCGCGGCCCAACCCTTCCATGATGACGAGAGATCCGTTATAGTAGGTCAGCGAGTCCTTGTCGTGTCGCAGCGCTCCCTCGGCTATTATCGGTACTATAGACACGCCTCCCACAAGGTCGCCGTTCTCAACGTAAACCTACGCGGCAGGGGGCGGGGTAACTCTTTATAGGTGTTATGGTAATATTGTAATATTGTAATCACGATCTACTATCGAAACACCAATCACACCAATATCCACGTAAACTTACGGCTAGGCGAAATAGAAATCCGATTTCAACTTTTTAAACGGATTAATACAAACATTATCGTAATAGTTTTTATCATGAGTAAAATATGCATCGTATGAATTCATATAAATTGGTGAAATTAATGTATATAATTATTAAATTAGATTTGATTATTAAAAATAGATTTGTATTCGAAACAATTTTAATAATGCCTAATCAATATATAAGCATAATAAATAAGTGGCGTTTATTAACGAGAGCACTGAAATAGTACTAATGAAACCTTGCCGTATCCGAAAGAATTATTCGATTTGGAACCGTGAATTTTCTTATCCATTTGAAAGAAATTTCCGAAATTAAAGAACGACTTCGTCAGGGAGGTATTCGACATCGCGCTGAAAAGTGTGAACATTTGTATATATATATATATATATATATATATAGATAGATAATTTATGTATACACAAATATAACAAAGATAGTTCTCATTTGTGTTTTAGCAAAATAATAATACATAAAAAATAAATAAACGATAAAATAATATAGAAGTAAAAAAATAGGATTGTAGCAATGATGTAACAAGTATTAGATCTAGAGGTAGACCATTCCATAGTGCAGCTGCCGAAAAAATCTCTTGCCATATCTATATATATAATACATATTATATATATAAATATTGAAATTATTATTTATATCATTAATAAAAATGTACTATAATAGTTACGTTTGCGTAGGTACGATTATATACATTTCATTATGGTATCTACGAGTTGAACTTCACAAATCCACGACCAGGAGGACGTGTCCATTAAAGAGAGGGTCGGATGGCATCGGAGAGAATAGCGGCGACGTTCAACTTCTGACCTTGGAAAGAAGGGCAGCAGACCGAGAGGCCTACGAAAGTCAAGTGTACGCGCGTGTTCTGCGAGGGGACGCCAAGTCCTACGCAACTAAGTCGAGTGGAAGTCATGTTTTATTATTAGATAGGTAAAGATCGATTGATAATTTATTTAAGCAAATACATGGCCGAAAATATAATCTAAAGTATAAAGTATAAATATTTGCTAACGATAACATACGTTATAGAAATAAGCAAAGAATAATACGAAATTAAAAAAGTAAAGAAATTAAAACGTTAATTAGATATCGCTGATTAGTAATTAATGAAAGAGGTATACCGTTAATGACCGCTGTGGTTTCAATGGCGATAATAAATATTCTATAGAATAGATGTGATGACCTAAATCAGTGATTCCCAACCTATGAGTCATGACCCACATTTGTATCATTGGGTTATTTTGTTGGGTCATGATTTCTAAAAATATTTATATATTTTTATATATTATAGTTTATATTATTCATTTATGACTACAATTTAATAATATAAAAATAAAATTTGTCATTGGGTCATAGTATATTTTTAAATTAAGAATTATCAAAAAAGGGTCATGATGAGAAAAGGTTGGGTTGGGTACCACTGTTTTAGATAGAGGGCTATCTAGATATATAAATGTGTTACAATAATAGAAAATATTCAATATTATATTGAAGCTCTAAAACTTGAGGAGATATAGTATACATGTATCAATGATATTGCGAAGCATAGATATAGCACCCCTTATCTAATCAACTTACTTAAAACTTACAACTTACCCGTGCAACTGCTAGCGGTATTATCGAATCATTGAAATAGATTTAGGTTTGAGACCATTGAAATGTTTTCAATGTTCTATTTAATTACATGCAATATAAGTTAGCTTTTACTCACCTCTTAGATACATTTAGAACCAAAATATCCTATTTCTTTGTTATATATTAGTGATGAACACTTAATTTTCATCAAATAAATAATAATTAAAAACAATTTATTTTACATTTTAAAAGTTTGATACAAATTCACATTATAAACAACAAAATCGTCCGAAATAACAATTTATATAGGTGGCGCTGTTTATGATATGTGTACAAAATTAAAATATATGATTTCGCATGAGTAATATAATATATATTTCATTAGAAAAATATTTGCATATACATTGTTACAATGATAATAATTTATTAAAAGACATTTTTGTTTTCTGTTTTCTATTCTTGTTTATATTGTATATAATTATTATATAATATACAATGTATAATAATATTATTCTACAATATAAATAAGAATAGAAAACAGAAAAAAAATGTCTTTTAATAAATTATTATTATTATAAATATGAGTTCATTGAAGTATCATTCATGAGATACACCATTGTAACATTACAACAGTGGAGAGTGACATTTTAGTAATGGTAGATAAGTATATCACACACTGTGTGTGTGTGTTTTGATACATTCACATGTAAATGGATAAGCATATTCAGGGCTATTCAAAGTAAAGTGCACATACATTTACTAATTTAATTGAATACGTTTTTATTGAATTATATTTATACTGTATATATATAAATATATACAATATAATTTAAGCATATTTATAATATATATATAGTATATTATTTATTATATACATGTATAAATGGACATACAAAATAGGGCTTATTTTATTATGATATTTCTATAGAAATTGTATGTTTACAAGTATTACCAACTATTTTTCTAAGCAAAGATATAACACTCCCTACATCTATGCAACGTGATTAGTATTAATACATCCCGCTGCTAGCAACAGTATTGAAATCGATTTAGGTTTGCAGCGATTTGCATACTACAATGTTTTCATTGCTCTATTAAATTACATGCAATATAAATTAGCTTTTACTCACCACATACATATGTATAGTATTTGAAACCAACATATCCTATTGATTTGTTATATATTGGTAATGAACACTTAGTTTTCATAATACAAATAATAATTTAAAGCATATTATTTTTCATTTTAAAAGTGCTTAGTTTGACAAGAATTTACATTATAAACAACACATAGTTCCGAAAATTGACCCTA
Source organism: Osedax fenrisi (assembly GCA_964019155.1). NCBI lineage: Eukaryota > Metazoa > Annelida > Polychaeta > Sabellida > Siboglinidae > Osedax > Osedax fenrisi. The sequence goes on from OZ025245.1 coordinate 18,719,101, forward strand.
TATAGGTGGCACTGTTGGTTTTTGTATACAAAATAGAATTACATAAGTTTTATATCATTCCTTAGAAAAATATTTGCCATTACTATAAAAAATATCATTATATTTTATTATTTATATATATATTTTTATATAGCAAAACAATTAATATTATAGCTATAATAGTTGTTTCTGTTAATTCATTTATACATGTATAGTCTGAAATAATTATTTTGAGTTCAGTGTTTGAAGTTTTACTATTGAATAACAATGTAATAATGATAATAATTATGTTTCTTTAAATAAAGCAGTTTCATTATTTCATAATATTATACTCTACAGCATAACACAGATAATATATAAATGTAAATAATCATATTTGTATTGGTTAAAATATTGGCTAAATTATCTTTATATTATGTTATCGAATTTATTGTAATTTAATAAGATCATATTAGAAAAATAATTAATATTTATTGGGATCTACCCGAAATCACACTATATGATACTATGAACACAGTGATATCGACGATTCTCTTTTGGATTCATCATCTTCCAGCTCAAAGAAATTCAGTCTTCCCGCAGCGAACTTCCATCTCAAAGAAAGATTTCCCTAGTGCCTTTTTATTATAATTTGTTTATTTAGTTTTTAGTTTTACAATTAAGTTTAGAGTATTTATTATTTAATTTAGTTCAATTATTTAGATTATATATTGTACATAAATAGTTATTCTACAAATTTTGTATTTTGTTGTAAACTAAATTTAATAAATATAGATTATTATAAGAATGACTTTATGATTATATTATTATGTTATAAAATCTATTATATTATAATACTAGAAATATAGTCGATATAAATAATAAACATATATTACCCTGAAATGTAAAATAAAAAGAGTCAACCTTTAAACTCAAGTTACTAAGAATATTGATTTTAATTTCTTTTAATCTTAAACATTTTTCACAACTTTCAATAATTATCCAAACCCGATGAAATTTTCACAGTATCTTTATTATCATATGTATAATAAATGTTACTTAAAATAATTGTGTTTTAATTAAATAGTATTTATACTATATATTTATATATTATAATATACAAAAATTAAATGTAATTCAGCATCATATTTTGGATTGTCTATGAACTATTTTATTTTATTAACATTATACATTAGTTACCGCTATGCAATTTACAGAATGTAAATCGGATCAATAAACTGGGTACTGAAGAATTTTTAAATAAATAAAAAAAAATATTTCCTATATTAATACATTGTAATTTAAAGTATCGCGAATTCCCTTACAATATTTATTTTATTGATATATTATATTTACAAGCCTAGCATATTTTCAAAATTAATAAAATTTCTATATAATAATTATATTATATTAGATTATTTTTTTTTAGATTATTCTTATTTCCTCAACAAATTATATATCCTTATTATATATGTATTATTGGTTTAATTTGTTAGGTAATTCATAATATAATTTAATTTGTTCAAAATCAATTATCAAAATGAAAAAAATTTATAAAAATTTAAAAATAAATAATGATAGAAAAAAACACAAAAAAACGGAAATAAAATACAATACATAAATAGTTATAAATAATGATCAAAGAGAATATTCAGTAATCGAATATATCCAATGATAAAGAGATGTATACGGCTATATTGTCCTTGCTATCGACAAAGAAAACACTCTCGTCTTATTTTGAGAATACATATATATCAAAGAAAGAAAGAAAATATTACTTAAAAAAAGTCGATAAATTGTTTCTATACTATTCAATATATATAGTCAACTCTCGATATCTCATACTATCTATATCTCATAAACGCTGCTTACTCAGAATTTTTACAAATGCTAGTTTAGTTTCGTGCCTATATAAATACATGTAAAAATCATGTGATATCTTAGAAACTTGATATTTCGAGACATATTTCTGCAGTCCGTCGAATTCTGAGATAACGAGAGTCAACTTTCTATTCGTAAATCGATTTGTTAGATAATTCATAACGTATTTGTATTCAATTTTTCAAAATCGAGTATTAAAATAAAAACGTAAATTAAACGCGACAATAACTAACGATAAAAAAAAGAAAAAGTATGTTACCTAAGACGAGTGGTCAAATATACGCGATAATAAAGCTATTCATCTAGCCATCTATATAGGTCTAACTTCAATTCGTAGAGACGTTCCGCGGAGTCGGATCGTAGGATATCTTTACCGGTGTAGGACAGGGCGAACGAGCGCGTCTTCTCCATGAACTGAACCATGTTGTGCCGCTTCAGATGCTCCGGGTTACAGATCGCCCAGTACCGGATCGTGCGACCCTACGATGATGGTACGGGACTGGGTTAGATACGATATATTGTACGATGTTGATGGTGATGATGATGTTGATGATGGTGATGATAGTAAATAAACAAGGTTTATTGTGGAATGTTACAAAGTTTTTAAAGTAATACATTTTTAAAAATGAAGAAACGTAATAACTCTAAAATATATATGGGTTATAGGTAGCCCAGTATCTGGTAGTGTGATCCTACAAAGATACGGGGGCTCAGTTAGCAACGATATATTATGTGATGATGATGATGATGACGACTATGATGTAGATGATTATGAATAAATATGTTTATTATACAAAGTGATAACAACGCTTTAAGTTAAACTAAATACATTTTAAAAAAATGAAGAAAAGTAATACCTCTAAAATATACATGGGGGGGTCAGTTATCTACTTAATGATATAATAGAGACTGTGCAATATATATCTAAATCATACAATATTAATGATTTTATAATAATGATATATATTAATGGGATATTATTGGTATGCATTATATTTCATGCGTATACGTATTATTAGATAGGAAATATATATCTCCATTCAACAATAATATTAGATAAACCTACTCAATGAATTGAACTAATCTTTAATTATATAAAAGATATATGAACTATAAATTTACGCTAGCTTTTAATAATATATAGTATCTTTTATATTTAAAAATAGACATACAAATTCATGTTCATTTTATACCGGTATTTTTATAGAAATTATTTTAAAACTATTTATCATTATGTTTTATTATATACGAATAATATCTTAATTTTATTTATACATATGTTTTTTATATATAGCAACCAATGTAGTAGGATATCTATAATAATGTTATCTATTATTCCATTGTTATGTATATAGGTAATGCCTAAGCATAATCATTCCACATAAAACGTATTAATAGTTTTACAAATTAAAAATGAATATATCGGTGTGTCACAAAAGTGGCTTTTTGAAACATTAATAAATAAAGATATATGTTTAAAATCATATTATATTAATAATTTATTAAATATATTTTATAAAACATTATAATAAATATATACCAGATTAGATTACATAATAAATAATTAATTTTATACATTTTAATAAGATAATGATGTGTCATAAAGTTGATCTTTATATATAGATAAAATCTATTGCATAGTTTGTACAGATACTAATTAACATATGTATTATTGTATTTATTTATTATTTATATTTAAATACTGTGGTATCCCTTTTTGATTATGTATTAACTAAAATATAATAAGATTTTATCACATGCAAACTTTAAAACACTAGATATCGAAATTATCTTAATTGAATCATAAATATTGATTACGATATATATATAAATTATAAATCACTCATATAGCAGTGCATAGTACAATAAACTATTGTTAATGACATACAATACTATGTATAAACTGCTTATAACGGATATAAGCATTTCTTGTGATAGCGAATTTCGATCGCATGATAAAAGTTGATTCAACTGCTAATACAACTTTGAAATCGTATACAAATCAACAATAATATTGTATATTATTAGTACACGAGAGAATTACTATATTATTATAATAATGATAATAATAATAAATGTATCGAGCTTAAAAGTTAATGTATCGCTAAATGGATACGTAACATGTAACATAATTTATGAATATATTTATCTCATGATACTATATTCTACTACTACTACTACTACTACTACTACTACTACTACTACTACTACTACTACTACTACTACTACTACTACTACTACTACTACTACTACTACTACTACTACTACTACTACTACTACTACTACTACTACTACTACTACTACTACTACTACTACTACTACTACTACTACTACTACTACTACTACTACTACTACTACTACTACTACTACTACTACTACTACTACTACTACTACTACTACTACTACTACTACTACTACTGTACGATACCTTACTGTCGTGAAGTCTTAGATCCCCGCCTGCTTCGATCATGCGGGCGATGATCTTGATGTTGCAGCTGTAGCCGGCCGCGTGCATCGGAGTGCTGCCCAGGTCGCATCTCCTGCGGGGAAGACACGAACACGCAACCAATTAATTATTATAATAATAACAGTAAATGTATCGTTTATAATCGATTAATAATTATTAATGGACACAAAAAAATAATTGATTTCCACATTAATTATTATAATAATAACAAGGAAGTTTCGGTGTGAACGTCTATACCGATATCTGGCAGCATGCATGTATTTATATATAAATTACCTATTTAAATCTACCGAAATCGGGTAAATGTTTAAATACTAATAACGGGTTGTTATTTTAGTGTGAAAGTACCTTAATACTTACTTACTTACTTATGTCGAACTCCCGTTCGACCCTTCTTTACAATTTTCTTCCAATCATCACGAATCATCATAACATTACGTATTTCATTCACATCATCTAGTCCAGTATCCTTTTTTAAATTATCAATGTACGTCACAGCTTTTCTTCCTCTGTTGCTTTTTCCAGACGTTGGTTGCCATAAAATCAGATCATGAGCTACTTCATCGTCGTGACAGATGCAGTGACCTGCTATTCGCAGACGACGAGTAGTTATAACATCGGTAATTTTTGGTAGTTCTTTATAGAGTTCAACATTTGTTATATGGTCTCTCCATGATACATTCAGAATCATTCTTAATAACCTTGTATAGCATCCATTTATTCTCCATTCAAGTGATTTGTCGATCGTCCAAGTCTCACTGCCATATAGTAGGATACTTTCAATAGTGGCTTGAAAAGTCCTAATCTTTAGTTTTCTTTTTAACTTGGAATTCCAGAGTTTTTTCAACTTGTGACATGCCTGCCAAGCTAGTGCCTTTCGGATCTCAAAGTCTTTTGATGAGCTACTCATCCATGCACCCAAGTATTTAAAGTTATTTACTACTTTAATATCTTCATTTAGTAATGAGTGGATATTTATTGGTTCACTTTGAGAAAAAGCCATTATTTCAGTTTTTCTTGAGTTTATTTTTAAACCTAATTTTAAAGCTTGGGTTTCTACATTTGATAGTAATTCTTGAGCCTGCTCAATATCTTGTGATATTAAAGCAATATCATCTGCATAGCTTAGATCTGTAATCACTTTTGCTGGTACCCTACGACTCTGTTTCCTAGTTAGTTCAAAACCAAAATCTAACTGTTTTCCTTTCACAGCCATTCGCATTGCATAGTCAAGCACTATTATAAACAGAAAAGGGGCCAACGTATCGCCTTGTAGAACTCCAGTAGTTATATTAAACGATTTGGTTTCTCCATCAGGTGTTAGTTCTTTCGCTTTGGTTCCTTTGTATAATGTTTCTATTGCTTCTACGATAATAGTGGGAATTCCGTAAGCCAAGAGTATTTTGAACATATTATTTCTATTTATAGTATCGAAAGCTTTCTTAAAGTCAACAAAAGTAATGATTGCTTTTAGATTCTTTTCTTTGATACCTTCTATTAATCTCGCAGTGCTAGTATATGGGTAGTAGTTGATCTTCTGGGACGGAAACCATTTTGGTTATGCCGGAGAAGGGGATCTATAATTGGCTGAATTCTATTAAGTATCATCTTATTAGTTATTTTTAGAGCAATAACAGATATAGCAATTCCTCTATAATTGTCGACTTTATTAAGATTACCTGATTTTGGTATTGGCATTATTTGACAAGTAGACCATTGAATAGGTTTTTGCTTTTCAAGTAAAATTTTATTTGCATATTCTAGAAGGATATCGTCAAATTTACAGTATTTAAAAGTAACCTTAATACTAACACTACTTAAATGACATATTTTCAAAGTTAATGTTCCTATGATAATTAAATTTGGAAGGGGTATTAACATAATATATATTAATAGGGCTAAATTTAAATTATGTTAAAAAATTAAGTATTTCAAGAAATAGAATTTTATAAATAATAAATCTTTTTATCTAATTACATTGAAATCAAATACCCAGCAAGGGCCTTAATAATGAAACTATGGATGTCACCATTTTATTGATTGATGTGTTATATAAGTCAAAGGTGTAAAGTTGAAATATTCGCTAATGATACCGTATACATTATTGAAATACACGAAGAATAATACAAAATAAAAATGAGGATCTATATATATATATTGATATTGATTATTAATATATTCTAAAATACATATACATATTAAATTAACTATATAATATAGAATTAGTAATGATATTAGTAGTTTGAATATCATAGAGAGTAAGCAACTATAACTTAAAATTATAATATTCACTATTATCGATGTATTAAATGTAAAAATATATAATTATAAATGTATTTGTTTTAAACATTATTAGTGGAATGTAGATATATAATAAATATATATATATATATATATAGCTATCATAATTATAATAGATTAATAGACAAACTAGATAAATTACGGGCTATCGATACATAATAGTTTTAAACATTACAAGCGTGCGCGATGTTCTACGACTACGAACTTGTTCGGGTCGGCGCCGTGTTTCAGCAGTGTTCCGATGACTTTCTCCTGATTCTCAAAGCAGGCGCAGAACAGCGCCGTCTGACCCGACGAGTTAACGAAGTCTACGTCTACGTCTATAAGGGCGTGGTGCGACGTTACCGTTCACTCGTTGTTATGTTACTTACTTTACGGGTGATCGATAATTACCAGTGGTCGATAAATTATAATTTATATGAGCAAATATATAGTCGAAATATATGATCGAAAGTATAAAGATTTTCTAACGATAACATACTATTACTAAAGATTTTGGGAAGCAAATATTTATATTTTTATAAAGTTTATATAATTTATCTATATACCATTTTTTATATTATTTTCTTAGTATATTTAAAAGAATTACTTTATAGCACAATATTAACAAAGATTTTGCGAATCAAAGATATAACACTCCCTATCTACGCAACGTGATTAGTATTCATACATCCCGCTGCTAGCAGCAGTATCAAAATCGATTTAGGTTTGCAGCGATTTGCATACTACAATGTTTTCATTTCTCTATTAAATTACATGCAATATAAATTAGCTTTTACTCACTACATAGATATGTATAGAATTTAAAACCAATATATCCTATTACTTTGTTATATATTGGTAATGAACACTTAGTTTTCATAATAAAAATAATAATTTAAACATATTATTATTCATTTTAAAAGTGCATAGTTTGATACAAATTTACATTAAAAACAACACATCTTTCTGAAAATTTACCCTATATAATTGGCGCTGTTAGTTTTTGTATACAAAATAAAATTACATGATTTCGCATGAGTGTTGTATCTTTCCTTAGAAAAATCATTGCTATTACTTTGTTTTTTTTAAGGTATACCATGTACATAGAGCAATCGGTAGTCCATTTGTGGTTACAAATTAAGAGATTTCCGAAATAGATACGTTTATAGTGGTGCCATATAAATTCATATTAATAAAATTAACGCATGTAAAAACTCCTAAAAATATTAAATTTAATAAAATTAAATACGATACTGTATCTCGACTAAAGGAAAACATTGTAAACAATACTAGACCATAGTTCAACTACAGAGGGTGCTACTGTTATCAAAATAATATCAGAATATATAGTAAACGATTATAGAATATGAATCTCAACACGGGTATAGTGTATATGAATATATGTTAATATTTATAATGAATGAATTTATATATAAATTATAGTCGAGTATTTATTAGATGGTTAGTAATATAATAATATAATAATTTGATATGGACTATCGCCCCCTATAGTTGAAATATGTGAATTATTGTATTTAGTTTGCTGTAACCAATGCGATATATTATGTATTTTTATAAAATATTAAAATTTAATTTAATTTAATTTAAAGACTCTTTGTGCCAGAGCAAGCAAGCGTCTAAAGTAAAAACAAAAAACTAATAATAATGAACAATAGTAATACAGAAAGTACTCAACATTAATTTAAATAATAATAATAATAATAATAATATATAGTTTATTAGCTAAACAAACAAAATAAATAAACAAAAATATGGAAGACAGAATAGATATGAATTGATACCCAAATCGACATGGTACAAAAATTAACATTGGGTTTACAATTAAAAAAATGCCTTGGTTTATGCATGCCGAACAAATAGTAAATAAAATTGTAAATAGTGATACAAATAGTGAAGGTGACTTACTAAATAGCCGTAATAAAGATGTAAGCGTATATTATTCACTCATATTAATAAATTATAAATATTGTATTTATCCAGTCAAGCTTAAGCGTTTAAGCGGATTATCCAGTTTAAGCGGATAAAGAACCTATTTCAGCCGTGCAGACGTTACTAAGAGGTAGCGATAATTATACGAAGCAACTACCAATACCAACGTACATCTCGATGAGCCGTTGCATAACCGCCAATTACGATATGCAATATTTGTAATTAATTAAGTTGAGTTCATAATATACGTTTTACATAATCCATATATGTTTACACCTATATGGCTATTAATTACCTGTGCGGCTCAGGTGTATAAGGCGTCGGAAACACAAACAGTAGGATGCGAGTTCGAGCCTTGTCCGGACCATTAAAATAGGTCTTATAATATTTAGAAGTGATCTTATATAATTGTAAATAAATAAATGATTGTCTCTCGTTAAAACCATGGATGCATTATAATGAGAGAGACTTCGAAGGGATATTAGAGACATATGGTTATAAATAAAAACATCATTTAAGTTCCTGAATGGAATGAAAGGACCCCACCAAAATAATAAAAATTAAAAATATATACGCCTATTTTCGGCAAGAACCATGCGAAGCATGTGAAGTATTATTTCTATAAGTATTAATTTATCAATAAATATACTTTTAAGTAATACACTAATTATTAATTAAATATTAACTATATTAATTTTAAAAAGTGAAAATAGAATTGAATAATATTGTATAATTAAATATTTACCCTGAATTACATATTAAATAATCAATAAAGTAAATAAATAAACTCTTTATAATAATCAATAAATTGTATAGAGTGATATAGTATATTATATAATATTTTGATAGAAATCATGTTTTAAATATTGTATATTCTGTAATTATAATAATATAATATTGTTATATTAAATATATATCCCATATAATATTGTAGTGAATAGATTACAGTAGGTATTCAATATTGTATATATATATATATATATATATCTTTAAGATAATCTTATATTTGTATTATATAATATATATGTTTTTATATATAATACAAATATATGATAATTATGATTTTACAAATGATGAAATATAAACGCTACCCTCATTAACTTAACTAAATTAATGAGTCATTAATTTAATGATTAAAGGCGCTAACCTTTCTTCAGAATCTTCCTGACGAGATATTTATTTCCGCGCATGGCCGCGTTATGAAGACCCAGACCCAGGTCGGTGGGTAGCTCGCGCTGTTTGAGGCCGTGAGTCAGGGTGTACGAAGTCTCAACCCCCCAGTACTTCAGACCGTCGAAAGCATCCTGCATTTTCTTGAGGGCCGCCATAGTCTAACCGTCTACAAGGCGCCGAATTCGAATTCTTTATAAGTAAAATTCATAATTTTTAGGATATATTAAGATTTATATTTATATATATATATATATTATTGAATAATCATTGTTTAATAACGCCATTTAACCGTATCTATTGAAAGCGTACGACGCAAGCCTAATTCGAATGAAGCGTATTTATGTTTTAAGCCTAGATTTTTAATTCAAAATTAATAGGGTACGTTAGGATTTATATTTATATAAATAGATTCATCAACGACGCCATTTAACCGCGTTTTATTTAATGTATTTATTCTGCAATCGATGAATTCAAATAAGGATTATATAGGAATAGGTATATATATACCTATATTTAAAATACACCATTGGTAGGATATATTGCGGATCACCCGAATTTTACAACAAACTACTATGGAAATCGATGTCCGTAGATAATTATAATGATAACTTATAAGTTACCTTGATTGTATTATATTATAATGTAGGTATAGGTTGTATACTATACATTGTATAGTATACAATGTATACTATATAATGTATAGGTTACCTAGAGCTCTAGCTAGCTTCCTTTAAGACGTTAATAACAGTGTGTTTCGGCTGAACGTTTGCAACACGCCGAATCCGAATAGATTATCTAGGATTGTTTACATTGTTTACATATTTAAAATTCGTAGAATTTGTTATTGTTTATATCCTACATTTTTAAAGTTAAGGGTTTATACCATATATTTAGATATAGAGCTAAAGAGATAAATTCTCTCTAGCTCTATTCATTGACTAGAGTGATATTATTCCAGAGTCTGGATATTTGATAATAAAGAGTTATAACAAGGTCATGTCCTTGGTGATAATTTACATTTAGTGGGGTCACTATAATGTCTATGACAATGATTGCTATTGATCTTTACATCCTTGACCTCACGATTTCTATAAACTTTGGCCTCGGGTTATTAAAATTATATTAAAGCCACATATATTAACCCAACTGAATATCTATGATTAAAGACAATTAGGTCTATGAAATACTTATAGGTATTCTTATATAAAATGCCTATATATCCTATACCGTATATATATACGGTATAGGATATATATGCATATATGCATAGAGCTAGAGAGAATAGCAAGAGCTTCTCTCTATAGAGATCTATAGATCTATAGCGCATATATACCTTATATGGCTCATTTAATATAGTTATATATACATAGTATACATATTATGTATTCATGTGTATATATCACAGAGCTAGAGAGAAGTTCTCTAGCTATGTGGTATACATACATGAATACATAATGTATACATAGGTATGCATACCTAACTATAGTTCCTAAGTTTATTAAAATATGTTCACGTTAATTAATACACTTATAATGTAAGACGACTTATAGGTCCATATAGGGTATATATAGGTTATATATGGTTATATGGGTATAAATATATATATATATATATATATATATATATATATATATATATATATATATATATATATAGGTTATAGACTTATAACGATGAGATTATTTTATTAAATTTTAAAGTTTATATCGGAATTTATTATTTAAATACTACAAAATTAAATATGTATTATATATTTAATTATATGTTTTATACCATTACTAATTAAAGTACATTTTAAATATAGGTATTATTATCTAATGTATTATTATCGAATAAATATATTGTTCAACTAACTTTTTGTTTATGTTTAATAACTGATAGCACTATGCTATACCTATATACCTTCAAAGTTGTAGTGGCACTACACTCTTCTATACCTTTTAAGTAGGTATAATACACTCGTTAAAGGATTTATTTCAGCTATTTCATTAACAATTATTTATATTTATAAAATTGGAATAAACAAATAAATTAACATATTTATTTAATTTTTTTATAGAATAAACAAACAAATTAACATATTTTGTTTATTTTTTTACCTATATAAAAAATCATAGTAATATCATCAAATATAACGGAGTTTATATTTAGATCTCTATAGAGATATGGAGATATGAAATCTACTATCTGCCCTAAACATTGTATTTAACGATATTATACTAGCTATGGCTAATAAAGCTTCTTGTTATTTGGTTCTTCTTGATCTGTCTAGTGCCTTTGATAAGTTAAATAATAGGATTCTTTCTTACCGTGTACGTGAAATAGGTATTCATGGACAAGTTCACAACTGGTTGATGTCATTGTATCTATAGATATTATAATAGAATATCTTCGGTAAAGATCAAGTCATCTTTGTCGGCTCCATTTGATCATACTCATGGCGTTCCTCAAGGATCAGTAATGGGTCCGATTATTTTAATTTTGTATATTCTTCCCATTAATTTGATTTTTTTTAAATACCCATATATTCGTTATCACCTCTTTGCTGATGAATTACAAATTTATACTTTTTTTCCACCTGGTTCTGATATTGACATAATTAAACTTTCAATTGCTAACTGTACCTATTAATGATTTAATATTATATTATATTTAATATTATATAATTTTAATCTCTTGGTTTTCCTGTAATTCACTTACATTTAATATTACTAAAACTGATAACATTATACTTTCTAGATATCTTTCTTCAATTACTCTCACTCATCCATTCCTTATCTCACGTCCTATCTCAAACACCATCACTACTCTAGGTGTTACTATACATAATGCATTAGATTACTCAGTACATATATCAAACACTGCCCGCACTGCTAATTATTTCCTGTATAATATATTATATATGTGGACTGCCTATATATAGGCAAGGCTCGTTCTAAGCTAACATTAAATTTAACTAAATCATTGTTAAACTCATTAGTATGTAGTCGACTTATATATTGTAATTCGCTTTTCATTAACATTGATGAACAAATTCGTTTCAATACAACGTAAAGCTGTTCACATATTATTCAAGCTAAAGCGTAATTATAGAACGATATATATAAATTCCATAATGGCGACTCTCGGTGGTTGAAGTTTCGAGATTTATGCAAGTTTCGTCTTCTTCGCATTACTCACAATGCTAAATATATGGGAGTTCCGTCATACCTATAGAAGGGACTCATAATTCGAGCAATTACTCGTCCGAATCGCAAATGTGAGTTGATGAAACTCTCTGTACCACTTGTCTCATCTATATATGCATATGCTGCTTTCACTGTTGCTGCTCCGAAGTACTGGAACAGTCTTCCCGATGAATTACTAACCCTATCATATTTTATTACTTTTAAATATCGACTACAAATTAATTCATATATGTTATCATTACAATTTCTTCTTTTTAAATTTATTATTATTCGTGTAATTATTTATGTGTTTTATTATTTCAACTTGACGCATATAAACGTCCATTGTTTTCAACGGACTCAATAAACCTTTCTATTATTATATATTATATTATTATCTGTGCAGAATATTTATACTTCTTTATATTACATCGTTATTATATACCAATATGCCTATATATAGGCACTTTATATACCTAGGTATAGTAGCTACTAATCGAATGAGGTCATGGATATTTTAATTAAATATAGAATATTATTAAATATGATGTTACATTCACAATTGTTATAACATATATACTTACTCATATTCGATGTAAGACTTATTAAATCTACCTACGACCTATCAATATGTAATATATATATACAGTAAAACCTCTCTATAAGAAACTATTTTTTTTCAGTATTTTTTTTCTTATAGAGATGTTTTCTTATAAAGAGGTTTTTACTTTTCCAATGATTTTAAGAATTAATTTATAATTGAAAATGCATTATATAACCTAGAGGTTATCTATATATAATATCTTTATATAATTCGTGATTGCTTAGTAAACCTTCATATACTTCTTTAATTATATTTGATTTAAAATATATACTGTATTATTTTGGCTTAGACATGTTAATGACATAATGACATTTTATTAGATTTACATTAGCAATTATAAATTATGAATCATCATTGATGAATATAATATAATGAATATTATAATAATCTAGTATTTAATTAATTGTAATTAATGGTATAATAAGTAATTAATTGTATAATATAATAAATTGTATCATCAATACATTTTAATAAATGTATGGATATACAATTATATTTATTAATTCATTTTAATAAATTCAAGGATAAAAATAACATTTATTAATTCATTTGAATATATTTATGGATATACAATAACAATTATTAATTCATTTTAATTCATTTCGAGCTTTTTGGTAATATACAATATTTTATATAATAATTAATTTCTATAATTGTTATCAATATACAATAATTCTATTTATATATTAATATTTTTTTTATTTTGTATACAATAAATTTCTTATAAAGAGGTTTTTCTTATATTTTTCTTATAATATTTTCTTATAAAGAGGTTTTTTAATGTGGAAAAGGTTGAATTCCAACCAAATGTGTGAAAAATGTTCTTATAAAGAGGTTTTTCTTATAAAGAGGTTTCTTATAGAGAGGTTTTACTGTATATATATATATATATATATATATATATATATATATATATGAGCTATAGCTCAATTTAACTCAAGTTAGAATTTATAGGGAGGATATTATCCCACTATGTTTTAGGAATATGTTATTTTAATGAGACTTAGTTAAGAAATAACAAATATACACTAATGTAAATTAGTATACCCACACACACACATATATATATATATATACATATATATATATATATATAAATTAATCAAAAACGGAGTTAATTCTGTTGTAAATATGTTTACTGTTCTGTGCAAAAAAAGCATGGACTCAATCACTATAATGATACATATTCCTAGGAATGGTGACCTTAATAAAAACTACAGAAAATTGAGTTTAATCAGTCATTCAAGCAATATCTTATTAAAGATAATTTTTTAAATACTGGATCCTTAAGTAGAGCAAATACTGTCGGAGGAGCAAGCAGGATATCGGAAAGGAAGAAGACGGTGGAGCAAGTATTCAATTTCATCAGAAATCTCATTGATAAACATCTGAACAGACAGTGATGGGCACGATCACGAATTTTCACGATCGCCGATCGTCGATCAATTTCGTCGATCATTTTCTAACGATCGTCGATCGTCGATCTTTTTACTCGATCATTTTTTAACGATCGTCGATCGTCGATCGTGTAATTATTTTGATCGTCGATCGCGATCTCGATCATAGATCGCCGATCGTGGATCTCGATCGTATTATTATATAAGCATATGAATTCCTGGCTGCTGCATGAACCACTAATGATCCTCGCAGTACTCGCGAGTACTCACCCATTCACGCCGTCATATAAATATATTTATATATATATATATATACCAATGTATCTTTTTTACTAATGTAATCGTAATATTTTACCGCGCGAAACATGCAAGATCAAACAATACAATTATCTACTATATTATAGAGTCTCTACGCCAAAAATGAGTCAAACTGTCAATTTCCCTGTAGGCGTATTATATAGGTCTATAACTTTATTAATATTTTAGATTATTATAAGTTATAAGTTCTAAGCTATACAATGTCTTGGATAAATTCGCCCTTTATTAAATCAAATATATATTTTAATGACTTAAAAATAATTAATAATAAAGTTGAAGCATAATGCAAGATTTGTAGAAAAAAAAATAATAGCTGGGATTTCGTCATCATAAAATTTAAGACGTCATTACAAAACTGTACATCATACTAAATTAGATGAATATGATAGTTTAAAATGTGAACACAATGAGAATAGTAAAAAAAGACAACTCCAAGACCTTCAGAACTATCCTATACTAAAAAGATTAAACAATCTTCATTGGTTTAATTATCAATCGAGCAATCGACTACAATATCACACCTAGAAACTGACAAATTACTACTAACATTTCTAATAAATACTATGACTCCAATTAGGATTGTCAACCTAGTATTGTTAACGATAACGACTTCAAAGTGTAAGAGGTAATTACCTTAACTTAAGTTATAAATTCATTATATCTAATATGATATTATATATATATATATATATAGGTTATATAGGCCTATATATCTAATTTTTTTCACGATCGTCGATCGCGATCAGTTGCTGACGATCGTCGATCATTTTACTCGATCATTTTCTAACGATCGTCGATCGTCGATCATTTTACTCGATCATTTTCAAACGATCGTGATCGTGCCCATCACTGTATTTATGGATATACAATAACAATTATTAATTCATTTTAATTCATTTCGAGCTTTTTGGTAATATACAATATTTTATATAATAATTAATTTCTATAATTGTTATCAATATACAATAATTCTATTTATATATTATTATTTTTTTTATTTTGTATACAATAAGTTTCTTATAAAGAGGTTTTTCTTATATTTTTCTTATAATATTTTCTTATAAAGAGGTTTTTTAATGTGGAAAAGGTTGAATTCCAACCAAATGTGTGAAAAATGTTCTTATAAAGAGGTTTTTCTTATAAAGAGGTTTCTTATAGAGAGGTTTTACTGTATATATATATATATATATATATATATATATATATATATATATATATATATGAGCTATAGCTCAATTTAACTCAAGTTAGAATTTATAGGGAGGATATTATCCCACTATGTTTTAGGAATATGTTATTTTAATGAGACTTAGTTAAGAAATAACAAATATACACTAATGTAAATTAGTATACCCACACACACACATATATATATATATATATATATATATATACATATATATATATATAAATTAATCAAAAACGGAGTTAATTCTGTTGTAAATATGTTTACTGTTCTGTGCAAAAAAAGCATGGACTCAATCACTATAATGATACATATTCCTAGGAATGGTGACCTTAATAAAAACTACAGAAAATTGAGTTTAATCAGTCATTCAAGCAATATCTTATTAAAGATAATTTTTTAAATACTGGATCCTTAAGTAGAGCAAATACTGTCGGAGGAGCAAGCAGGATATCGGAAAGGAAGAAGACGGTGGAGCAAGTATTCAATTTCATCAGAAATCTCATTGATAAACATCTGAACAGCTAACATAATTTATTCCATAACTTCATAGATTTTAAGAAGGAATTTGATAGAGTATACTGATATATATATATATCATAATAGAGTATGGTCCGCATTGCACAGGTTTGGAATCCAGAATGAAATCATTGTGATGATCAAAGCAGTATATGACAACTCTATTAGTCCAATAAAGATCAATAATACTCAAGGTCAACTGTTTAAAACTACAGTTGGAGTGTGACAAGGTTGTCTACCGTATATATATATATATATAATATTTCCTCCATAATATATATATAAACAAATGATTAAAATAAGAATTAAAATACATATTAATATTGAAGTTTTATTATCCGTATCGCGATGTGCCCACCGACAACGTCAACGTCAACGACTACCGAAGTACAGCTAACACGTACAGTGTACGTCGTACACGTCTATATATAGATATATGATCTATATATAGATCTATATATAGATCTATATATGATATATAGATCATAGCTATAACTATCGTGTACCGTTACTCCTTTTGAGGTACGTAGGCCGGGAAAAGAGTATTCGACGACACCGCGTGAAGTTTACCCGACGAAGCTGTACTGGAGACAGGCTGGGCGGCGGCCGGTGGTTGTACCGGTTGCACCTGTTGTTGTTGCTGCTGTTGTTGCTGCTGCTGCATCATCTGTTGCTGCATCTGTTGTTGCTGCATCATCTGACCCATCATCGGCTGCTGCATGGCCATCTGGTGTTGCATTAGGATGTGTTTCTCCTGCTCTTTCTGCTGCAACTGCAACTGAAGCAACTGTATCTGAACGTTGGCCGGCTGCGGTGAAACGTCGTCCTTGGAAACGGCCAGCAACTGGTTACTCTGCTTCAACAGCATACTCGGCGAGTTCATCAACTGGAATTGCATCATGCTGGTCTTGGAGATCATCTTCTTGACGTCGCTGTTCATGAGAGACTTGGAGTCGGTCCGCTTACAGGTGCAGTTAGTGTTGCTCTCGCCGTCGTCACCCATACACAGCAGGATGCAGCACATCGACACGAAGCCTGCGGATAGACAGCCCGATACTATTAGCAGTAACGTTAAACCTGGGTTATTAGTCGGGGTATTAGTCAGGGTAGTAGTCAGGGTAGTAGTAGTAGTATTAGTAGTAGTAGTAGTAGTAGTAGTAGTAGTAGTAGTAGTAGTAGTAGTATTAGTAGTAGTAGTATTAGTAGTAGTAGTAGTAGTAGTAGTAGTAGTAGTAGTAGTAGTATTAGTAGTAGTAGTATTAGTAGTAGTAGTAGTAGTAGTAGTAGTAGTAGTAGTAGTAGTAGTAGTAGTAGTAGTAGTAGTAGTAGTAGTAGTAGTAGTAGTAGTAGTAGTAGTAGTATTAGTAGTAGTAGTATTAGTAGTATTAGTAGTAGTAGTAGTAGTAGTAGTAGTAGTAGTAGTAGTAGTAGTAGTAGTAGTAGTAGTAGTAGTAGTAGTAGTAGTAGTAGTAGTAGTAGTAGTAGTAGTAGTAGTAGTAGTAGTAGTAGTAGTAGTAGTAGTAGTAGTAGTAGTAGTAGTAGTAGTAGTAGTATCGATATTGTACTTGATATCGGTTTAACTGACAAAGCTTTAGATTGGATGATGTCATTCATCTCGAATCGTACATTCTCTATAAAAACTGGAAACCACTATTCTCAACCAAATAATTTAAAAACAGGTGTACCTCAAGGTTCTGTACTTGGACCTATTTTGTTTCTAATCTATATTATACCTATATCTAGCATCATTAGACAATATAAGCATATCAAATATCATCTCTATTCTGACGATATACTTCTATATAGTACTATATCTCAACACAGTCTATCTCATCGTAATGAGTTATCCAACTGTGCAAATGACATACATATTTGGCTAACAAATAATAAGTTAAGTCTTAACACTAACAAATCTGAATTAATTAATATTCCTAGCTCTTACAATAATTTTCCAATTATATCAATTAATAGTATAATTATTAATCCTATAGGACTAAAACTATAGTTCCAAATTGAAATATCTAGGAATAACTATTGACCGCGATATGTCGTTGAATCACCATATTCAAAGTATATGTAGTAAAGCCAAGCATAATCTATATAACATTCGGCATATACGTAAATATATCAATAATAATCTAACTTATATTTTAATTAATTCATTAGTTTTTTCGTCAATTGATTACTGTAACTCTATACTAATTGGACTCCCCAATCAACGATATTACCTATTAATTGTATTATCAGATCAGCTGTGAGAACGATATATCGGCAACCACGCGAGGATCACTCAAATGTCACCTTAAATATGAAATCACTTAGGATACTATCAGCCTCAGAACGTGCTGAGAAAAGAGTACTGTGTATCGCCGACAAGGCACTAACTACTCATCAGCCCGAATATATACGATCTTCACTCCAATTGATTCAACCTTTTATAACTACAAAATCAACTGAGGATATCTTACGATTTGAAGTAGGCGTCCCTAATCTAACACGTACGACAACACGTGCTTTTTCGTATGCTCTTCCTCGACTATGGAATCCTATTCTTCGTTCTATACGAGAAATTGTAAATTTGTCAACATTTAAACGTAACCTTGTAGAATATTTATTAAATATTTAATTAATAATTCAACCTACTTTTATATTTAAATTAGTGTTATACCTATATCTCCTTATTGTTAGTTTATATTATTTAATTTGTCTTTTTTTTATTAACACAACACTTAACAGAGCAAACCTATTGCTATACAATTGGGTGTCTAAAAAACCATTTTGATTTGATTTGATTTGATTTAGTAGTAGTAGTTGATGTAGTAATAGTACTATTATTATCATTAGAATATATACTATAGTATACTATAACTACTACTTCAACTACTGTAGTAGTATATGTGTATTGTATCCTACATATCGGTGAATTATAACGTGTAGTTATTGTTGAATATATAAACCTATTTATGTATTTAATAACGTATGTAATAATAATGTATTAGGTTGACATATAGTAATCTATCTGAGAAAACACCATTATACGTTGATTTACACACATACACATACACATACACATACATAATCGAGATTAAGCCCAAACGTAATTATTATCACTCATATACCCAGATAACAAGAATAGTAGAAACTATAATATAAACATGTGAGGTTATTGGTTATGCTATTATGGTGCTATTACGAGGCTATTACAGTTAGCTATGTATAGATACATGAACATACGCACGCGCACATTTATCTACGTATCGATTACGTAACAATATCACGTGGTAAATTAGAATTAATAGTTTAATTAAAATTAGATAACTCGCTTTCTAAATAAAATCTAAAGAATCGTTTCATAACATTTACCATAAATACTTTATAAATTACATACATCGGTAACCCTAATATTATATAATATATATATACACCCTAATAGTAATACAGTTCAACCCCCCCCCCACTAGTAGCGTGTACAATGTTATTTAATATAACAATAACTTTCTATATATCATAAATTGAAAACTAGAATTTAATTTTGAACCCTGGGGTAATACAAACGTAACGTGAAGCGGGGGTCGAACAGTTCGTCATGATTCATTAGTTCATTGGCAACCGAATTGTAGTCTATTTCCTCGGAATTATTCATGTTCTTAATTGAATGTCGATTCGCTAATGTAAACTATAGATCATTTCGAAGAATAACGCATACATAAACAATATATGAGTTTCTTATCAAACGAATTTAAGTTATATAAAACGAAAAACAATGATAACAATGAAATATTAAATAATTAAAATTAGAAAATTTTAAATATATCTTTTAGAGT
This sequence comes from Osedax fenrisi, assembly GCA_964019155.1. NCBI lineage: Eukaryota > Metazoa > Annelida > Polychaeta > Sabellida > Siboglinidae > Osedax > Osedax fenrisi. The sequence continues at coordinate 18,739,828 of OZ025245.1, forward strand.
ATTTATCGAAAAACATTACATATTACAATATACATATATGGAGTAGTACACCTAGAAGTCAATAGTTTCTAATAGTAAAACCCACTCGTACCTCAGTAAAAATTCCCATAAGTGAGAAATATTCCATGTTAAGTATTATTTTTAAGTACCTATTTTTATTTTATGAAACTATTAAATATAGGAATATATAGGATATAACATACTTATAAGTATTTTCTTATAACATATACACAATTACAAAAAAACCTTATATTAACATTTATTTTATTATCGAACGTTTATATTAATATAACTAATAGTGTAATTTAAAATTAGATAACTCGCTTTATAAATAAAATCTATAAATTAGTTTCTATAAACTTTTACATAAACACTATACTTTATATACATAGATATACGGTATATCATATACCCTAATACTATGTTATATATATATACCCTAATAAACTTTTACATAAACACTATACATTATATACATAGACATACCCTAATACTATGTTATATATACCCTAATAGTAATACAGTTCGACCCCCCGTATCGTGTACATTTAATAAAACAATCACTTTATATATATATCATAAATTGAAAACTAGAATTTAATTCTTCATTTATGTATACACAATTATATAAGATCACTTATAAATAGTATTTTTAAGTATTTAAGACCTATTTAAATGGTCCGGGCTAGGCTCGAACCCGCGTCCTACTGTTATGACGCCTCAGCCAACTGAGCCACCTATATGTATATAGGCAGTTATATATGGTTAATATGTGTCTCAGTTGATTAATCGTATATATATATATATATATATATATATATATATATATATATATATATATATATATATATATGTATATATAGATTATATATAGATTATATATAGATTATCTATAGAGATTATTGATTCATATTTCATGATTATATATATATATATAATAATAATAATAATAATAATAATATTTATTAGAAGAAAGTTGTATATATATATATATCATGTGAATTATTAAATTCATTATATTATTGTTTCCTCTAAAAGGCTTCAGATGAAGATAATTATCTTTTCTATGCTGTCGCCTGCATCACCATCACCGGAACGTTTTTTTTTGTTGAATTACTTTACTTTTTTTCATTTCGTTTTCTTCTTATGTTTTATAAGATATTTTATTATCATTTAAAAATATAAACATCAAAATAATAATAATAATAATAATAATAATAATAATAATAATAATAATAATAATAATAATAATAATAATAATAATAATAATAATAATAATAATAATAATAATAATAATAATAATTTTTTTATATAATTTATTTTTTTTAATTTTTTTTTAATTTTTAATTTTTTTTTGTATCTCAATGAGTTGATTTTTTATTTTTTTTTTATATGAATTTTTGTTTTTTATAATTTGGATATCTCCATTTAGATTATTCCATAACTTAGGTCCCATGGTTAGGATACTATTTATTAGTTGACTTTTTTTTGTATAAGGTATTTTGTAGATAGGTGATTTCCTTAATTTATTTTTATTTTTATTTTCGTGTTTTTTATGTATGTTATAAATATTTTGTGGTAGATTATTATTGTGATGGTCATGCATGTATATTAGCGTGTTATATTTTATTAAACTATTGAGTTTTAATATATTATTCCTTTCAAATAGCAAATTTGTATGTTCTCTGAAATATTTGGTTTTGTTTATTATTCTTATGATTTTTTTTTGTGTGAGAATTAAATTTGTAAGATTACTTTTATAAATATTACCCCATATTATATTTCCATACATTATGTGTGGCAGGAATAGGCTGTTATATATGATAATCATTGGTTTTGTCTTAATGTATTTTGATAATCTGCTTATTGAGTAAAGTATTTTCGATAATTTATTATTAAGATTAAATATATGATTTTTAAAGTTTATATCTTTGTCAATTATTATTCCTAGATATTTATATTCTATTTCATTTTGTATTGATATGTTATTTATTTTTAGATGTATGTTACTGTGTTTTCTCGAGTTAAAATTGACTATTTTAGTTTTATTGATATTTATTTTAAGTTTATTAAATGTATACCATTTTTCTATTTTTGTAATCATATTATCTATGGTATATTTTAATTTTTCATTGTTTTCACTTGTAAATGTTATTGCTGTATCATCAGCATATACTATAAGTTTTACTTGTTGGTTATTATTGAATAGTAATGATAGGTCATTTGTGTATATTATAAATAGGAGAGGACCAAGTATTGATCCTTGTGGTACCCCAATATTATTACATAATATTTGTGATTTTTTATCATTTATCAAAACAACTTGTTTTCGATTACTTAGGTAGCTTTTGATAAGTTGTAGCGAATTGCTTCTTATTCCATATTTATATAATTTATCTATTAATATGTTGTGATCTAGCGTGTCAAATGCTTTGCTTAGATCAAGGAATAGAGTATTTATTGATTTATTTTGTTCTTTGTTTATTAATATATGGTTATATAAATCTAAAATAGCATGTGTTGTGTTATGCTTTTTAGTATATCCGTATTGTGTATTAGATATAATTAGGTTTTTTTGAAAAAATGAAGTAAATCTCTGATGTATTATTTTTTCAAATATTTTTGAAATTTGACATAGTATTGATATGGGCCTGTAGTTGCATGGTTCGTATTGGTTTTTATTTTTATATATGGGTTTTATTATGGAATTTTTCATTTTTTGTGGAAATATACCTTCACTAATACATAAATTAAAAATATATGTTAGTGGTGATGAAATATAATCTATTGATATTTTTACAATTTTCATGTTAATTAGGTTTATATCTAATGAGGTTTTTAATTTACTATTTTTTATTATTGAAGTTATTTCTTGTTTATTGGTTGGTTCTATGAATATAGAATTATTTATATTTGGTATTTCTACAGGATTTATTATATTTTGATTTTTAAATTGATCATTTATAATTTGTGCATTATTAATAAATTGTTCATTAAATATATTTGCTATTTTACTTGAGTCAAATGTGTTTTTATTATTTTTATCTTTAATGTATGTAATATTGTGTTTATTTACATTTGTATTAATGATATTATTTACTGTTTTCCAATGTTCTTTCGATGTTATGTTATCGTTTATTTGTTTGTTAATGTATTTTTGTTTTGCTTGTTTTATTGTGTTTTGTAAATTATTTCTATAAGATTTATAAACGTATAAATCTAATTCTGATTTACTTTGTAGATATGAGTTAAATAGTTTTTGTTTTTTATTTATTTTTCTTTTTATGTTATTTGTTATCCAGTTTTTAGAGAATATTTGTGATGATACTTTTGAAGTGATTATGGGAAAGTGTTTGTTTATTATATTTATATATTGAGTGTAGAAAATATTATAGGCATCTTCTGCATTAATGTTATTATATACAGTGTCCCATTTTATTTGTAATAGATTTTTAATAAATGTTACAATATTATTGTTTTTAATTTTTCTTGTTGTTATTAATGTTTTATTTTTCAGTAATCTGTTATTTAAGTTAAAGTTTGCATATATTGGAAGATGGTCTGTTATTTGTTCTTGTATTATACCACTTTTTCCTATGAAATTTGTATCTATATTAGTGTAGATTTGGTCAATTATTAAGTTTGTATTTGTATTGTATATTGGTCTTGTATTAGAATGTATAAGTGGTGTTAGTCCTAATTGGTGCATTAGTTGGTTTATTTTTGAATTTATATTATTCGTCGTGTCTATATTGAAATCCCCCATTATTATAAGTTTTTTGTTGATGAATTTATGAAATTTATCATAAAATATTGTATTAAACTCTTCTATTTTGTTAAATGGACTATTATAGATACATGATACTGTTATATTTTTATTATCACTTTCTTGTATTATTTCTATTGTTACTATTTCTAGATAATCTATTATATTAAATGTTAGTTCATTTACTATGTTATATGTTAGGTTGTTAGTTACGTATATGCATACTCCCCCTCCTCGTCTCTTATCTTGACAATGTCTATTATTTATTACCTGTTTATAATTAGGTATATTTAAGTTATTATTATTTATGTTATTTAGCCAGGTTTCTGAAAGGCAAATTATTTCTGGTTTTTTTGTTAATAAATTTAAAAAATCTGTCAAGTATTCAAAGTTGTGATTAAGACTTCGTATATTTAGATGTATAAATGTTAGATTATGTTCGTCTATTTTTTTGTTTATTTTATTAAAATTGTTTGTTGTTATATATTCATTTTCTTCTTTTGAGTTATTCATTTTTATTTTGTAATTCTATTATTTTGAATGTATTATTTATTGAACATCTTACCACAAATTTGTGTCCATTGATTGTTTTACCTTTAGCTTCTATGGAGAGCTTTTGTATTTCTATTAATTGTTCTTTTGTATATTCTTGTGATATACTAATCTTACTATACTGCGTATTTTTTAATTTATGTGCTGAATTTATGATGTCTTGTTTTTCGTTTTCTGTATTAAATGTTATTTTTATTGGTCTTATTTTATTAGCTTTATCATCATATTTATATATATATTGTTAGAGTATTTTCATTGGTTTAATTTCTATGATAATATGTCCATCACGTTGATATTTACTCTATATAGTACATATTAGTGCTGTAAAATTTCAAATCTCAAATATAAAATTTCAAATCTTTTTTTTTCGGTTCGGTTCAAATCTTTAATTTTTGGATATTTGGAAAGATTTGATGGTCTCAAATCTTTATTTTAAATTTAGTTTCGGTTCGGGTATCATGTCGGGTAATTGTTCGGGTAACGATCGATTAACATAATTATGTAATAAGTTTCTTTCAACTATTTTAAATGATCCAATAAAATGTATAGATTCTATTAATTCGATCATCAGTTATGCCACCTATATGATAATATATTTAAAATAGAATAATGTTATCAAAGACACGGTTTCCTTGATGTATTATCCATTAAGGGGTTAATAACAATATTTAAAAATTAATACGTATATTCTGCATATTCCTGAAGGAATATCATTAGATTAAGTTTAAATGATTTATACTCTGTATTGATATATACAAATGTTAATTCATAAACTGTTTAAAACTATATTTGTCTACAAGTACATTTTGAATACATATTTGACACTGTGTTATATATATATATATAATAATACATACATCTACTAGATATATAGTCTAAATATAATATTTATATTTAGCCTTCTATATATATATATATATGCTATAGAATATATGCCATATATGGTGTATATAGTATATAGGATTCCTCTTACACCTTTACTAAATACTATATACTGATATATATGATTGTTAGAATAGAAACGTATTCAATAATTCAAGTAATTAATAATTATTTGAATTGTTAATTATTCAATTATAATATATTAATTAATAATTATTTATAAATTAATTATTAATTAATAATAATAATTTATTAATTATTATAATTATTTATTAATTATTATAATTATTTATTAATTATTATAATTATTTATTAATTATTATAATTATTTATTAATTATTATAATTATTTATTATTTATTATAATTATTTATTAATTATTATAATTATTATAATTATTTATTATTTATTATAATTATTTATTAATTATTATAATTAATAATTAATTTAATAAATAATAATTATTTATTAATTAATTTATTATTATTAATAATAATTAATTAATTAATATCACATTTTTTTCTTCGTTAACTTATTTTAAAATATTATTAAAAGATTTGAAGTTCTCGAGAACAACAATTTTAAGATTTGAAGTTCTCGAGAACAACCAAGTATTTGAAATTTTACAGCACTAGTATATATACTAGTATATAGTATCCTAGTACCGATATATCGGTATTTATAATAATAATTGAGAAGGGTGTCGATATTAAAACTAGTCTACATGTATACATTATAGTGTGCCTATAGGTAGTGGACTTATAATGTACCTATATGTGTAATTCCAACACCCACATTCGTTGAAATCTACGAAATAAAGACGTGTTTTCGCGTCGTTATACGAACGGGGGTGGTTCGGACACTAATAACGAAGCTAGCGTTACGCCGAACGCCTTAAAATACTCGTATCGAGTATACGGACGTGATAGTGTAAAAATGTAGTCGAAATTGTCATTTTGGTAACCGATTTTTCACTATTTTTAACGATTTTAAGTCTTAATTAAATATACATCGTACGTGTAAATAGGTGTTTTTACATTTATTTTACTGATCAACAATAATTAAATAATATTTATTATATCAAGCAATAATTACTCCGATTCTTAAAAAACCTTCATACGATCCCGAATCACTTTTCAATTATCGCCTAATTTCTCAGCTTCCGGTAAGTAAAATTTTGGAAAGAGTTGTCTCTCGTCAACTAATCTCCTATTTAACCGCCAATAATCTCCATATTCCTCAACAAAGTGGTTTTCGCCGAGGACACGTGTCTACACAGAAACAGAACTATTAAACGTAATTGATGTCATCACTTCTACCCTTAAATCAAGGGCTTGCTCAAGGGGGGGGGGGGGGGCAAATTGGGTAATTGCCCGGGCCATACATTTTTTGAGAAATGTTTTGTTACTATTTATATAAAAAAAATAATTTTTCTTAACTGTATTTTTTGTATCCATTCTATTTTCTTATATACTATTAATTTTAATTAAACAAATAAAAATAATATAATAAATTAATTAAATATGAGTTATTTAGTCAGATGTGAAAAGTGAATTTTACAAAAATTCCGAAATTTACACGGTGACAGCACGTATATGAAGATGTTGGAGAACATTCTAATAGTTATCACCATATCAACCCTCACACATATCTTATTGTCAGATAAAATAGTATGAAACAAATTGATAAATAATTATAATTGATTGATAAACTAGAAAGCGATAAATGATACTAGATAAATGTATTAAGGGATTATTAACCACTACATTGAGAAAAAAAAATATTTATTAAAGTTTTTTTTATTAAAATTAAAAATGATATCATCTGAATATTCAGATATATTTTAACTATAATTTCTAACATATTTAAAGAATTATATTGATTATAAATTCAAAAAACGGTATTTTATATAGGTGTATAATAAGACTAATAAGGTATTTTTAAAATTATTTTTCTCAAAATAATTAATTTTCTCTATCTATATATTATTATATATTTTTAGTGTATATATATATATATATATATATATATATAGTTTAATTCAAATATGAGTATTCTGATTTATAGTTTTTTTAATAATTACTATTAATGACATTTTGTAAAAAAATGATTATCTTTTTACTAGAATATTTACAGATATACATTATATTTATATTTATTGAAAAGGATATTATTTATAAATATATATATATATATATATATATATATATATATATAATACTAAAGGATTTGTTAGACAACTAGTACACATGAATGATTATATTGATATCATCCTCATTTATCTATTTACATATTAACACCCATAATGGCGATATTAGAATGAGAACAGGTGATAACTAAATTATTGAAGAAATAAATATTCAAAATAATATAGTATATCAGTGGATTCAACTTCATATATATTACATATAAATAAGTTAACAATCGTCACCATATATTCCAAGTAAGGTATGTTTATTTAATATGTATTGATGATGGAATAAGAGTGGAAGAAAAAGGATAATTAGAGATTAATTTTCACACTGGTCAATATTTATTAGATAATGATTTATTAGAATTTTTTAAATAATAATATAAATATAAAATATTATATAGCTCAAGGTTATGACAATGCCAGCTATATGTCTGGAAAATTAAATTAAATGCAATATGTCATAATAAACCATAGTCTATTGGCAATATATGGTAAAATGCCGTTGAATCTTCTACAATTGCAGCAATATTTTTGGTTTCATACCAAATCAATATAATTTATTTAGCCAAACTAAATATATAATATTTTAATATCCTGATTAGAGAAAGGATATACTATTTTGTATTATAAACATTATCAAATATAAGATGGTCACCACAAGCTGGTTTTATTAGTGCATTATATTGTGGATTTCCTATTATTACATAAGTTATATCTGATATTATATATGTACTTTACGTAAATTACATTAATAGAGTCAACATATTTATTCAATAAAATGCAAGAATTCAATATTATGAGACTTCAATATTATGAAAAACGTGAAGCTAATTATTTTGTAGATTTTTTTTCAATTGATATAATAATAGCAGTAATAACAAATATTGATATACTCTCTAAATATATAGGCGAGAAAATAAATTATTATGTTGAGTTTATTGGAGTATACAAATAAACAAATTACAAAAGAATTAGTATAATGATAATGATGATAACACTTGATCAAATGTGGAACACTTACATCATATAAGAAGTTAAAAATAACTATTTTATACCATATATTGACAATTTAATTGATAGTATATAAAAAAGATAATCATATAGTTAAACATATAGATAAACATATTATTAATTATATTATATAATTAATTAATATATATATATATATATATATATATATATATATATATATATATTACCTTACCTTGTGCCGTCGAGTCGTAACCGACCCCTGGCGGTATCTGCTAGTATCTTCATGATGTTGTCGTTGGCTATATAATTCTGCACATTGTTCAGCCACGTTATGTGTGGCCTACCCCTTCGCCGTTGACCATCCATCTTTCCTAGCATCAGCTGTAGCTCATTCGAGTCCGCTCTCACCACGTGTCCGAAGTATGATAAGGCAAGTTTGACAATTTCTGCCTCTAGCGTTTTTTTGGGTTTTGTGCTGGCAATGATTTCTATATTTGTCTTCCTATCTATATAGGTCACTCCAAGCAGGTTTCTCCAACACCAAATTTCGAAAGCATCGATTTTTGCTCTTTCCTTCTTCTTTAGAGTCCAGGTTTCTGCACCGTATAGAATAATCGGGAAAATAAGTGTCTGTACAATTTTTACTTTAGTGGCGAGTCTTAAATCTCTATCTTTAACAATTTTCCTCAGACTCCCCATTGCACTTTTTCCCATTGCAATTCTTCTGCGTAATTCCATATCTATTTGTCCGTCATTTGTTATCAAGGCTCCCAGGAAGACAAATATTTCAACTACTTCTATATTTCCGCCATCAACTATTATATAATCTAGTTCTCCTGTTGCCATCACCTTAGTTTTTTTTGACATTTAGATATAACCCAGCTTTCTCACTCGACTATTTGACTTTTTCTATAAGTTCTATAAGGTCCTCTCTATTACCGGCTATCAATGTGGTGTCATCCGCATATCTCAGGTTTGATACTTTTCTTCCACCTATGCCAATGCCTTTGTCCCACTTATCTAGAGCCTCTCGCATTATCTTTTCTGCATAGATGTTGAATAGCAATGGAGATATAATGTAACCCTGGCGTACTCCTTTACCAATCTGTATGTAGCCTGTCTCTCCATACTCTGTCCTTATAGTCGCTTCCTGATTTGTATATAAGTTACTAAGCATGACAATCAAATGTTCAGGTACTCCCATACCTTTGAGAGTGTTCCATAATCGTTGATGGTCTACACAGTCAAATGCCTTCTTGTAGTCAATAAAACACATTAATAGTTCTATTTGATTATCCCTAGCTCTTTCCATCAGCCATCTCAGGTTTGATATGTGGTCTCTAGTTCCTCTACCTCTTCGGAACCCGGCTTGTTCGATCGGTAGTTCAGGGATAAGGAAGGCCTCCAGTCTTTTTTGTAGAACTCTCAGAAGTATTTTGCTAGCATGTGAGATTAAGGCAATAGTTCGATAATTCCCACATTCTTTTTTATCTCCTTTCTTGTAAATAGGGACATATACGGACTTCTTCCAATCATTTGGCCATGTCTTCATTTTCCATATGCTATTACATAGATTTGTCATGACTCTAATTGCCTCATCTCCTCCTGCTTTTAGAAACTCTATCGGTATTCCATCACAACCTGGAGCTTTTCTGTTAGATATGTGCTGTATTGCTTCATTTACTTCTATCTCTAATACATCAGGTTCATCTTCATATAAATGTACATTAAAATTATCATTCATATTAATATCTCTTCTATATAGATTTTCAGTATATTGATGCCATCTCTTTTTTATTTCCTTTTCTTCAGAAACTACTTTTCCATTACTTAATTTCATAGCACAACCTATTGAGCTTCGTGATCCAGTCATCTCTTTTATTTCTTTGAATAAGTCTCTAGTCTGGTCAGTACCACAATTTGCTCCCGGTAGAGTTGTGACTCGCTTTATGTTACTTTTCCATCTCGATTTGCATAATATGTAATCAATTTGATTTCTGGTAGAGTTGTCAGGAGATATCCATGTGTATAGCCTTCGTGGGTGTAACTTAAAGAATGTATTCATTATTCTAAGATCGTTTCTACTACAGAATTATACAAGTTGATCCCCTCTTTCATTCCTCTTACCTAAACCACAGTTACCAGTGATATCAATTGATAATTCCTTCCCAACCTTGGCGTTCCAGTAACCTATGATATACAGAATATCGCCATTAGGTATCTGGTCCAATACAGATTGTACTTTATCATACAATGCATCACTGTCTTCTTCTTCTGCGCTGGATGTTGGGGCATATATTTGTACTACTGTTATGTTTATCGGCTTGCACTGTATACGTATTGTGGCAATTCTGTCATCTACTGGGTTGAAGCCCAGTACACATCTTCGTATTTCATTATTACATATAAATGCCACTCCATTTCGCTTCAATGTCTCCTGTCCAGAGTAGTAGATTTCATATTCATCTGATGTAAAATGTCCCATTCCTGTCCATTTCATCTCACTTATTCCTAGCAAATCAACACCAGTCCTTGCCATTTCTCTCTTGACTACTTCCAAATTTCCATTATTCATTGTTCTTACGTTCCATGTACCTATTCTCATACTTTATTTTGCTATTCTATGGCTTGCCTCTGTCATTTTCGTTGCACTATTTTCAGTTGATGTTCGTCCTTTCGGCTTTAAAACACCCCCGTCATCCTCGTTGCACTTCCTTGTGACAATGGAGTACCCTTCCCCAGTAGTAATTATATTAAAGCCGTCCAACCTGGGAGTCTCATTCTTCGACCTTATTGTGATATGTATGTTTGTGTCTGTCATGTTTGTTTTATATATATATCATCTGATATCATTAATTAAGATGATTAGTAAATAAGATAATTCTTTATTAAACATATGGTATACTGTATTAATTACACTCAAAGGAATAGACTATTCAAACATTAATATATACAATATATGGTGGGCTATATATATATATACAAATGTAGACATTTTCATCCGAATATACCTAGTATTTAATGGCAAATAATTACGCCAGAGTGATAAGCTTCTCGAAACTTAAACTTATAAATAATGTTATATGACATTATCTGACACAATAAATACTTTTAAGTATGGAAATATTATCTTTAGAATCAAAGCTAATTAATGAAATTGATAATTAATACATACTACTCATTTTATAGAGAGTAAATCGATGCCTACTTGCACATGTAATGAACCGGTATGTGCTCGGTAACGAGGTAACCTATTCGTTACTATAGCATAGTGTTATATATAGTGTTATTAGCTGTAATTGGCGTAATTAGCTGCTAATACGAATACTTAATCCTACTCGACACGGGTTCGACCCCCGTCCGGACCATTACTTAATTTTATAAAATGGGTCTTAACATATTATTTAGAAGTGATCTTATATAATTGTGTATAAATAAATGATCGGCTCTCGTTAAAACCATGGATGCTTTAACATGAGAGCGGCTTCGAAGGGACATTAGAGCCATATATGGTTATAAGTGAAAACTTCATCTAAGTTCCTGGATGGGATGAAAGGACTTCACCAAAATAAAAATAACAAAAAAAATAACTAATCGAACGTGCTATTAGTTTACTACCTATTTGATCACGCATTAAATAACGTGTTCCTTGTCATTTCATCTAAGGCAATCAGCATATGTACATGTATTGAATAACCAACTATTTAATAATAAAAATAATATATATATATATATATAAACAAGTATAAAGAATATAATTACATATTTATTGTACAATGTTTATTGTGACGACGTCGTGTTCTCTAGACGATTACCTACCTCATTACCATTACCTCCGCGCCACTACAGTTGAATACGTCGCGTTGCTAGCTATCTAGATACGGTAGTGTTATTCCACATTGGGTGCGTAGGTTGGGAACAGTGTATTCGATCTAACGACGGTCAATTTACCCGACGAAGAGGCGCCTACGCTTATCGGTTGGGGCGCTGGTGGTTGTTGTACTTCCGGTTGAGACTGTTGTTGTATTTGTAGTTGTAGTTGTTGTTGTTGTTGTTGTAATTGAGTTTGTTGCTGTAGTTGCAGTTGTTGTTGCTGTTGTTGTTGTTGTAGCATTTGTTGCTGAACTAAATTCGGTTGCATTTGTTGTTGTTGCGTAGTTTGATTTAAGAGTTGAGCGCTTTGAAGATTCTGCATTATCGGTTGGTTTTGTTGAATCGAGAGTTGAGCGCTTTGAAGATTCTGTATTACGGGTTGGTTTTGTTGAATCGAGAGTTGAGCGCTTTGAAGATTCTGCGTTACGGGTTGGTTTTGTTGAATCGAAAGTTGAGCGCTTTGAAGATTCGAAGTAGCGGGCTGGTTGTTCTGCTGTTGGCCGAGCACCATCTGCTGGAGAAACATTTGATTAGCGCACTCCTTCTGCTGCATCTGTAACGCCAACAGCTGCAACTTGGCGGCCTGGATCTCCACCACCGTCTTCACTGTGTCCACGGAGATGTTCATCGCCTGCCTAGTCTCGCTGTTCACCATAGACTTGGAGCAGTCCTTCTGCTGTTGTTGTTTACAATTGTTGCAGCTGTGCGACGCTCGGTCGTTAGCGTCCGCCATGCACAGCAGCAGGCAGCAGACCGTGACGAAACTCACGGATATACACCCGCATATTATTAATATTAACGTTATACCTGGGGTGTTGGTAGTAGTAGTAGTAGTAGTAGTAGTAGTAGTGGTAGTAGTAGTAGTAGTAGTAGTAATAGTAATGTGGTATTATACTATAGTGGATGTAGTATGGGGGCTATTTGTAGTATTGTCAGTAGTATTAGTAGGGATATTACTGTTTAATACTTATATGTATAATTTACACATCTTATACACATAATCAGTACACGGATAAATACGTATGTAAACATACTGGCAGATGCTATAACTAACGCGTACAACAACTCACGCACACCACCATATATGGTCATCTATAGCTTTGTATTTTACCGCCGTATAACACAGGTAACCGGTAAACTATATATAAGGACATGATCTGTACTGCTATCTATGCACGCGACACCGTGGCTGTGCTGCGTCCTTCAAGTCATGCTATAACACGCACACTATAACACACTTTAAATTATGGATGTCGCCATAACATTAATATTATATATATATATCACATCCGAACAATTTTTTGAAAATTGGATATTTGTGAATAAATCAATTTACTACTACTACTACTACTACTACTACTACTACTACTACTACTACTACTACTACTACTACTACTACTACTACTACTACTACTACTACTACTACTACTACTACTACTACTACTACTACTACTACTACTACTACTACTACTACTACTACTACTACTACTACTACTACTACTACTACTACTACTACTACTACTACTACTACTACTACTACTACTACTACTACTACTACTACTACTACTACTACTACACACTAACACATTCACATTTCACACCCGCATACACAAACAATCGATGTAAATAAAAGTTTTATTTACATCGATGACACAAACATATACTAATACCCATACGTACATTCTAACAATCACACATACATAAACACACTAACACACACATACACATACATACGCATACACACATATACACACGCATACTCGAATATTTAATTATTTCCGATACGTAATGATATGTAATAGTAACGTATTGTGGACCCGGGATCGAGTATATCTGTATCGTCGAGTACATTCGAACTATGGCCTAATTCTATCGTATTACCGTGCATAGTTAAACAATGTGAACTAATTTATACTAGATAAAGTTCAATATATATTTTTTAAGTATTTAAACTTTTATAACGATATCGGTAAAAATTAAATATTTTAAATATATTTTTATAAATTTATTTAACTTTTAGAGAATTATTACCTAATAATACATAATTATATACGCATGTAGATTGTACTATTTGTTGAAATAAATTCGATGATCATTTTATCTAGTTTTTTTATCTAGATTTATCTAGTTAATTAATTAGCTTTATAATTACTCATATTTAAAAAAAATTATAATAAATGTAAGGTATCGATTCTCGTCAAATGAAGTAAATATAAGTAAATAAATAAATATTTTTTCAATTTAATAAAAGTCAAGATCAATAAGATTAACTTTATTTATATATAACCGGGGAGATATAACATCTAAATATTCTTAAATATTATATTGTTTTCGAAAAAATATGTTAAAAAATAAATAATATACAAATTTAAAATTCAGTCTAATATATATATATATTCGAATATTTTATTTGTCTTATTTCTTATTATTTTAAATAATGATTATATTCTAATACAATACTTATATTTAAAAGATTTTTTTAAATTTTATATATATTATCTATTATATATTATATATATATATATATAGATATATATATATATATATATATATATATATATATATATATATATATATATATATATATATATATAAGTTGTCGTATTCCATTACAATATATGTTTATGAGAACTTAATACAATAATATATATTCAATTATCATATTATTTGATAACAATCAATTATATTTATTAGTATAGTATAACTTTATATTTTATAAAATCTATATAATTATTTATATATATGTTTATGTAATATATGTAGGTACACTATAGTGTGCTACACATATATGTGTTAATAAAGTTAGTTTGTTTATAAATACCATGTATGTACCATATATATATATATATATATATATATATGTTTTTAAAGATATCTTTCATTCGAATAACAAGATCTTGTTTATATACTATTATGCAAGTTTAGTTTTAAATATTAATATTTATTAATATTTATAATAATTAATTAATTAATTTTCTATTATTTCCGTTAACCCATGTAATATTTACAGGTTTTCTGACTACTTAATCATCATATACATATGTATAATTTTACAAATTTATAAATAAGATATTAAACATGGATAATATGTAATAACATTTTATTGTTAAAATAAAAATATTAATCCTATTTTAACTCGCGCACCCACCCTTAACGTATATATATATACATATATATATATATATATATATATATATATATATATATATATTTATATATATATGAACTGCCTGTGTGGCTCAGTGGCTAAGGCGTCAGACACACAAGCAGTACACACGGGTTCGACCCCCGTCCGGACCATTAATTAATTTTATAAAATGGGTCTTAAAATATTATTTAGAAGTGATCTTATATATAATTGTGTATAAATAAATGATCGGCTCTCGTTAAAACCATGGATGCCTTAACATGAGAGCGGCTTCGAAGGGACATTATAATGCTCTATAGAGCCATATATCATATATGATATATGGTTATAAGTGAAAACTTCATCTAAGTTCCTGGATGGGATGAAAGGACTCCACCAAATATCAATAACAATAACAATATATATATATATATATATATATATAATATATAGGATCCTATAATCCGATCCTATAATCCTAGGATCTGACGAGAGTTATATAAGTGGGTGATGAATCAGCACTGGATAAGTATACATTGATATAACTTATATAACTCTCGTCAGATCCTATAGGATTGTTATGGATTTAGGATCCTATACAATCCTATATATATAGGATTGTATACAATAATCATTAAATCACCTACGATAGAATAGTGACATTTATAGAACTGCTACCGTTATAATCGTTACATTCCATCTAGTTAATTTAGTTATATTGTTACACCTAAGCGGAATTCAAGTTTACGTTAGATATCTCCAATATTAGAACTCCTTTATTATCCAACTTATGTCGAACGCATATCTTGAACCCAATGCTATCATAATATACTTATTTTATTATTTGTATTATTATTAATTATTTATTATGTATTTGTATTTTAATTTATTAAATTTTTGCCGTCATTTGATCTCACCTACTTACTTAATCCCATGACCGTTTGGTCGTAGGGGGGATTTGAATTGCGGCAATTACACATGTTTATTTCCATTAGACATATTTATATACTCTATTATTTTTGTATTTCGTTTGACGAAAACCGATCTTTTATACTGAATAAAATCAAGTAATAATTTAATTTATTACGAAACTAACTAATTAACTTTCATTTAATATAATTCAATAATAAGTATATTGAAATATACGTATTATATATGTATATTGGGGATTTAATGGGTTGTTGGGGTACTAATTACAGTCAAATCAACCAGACCTAGTACTCAACTATAACAGCAGGCTCCTCGTTCCATACCCTGGAAACTATTTTTAGTAGGCTAATGCTGTGGGGGATTTTAGATAGGGATGGGCTCCGCTGATCTTATCTGCACAAGATACGCAAATGATTTCAAAACAAAACTTAAACACCATACCGGCTCGGACGTAGCCCGGGAAAATAAGATCCGCGTTATTTATTGCAAATCAGGATAATAACGTTAAGATGGTTACTGATGAACAAAAGAAAATAAAGATTAGAAGAAAAAATACGTATATAGGTACTTGGAACGTACGTACTTTATGAGAAGAAGGTAAACTAGAAGAACGTACTCATGAACTAGATAGATATATGTGGACTGTTGTAGGACTGTGTGAAGTACGCAGAAAAGGAGTGAACGCAATACAAACCACAGAAGGTCACAAACTTTACTACATTGGAAATGACAACAAACATCTTTGTGCACATTAATGGTGTTGGATTTTTGATAAACAGTGAAGTAACACGCATGGTTATGTGCTTCACTCCGATAAATGACATAATAGCAATAATAAGACTGCATGCAACCCCTTTTAACATATCAATTATTCAAGTATATGCACCGACAACAGATCAAGAAATTGAAATATTCTACAATGAATTGCAAAACTCAATCTCAAAAATTTCAAAGAAGGATATTATAGTGATTCAAGGTGATATGAATGCAAAAATTGGTAAGGATGCACATAAGAATTGGGGACCAACTTCTGGATTATTTTGCAATTCAGTAACATACGAGAGAAGATATCGACTTCTGGAATTCGCAAAAACAAACGATTTAAAAATTGTTAATACATTTGGCCCGCACAAAAAATCACGAATACAAACTTGGCATAGCCCTGGAGGAATATATCATAATTGATTATATTTTAGTGAGTAAACGTGTTTCCACAAGTGTGAATATAAATAAGACTAGATTATTCCCTGTAATTGACATAGGTAGTGACCATGACATGCTGATGATGACTTTTAGTCTACACCTGAAAAATCCTAAGAAAAATAAATTTACTCGAAATAAATTCGATCTAGAAAAGCTGAAAAATCCAGAGACCAAAAAACTATTTGAAAAAAAAATAAATGAAAAACTGACGGAACAAAAATTAACAGAAATAGAAAATACAGAAGAAATGTTACAGAAACTAAATAGAACTATGACAGAGACAGCAACTGAAATCCTAGGAAAACACAGAGAAAAGAAAAAAAAATTGATAACAAATGAACTGATGGATATGTGTGACTTGAGAAGAGAACTGAAAAAGACTACATTTGAATCAGGAAGTATGTACAAACAAATAAATAACACAATAAAGAAGGAGATGAGAATAGCAAAAGAAATCTGGATTAATAACAAATGTACTGATATTGGAGAATGTCTAATTAGAAACAATACCAAGAAAGCCTACCAAATTTTAAATGAGCTAACAAAAAAGAAGGACAAAATAGTAGTTAATGTACATGATAAAGATGGAAAGTGAATAACAGATAAAACAGAAGTTCTGAAACGTTGGACAGAATATTGTTCTGAACTGTATACACATAACGCAGAAGGAGATATATCAGTACTAACAGTAAATGAACCATCAAACCAGGATAATTTTCCTATATTGGAAAGTTAAGTTTAGGATGCTACCCAGTCATTAAAGATGTGAAAATCAGCTGGTATTGACAATATACTAGCCGAATTAATTAAAGCTGGAGGACATATAGTGATTCAAATACTGCTAGATATATGTAATAATATATGGGAAACTGGAATCTGGCCATCAGACTGGACAAAATCAATGATAATAAGTTTACATAAGAAAGGAAGCAAACAGAAATGTGAAAATTATAGGACAATAAGCCTTATAAGTATATATATATATATCACTCTAGTAAAATAATGCTAAAGATAATCCTAAACAGATTGAAACATTACACGGAAGAGTTAATTTCTGAAAAATAAGATGGATTTCAAAAGGGTAGAAGTACTAGCGAACAGATATTTAACTTAAGTGTATTCTCAGCATAGTAAACTATTATATCAAGTTATCATCGATTTCAAAAAAACGTTTTATAGAATATGGCACAACGCGCTATGGTCGGCAATGAAAAGATTTAACATCAATTTAAAACTAATAGAATCTATACAACATCTATACAATAAAGCAGAAAGTGCAGTTTATTTTGACGGTAAAATTGGAGAATGGTTCAGAACAACAACTGGAGTTAGGCAAGGCTATCTACTTTCACCCACATTATTCAATATTTTGCTTGAACAAATAATGAACTATGCTTTAGATAATCATGTAGGTTCAGTAAATATTGGTGGTAAAATAATCACAAATCTGAGATTCGCAGATGACATCGATGGATTAGCAGGTAGTGAATCTGAATTAGACAATCTTATTAAAATAATCGACAATACAGCACATGCATATAGAATGGAAATAAACTCTACGAAAACACAAATAATGGAAAATTCTGAAGGTAGTTTCACATCAGAAATAAAAATAAATAACGAGCCACTAAAAGTAGTTGACAGTTTTAAATACTTAGGAGCAATCATCGACGAAAAAGGTTCAAAGGCTGAAATATTAGCTAGAACCGGACAGACGATTGCAGCTCTATCTAGACTAAATATTATATGGTACGATAAAACACTAAAACTGAAACTGAAAATCCGACTACTGCAGTCACTATAGTGAGCAACTATAGTTAACTCAATTTTCTTATATGCGTGTGAGATATGGACAATAACGAAGGAACTGCAAAGAAAAATAACAACATTAGAAATGCGGTGCTTAAGACTATTATTGGACATATCATACAGAGATAGAATTACTAACATTAAAGTACGCAATAGAGTTACCAAAGAAATCGGTCCACATTCGGAACTACTAGCAATGGTCATCGCGAAGAAACTGAGATGGTTTTATCATGGATAAGATCAAATTACATGTCCAAAAAAATTCTTCAGGGTTCTTTTGAAGGTAATAGAAGACGAGGTAGGCCAAAAATGAAATGGCAAGTCAATATCGTGAAATGGACTGGTCTTGATATAAATAAAGCGATGAGAGCTGCAGAAAATAGAGAGGGATGGAAAAAAAATTGTGACGAAATCTACTGCGCCCCTACGGCATCCAAATTATATGGGATAGGTAAAAGGTAAAAAAAAATAATATATATTTGTGTTAAAATAAAAATTTAAAATTATTTAATATTTATATGATATAATTATTATTAATTTTATATATATATGTATTTATACGTTATAATAACTTACATACATACTATTAAAAATGTATATAAATTATTGTTGACGAGTATCTATGTTACGTCAGTGTATTGATATTGATATTAATAATAAGAAGAGTGTGAAATCGGTCGCCGACAATGATTGTAACCACAGCTTCCGATGAGATGAACGAAGAACGCATACCCGATCCTATACTGACAATACGTAAGTCATTACGTCATCGATATCTGTTCACGAGTATGTGAGTACGTATGTGTGTACGTATGTGTGTACGTATGTGTGTATGAGTGCGTATGTAAGGCGTATAGGCCATATATGGTTATGTTGGATCTGGCAACTAAAGCGTCACTTATGAATAAGTGATATTAAAAAGTAATATTATTAGTATACATATCATTGCTACTACTACTACTACTACTACTACTACTACTACTACTACTACTACTACTACTACTACTACTACTACTACTACTACTACTACTACTACTACTACTACTACTACTACTACTACTACTACTACTACTACTACTACTACTACTACTACTACTACTACTACTACTACTACTACTACTACTACTACTACTACTACTACTACTACTACTACTACTACTACTACTACTACTACTACTACTACTACTACTACTACTACTACTACTACTACTACTACTACTACTACTACTACTACTACTACTACTACTACTACTACTACTACTACTACTACTACTACTACTACTACTACTACTACTACTACTACTACTACTACTACTACTACTACTACTACTACTACTACTACTACTACTACTACTACTACTACTACTACTACTACTACTACTACTACTACTACTACTACTACTACTACTACTACTACTACTACTACTACTACTACTACTACTACTACTACTACTACTACTACTACTACTACTACTACTACTACTACTACTACTACTACTACTACTACTACTACTACTACTACTACTACTACTACTACTACTACTACTACTACTACTACTACTACTACTACTACTACTACTACTACTACTACTACTACTACTACTACTACTACTACTACTACTACTACTACTACTACTACTACTACTACTACTACTACTACTACTACTACTACTACTACTACTACTACTACTACTACTACTACTACTACTACTACTACTACTACTACTACTACTACTACTACTACTACTACTACTACTACTACTACTACTACTACTACTACTACTACTACTACTACTACTACTACTACTACTACTACTACTACTACTACTACTACTACTACTACTACTACTACTACTACTACTACTACTACTACTACTACTACTACTACTACTACTACTACTACTACTACTACTACTACTACTACTACTACTACTACTACTACTACTACTACTACTACTACTACTACTACTACTACTACTACTACTACTACTACTACTACTACTACTACTACTACTACTACTACTACTACTACTACTACTACTACTACTACTACTACTACTACTACTACTACTACTACTACTACTACTACTACTACTACTACTACTACTACTACTACTACTACTACTACTACTACTACTACTACTACTACTACTACTACTACTACTACTACTACTACTACTACTACTACTACTACTACTACTACTACTACTACTACTACTACTACTACTACTACTACTACTACTACTACTACTACTACTACTACTACTACTACTACTACTACTACTACTACTACTACTACTACTACTACTACTACTACTACTACTACTACTACTACTACTACTACTACTACTACTACTACTACTACTACTACTACTACTACTACTACTACTACTACTACTACTACTACTACTACTACTACTACTACTACTACTACTACTACTACTACTACTACTACTACTACTACTACTACTACTACTACTACTACTACTACTACTACTACTACTACTACTACTACTACTACTACTACTACTACTACTACTACTACTACTACTACTACTACTACTACTACTACTACTACTACTACTACTACTACTACTACTACTACTACTACTACTACTACTACTACTACTACTACTACTACTACTACTACTACTACTACTACTACTACTACTACTACTACTACTACTACTACTACTACTACTACTACTACTACTACTACTACTACTACTACTACTACTACTACTACTACTACTACTACTACTACTACTACTACTACTACTACTACTACTACTACTACTACTACTACTACTACTACTACTACTACTACTACTACTACTACTACTACTACTACTACTACTACTACTACTACTACTACTACTACTACTACTACTACTACTACTACTACTACTACTACTACTACTACTACTACTACTACTACTACTACTACTACTACTACTACTACTACTACTACTACTACTACTACTACTACTACTACTACTACTACTACTACTACTACTACTACTACTACTACTACTACTACTACTACTACTACTACTACTACTACTACTACTACTACTACTACTACTACTACTACTACTACTACTACTACTACTACTACTACTACTACTACTACTACTACTACTACTACTACTACTACTACTACTACTACTACTACTACTACTACTACTACTACTACTACTACTACTACTACTACTACTACTACTACTACTACTACTACTACTACTACTACTACTACTACTACTACTACTACTACTACTACTACTACTACTACTACTACTACTACTACTACTACTACTACTACTACTACTACTACTACTACTACTACTACTACTACTACTACTACTACTACTACTACTACTACTACTACTACTACTACTACTACTACTACTACTACTACTACTACTACTACTACTACTACTACTACTACTACTACTACTACTACTACTACTACTACTACTACTACTACTACTACTACTACTACTACTACTACTACTACTACTACTACTACTACTACTACTACTACTACTACTACTACTACTACTACTACTACTACTACTACTACTACTACTACTACTACTACTACTACTACTACTACTACTACTACTACTACTACTACTACTACTACTACTACTACTACTACTACTACTACTACTACTACTACTACTACTACTACTACTACTACTACTACTACTACTACTACTACTACTACTACTACTACTACTACTACTACTACTACTACTACTACTACTACTACTACTACTACTACTACTACTACTACTACTACTACTACTACTACTACTACTACTACTACTACTACTACTACTACTACTACTACTACTACTACTACTACTACTACTACTACTACTACTACTACTACTACTACTACTACTACTACTACTACTACTACTACTACTACTACTACTACTACTACTACTACTACTACTACTACTACTACTACTACTACTACTACTACTACTACTACTACTACTACTACTACTACTACTACTACTACTACTACTACTACTACTACTACTACTACTACTACTACTACTACTACTACTACTACTACTACTACTACTACTACTACTACTACTACTACTACTACTACTACTACTACTACTACTACTACTACTACTACTACTACTACTACTACTACTACTACTACTACTACTACTACTACTACTACTACTACTACTACTACTACTACTACTACTACTACTACTACTACTACTACTACTACTACTACTACTACTACTACTACTACTACTACTACTACTACTACTACTACTAC